>CM075658.1:72324929-73574929 GCA_037954105.1 Canavalia gladiata
TCAACTATATTTTTTCTATTTAATACAAATTCTTTTAGTTTGCTTGAAATGTTTTTATTGTTAAAACTAGGGTTGGAAATGAGTTGAGTTAAGTTAAATTAGGTTCAGCTTGACTCGACTCGATAAGAATTCTGGATCGAAACTTGACTCGAGTCCTATATGAATCTTTTTTTTAAACTTGACTCGACCCGATTCAAGTTCATGAACGATTCGATTCGGCTGCTAGCTCGTTAACTCAAGTCACATAAACTAAATGTTAAAATAAATTAAATCTAGAACATTTAAAATTTGCAATTTACTGAAATATTTTTGATAAAATGATTGTGTAATTAAAAAATATAAGTATAATTATAATCTATATAAAATAAATAAATATTTATATTGAAATTATTATTAATAATTAACAAATCAAATAACTAATTTGTATATTGGATATTTCAAATTTATATGTTGTTATCAATTTTAAAATTAAATTTTTTTCTAAACATATTACTTACAATAATATATATTATGAGTATATTACATATTTTATCTATTTTATACAAAATAAGAAAATTATATGAATTTAATTTATATATGTAATAAGTTGCGTCATGAATCAAACAAGTCAATTATATATAACTCAAATTCAACTTGGTTAGTTAACAAGTTTAATTTTTAGCTCAGGTTCAATTCATTTGATTTATGAAACAAGTTCAACGAATTAATTATCAAATCAAGTTTCGAACTAATTTCAAGTTAGTTCCATTCATTATCAGGTTTGGTTAGAATCATTTTTAAAAGAATAAGTATTCATAATTTCATCTTGTAACTTTTTTATTTATGAACAAAAAATTATAATTAATAATTTGAAATAGTAATAATTTTTTATGTAAGTGTTAATTCATGGATTGATCCTAACCCACTTAATTCTTAAAATTTTTTGGTTTTATAAACTTTTTCGATCCTAACTCATAGGATTAAGATTATATAAGTTAGGATTGTTTCATTTAACGAGAAAGTTGTAGAATTTTGGTGCCGCTTTGAAGTGTTGAGTGGTGGCCTGTGTTGAGCAATAGCATCAGTGTAAACAGTAACTATAATGAGAATGAGACACCCAAGAAAAAAGAAGAAGACGTGACATGTAAAGAAATAGTTGGTTAAGAAAAAAATGTATATATTAAACATAATCTTTGCATAAACATCTATAAATTTTGATTTACAATCAACATTTTGTAAAATTGTAACTAGTTGCAATAATTTTTTAATCGGCTTATTAGTGATTTTCTTTATATTTCATAAATAAAAAATGTAGAAGAACGTGGGATAAAATTACATAATTTATTATTCAATATTTATCTAATAATAATAGTATTTAAAATTTAAAAATAAATATTTTTAAACATTATAAAAAATTATTTGAAATATAAAAATATAAAGCAGGTTAACAAATAAAAAATTATCACATTATTAATATTTAACAGAAATGTTACAATGTTAATCGTTAAAAATTTAATTAAAAAAGTTAAAATTATAAAAATTTAATTAAAATCTTAAACTATAATTAAAAATCTAACAACACTGTAAAGATGAGTTGCTATAACTTTAAAGTTTACTTCCGAACACTAGCTAGACAAATAATGGTGGGGTTTACTTTAAAGTTAGTAGAAAAAGTTTTAGAGAGGCAGACCAGCTGGCTAAGTAATACCTCACATTTCTTCTCCAATTTGATTGCAATAATAAGGAGGGTGAATGAGAAAAGAAGCCATAAGAGAAGGAAAGATCTAGATGTTGTTAAGGGAGGCAGCAGCTGAGTCTGGTGCTTGAAGAGGAGAAATATCAGCTGTTTGGAAGAAAAGCCATTTTTTAGGTAAAATGTTTACTTTCAGTCCCGTTTATTCATAATTAATTAAAGGGTACAACACAAATGATTATACTAATTAATCGAGTGATATTCTATTTTCTAGAATAAGCTATTTGCTATAACACAAATCCTGCAAGCACATTAACAGTTGTTTGAGAAGCAGATCAAAGCAATGGAGTTGGCTGGAGTAATCTGGGAAGCTGCTACTTGTTTGTTCAGTTGCAGTAAAGTCCATGCTGCCTATGTTTGTAAGCTTGAGGAGAATCTAAAATCATTACAAGAAAAGTGTGATCATCTTCAAAACTTCAGTTCAGACGTCCAGACGAGAATCAATGAAGCTGAGGCCACAGGGGAGATGCAAAGGACAAGTGAAGTGAAAGATTGGCTGCAACAAGTAGAAAATCTTCAAAAGGTAAATTTCCATTCATCAGCTTTGCCCACCTAAGTGGAGATTTTATTCAAATTTTAGATCTTTGGAATGTGAATTAAAAAGTAACTAACAATTTTAGAAATGATACATGATTTAAGACTAATTATATATTCAACTTACAGGAATTGGATGATGTTCAAAATAAAGATTCTCAAGAAACTCAAAATAAATGTTTAAGAGGTTGTTGTCCCAAAAACTGTTTGTCAAGCTACAAGTTAGGTAAGAAAGTTGTGAAGATGCTTGATAAAGTTGATGAACTAGCAGCCAGTGGTAAGAATGTTATTATTGCTCACAAGTTGCCACCTAAGGCTGTAGAAGAGATGCCTTTGGATGAGACTATAGGCTTGAATTTGATGCTCAACAAAGTTTGGAGTTGTCTTGAAGATGAAAATGTGGGCATCGTTGGTTTATATGGAATGGGAGGGGCTGGAAAAACCACCCTTATGAAAAGAATTCACAATGAACTTGGAAAAAGGAAGCATTGCTTTGAGGTAGTATTATGGGTGGTGGTTTCTAAAGATCTTGATACCCATCAAATTATGAATGATATAAGAAATAGGTTAGGAATCAAAGATGAGATTTGGAATGGACTAAGGTCGGACCAAAGAGCAGCCAAGATTCATGAAGTCCTACAGAAAAAGAAATATGTGTTGATGTTGGATGACCTGTGGGAACGACTGGAACTAAACAAGGTGGGAGTTGAAAATCCAAAGAATGATAAATATGAATCAAAAATAGTCTTCACAACACGAGCTCGGGATGTGTGTGCTAAAATGCAAGCACAGAAGAAATTTGAAGTGGAATGTTTATTGCAAGAAGAAGCATTTAATTTGTTCTGTAAAAAAGTTGGTGAAGATACGCTTAAGTGTCATGGAGAAATTCGAAATGTAGCTTGGGAAATTGTCAAAAAATGCAATGCATTGCCATTAGCAGTTGTTACAGTGGGGGGTACCATGGCTGGAGTGACTGATATTGAATCATGGAAGCAAGCTGAAAGAAGTTTAAGGAATTATCCTGAGATAGCTTTGGTTATGGAGAAGGATGTTTTTCCCATTCTCAAGTTCAGCTACGACAGGCTGCCAAACGAAACATACAAAAAATGCTTCTTGTACTGTTCACTATACCCAGAAGATTATAAAATCAATGTTGATGATGTTATTTATACATGGATAGGAGAGGGATTTCTTGGTGAGAATAAGACTAAGAAGAGTATACATGATATGTACTTGGAGGGAAAATCTATCATTGAAAAACTAAAGCGTGCATGTCTGTTAGAGGATGTTGTTGAGGATAGGTGGTATTCATCACTTTGTATTAAGATGCATGATGTTATTCGGGAAATGGCATTATGGTTAGGCCGTGATGAAGATGGAAGCAAAGACAAAGTGGTCTTGGAGGAGGAAGCATTAGCATTAACATCAGAAATGAATTCTGAAAGATGTAATGTTGTGGAGAGGATTTCAATTTTAAATGTTCGTGGAAGGTGGCAGATGCCAGCTTGTCCAAATCTGATCACCCTACGAGTAAGGGGTGAGTTGGACATCACTGATTATTCAAATTTCCAGTATATGACAAAATTGAAAGTCTTGGATCTGTCGGATACCAAAATTGGACATCTTCCTTTCGAGATAGTCAAGTTAATTAACTTGGAATTTCTTAATCTTTCAAGAGCAGAAATAGAAAATATGTTTCCAATTGAATTGAAGAATTTGAAAAACTTAAGGGTGTTGCTTTTGGAGGGATTTGGCCATGGTCTTGAAATAATTCCTTTGGAAGGGATAGAAAGTCTTGAGCGGTTGAAAGTGTTCACATTTTCACGTAGATGGGGGGATAAAAATAACGAGGGAGAGGGAGAGGAAGAGGGAGAGGAAGAACTCTTGGAGAAGTTGGAGTCCCTAACAGAACTGGAGGAAGTGTTAATGGAATTAAGAACCATGACTAGCATGCGTAAATTACTTCAATCCACCAAACTGCGAAGTTGCTCAACACTTTTTTTCTTCGGAGAATGAAGGTCCCACTTGAGATGGCATCAATATTAGAAACTTTGTCGACAATGATGCATCTGAAGAATATAATTTTGCACTGTCTTATAGACATAAGGGAAGCTTCGTCAGTTACTGAGAAATGCCATCTTCGCAACCTTCGCACGGTGGATATCTTGTTCTGTGATTCAATAACTCATTTGACATGGCTTAGGTATGCTCCGGTTCTTGAGTTTCTTAGTGTAGGACTTTGTAGTTCAATTGAAGAAGTCGTGAAGGAAGTTGACAGTGATGACGCTAATAATGATATATTCTCAAATCTCACACATCTTCTCCTAACTGATTTGCCGAAGCTGAAGAGCATCCACAGGAAAGCATTGTCTTTTCCTTTCCTAAAAGTGATTGTTGTAGATGGATGCCCAAATCTTAGGAAGCTTCCTTTGAATTCCAACTCTGCCAAGGACACCTTGATTCAAATCAGAGGAGATCACGACGACTGGTGGAACAATTTAGAGTGGGAAGACCCAGCCCTTAAAGACCAATTCCGTTCAAAATTCCACCATATTACATATTGATTACTTTGGTAATGAACTTGTTACTGTAACGTCCAAGCATTGCTTTTGAAAGATTCTCACTTTGTTCTGCAGTTTAGGTGTTTTTACTAAACTTTTCTTTCTACATTTTCAGGGATTGAATCTGTGACTCTGACCACATTTGTATCCGCATTTATCATAAAAATCGTCATAGTAAGAGTCGCTCTTGTATCAGTCTATAAAACACCGATTTCTATCAACTTCTTATATCCATCGTCTGTACTAAACTAAATTTGAGTGTTGAAATGTATGACTTTGATATTCATCTGTTTTCTTTCGGGGAAAATCAAATTTGATTGATACAAGATTATTACATTATTTCATAGCCTACAACAAATGATTACAAGCCTCAAAGATTCTCAGCAGAACTAAAGAAATAAGGATTCGTCAACTCTACTATGATTTCAGCAGAGTAATTGGATACAATATACTGCATGTCTCAGCATCCTGGTGAATGGAATTGAGAAACAAGTGTGTGAACAAGTCAATTAAAACAACAAAAAATGGAAAATAATCTCCCAGCTGAAAACCACCTGCAAATTTTGAATGCACAACAAACAATTTAACAAAATCAATTTTTTCTCCAACTCATTTTTCAAACCTGAAAGCTAACTTCAATAAAATGGCGGGTGAAATCCAAAGATTGATACAATAAAAAAAAATGTCTCAATCCTGTCTTGCACTCTCCTCAATGACACTTTGTCCTTGTTTGTGCAAATCAAAAAAATCTCTTCAACAGATTATTTTATTATTGTTGAATTGCTTACTAGTTTCGTTAGATAACATAAACGTTAATTAGTGAAACCCACATGAAAAAGGTATGTTGAAGGAAGTTGGAAAAAAAATGAGTGGTTCAAATTTTAGCCCCAGATGCTTTTGTATTTTAGTAAGACGAGAATTTAAGTTCAATATTGACGCTTCAAGACACTAACTTTGGGAAGCAGAAAACAAGTGAACCTAAACTACATAGAGGATTAAGTTAATGAATTATAGCATGTCTTTACTAGACACTACAATGTCCAAGCTCGCAGCTTATAATATACTCTAACAAATCACCTTGCACTGCCTCCTCTTGTCTCATTATTGTTTTCTGCTCCTGAGCTTGCAAAATATTTATCAATTTTTTCAATTTGATGTTTGATAGATCTTTTTAACTCTTCCAATTCTGATACCTTCAATTTATATTTTTTCAGAACAGTGATAAGAATTTTTTGTACACTTGTTTCATCTGGAAAGTCCTTACCAAGAAGTCACACTTTGTTTGCTATGCTTAAAAGTTTGTTAGCATAGCCTTTGATGGCTTCCATCTCCTTCATGATCAGCACTTCAAATTTTCTAATCATGTTGAGAGCTTACATGTCTTTGGTTCTTTCACAACCGTGATATTTTAATTTAAGATACTCCCAAATAACTTTAGGAGACTTTAAGTTCATAATTCTTGTAAGTATTATTTTTTATACAACAGAAAAAAGATAGTTTTTAGCTTTAACTTCTCTTATCTTCATCTAAGCCATGATGGAATTTTCAGGTATCTGAGAAATATTGTAGTCATCTTCTACTGCCTCCCAAAGATCTAATACTTCAAGATAAGTAATCATTCTTATGATCTACAATTCATACTTCTCACCATTAAAAGTGGATGCACTAATTATGTGTGATGTATCCTCTCCATTATTATTTTTCACACATCCCTTAAACACAATGGTTCTTATACCAATTTTTTTTTTATAAGAGGAGAGAAAATTATAATGTAGAGGGGGAAAAACATGTTGATATTTTGCTAAAAATTTCTATACATAGAGGACAAGTTGTATCAGTTGTCAAATTCTTATTTGGTGGACATAACAACATTATTTAAAATTTAAAAAAAAATAACCAAAGTCTCTACTAACTTGAAAACACACTTTGACTTGTGGGCATAACAACATTATTTAAAATTTAAAAAAGGAATCATAACAGCATAATATTTAAAACATAAACTACAAAAAAAATCCTACAATTAGGAAACAAACTTTGACTCAATCAGCTATTGTAGACACACGTTCAACAAATATCCTCCTTTCCTAAATAGTTGCACACTCCTAATTTGGTTCTCAAAGCTTTAAATCTAACTTTTGGAAGAGCTTTTGTAAAAACATATGCACTTTGATCTTCAGTTCTACAATAAATTAGCTTGACTTCTTCTCTTTATACGTCTCTTAATAAAAACAACTTAATCTTAAAATGTTTAGTCCTATCATGAAAAACTAGATTATTTGAAATGAAAATAGTTGTTTGATGATTAAAAAAAAATTATGTTGCCTCTATTTGCTCCATATATAAATCAACAAGTATACGCCTAAGCCAAATAGCTTGATTCACAGCTGTCATAGCTGCCACATATTCTGCCTCAGCTATGTTTTAAACCATAATTTCCTACTTCTTTGAACACCATGAGAACACATTTGAACCAAAACTGAAACAATAACATGTTGTACTTTTCATGTCATCAATTGAACCATCCTAATCACTATCAAAATATCTATGAAACTGAAAATTCTGCGAATGTTTATACTTGATACCATAGTGTACAGTACCTTTGATGTATTTCACAATATGTTTGGCAACTTGAAGATGCATTTCACTGGCACAATGCATAAATCTTGAAAGCATGCTTACTGCAAACTTGATATCGAGTCTGGTTGTAGTAAGATACCTTAGGCAACCAATTAGGATTCTATAATGGTGTTCATTTACCTTATCAATGTCATCATCTTTGTTGAATTTATCTTTTTGATTCATAGGAGTGGTGGTGCTTTTGCAATTATCCATGGAGAACTTTTTTAGTATCTCCTTTGCATACTTACATTTGACATATAAATACTCCATCTTGATCTTGTTTTACTTCTATTCCAAGAAAAAAAGATATCATACCAAGATTCGCCATCTCAAATACTTTGAGCATTTCAACTTTGCATACTTCATTATTAGCTTCTCACAGTGCCTGTCACAACATAGATACAAACTTTAACATCAGCCTTTTCACATTTAATGTAGTTTCACTTAGACTCTTAACAAATCGAAGGTTTTGAAGATAATCATCAATTCTACCATACCAAACCAAGGGGCCTGTTTAAGACCATACAAGACTTTATTTAGCTTGTAGACCTTCCCCTCTTATCCCTTGACTTGAGATCCCCTTAGTTGCTTCTCAAATATCTCCTCCTGCAAATAACCATTTGAAAATGTAGATTTTACATCTAAATGGTAAATTTTCCATCCTTTGTGAATAGTCAAAGCAAGCACCATTCTGATTGTCTCAAGGCATGCAAATAAGGAAAATGTTTTTGAAAAATCTACCCCGAACACTTGAGCATATCCTTTCACTACTAATCTAGCCTTGTAATTAGTTATAGAACCATTTGCATTAAGTTTTGTTCTATGAACCCATTTGACTCTTATAGGTTGTTTGTGTTGTAGTTTATCCACCATCACCCATGTGTCATTTTTTTTTAATCATTATGAGCTCTTCTTTGATGGATTTAATCCATTTGTCATCCTTCATAGCTTCTTTGAATTCTCCAAATTCTAGGATAATGATATTGTACCTTTGATAAATCTCATATAAAGATCTTTTACCTTTGACTAGAATGTCATCAACATCATCATTAAGGAATTGTAAGATTTCTAGTAGCTGCTTCCTTATTGGTTCCTCCTAGCTCCATTTTTGTCTTCCATGAATTTGACATTTTTACTTATAAGAATTTTTCCATTTTATGGTTAGAAAATTTTGTAAGCTTTGGAAGTGTTGTTGTATCCTATGAAAACTCCAAGTTTGACCTTTTTGTCAAGTTTGTCTCTTTTAACCTGTGAAAGATAAGAGAAACAAACACAATCAAAGATTTTCAAATTTTGTAAATATGGTTTGTACCTAAACCAACCTTCAAAGAGAGTTTTTTTGTTCAAAACTCTGCTAGGCAACCTATTCAGCAAAAATATAGCAATGTTTGCAGCATTTTCCCACAACTTCTTTGGAAGCTCTTTTTCATGTAGCATACACCTTGTCATCTCTATGATGCTTTTATTTTTTCTATCACTTAAACCATTTTGTTGTGGGATGTAAGGTACAATGAATTGATGCTCAATGCCAACTTCTTCACAAAATTTGTCAAAGGTGTCGTTTACATATTCTTTCGCATTATCTGTTCTTATTGTATACAACTTGCAACCACTTTGATTCTCCATTAGTGCTTTATATTTCCAGGAAATGTTAGCAACCTTATTCTTGGATTTAAAGAAAAAAATCAAACAAAATCTAGTATAATCATCAATAAATGTAGTATAGTATTTATTACCATTTAAAGACTCTTTGAGGTCCTCCAACATCTGCGTATACTAGTTGCAACTTGTATTTTGTTCTCCATGTTGTTTGAGTAAATGGTCTTCTAGATAGTTTGCCATATTGATAAGCCATGCAATCAGTCATCTTGTCTTTAAGTACTATCACACCTTTCACCACAACATGTTTCTGCATGTACAACAATCCAACAAGATGAAAGTGTCTAAATCTTGTGTCATAGTTCAACATTGTTGGTTGTGCTTAAAAAAGCAATTTGCTCCTCCTACATAAGATTTAAAGCATAGCTTTTAGCTCTTATTTTCATCCTAAATATATCTCTATCTTTTTCACTTTTTTATCAAACACCAATTGTCTTCAAATATGACTTTAAATCCCTTTTCTACTAGTTATGCAACACTGATAAAATTTTGATCATTGTCAAACACATAAAACTCGAAGATATACTTCAATCTTGTTGGGTTTTCAATAGAAATGGTTCATTTTCCCTCAACTAAGATGAAGTCACAATTTCCAATTTTTTACTTTGGAAACAATGATTTTGTTAAGCTCTTTAAAAAACTTTTGATTGTTGGTCATATGGTTTATGAAACCACTATCTATTAATCATGGGTCACTGGAACTATTGCTTATAGCAAAGCATGTTGTAATAAAGAGTTTCTTTTCTTTTCGTTGTCACCTTTGCCTCCTCTAGTATAGACTTACAAATTCATTCTACATGTCTCATATCACCACATCTTCTACACTTGACATTTGGCCTCCACCAACATCTTCTCTAAGGATGGTTTGTCTTTTTGCAATGCAGGCAAGGAGGAAAAGTCTCACCCTGCTGCTTGTTGGAGCCTTCTATTTATTTTTTCTTCCTTTTATTTTTCTCCATGTCTTTGCCATCTCTTGAATTTTGTGCTTTCATATGAAAAGCACCTTGCAATATCTCCTCTTGCCTCATCATTCTTCTCTGCTCTTGAGCCTACAAAGCATTTATCAATTCTCCATAGGTGATGTTTGACAGGTCTTTTGACTCCTTCAATATTGATATCTTCGATTCATATTTTTTCAAAATAGTGACAAGAATTTTTTGCACAATTCTTTCATCCGGAAAGTCCTTACAAAGAAGTCACTTTGTTTGCTATGTTTAAGAGTCTATCAGCAAAGCCTTTGATGGTTTTTGTCTCCTTCATGCTTTTCACTTCAAATTCTCTAATTAAGTTGAGAGCTTACATGCTTTTAGTTCTCTCACAACCATGACATTCTAATTTGAGATACTTCTAAATGGATTTTGGAGACTTTAGGTTCATAATTCTTGTAAATGTTATTCTTGACATGGTAGAGAAAAGATAATTTTTAGGCTTAGCCTTTCTTGTCTTTCTTTCTTTGTGAGTCTTCATCTGAGCCATGGTGTGATTTTCAAGTAACTTAGAAATGTCGTAATCATCTTGTACTTCCTCCCAAAGATTTAATGTTTCAAAATAAGTAGTCATTCTTACGACCCATAATTGATACTTCTTCCCATTAAACATAGGTGCACTAGTTATGTATGATGTATCCTCTTCCATTATTGTTTCCCACAGATCCTTCAAAGATAATAGCTTAAAAGCCAAATTTTTTTTTGTGTCTATAAGAGCAGAGACAAAAAGATAATGTATAATGGGAAACATGTAGATATTTTATTAAAAGGATCTATATAAATAGCACAAATAGTATCTGTTTTTAATCCTTTATTTTGTGGGAATAACAAAATTATTTAAAATTCAAAAAATGAATCATAACAACATAACATTCAAAACATAAACTGCATAAACAAATCATTACAAACTAGGAAAAAAACTTTGACTCAATCAACAGTTGTAGGCATACTGATAAGTGTCCAATACAACACTTATTTGGAACATAGTTCGATGTAATTGCAAGTAATTGAATCATAAAACACCATTAAAACATGAGAAAATGACAAAAAATTGAGTAACTCATACACAATATGAAAAATGCAGTTTTAAAGCCTTTTAGGAGATAAATTCTCATAAATTTGATGTGCTTAAATTCTGCAATATGTTACAGGGTTTCGCGTTGGCAACGCAACTAGAATTACATGGAGCACATGAAGATTTGAAAGAAAATAAGCATTTTATTATTCGTATCGCGTTGGCAACGCAAGCATAGCCGCGTTGGACATACGACGCAACAGTACAACACCTATAAAAGCCTATAACAGAATGAAAAAAGGACATCATCAATCCATTCTATCAAACCACTGATTTATCTCCAGAATAGAGATGCGGAGAACATAGTCGCTGCCCTCCCAGACACTGGTTCTGTTCTGGGTGAAGGAGGAACCCTAGGGTTGAGGACGGAGGGCAATTGCAGCGTGTCGTCATGCTTATGACTTTCACCCTCTCCCTTGTTTTCTTTCTTTATCATTATGTGTAACTAGATTTCTGTTAGGGAAGGAAGAATTCATTGTTGAACCTATGTAACCCGGATGGATTATACGTATTCAAGATCAGTTTTCCTTAAATTTGATTATTCATCTCTTCACTTAATGCTTCTATGACTTTACCACTTATAGATTGAATCTAAATTCTTCTTCACTACTGGGAAATTGGTTTTAGAATTGGAACTGAGATTAAATAACATAATTGTGAATGCTCTAGGGATAGAGATTCGCGATTGTGAGATCGTTTAAATTCTTGAGCTTAAGGCTTACTCAGATTAGGAATTACTAAGGGATTAAGATTCCTAATTTGAGTGAAGTATTGATGAGTCAAGGGATTGATCTTCAATTAATAATTGTGAATTCGATCTTTAATTACCTTTTATCTTGAATACACTTAATGATCCACTGTTACAGAAGGGAGGTTTTGGTGAAATCAACCCTAACACTCCAGAAATCGATTTCATACACATTTATATCAGTCATCGAATATTAAACAGTTTTGGGTTTATTTTGATTAGTTTTAGGCAATCTGGAACAGAGTTCCAGTGTAGTTAACAGACGCCATTAATTGCTGTTATTCTCTGTTTACGTTGCCTACGCGCACATTTGTGTTGCCTACACACTTCCATAATTGAGTTCAATTAGTGGACTAGTGGAAATTAAATACTTGAACCAAATCCCTGTGGAGACGATACTCTTATTCACTCTTTATTCTGTAAAATGATAAGGTACATTTGTCTTCATATGATTTTACACCAACACATACGTTCAATAGATTTATCCAACTTCCATAGCCAACTATCATAAGCCCCTTTTGAAGTATCACCTTGTTCAGTTCTGAACATGCATTAATGCAAATAGCTAGTGGCTTCTCCCATTAAAAAAAATCCTTTTCTCCATCTCAGATTCCATGACCAACAACCACTTCCCATCTACTTATCTTGATCCACATATTGCTCAAAACATCCTTTACCCTCTCTATTACTCACACTTTGTTGAAATTGCTTTTTGAACTACTCATTATCTTCTATTTATGTTTTTTTTCTTTTTTTTTTTTCAAATTTGACTAAGTCCTAGTCAAATAACTTATTTCTATCTTTTTGCTATTTTTTTGGAGTTGTTACCTGCTGATTTTTTCAATTATTCCTAACTCTATATATGCATTTCTAAATGAAGTAAATAAATGCATCTTCCTCTCCCATTGTCTTCTTCCCTTTTGTTTCTATATCTTACTATTCTAAAAACTACAATTGGTACTATAGCTTTATTTTTTAGGGACCTATGAGAGAAAAATGTGAGTTAAGTGTCACCAAACACTATCCTTCAACATTAGAAATTCAAGCATGGAAGGAGATTGAAGTTTCTCAATAATGGCATCCCCTATCTTCCATGAAGAAAATTATCAAATATGGACAGTATGGATGGAAGTCTACCTAGATGCTTTGGATCCATGGGAGGCTATTGAAGAGGATTATAAAGTCTTTGCACTATCCAAAAATCCAAAAGTGGCTCAAATCAAGAATCATAAGGACAAAAAAAAAACTAGAAAATCAAAGGTGTGTCTTTTAGCAGTAGTTTCATCAATAGTCCCCGCACGAATCATGTTTCTAAAAAGTCAACTAAAGTTATATGGCATTATCTTAAAGCAGAATATGATGGAGATGATCGAATGAAAGGCATGCAAGTGCTAAATCTTATTAAAGACTTTGAATTGCTGAAGATGAAGGAGTCAGAAATCATTAAAGAGTACTCTAAAAGACTTTTAAGCATAACAAATAGAGTAAGATTTTTTGGTACTGAATTTAATGATTCTCGTATTGTTGAAAAAATTCTAGTTACTGTACTTGAAAGATTTGAGGATACCATAACCACATTGGAAAATACCAAGGATCTATCCAAGATCACCTTGGCAGGGTTGTTAAATTCCTTGCAAGCATAAGAACAATGAAGGATTATGAGAGAAAAAGGCTTTATCAAGGAATCCTTTCATGTTAAACATGACGCTGGTGGGAGAAAAAAAAAGAAGCACAAGAACCAACAAGTAAATAGAGAAGGTGTTGTTAGCAACAAAAGCTAACCAGAAAGCTCAAAGGGAAAGTATCCTTCTTGCAAGCATTGCAACAAGATAGGTCATTCTCCATTCAAATGTTAAAGAAGGCCCGATGCTAAGTGCACCAAGTGCAATCAACTTAGGCATGAAGCTATTATTTGCAAGAACCAAACCCAAAAGCATGAAACAACTTAGGTTGCTAATGAAAGGAAGGAAGATAAACTTTTTGTTGCAACTTGCTTTTCTAGCCATGTTTCAAGAGAATCTTGGCTAATTGATAGTGAATGCACCAATCACGTGACTCACAACAAGGAGTCTTTCAAGGAATTGAAAACCTCTAAAATTTCAAAGGTCGGGATAGGCCATGACAGTTATATTCTTGCAAAAGGAATAGGAACCATTTCCATTGAGACACACTTAGGTACTAAAACAATTTTTGATGTGTTATATATACCTAACTTAGACCAAAACTTGTTAAGTGTTGGTCAGCTAGTAGAAAAAGGGTTCAATGTATTTTTTGAGGATAATTACTAATTGATCAAAGATTTTACAAGTCAAGATTTATTTTAAGTAAAAACAAGAGGCAAAAGCTTCTCACTATATCTAGCTCAAGAGGATCATGTAGTTTTTTTTAGCAAAGGATACTTGTTTGGTTTTGAGTTGATCTCTACAAATTGTCATGCTTGGCAATATGGGAAGTAAAGAAAACTTCTATTTCTAACAGCCACTTGGAGAGCAACAAAAAAGTTGTAGTTAATTCACACTAATGTAAGACTTCTTCACTTAAAGGTAATTGTTACTATGTTGTTTTTATATATGATCAAACCTAAATGTGTTGGATTTATTTTCTAAAACTCAAATGAGAGGTTGGAAGAATTTTTTGGAAGTTCAAAACAAATGTAGAAAATGAAAGTGGCTATAAAATTCAGACCTTAAGGTACAATAATGGCACAGAGTATACCTCACATCAATTCAATTCAATTCATTTTGAGAAGAAGCGAGAATTAAATGTCAATTTACACCTCCTTATACTCCAGAGCAAAATCAGGTCAGTGAGAGAAGAAATAGATTTATTATTCAAATGAATAGATGCATGTTGCATGAAAAGGATCTGCCAAAGAAATTTAAGGTAAAAGCAGCAAATGTAGTTGTCTTTCTTCAAAACAGGCTCCCACAAAGGTAGTGAAAAATAAAAATCATTTTGAAGTATGGTATGAATACAAACCTTCAATGAATTTTCTTAAAGTGTTCAGTTTCCTTCTTCTTCTTTTTTTACCTATGTTCCACAGGTTAAATGAGACAAACTAGACAAAAAGGTTGTTGTAGGAATTTTCATGAGATATAATACAATTTCAAAGGCTTACAAAGTTATGCAACCAAAAATTGAAATTATAACCATAAGTGAAGATGTGCATTTTATTGAAAATGAAAAATAAAACTGGGAAGACTCAAAGACTTCCTTATCAAAGTCAAGCTCATGGCTAGATGAAAGAATGGATGATCCATTAGTTAGAGGCACTTAATTGCTCTTTAAAATATAGCAGAGATGCAATATCATAATATGTGAACCTGCTACCCCTGGGAAAGCTCTCAAAGACTCAAAATAGAAGAATGTAAGGAAGAAGGAGTTGTTTATGAGAAGAAAAAACCTGGGAGCTTATTGATAAACCTCAAGGTAGAAGGGTAACTGGAGTAAAATGGGTATTTAGAACAAAGCAAACTATTTATGGTTCAATCAATAAGCATAAAGCAAGGCTTATAGTTAAGGTGTATGCATAGATTTTTGGTGTTTATTACTTTGACACATTTACACCAATTTCTAGGCTTGATACAATTAGATTACTTCATGTTATTTTTGCACAAATTGGCTAGAAGGTGCATTAGATGGACATCAAATCAGTGTTCCTTAATGAAATCCTTGAAAAAAAAATTATGTTAATCAACCTAAAGGCTTCATTATGGAAGGAAAAGAAGACAAAGTCTATATATTTTATATATTACATAAAGCTCTTTATAGCCTAGAACAGGCTCCAAGAACTTGGTATAGTTGAATAGATGATTATTTACTTAGCCTTGGTTTTAGAAGAAGTCTTTCAACACTTTATGTTAAAAACAAAACAATGAGATTCTTGTTGTTTCTCTTTATGTGGATGATCTTTTGATTACAAGGAATAGTGCAAAGCTTATTGATGAGTTTAAACTAGATATGATATAGACTTTTGATATGACTGACCTTGGTTTGATGACTTATTTTCTTGGAATAGAGATCAATCAAGGAAAAGACTTGGTTTTCATTTGCCAAAAGTAGTATGCAAAGGAGATACTCAAAATTCAGAATGGAGGACTACAAAGAGATGAATATTACAATGAACCAAAACAAGAAATTAAGCAAAGATGATGGAGTTGAAAAAATAAAGGAAATAAATTTTAGAAGTTTCATTGGATGTTTGATGTATCTTGCAATAACAAGGCCTGATATATTGTATGATGTAAGCATTTTGTTAAAATTCATGTATTATCTAAATGAAGTGCATTTAAAGGCAAAAAAAAGGTTATTAGGTACATCAAAGGAACCATCAACTATGGAGTCAAGTTTCAAATGTTCCAAACAAGTCAAAATATAAATTTTTGTGGGTACTTTGATTGCAATTGGGTGTTCCTCAGATGATATGAAAAGTATTTTGGTATATTGGTTTAGTCTTGGCTCATGAATTTTCTCATGGTGTTAAAAAAAATTAGGATATTATGCTTAATCAATTGCAGAAGTAGAATTTATGGCAACAATAACAACAGTAAACCAAGTTTTATGGCTGAGGAAAATCTTAGTTGATTTGCATATAAAGAAAACTAAAGGTACGAAAGTGTTTGTGGACAATCAAGCTGTAATTTCAAACAATCTTGTGTTTCATGGGAACACTAAGCACTTCAATTTCAAAATTTTCTTCTTGAGAGAGGTTCAAAAGGATCGAGATATAACTTTTATCTACTGCAAGACAAAAGACCAACTAGCTGATATATTTACAAAGCCTTTGTTAATCAGCAAATTTAAACTTAATAGGGAAAAACTTGGAGTTTGCAATTCTTAAAGAAAGGAGAAGTGTTGAAACTACTTTTTGAACTACTAGTTATCTTTTATTTCTATTTTTCTTTTAATTTTTTGTCAAATAAGTTGTTGCTATCTTGTTACTATTTTTTATGGAGATGCTACCCGCTGATTTTTTTTTTTAGTTATTCCTACCTCTATATATAAATTCTGAAAGAAGCAAATAAATGTATCTTCATTTCTCGTTGCCTTCTTCCCTCTTGTTTCTATATCTTATTATTCTAAAAACTACGCACCCGTCCCTACATCTCCACCATGTAGAGGTCGAATTAGGAATGGTATTATTCTCATTACCAACCTTATACTCATATTTTGATGTAAATGTCTAGCACCAAAGGCTATCCTTTTTTAATAGCATTTTTCATCTCAATTTTTCTAATAGAGCCACATTGAATGTTGTTGAGTGTGTGCCTATAATAACTATTTGAGTCAAATGTTTCTTAATTTGTAGGGAATTTTTTATGCCTA
Source organism: Canavalia gladiata (assembly GCA_037954105.1). Taxonomy (NCBI): domain Eukaryota; kingdom Viridiplantae; phylum Streptophyta; class Magnoliopsida; order Fabales; family Fabaceae; genus Canavalia; species Canavalia gladiata. The sequence goes on from CM075658.1 coordinate 72,342,169, forward strand.
TAATAATTGATTGAGTAAAAAAAAAATTCTAAGTTTGTAGGATTTTTTTTATCCGGTTTATGTTTTGAATGTTATGATGTTATGATTCTTTTTTTAACTTTTAAATAATGTTGTTATCCCACAAAATAAGTTATTAACAATTGGTTATTTTTTATGCTCTTTATATAGAATCTTTTAATAAAATATCAATATATTTTTTCCACTGTACATTCTTCTTTTCTCTTTACTCCTATAAACAAAAAACAACATATTAGTATCAGAGTTATTGTCTTTAGGAATATGTGAAAACAATAATGGAAGGGAATACATCATACATCAATGCCCTCTTTTTTAATAGTGAGGAGTTTGAATTATGGGTCGTAATAATGACTACTTATCTTTAAGCATTAGATCTTTAGGAGACAATAAAAGATGACTACAACATTTCTTAGCAACTTGAAAATCCCACCATGGCTCATATGAAGACTTATAAATAAAGGAAAACAAGAAAGGCTAAAGCTAAAAATTGTCTTTTTAATATCATGTCAAAAATAATATTTACAAGAATTATGAACCTAAAGTCTTCCAAAGCCATTTTAGAGTATCTCAAATCATAATTTCATGGTTGTGAGATAACCAAGGCATGCAAGCTCTTAACTTGATTAGAAAATTCAAAGTGCAGAGCATGAAATAGACAGAAACCATCAAAGGTTATGCCCAAAGACTCTTAAGCATAGTAAACAAAGTGCGACTTCTTGGTAAGGACTTTCTAAATGAAATAATTATGCAAAAAAATTCTTGTCACTGTTCTAGAAAAATATGAATCGAAGATATCAACATTGAAGGAGTCAAAAGACCTGCCAAACATCTTCTTAGGAGAATTGATAAATGTTTTGCAGGCTCAGGAGCAGAGAAGAATGATGAGGCAAGAGTAGGTAGTACAAGGTGCTTTTCATATTAAAGCATAAAATTCAAGAGGTGACAAAGACAAGAAAAAAAATGAATGGAAAAATAAATAAATAAATAAAAGACTCTAATAAGTAGAAGAGGGATACTTTTCCTTGCTCACATTGTAATAAGACAAACCATCCTAAGAGAAGATGTTGGTGGAGGCCAGATGTCAAGTGTAGAAAATGTGACGACATAGGACATGTAGAGCGAATTTGCAGGTCTATATCATAGGAGGTTAAGGTGACTGCAGGAGATGAAGAAGATGAGAAACTCTTTGTTGTAACATGCTTTGCTACAAGCAATAGTTACAGTGCTTATGGTTAATAGATAGCAGTTGCACAAACCATATAACCAACAACCAAAATCTTTTCAAAAAGCTTAACAAAACCATTGTTTCCAAAGTAAAATTTGAAAATAGTGATTTCATCTCAGTCAAGGGAAAAAGGACCATTGCTATTAAAAGCCTGAGAAGTTTAAAGTATATCGCTAACATTTTATATGTGCCTAACATTGATTGAAATTTGCTCAATGTTGCACAACTTGTAGAAAAGGGCTTCAAAGTCATATTTGAAGACAATTGGTATTTGATCAAAGATGCAAAAGATAAAGATGTATTCAAGGTGAAAATGAGACCTAAAATTTATGCTCTAAATTTAGGGGAGGAATCAACAAGGAAGGAGCTGCTAGATTCTACGATTCCTTGATGATGATGTAGATGACATTCTTATCAAAGGTATAAGATCTTTTATCAGAGATCTATCAAAGGTGCAATATCATTGTCCTAGAACATGGAGGATTCAAAGAAGTTGTGAAGGATGACAAATGGATGAAAGTCATGGAGGAAAAGCTCAGAATGATTGAAAAAAATGATACATGGAAGATGGTGGACAAACCGTAACATAAATAACCTATAGGAGTCGAGTAGGTTTATAGAACCAAACTTAATACAAATGGTTCTATAAACAAATACAAGGTCAAATTAGTAATGAAAGGATATGCTCAACACTTTCCTTAGTTGAACATTTTGATACAATCAGAATGCTGCTTGCTTTGGCTATGCACAAAGGATGGAAAATTTACCATTTAGATGTAAAATCTATTCTTTTAAAATGGTTATTTCAAGAGGAGATATTTATGAAGAAATTAGAGGAATTTCAAGTAAGGGACAGGAAGAGAAGGTCTACAAGGTAAAGAAGGCCTTATATGGTCTTAAACAGACTCCTAAGGCTTGAAATGGTAGAATTAATGATTATCTCCAAAACCTTGGAATTGTTAAGAGTCCAAGTGAAGCTACCTTATATATGAATTGATTTATTTGGCTTAGATGATTTATATATGGAGGAAAAGTCAACATAAATTTTTATTGATAATCAAGTGGCTATTTCCATTTTAAATAATCCAGCTTTTCATGGCAAGACTAAGCATTTTAAGATTAAGTTGTTTTTCTTAAAAGATTGTAAAGAGAAAGAGAAGTCAAGCTAATCTATTGCAAAATCGAAAATCAAAATGCAAATGCTTTTAAAAAAATACTCTTCCAAAAGTTAGATTTAAAACTTTGAGAACCAAACTAGGAGTAAGCAATTATTTAAGCAAGGAGAAGACTTGTTGAACGTATGCCTACAATAACTAATTGAGTCAAAGTTTGTTTATTAGTTTGTAGAGATTTGTTTATCCAATTTATGTTTTAAATGTATTTCTTTTATGATTCCTTTTTAAAATTTTAAATAATGTTATTATATCCACAAAATAAAGAATCAGTTATATTTTTTTATATAAAATTTTTTAATAAAATATTAATTTTTTTTTCATTCTACATTATTTTTTTCTCTCTACTCCTATGACACAAAACAACAAATGTAACTATATTTTTTATTCCCATTCCACCACGATCTTTCAATCTACAAATCTTACCCCAGTTCACCCATGTTATTCTCCTACGTTCCTCTGTGCCTCCCTACAAAAAAACATCTTTGCGTAGAGATATTATTTGTGTAGCGACAACAACTGGAAGTTTATAGAAAGATAGGTAAATAGCAGTAATGAAGAAAGTGTTGAATTTATGAGAGTGATACGACCACCTAATGAGAGAGGTAACGTTTCTTCTTAGAAGAAATCTTTGCACTAATTCTGTCCAATACAGGTTTTCAAGTGGCTACTCTTACGAGATTTTCCCCCGTCATAAGCTGAAGTAGGTGAATGGTGTAGGAATAATATTCCAATTAAGAACTTTTGAAGAATTGGTGAGTATATGTGTAGGTGAGGAAATTCTAGGCTATTTTACTCTTACCAAAATTAATCTTCATTTGAGACATCATCTCAAAACATCTTAACATTCTTTAATGTGATAAAATTAGATAATGACATTTTTAAAAAAAATATTACATCGTCTTTGAATTGCAAATATATGACTTTAATCTTCTTTTAATGTATTTTATAATTAAAAATAATTTTTCTACATATAAATATTATCATTTATCTATCTATATATCTCATTTAATGATTGAAAGATTAAAAATAATAGAACAAATTATACATAAATAATATCATTCATTCATCTATATATTTTATTTAGTGACTAAATAATTAAAAAAAATAAAACAAATCAAATGATCTATATGACCTTATCTATGTGTAAGAAGTTTTTTCTTTTGTAACTATCAAAGAAATTTACCTCCTTTATTTTCTCCATTGAAACACTCAATCCCTCAGCTGTTATAGGAAAAAAAAAACAAGTTATTCACCCATTTTTATCATAATCAAAACAGAAGATGATTATAATAGCCTTCATCCCATTCCTTCAAATCTCACAAAATGTATAAATTTGACAAGATATTATCCTGAAATATTAAGTTTAAAGACAGTATTAAAAAGGTTTTTACTTTTTATATCCCGTTTTATTTTTTTTAAAATTTTTATTATTCCTATTTTATTTTTTTAATATGTATTTTATAAATTAATTTCTAAAATGTAAAAAAATATATTTTATAAACTAGTTTATGAAATATATTTTTTATATTCCGTAAAGTAGTTTATAGAATATATTTTACAGAATGTATTTTTATATTTTATAAATTAATTTACGAAATATAAAAATATATATTTCATAAATTAGTTTATAAAATGTAAAAATATATATTTTATAAATTAATTTATAAAATATAAAAATAAATTTTATAAATTAATTTATAAAATATAAAAATATATATTTTATAATTAATTTATAAAATATATTTATTAAAAGATAAAATTAAAAAAAAACAAAGAAAGATGAGAAAAGGAAAAACAGAGAATACAAAAAGTAAAAACCATTAAAAATGTCCTGGCAAATAGATGATACATACATTGCCCATGCATCGGCTGACTTTTGTACCATCCATCCCTTTTTGTCCAGACTTTAATTTTTTAAAGTTTTTTTTATTATCATTATACTCTTGACATACCTCTTTTGACTTTCGATTTTTTCAAACATTTTTACCTTTTTCAAGCAATCACCTACAAGTTTCTACGCTCTAGATAAAAGATGATGCTAATTCATTTTATAAATTTAATTTATAAATATATTAATTATACTTTGTAATTTAATTTATGAAATTTTAAAATATATTTTATAAATTAATTTATAAAATATATACTAATATATTATAAATTAATTTATAAAATATAAATAATACATCTTACAAATTAATATATAGAATGCAACAAATATAAAAACTTTATATCATATTATACAAATTAATTTACAAAATACAAAAATTATATTTTACAAATTTATTTGCTAAATGTAATTTTACATTTAGTACATTAATTTGTAGAATTGAAACATCAATCAAACCAGTAATAACATCCCACTTTGTCTTCTCCAACTCCGGTAACATTTCTTTTAATACAAATTTCCTCAACAGATGTTGCTAGCTTTGAATACTAAAACATAACTCAAGCTAGAAGAAGTTTTGATTCCCCCAACATATATCATACATAAAAAAAAACGAAAAAGGAATGAAACAGAATATTTGTCTTTTCCAATATAAGGGGAGGGTGTTGGGGAAAGAAATTTGGGAGTTATGAAAAGCAAAAGCCTCCCTTTTTTTCTTCCGACTAGTCCTAATCTCTCGTTCCGTCAAGTATTTATTTTTACTAGTCTTACAGCCTAGTCAAGGGAGTGGGCAATTTATTTTCACCTGTACAGATTTTAAATTTGCTGCTAACAACTTTCACATTACCTTTTTTTATTAATTTTAGTTTATCACCCTTACTGTGGACACTACTCTATATTGTGGTATTCTTGTGAGTAGCCTCGCCCAGAGCACCACAGTACTGTAATTTTTTATATACTGTGTCCTCCAATCTGTGGGCATTCTTTCTACTTTTTTTTCAACAGTCTCTCGGTCGGTATGTGGACGAAACTTCAGTTTTAAAAAAAAATGATGTCACATTTTGATAAATAGTTTTAAAAAATCATTTTTAAAATAAAAAAGTGAAAAATATGAAACTATTTCAAGGTCAAGTTTGGTACAGAAGAATCGAAGTTAAAAGATGAAAAGAAAACTTACTAACATCAACCTTTAGAATTAATTTATACAACTAAAAGTTGACAATTTTTTTAATGGAAAACATTTATTATACTTTTTTTTTGTAGATTAAAGTACCTTCTAAGAACAAATACACAATTGAACTTGATTAGAATACAATAAAAAGTATTGTGACATAAAGCATCACTTCTAAACATGTTGGCTGTAGGAGCATAAGTTGCGTTTAGGTTCTGCTTTTCCTTTAATTTTCGTACCATTATTGTACTAAAACCACAGATCAAAGAAAAAGTTTTACTACGGATAATGATAGTCAAACCACATACTTTTACTCTCTCGAATCCAGTACTATTGAGTCTGTAATCCGTGCCATCTTTTTTAACTTTTTGGGGTGTAAATTATTTACTTGAGAAAAAAAATAATTTAATTCCACGCATTCAAATGAAAACTAATAAGGGATATGAACATGTTACAACAATGCGTTCAATGATTATAAAGAAATTAAAAATGATAACAACCCCACCCCCAGAAAAAAGAAAAAAGAAAAAGAAAACAGAACAAAAAGCAAAATAAAATACTAACAATGGACAAACAAATTATTTAGAAAATTATTCTGCATCCGAGACCTCATCTTCATCTTCCTCCAAAATGTAGACCAGAGCACGCTTTCTTGCAGCAAATACACAAGCCACGCCTCTTGATGCTGTTATCAACATATAAGGGTATAATAGTGGAGACAGTTAACCAGTCAAATGGCTTATACTCGGATTAACACAATAACCAGCTTGACAATAGAAATCTGAGATGTCTTTCACGGTAGTAAATGTTCAATACTCCTTTGAAACCTATTCCCTTACAATTATTTTTCTTTATTTAGTAGTTTTCTTTATTTGTATTAGAAAAAAAAATTAATCTAGGAAAAAATGCCTATACATGTGAGGTGTCATATTGTAAAGGGGAATGGATATATATTACTCGAGTACTTAAAAAATTAGCCTTTAAAGGAGGAAAACAAAATATTCAATTCGATTATCATTGTGTTTGGTTCAGAAGTTGTTACTTTAAAAAGGAGTAAATAATCATTTTATTTCCTGAAAGATCAAAAGTCAGTAATATTAGTTCTTGAAAGATAGAAATCCCAATTATTGTTCCTAAGATAAAAACATCAGTAAATTTAATTCTCTTGCAAGGATTAAAATGACCGATTTTTAATTTCTAGGAATCATAATCAATTATTTATCTTTCAGAGACCAAAATGAGTGATTGCTTTATCTTTCAAGCAACAAAAGGAAGATTTCTATCTTTTAGGAACTAATATGACCAATCTTTAATAAATTTTTATTGACTAAAATGACTATTTACTGCTTCAAAAAGCATTTAATTTAAAGGATCGATTGATTGATCCTTAAATATAACAAATTAAATCTGTAGATCCAACCTACATCCATTACCAATTCTAATGCCTCAACTTTTGTATGGCCGGATATTGACAAATGTTAACAACACTAATTAGGTAAAACTATTCTCTTTTGGTTATTTCTTAAGCGGAAACATCTTTTGCTGACTTCCTAACTCAGAATTCTTATATCAACAATATGCATAGTATGCACCAATCTTTTCCTTCCTATTCCTATATATTAGCTGTAAGATAGAGATCAGCAGTTCAGCACACTCTACACAATATTAGTTCATAAACCAAATACATTGCATGTAATTAAACTTAGGTGCAGATATTCTATGGTCAAGTAGAATCAGTTTATAATTATGACTACAATGGTGTAAATTATCCATTAATTTGATATTTCCCAGGAATGTTTGCCAGGCAGATGGATAGTTCTTCAGTTATTAAAGTTTTGATGCATTTAAGCCATATATATATATATATATATATATATATATATATATATATATAGAGAGAGAGAGAGAGAGAGAGAGAGAGAGAGAGTCCTCACCGCTAACTGCCAAGGGAGTAACTACAGAGTGAGGGATGGTGCGAGCTTTTTCATCCTCGGTGTGCAGGTAAGCAACAGAATCCTAGATGCACATAATTACAAATATATGACCATACTGGAATACAGAATTATACATAGCTTCAATATAGAATTATACATAGCTTCATAAAATGATGTGCCATAATTATGTGGTTTTGATATTATTATTAACAATTTATAGCATGTTTAGTAGTGATAGGAAAAATTTATAAAAATTTGTAGCATGCTTGAAAACCAGTTTGCACTCTGCAAAGTGTAAGCATTGGTTCGTGAGCTCAAATGTGATCTTGAGCATTCATCATGATGTTTGGTAAAAAATTCATAAGCATGATTCTCTCTTCAAACTAGAGTTTCAGTAGATGTAAGAATTTATTGCTTTTGCGTTAGAGTTTTTCCATTTGCATTCATGGAGCACATTTTGAAATTTCTAACCTTTAACATCTCAAACAATTTTTTAGTAAAATAATATAAAAGAACTATAAAGAAAAGATATACAAAACAAGGGAAATTTTCCTTTCTTAGGTAGGAAGGATGTGTTTTTTTGGAACACCGTAAATTTGCACTTGATTTCTAAAGTATCTATATTGCCTCCTAAATTTGCTTAATTGTAATTTCTATACAATGATGTAGAGTTATATGCAGTATACCTACATTCATAAAATATTTACATGTCCCCCACTCCCCCTTATCTTTTACAAATGATTTACTTGTCTTCCATTCCTTTTTCCAATTTTTCATAAATTCTATTTATTATTGGCACTTGTACCAAGGCTGAGCTTCTGTAGATATACTCAGTCAAGACAATCAAAAAGGAAAGGAAAGGTAAAAGGACGAGACACCAGATACCAGGGCATCATAACTCACAAGGATAGAAAAGAGTGTTGTTTGAAAGAAGTTAAGCATAAGACGTGCTTTGAAATTCAAATATTAGCTCAGGTATAGGTGTGTATGTATATGTGTATATATATATATATATATATATATATATATAACTCCAATGAACCTGAACTTCTATGAATAGACACTATAGAAAAGCATTGATTGTAGAGATCATAATTTATGCCTTCAACAATGAAAACAATGGACAAAGCAACTTACCTTCAGTTCTTGTAACCTCCAGACATCTACATAAGTAGATCTTGATATAGAGACATATGGTAGATCACTTGCTTGCAGAATCATCATACAACCATCTCCAGCACTTTCTGATGTAGTAGTAACTTTGTTTAATAACAAGACAATTTGACTGTCCTGTTTCAAACAATATATTTTAAAAAAAAAAAAAAAAACAGGTACTAACATTAAAATTGGGACCGGAAAGGCTGTTTGAAATATTTCTAATTTTCTCAGATGTTACCTTATACAAAGATAGATCCACACATTGATAATCAGCAGGAACACACAACAGCACAGCTTCCAAAGAACTATATCCCTTCTTTAGAAAGTATGAGTCATGCATAAATCCTCGGACTATGCATATGCAATTTACAATATCTGAGAAACACTCATCAGGAACTTGGAAAGATATGTAATCAATAAACTGATTTTGACAAGTGGAATGTGGCACAGAAGCTCTAGAGGAATCCTACAGAAAGAAAGGAGTGAAGAAAATTATACAGCTTTTTAGCGGAATTAGAAACCAATTGACATCAAATTCAAATTACTCTAGACATAAAGCACAAAAAGGCCACTTATGCCTAGATTAGAATATAAAAATTATTAAAAATGTTCATTCTGAGAAAAAGTACCTCATAATATGATACTGAAATGGGAATTCTCGTGGATGAAGATGCTTTTGGCAAAGATGGAAGAGGAAACAGTGGTAGTATATCCTCACAAAGTATCTTTTTTGATATTGTGGTAAAAGGCATTTGAAAAGCCTCTTTAAAGCTGAAAAACCATAAGAGCACAAATCACAATGAAAATCTGAAAGAAATCCAGTGACATGACTAGAACAATGTGAAAAAGATATAATTGCAATTTAGAAGACCCAACCTTTATTATCTTTTCTGGTGAGGCTGAGCAATAAAGGGAAGGTTTTTGGGGTAAATCAATTTTTAAACAGGAAAACATCTTTTTCGTTGAAACTAATTTAAGATTGTATGCATTCAAGCTCAGCATCTAAACCAGTAGAGTATAAATTAAATGAATCATAATGCTTCAGAGTTCATATACACCAGGCAACAGAAAGAATAATTCCATATTTTTTTTCATTATAGAATATAGGTATTTTAAGCAGAATGAAAACAGATTTTTTTGTTTATGACATTTTCTCAAGATTTTTGTAATCTCGTTCATAATATTTTAGCCATTGTCATCATTAATTCAATTGATGAGTGCAATGAAAGGGCAAAGCCAACTGAAACAAGCAGGTCTTATCTAACTTGAAGGAATAAAAGGGCAATAGAAATACCTTAATTCCATCTGCTGAAATTCTTTAGCCAGTGTTCTCCTTAGAAATTCAGCGTCAGGAAATCCCCCAAACTGAACTAACTCTCTAACTCTTTGCATTGTTTCCCTGAATAATTTGACAAAAATCATATTGAAAATGAGATTAATCTCAGGAATTCAGAGTAACATAAAAAATCATAAAAAAAAATGTATTCTTTTGAGAACATTTTATGTAAGACTTCAAACACAACATTCCATCAAAACAGGTATGCTTTTTTCGTACAATTTTTTTAAAATATTTGGGAAGGGGGAGAATTTACAGGTTGGGAATTATCCCTTTTATATTTCCTATCCCTTTATGCATAATGTTCTCCATGTCACTGTTTATACTTGGCCCAGATGTTAATAGTTTTTTAGTTAATTAGAATGGTGGACAGTGTATATAAAGAATATGAGGGAAACAATACAGGGTGGGATTTTAGATTTGGAATTGAAATGAGGAAGGAGAGAGCCGGTCTCTTGAATATATGGGGATTAGAGTGAGTTCCATTGTAACATTCTCAGCCTCTGGTTTTGTATCACATTGATACTGATAAGGACAATTTCTGCAATAAAAAATCTATCAGTTCCTATTTCTGCGCCAACTCTATCAGTCACCATCCCAGCAGAAACTTCTATTCTCTCTGGAATACTTCCATTGCCCATAATTTCCATTTTTTCTGAAATCCTGCTGGTAGAAAAGCACCAGAAAGAGAATCACTCCTTGGTTTGAACTATGCTCACCATTCTTTTGTAGAAAGCAGGACTAGGATTTTAAACTTTTTTGGAGTATTAAATAGTATTTTTAATTTTATCATTTATTTTCTACATAAGGACAATTTTTTCCTGCTAATCTCTCTTTGGAAGTCCAAGTCACCCTCTAACTATAGTATTTAAAGGATTAAAACAAATGAATGAAATGATTTCATGTAGGTTTGCAGAGCATACAAAGCTTTCCCTTAATTTTTGAACTATGAATTTTTCTGATTGGTAATTAGTAATCATTTATTTTATTCAGCTGCTAGATTCTTGTAGCATAGACTGTCTTTGGTAATTTTGGTGAATGTTGATCGCCCAAAGAGTTGTAAGCAATTTCTATTGTCACTTTTCATGTTTCAAGAGGAGTAAAATAGGAAAGCCCTTAGGAAGTCTGTGGTGTCTGTTGTAATTTGGTGCTTATGGTTATTTCGAGTACAATTTTTTGCTTATTTCTCCTCTGGGATAAGGCAGTTTTTTTCACTTCTTTATAGTGCTTATCTAATGGCATTTTCACTTCTTCAGAGGGTTTGCTTGCCAGAGATGTAAATAGAAATAGGCATACTTTATGTGGTTCTACTTCTTTGTTTACTATATATCCATTTTCCCTATGCTGGATTTTTCACCTCTGTTCTTTTCCTACTCTATCTCTTCTCCAGCAAGATTTTGTTTTACTCTTTTTAAGGGAAAAAAAATGATTTTGTAGCAGTTTACCAGAGGTTCAAAATCATATTCTTTTACAGGACATGGTCTAAAGACCTTGATATAGCTACCAAATTTGCCATTTAATTCATATCTGATATCCTAGTAATTAGAAATATCAAGTGTGAAGAGCCAATAAAAGCCAAAGGTCTACAATCGCTGTGAAAGCTACAGTACAGCCAACACTGTAACGAAGCAAAGATATGATGTGATGTACATTGTACAGTTCAAATTGGCAGTAAATTTGAATAGAGTATTAAGTTGGGAGTAGACAACAAAACTTACAAATCAATTTCAACTTCATATTCTGGTTCTGATATTTCTAGCAACCGTTTTACTGGATCTTGTTCATACAGAAACTTAAGGAATATAATAACAAGTTCACTGCCAACACCATAAGTAAAATCAGACAAATAACATTTTTAATTATCATTTTTAACATTAAGAAATGTTTAGACAAACCTGTTATATGGTAGAAGCTGGTCACTTGGTTCTGACATGAGTAATTTTATACACTTCAATAGCCAGTTGAAGAAGTTTGAATACTGGTTGTAGAAATGTTCAAAACCAAAATAAAATAAAATAAAGTTAATGTACATAATAGGCTTTTATAATAATGCATTCACTGATACTTTCAAACATTGTTTTGTGTTCAAACAAGTGAAATCCAAATACATGTTCTTACATCAGGTCACAAGAAGCCAATCACAAGCTTAACGTTGGGCACCATCTTCAATATTACAATACGTTCATTAACCATAGGATAAGAAATGATGTCATATTCAAAATGAAAACAACTTGAACAAAATGAGATAATACATACATTTTCATCATTTTAGAGACATGCGTTCATCCATTTAAAATATATTGCTTCTAACTTGATGAAAATAACAAATTACTAAGAAGTTATAAGTATAATAAAATACCTCCCACAAAGCATTTAAATACAAGCAAAAATAATATAACATTCCTTAATACAAGATATTTTAATTGGGCATGGATTCCTATTTATTTCTGTTTGGACAGTTAATATCCCCGATTCCTTCTCGGTGAGCAAATTAATCATGTGGAATTTAAGGTGATGCTAAATGTAAGAGTACATTTAAGAGGATTCGGTCAGCGTACCAGCAATAGTCAGTTTGAGTGTTGACTCAAAACTGATTGTCAACTGTTAGAAGTTTGACCATTAGTTTAGAAATTTTATGTTTCTCTATGACCAAAGAACTTTATCAAATTGTGAAAACAACCTACTGTTCAAGGGAATTTGTTGATATGCACCATGATATCACCTTGCTCGATAAAGCCCAATTAGATAAGGATTTAATTCTAAGTGAAAGTCCATTAACAAGAGGAAGACTTAAAAGGATATAAGAGGCAATTAGAGTCTATGCATATGCAATGGTTGCTCAAAAGAATAAAATCCAACAAGAGGAGGCAAATAAGGTTGCGGTTCTACCTGTGCAAACTCAAGGACATGAAGTCCCAAAATAAAGTGCAACAAATAAAAAATCTGAAGATGTTTTCCGACTTTTGAAGATTTTGATACTTAATTTTAGTATAAATAATTTAAAATGAATTTTAGTTTTCCCAAGTTAGAATTGGTGATTTTGTAACTCCCTAAACAATTATGATGAATAATGGAGTAGTTATTATGGGAGGTCACAATTAAAGAATCAAATTTTGTAACCATTGCATGGAATTATAGTAATTCTAAGGTATATCATGATAAAAATAAATGATAAGGATTCAAGGGTGTTAAATAGGAAGCCATATAATTAAATAGCAAACAAATTTAAGTTGAATGAAAATTTGAATTAGAGTTTCTTTTCTTCATTGTGTGAGATATTTTTTTATACTTTTCCAAAACCTTGCATAGTCGATTCTGATATAGAATTCTTGATTGAAATACACACAGCCTCCAATGCATACTTACACTCAAGTGTGTTGTGTGGATTGATTATCTTGTATTTGTAGTTAGACAAGTGATCTAAGTGGCAGGTCATGCTCCTCGTAGTGTTGTTTGGCTATATATGTTTGTCAGGTCATTGAACCACTACCTTTTTCTTTACGTTATATTTTTTATTTTTCTTTGTTAACCTACATTGTAAAAATCGAACAACCCATTTATTAGAGAGAGAGAGATTCTCTAATGTTGTGTGTCTAAAGCATATCACACACCTAGTATTTATAGTGCATTTAGAATAATTACACATGATTACAAATAATGACAATTAAGGGACCATTATGATTCTTTGATATTCTATGGTTACTAACACCCTTGAATCCTTATCATTTATTTTTATCATGATATACCTTAGAATTCTCAATTTAACAAAGGACTACTTCTTACAATCATATTGGCCCCATAAACAGAATTAGGGCATTGGAAGGGAGGAGAAGCCAAGAGTTATTTCAACTTTTTGAAGATAGAAGTAACTTTGTGATTTTAGTGGGTACCCAAATACTAATAGCCATTTGGAAGTTAAGGTGATTTACATGTCTTAGTTAATTTAGGAATATTTTGGAATCTTTGCAAGAATATACTTATAAGATGTAACTGATATTTACATCTGATGACTAACTGAAATATTGACATTTGAGTCTACCCCTTTGTGCATATTCTTTCCTAAGTTTCTCTCTAAATTTCTCTTTTAATTATTTATTAGAAAACAATTAAGATACTTTGGTCGTAGAACAATATACAGCAATGTTTTTTAAAATCAGACCAATAATTGAACCGATGAAGGCTGGTTCACAGTTCCTTAGTTGAACCACTGTCAATCTAGAAATAATTAAATACATATCTTTAATATTATATAGTATATTAAGCAATAAACTAACAAAAAATTATAAGAACTTTAAGTGAGATAAAGTTTTAAATTAGCATAAAGGGGATCATATTTCATGTCTTGCAAAGCTTTCATGAAAGTAAGTGGTGGATAACAATTAAAAAACTGAGACTATAATAAAGTATAAATATTGATGATAGCAACAGAGCATACACTGGAAATAAAAAAGCTAAACTCTGTAATACTCATTTTAAACTTAAAAAAGGCACACCTGCTGCACAACAGATGAAAGAACCCTCATAAATCTTTCAACTTGTACAAGTAGCATACCAGCCTTTTCTGTTGCATTATTAATGAGTGACTCATCCAAGCCAATGCCATGATAACGGGCACGCCATCTTGAAAGCCCTCTTAGTTCTCCTATTCTGAATCCAATAACTTCTACAGCAGGCTGACAAAACATTTAAACTCTCATATGAGAGCTTGCGGAGAAGTTTGTACAGATATTTTTACATTTGCAAATTAAGTTCTGAATACCATGTGTCAAGAACAGAAGACTTGGAACTTCAGTTGATTATGTGAACACACATGAATGTATTATATCTCCTAACAAATGATACAATACACTGCCATGCACCTTTTCATTTTGATCTCATGATCACACCCTTTATCATCATTATTAAAGTAGGTGAAGCTACCCTTTTTCTTTTAAGAAAATAACAGAATTATACATGACAACAAAACAGGAATTTAGCCTTAGAGTTATAACTTTCATAGCAATTCTTCTGGGAGATATTGAACTTCAGCCATTTCAGGCTGGCCACAGGGTAACAGCCTCTGAAACCCCAAATCACTGTGCTCAGAGCAGGCTTGCCCTTAATGCTTGCTTTGTTAAGATATGGAAGGAGTGCAACAATGACCTAGCTCAAACCCACTAATCGATGGAGTTTGACGAAAAGTTATAGAAGAAAGCAAAATCACAGACACCGTGCTCCTCATTAGGATACATTGCTACACATGGGAGAGCACTATATTGTACCTGGAGGTGGTCCAAGACAATACGTTGAAGTTCTTTGCCTGCACCACAGAGAACCTTTGAAATACGCTTGACACCCTGTAAAGCAACAAACTTGCTGAATGTAAACTACATTCATAAAAGATGGGGAAAACCACTAGATAAGGCTGTCTGTATACCGCTTCACCAAGAGTGTTAACGAGAAATTGATGAACTGGTGGACTAGTCCTTGCACCACCCAAAAGGCTCAGAAACTCCTCTTGGGGTGAGGAATCAAGTCCTAGTTATGGATGACAGAAACAAATGAATTAAAGGGTAATAAATAATAACAAAAACAAATTCCAAAATTGTTCAGTTACCATGATTTATAATAAGAGTAGACAACGAGCTGAACTTCTCCTGAAATGTGTTCATTGCATCAGACCACTGCCTGCACATAACTGATAATGATGTCCGAACAACCTCAGTCAAATCTTCAATATTAGAAGCTTGTTGAGCTACCTGATGAAGCTCATTTTTCCTATACATTTGGAAGGAGCCAAATTGCAAAATAAGAGCAGACAGAATGTCCATAGCAAAGCATGACCACATAAATTTCATTCACATTTGTTAAAAAAGCATAAGGTCTTGTATTTTACGAAGAAAATGAATATGGCATATTGAAAAAATGTAACAGTAGAAATTCTTAAAGAATGTTTACCTATTCCAAAATATAGCTGTGTTCAGCGCTAAGCATTGTAATTGTAAACCATGCTCATTATGTCCAGCCATGTGAAATTCTCCCAAGTCATTGCCAACTTCAACAAGGTCTCCTGAACACATGACTATCAATCGACAAAGATCTTTTGACAAAGCAACCTAGCAACATGTAACAACATCAACTTCCACAAGTATAAGGGTATCATTAGAAATGTAATATAAAACCATTTACTTGCCTTTATCTATCAGCTTAAGCTTTTGGGAGAGTAGTTTTATGGCATGGTATTAGAGCCTCTATGATTGAGTGGTCTAGAATTTTATCCTAGACACCCTCATTCTTCTAATAAAAAACTGACTTTCAGCACAAGATAAGCAGGCTTGTGCATTATTAGAGTAATAGAAATCAGCATAGGCTTGCATTTTTACAGGTGCAATACATCTGATTCTAACTCATTTCAGTTTCTGTATTCTGTTAGTGTGGGCCCAGTTAGTTGGCTTTCAGTTAGTTCTACCAACTAATTTGTAACTGTCAGCCTCTATATAAGGGATTCTGTAATCCTTCTCAGATTAATTAAAAACACTATTTTTTAGATTAATCTCTCTCTCTCTCTCACACACACACACTCTCTAGAACTCTAATATGGTATCTAGAGCTTGAGTTCATTGGAGAATATCAGTGCTGCCAATCCTCCATTTTATCCACCAGTCTCCATTGCATTCACCAGTGCATGCAGCACCTATTCATTCCCACCCTCCCAGTCCCAATTGAAATCAATCCTTCTCCTCGACATCAGCATTTGTTCTTCCTACCAATGCACCGATATCCTTTGCTCAATCCATCACTGACAAGCCTGATGGCAAGAACTTCCTTCTATGGAAGCAGCAAATTGAACTGGTAATCACAGGACACCGACTTCATCCCTTTCTTGTTAAACCTTCAATTCCACCAATGTTTCTCGCTGAATCTGACTGAGATTCACGCTTTGTGAATGATGCCTATCTTGTTTGGGAGCAACAAGACATTCTTCTCCTTTCATGGCTGCAATCTTCTGTCTCAAGTTCTATTCTAACCAAAGTGATTGGCTGCAAACATGCATATCAACTTTGGGACAAACTTCACAACTAATTTCATTCCCTCATTCAAACCAAAGCTTGACAACTTCACACTGAATTGTGAAATATGGTGCCTGGTCCAGTGGTTCCAGATCTGAGTGAATTCTTAGTTCAAATTAAAGCCATTTCTGATTTCTTATGCGCCATTGGTGATCTGATTCCTATCAGAGAACAAGTTGATCTGATTCCTATCAGAGAACAAGTTGATCTGATTCTTGAAGGATTACCCACTGAATAGGAAACTTTAACCAATCTGGTTAATATGACCAGTAAGATCCAGCCACCTCTGATCAATGAGATTGATTCCTTATTATTGGCTCAAGAAGCTCATGTGAGAAGCGCTGAAGGCTCACCATTGAAGTATCAATCAATCTCACTCAATCCACCACTAGTGCCTCTGCTTCCTCACCTGCTCAGGTAAATTCCTCCACCAATTCTCAATTTTCCATACCATCTCCCTCTTTTTTCCCTCAAATTCCTCCTGTCGCCAGGGGTCGGGGGGTCGAGGCAACCAATGCCAAGTTTGTTTCAAATCTGGTCACTCTTGCTTCCATGTGCTATCATACCTTCAACCCAAGTATGCACCTCAAATGCTGAATTTCTCTTCTGCCCAGTGGCAATACTCTGATAGATATCCATAGTTAAGTTTGTTAATTAGCAGTTAGTTAAGTGTTCTTGGCAGTTAGTTAGTTTGTTAATAGAGAAGAATCAAGGAGGATTGCATATAAATAATAGGAGAGGTTAAGAGAGGGGGTGCTTGTCATTTGAGAGGAATTTAGGGCCTTTTGACATTGGGAGGTGCAGACCCTCAAAGTTCTACAGTGTGTTTTGTAATTTCGGAGTTACTCCCTGTGTTTTCTTAATAAAGATACCAGGTTCCTATCATACTCTTAGCAGTTTCAGCCACCACAGATGCTGAATCAACCTTCTCAGGCACAATTCCATCCAGCTACTGTTCAGTTTCAGAACCATATGCCACAGGTCTCAGCATGTTCTTGTGCAGGTTTCACCACAGCCTCAAGCCATGTTAACTTATACCAGTTCTCCAAATTGGTTTCCAGATTCTGGAGCATCTCATCAAGTGATGTTGAACGTCCAGAACATTCAACAAGTTGCACCCTACGAAGGACCAGATCAGGTGTTCCTTGGTAACGGTCAAGGTCTGCCTATTCTCTCTAATGGTTTCACTCTCTTCTCATCCCCTTTTCATTCCTCAACTTCACTTATTCTCAGATCTCTTACAAGTTCCCAATATAACTAAGAATCTTCTTATCATCAGCAAATTTGTCCAGGATAATAATGTATACTTTGAATTTCATCCCTCTTTTTGTGTTGTTAAATCACAGGGCTCTAATCAAATTCTCTTGTATGGGTTGGTTGGGGCAGATGGCTTGTACAAGTTTCCATATCTTCTGTCACAGTCAGCTACATTAACTGCTGCCTTTAGTATTATGAATTCTATCAACTCAGTTGTAAAATCAACTGTTAATTCACTTTCTCCTTCTGTAAATCCTAGTTTGAATGTTTGGCATTTATGATTGGATCATCCCAATCATGACACTCTGCACCTTGTACTTAATTCATGTAACATTTCTATTCCTAATAAAGCTGACAGATTTTTGTATTTCCTGTTGTATGGGAAAATCTCATGGATTACCTTCTCAATTATCATCTACAACTTACACTTCATCCGTACAATTGATATATAGTGATCTGTGGGGACCTGCCCCCTTTGTTACATACATGGATTTTCCTATTATATTTATTTCGTAGACGCATACACCAGGTACACCTGGCTTTATTTGCTTAAGGCAAAATCTGAAACATTCACTGTATTCCATCAGTCAAATCCATGGTATAGTTACAATTTCAGACTCCTATTAAAGCTTTACAATCAAATTGGGGGGGGGATGGTGTCCCTTAACAAAATTCTGAAATGAACATGGGATAATTCAGACTTATTTGTCCTCACACTCATCACCAAAACAGTGTCATTGAACGAAAACCAGACATACAGTTGCAATAGGGCTAGCTCTTCTTACTCGGGCATCCCTTCCTTGTAAATTTTGGGACCATGCCTTCCTTACTTCTGTTTACTTACCAAATTGGTTACCTACTCCATCCTTAAACTTTTCTGTTCCTTACACTAAATTGTTCACATATTGCTGGATTAGCACATGCTCAAGTTATTCAGCTGGCCTGGCTCATGTTTTCCCCACCTTCATCCCTACAACACCAATCAATTGCAGTTTTCATCACAAGAATGTCTCTTCCTGGGGTACTCCACTACTCATAAAGGATACAAATGTCTCACTCTCACACCTGAAGGTAAATTAGTTTCCAGGATTGGGATAGGCTTTGATACCATCTTAGATATTGGGTTTGAGCCTAACTCAACCCTAAAAGCTAGTTCATGGGATGAGGATTACCCTCCCCTTATATACACATGATTGGTCATATGTCTAGTCAATGATGTGCTACACAGCCCCTGCCTCTTCCCATCCTTGCTTACTACAATGCTGATTGGGCGTCCAATCCACATGACAGGCATTCCACAACAGGGGCTTGTCTTTTTGTTGCCTCCAACCTCATTTCTTGGTGGTCTTGTAAGCAAACAATTGTTTCATGCAGTAGTGCTGAGGCTGAATATCACAGTCTTGCTCAAGCAACTTTGGACATTCTATGGATTCAGACTTTACTTGCTGAATTGAAGATAGCTACCACAGTTCCTCTTATTCTGTATGACAGCCTCAGCACTGTTGCCTTATCTCACAACCCAGTTCTCCATGTCCACACTAAGCACATGGAGTTAAAATCTCTTTTATGTTTGAGAGAAAGTTCCCCGACAAGCAACTCACAGTCAAGCATATCCCAGCTGATCTGCTTACCAAGGCTTTGTTTTCCACCAAGTTCACTGAACTTCAAAGCAAGCTCAATGTTTGTGCTCCTCACACCCCATGAGCTTGAGAGGCGAGTACTAGAGCAATAGAAATCAGTATAGGCTTGTATTACAGGTGCAATACAGCTGATTCTAACTCAGTTCAGTTTCTGTATTCTGTTAGTGTGGGCCCATAGCTTTCAGTTAGATCTACCTACTACTGTGTAACTATCAGCTCCCTATATTATAAGGGATTCTGTAAGCCTTCTCAGATTAATGAAAACCACTATTTTTCAGATTAATTTCTCTCACTCTCTAGAACTAATAATTATCCACACTTAAAGCCCAAAAACCTATTGATTATAGGGCAAGTTAGACATGTAACATAAAAGCCATTTGTGTGCCTTCACCTAAATCTTGCCTTTTGAGGATTTAGTTCACGACAAGTGTTTATTAACTTAACGCAAGTTGAAGTTTCAACTTTTTCTTGACTGGTTCATTCAACATAATGATCATGAACCTCACTTTCAAGACCTGCTTGTTTAAAGATTGAGTAGGTAGAGTTGGATCCACTAATCCATTAATCATTAATCTTATGGAAGAATTTCAACTTAAGACAAAGATAGCTTGTCATCCTTGATGTAGTTCATTCTTCTACTTTCATTGTGTGTCAATTTTCTCCTCTTATATTTACAAAGTTTAAAATTATTATACATATGCTAAAAAATCAACTAGTTAATTTCAAGCATCAAACTACAGTTTAGGGTTTTCCTGCTTCTGTCCCCAATTAAAGGGAAAGAGATCCACAAATGAAGTTCTGTAATCAAAATAGAGAGAGAATCTACCTTGTGTATAGAAGCATTTAAAATTCTGTTAGCTGTTTCTGCACCATCATGGGAAGTAGGAAATTTCAGGTTGTGAATGTTCTGAAACACCAACAATCATAAGAAGTTTTAGTATTAAGCAAAAAAAGGAAGCTAGTAAGCAAACAGAAAATAAAGGTAATAAAGAAACTGACAAGGCTAACTAGATATTAATGCTTAGTATTAATTATTTCACAAGTATTTGTCTGTGAAAAGTTCACTGGCTTTCTCAAAAAAATGTCAACACTATGTAATGTATGATATCTGACAAAAGAGATAACTTATTATTATATCATTAGTGTTGAATTTGGAGGGGGAGAATCAGAATATTTTAGAGAGAATTTAGAGAATGAGAAGTTTTCTTATTCAAGAGAATGTGGTACACAAGTTCTACATACCATTCATATATATGAAACTTAGTGGAGATTATTTCCTAGGCCAATATTAATTGATTGCAACTTCCTAGACATTAATACCCATGAGTACTAATTACATTTAAACATAAGACACATGAACATACTATTTCCTGAGTACACTAAATATCATTATTTTCAACAGGAAAATCTTCTTTAGTTAATTAAATTGTCTTTTCATGGTCATAGTTTTTAATAAGTCAAAGAAATGTATCACAGTCATTCAGAATCTCATTACTAAAATGTTTTCTTGCCCTCTTACCAGCCCCCCCCCCCTTTTTCAGTTCAATCTCGCAATCCCCAAAATCTCAACAATATTGTAAATTTCTCACAGTGAAAAGTTATGTTAAGCTCGCTAATCAATAAGGAAAAATATAGGAGCAGGAAGGGTATATTATACAACTTAGATCCTAGATTGAATCAACACCACCACAATAGTTAGCTTCATTTACTACCAAAAACTAATTAGAGAGCCTTTTACTTTAGTTAGCCCAGCCAGTCAAATATTATTACGGCGGCAACCTAAACTTTAATTAAATCTTAAGCATTCTAATCTTGAAATACAGTCATGAGGTCTCCAGAGACTGTTTTAAAACAAAAATAACTGCTTGCAAAGAGAAACAATAATATATCAATTAGTGGAAGCCCAAAAACTATGTATTCCTCATCATCATAGCATTTAATTTGTACAATGAAAAATGCTAACTTCTGTGACAGACAGCAGCTTACAATTTTCCCTATAGGGAAGATGCCAAATATACTAAAACAAATGTTTCCATCTTTATCTGCACTGCATAGGATGTTGAACCGCTGGTGAGAAGAATTCGACAGCTCCTGAAATGAATCTTCACCATCATCCATGAAACCATTATCCCCAGATACCAATCCAGGCATCCGAGGAACTCTTGGAGCAGGAGGAAAGAAACGGGAGGTTCTATCTTCATACTTTGAAGCATGACCATAGTCATCCTAAAAGAAAACACAGGGAGGAAGAATAAAATAGTAGAAAGGAAAAATAAAGTACATGCATCTAGCCAATATGATGCAATCCACTCCCTTCACCAAAAATAAAAATTCATAAACACACCCCCAAAGAAAGGGGGGAGGGGGTGAGTAGTAGTATAACATCAATACAAGAAGCATTGATGTGATGGTACTTGTGTACATTTTCTGTTCAAGAGAAAATGTGTTCACGTTTTAGTTTGGAACAAACTCTTACTAATCAAGGAGCAATATGAGAAACAATAAACCCAAAGAATGTAATTGGTTCTATTTCTTGTCATTGTTTACCTCTGTTTTTTATTTAAATCCACCATATGTTTTACAAATTCTTCCAATCCTTAACTCTAGTTCAAACTAAATCATAAACACACACTATTAGGAACCAAGAATCACATAGAAACAAAAAGAAAATGATAGAAAAGGAAAGAAAATACAGAGTGAAAAAGAAAATTGTATTCTTTGAAAATACTCTGTACCTGAAAAACTGAATTGAATCTTATAACTTCAAAGGTTCTGGTACATATAGTTACTCTCTCTATTCCACTTTATCCGTTGTTTAAGGTTAGTTCACACAGATTAAGAAAGATAATTATTGTCTCTGTTTGTGTTGAAATTATTATGTAATTTTTCCTATGATGATGCCCTCAATCTCTCATTAGTTAAATTTTCTTATTAATTAATATCCTTGTGAAAAGTAAGGAAGAAAAAATAATAAATGTTGTCTTGAACTTCTAAAGTGGCAAATAAAAAAGAATAATTTTTTTTTTAAAATGATATCAAATAAAAAGAAACGGAGAGGGTAGTAACTTAGCCAACTTCATAAATCCTTAGTAACTATAATTGACAGATTAACCAAATAAGTGTTGTTCTAATGTACTCTAGCTCACAATACATAACACAAACACAGCAGGAAACATCTTAAAAGAATGACACCAGTAGAGGTACAGTATATTTTATCAGAACCACTTCGTGGATGATGTGATATCTGACCTTCTTGTTCCGTATAGATTACATTCATGACCACATCTATTTGCTGGTGAGAGCATCTATTTTTAATTTCTAGCATGCAAGAATTAAACCTAAACATTAGAAAATGGTATCCATAATTTGAGACATGGTTAAGTATCACTCTTCACATGTCACTTGGATTTTGCTATATCAATGCTTATATAGAAACCTGGTTTAAGTAGATAGCAAGTGTCCTTGAGACATTCCATTGAATCAAATTTCATCAATTAAACTAAATATCAAGAATAGCCTTTAGACAGGAAGAAGCATACTGTAATTAGTTGGCTGTCCTCCTCCCAGTTGAGACATGTAATGGCAGCATGATGCGACTTCAAGCTTCTTAGCAACTTTCCATTCTGGCTTATAGAAAATATCAGGAATTGGTTATATCACAAAAAAAATTAAAAGAAATTCAACCATAAAAGTTATCCATACACAGACCGATCAATAAAAAGATCATTACAGAAGGAACAGATCCACTTTATCCATCAGGTAAACAAGGCTCTAAGACTTTGTCTTGTCTTCTGGGAAAACCAACAAAAATATTGACCAGAAAAACAACAAGCTTGGTTTTTACTGATATTCCTTTCTCAGATTGAAGAATATCCTATAGCTTATTTGTTAGACAAGCAAATTTCAAAAATCCTTATTACCAAAATAATCTTTAACAAGTAGAAACTTTGATCCATAACTACCACCAGTAGATGCTCAACAATGTCAGAATCGTAAAAGTGCACAGCAAGAGGTTCAAGGCAACATGAATTATATTTGAGATTAAACATAAAGTAGTTTGTTTACTCTGGTATGCCTTAGAATAAACAATCAACCTAGGAATGACTAGAAGCTCCAAAGTCCAGAATATATTTTTTCCCGTAAGATTTCTTGCAGTATATTACAAAATAATACATTTATTAACACATAAATAGAAACGCATAATAAAACTGATCAAGAACAAATGACTATAAAGATTAGTTTGAAACAAGAAAACAACTACCCACTTCAACATCATGCAGTGATAATGTCCCATCATCAAGCCCAACTGCAATTGCTTTGCCATCAGGACGCCAACACAATGACGTTATACATCTTCCTGCGGGAAGAAGAAACATCCAATTAATACCGGGGCACAGCAGTTGTAGCAACATTTGATTCACAACCATGACTTCAAAATCCAAACTAGAAGCCACTATGACACGTAGCTCATGACTTAATGTTCTAGACATTTCCAAATTTAACCACTTCACACAGCATCAAAACTACCGCAGACTCAAGTGTAGGCAACTTTTACCATCGATGTAAAATAAATAAATAAATGGAAGAGAGCAAGAGAGATAAACCTGGGGTTATGGTCCACAAGCGTTGCCAATTGAAACGATGGAGCAAGATCTTAGAGTCGTCAGTAACCATGGCGAGCAAGTCTTTCTCGGGATTCCACTCCGCAATTTTGATCTACGATACCAAATTCATTCGTAAAATCAAACAAGCTGTAAAAACGGCATGTATAATCTAACAGTAACGCTGATGGGAAAGTGAAATTGACGAAACCTGAGAGGCGAGGGGTTTATCGAACTGCAGCTGAAAGGGAAGCACGCGAGAGGATTCATCGGTTTCCATATCTAAGAGAAACACTGAGCTCAATGTAGAGGAATTCAGTAAAATTGATGTAAGCAGAGAGCGGATAGAGTGAGTGAAACAAAACCCTAAGCAGTGAAGTGATGAAAGGTGCTTAAGAAACAACAAATGGGAGATTAAACCGCGAAAGGACAGAATGGGAAAACAGAGGTTGCAGAGCCGGAAAGTGATTACAACTGGGATATGAGAATGGCGCTCAACTGCAACGGGAGAAAAGGGAGGGAGGGAGCCTCCGGGCGGGTTTTGATTTTTTTTTTATCCCCCAAAGTTAGTGTTACGTTTGAATGAGTGCTATGGAGGGAGGGGACTAAGGGAAGGAAAGGAAATGTGAAGAGAACATTTTTAGTTTTACACTGTTTCAATGGTGTGTGAAACAGAGGGAAAAGAAATAAAAATGATTTTTAAAATGAAATTTTATGTTTTTTAAATAATTAGAAATAAAAATATAATAATGTAATAATTTTATTATATAAGTTTAATTTTTATATATTTTTAATGTAAAAACATATATATTTTTAGTTAATTAAAATATATGATAAATATATTTTTATAGAAGTTATTATAAAAATTAAATATTTTTAATGGTATAATAATTTATAATTATAAAATATTATAAAAATTTCTATTTTCAATATATTTCAATTAAATTTCTATTTTCAATATATTTCAATTAAATTTCTATTTTCAATATATTTCAATTAAATTTCTATTTTAAGCCGTGTGAAAGGATCAAAGTAA
Source organism: Canavalia gladiata (assembly GCA_037954105.1). Taxonomy (NCBI): domain Eukaryota; kingdom Viridiplantae; phylum Streptophyta; class Magnoliopsida; order Fabales; family Fabaceae; genus Canavalia; species Canavalia gladiata. Next base: position 72,367,654 of record CM075658.1, read on the forward strand.
ACAAAAAACTCAACCCAAAATGATATCTTTGCCCTTAATGAAATATGGTAGTTGTCATTTTCAACTTACAATACCCAAGATAAAAGTAGATTATCAATGTTGAGTATTGTTTTTTACAATTCCTAAAATAAACTGTGTTTTACAATTCTATAAAATTCCGTTCATATTTTTATTTTTCTGAATTTTTAAATTTTTTAGAATTTAAATTTTGAAATATACTTTTTACATTTTGGATTTGAAATATATTTTCTATATTGTGAAATTAAAATTTTGAATACATTTTTATTTAATTTTAAAATGTAAAAAATATATTTCAGAATTTTAACTTTAAAATGAAAAAATATATTTTAAAATTAAAATTTCAGAATAAAAAATATATTTTAAAATTTAATTTTAAATATTTATTTTTATATATGTATAGAAAGATAAAAAACAAAAATTAAAAAAAAACGAAAGAGAAGTACAAATAGAAGAAAATGGATGCAAAAAACAATACCCATAAATTTTTGGCTCATTTTTAAGGAATGTGTCGTCAAAGGATGGGATTTTGTAACGTGCGGCCCACATCCCTTTTTCGTCCATTCAAATGATGCAAGTGTATGTCCATTTCACACAATAAACAATTCAATGGCAGAGAAAACATTATAATTTTTTTTATATGAGATCACATTTACTTGTTATAAAAGATAATTTTCCTTAAATCGTATAGAAATGAATTATAAATCCAGTTAAAATTTTAAAACGTTATAAATATAAATAAAATATTGTAAAATAAATATAAATACAAGAAGAAAATACGAAAATGATCTTCTAAAAAAGATAGAATCATCAAGTAGGATTTAAAAATTTTAACTATCAAATTAGTTTCTAAAAAGGTTTAAATCATGACCATATTAATCTTCTAAAGGTTTTATCATCAAATTATTTTCTTAAATATTTAGCTTGTCACTAAATTAATTTTTCAAAGATCTAAAATATCAATGTAATAATCTTTAAAATAAATTAAAGTGGTGAAAGTAGGTCTGTTCAAGAAAAATTTGTTTTTTAGTTTTTAAATTTAGTTTTAGTTTTAATTTTTTTAAAAAAATTATTGCAAAATAAGTCAATTCATTTTATTTTACCACTTTATTATAAACCTACAAAAAACATATAAATTAAAATTTATTAATCAAACACTTTTTGTTTTGACAAAATCAAAACATAGCAACGGGAGACCTTAATCTCTAAGTTTAATTTGGTTATAAATTAAAGAGTTAATGAATTTGATGGCTCCTCGTTTTATTTTTTATTTTATTTTCTATAATTTTTTTAATAATTTTATTCTTTCGTTTTAAAAAATAATAATTTTAGTTTAAAAAATCTATTTTAAATAATAATTTTGTTTAAATAAATATTTAATTTAGTTCTTAAAAGTTGCATTTTACATTCTTTTAATTTCTAAAAGGTTTCGGCATATAAAATTTGATAGTAATTTGATTATATTTGGAACTTTCTTCATAAAATTGTACATAATATGTAAAAATAAAATTAGTATATTGAGAATCAAAATTATAAATCATTATTTTTTTAGTCAAATAGCTTTTTAGAAGATTAAAATGTGCGTAAATAAATAAATTTATAAACTATATTATACACACTGATATTTTTAGGATTAAAATTATAGAGGTTTGATGACAAAGAACAAAATCATATTTTTTATAAAATGAGAAGCCAAAATTAACAAAAAAATGATAAAGATTAAAAATAAAATTGAATATAAAATAGGAACTAAAAATTTGATTAAACTTATATTAAATCTTAGCTTAATTATGGTTTTATTCGTTTAAAAATGCATAGTTTTCTATTTATTCTGTTTTTTTTTAATTTCTCAAAAAGGGCTTTTCATAATATGCTTTCTTTACCAAATGACTTTCTTTATTTCCGTTCCTTGTTTATCCATTAGATAAGGATTATTTCCATATCTGCATCATGCAATTTTTAAATTTAACTATTTATATTATCAATATATGAAAATTATTGAAGGAAGAGGATAATATATAGTTAACTTCATAACTGCAAAGAAATCATATCCTTATCCATAAAAAATATTATGAAATTTCTCTTAGTTTTTCTTTTAGTATCATAAATTTCTCATTTATTCATGTTGGATATCAGAATTTTTTTATTTAGTCCTCCTAAAATGGAAGATTAATTGGAATTCGTTATATTTAAAAAAATAAATGGATAAAATAAATAAAATAGAATATTTCGTTATAAAAGTGTATATATAAAAAACTCATTTTAAAAATTAAAAATAAAACATATATAATTTTTAAGAACTAAAATCTTAATTAAACTTTAAATCATTAAATTTTATATTAAAAACAATTATAGTAATATTTTAATTGTTTAAATTAATTTATTATTATAAAATATTTTCATACAATTTATTTTATTTTCTACTTTTTATTTTTCATCTAAACAAACGAAATTAATTTTCTTCACATTTTTATTTCTTTATTTTTCCTTCAAACAATACATTTTCGTTACCTTAATTTTACTTTCTTTCTATTCTCTTATTTATTTATTTATTTATTTTTATTTCATTCTTCGTATAAATGAAGTATTAATATGTTTAAATTAACAGTAAAAAATAATTTATCTCAATTCTTAATTATATTTATAATCAATTATCATTGGGATTGATTATTAAAATAAATTTTATATAATTGATTTTACGCTAAAAATATTTAATTTTTAAAAATAAAAAATTAACTAATAAATTTAATTATAAATTTCAATGTTTTATTTTAAATAATTTTTTAGATTTAAGGACAATCAATAAGTTGTTTCATTATAAGTGTCTAGACAATTTTTTTCATAATGAAAGAAATAAATTCATTCCAAAAACACTCTTATTCTTATTTTCATACTTGCCATAAATTTATGCTAATGCTAACATACAACAATGAAATAATAAAAGCATATTGGTCGTAAATGAAACAATTAATAAAATATTTTATGAAAGTAATAATAAAATATTTTGTTTGTACTTAAAATATGTTTGTAATGCTTTATGTCAGAATGATATTTTTATTACTAATTATAATATATCTGGATATTTTTTGTTTCAATTTCTTAATTATAAAATTTTACGATCATTTTTTGGTAACATATGATAATGTTGTATCATTTATGTTTTTTCGATAACAATGTTATTGTTTACTGCTATTTCTATTTTTGGTTTGATATTGTTTTGATGTTGCTTGTGAATTTTAAAATGTTTTATATCAGTATTCTTATGTAACACTTTTATAATATGATGCTATTGTTTTCATTTGATTGAAATATCCTCCATCCGATTTCTTATAATAAAAATTATTATTTTCTATAATGTATAGTTTTGAAGAAATAATTAAAAATAATTTATTTATATTATCTATATTGATTATTTGGATATTTTTATTTTTATTGTAAATATTTTTACAAAAATATATCTTTAATTTGAGTGTCAAACCGACTTTTTTTAGGTATCTTTCATCAATTAGTTGCTATATAAAATCACTACTAATATTCGTAAAATAATGATGATGATGATAAATCATTATCAACATTCAGAAATATATGATAGGGCACTTGTAGAATATACGTTTACAAGAGGACTGAACCTGCATGTATGATTTTGACTTTTTGTGAAAATTGGTTATAGCCTGCAACCATGCATTATATATAATATATCCACCAATGCCATCAAATTTAATATACAAGTTGCTGCCTAGTAATTAACATTAAACCGGCCTGTTTCATTGTAAAATCTAATGACTGACCTCAAAAACTAGTTGTCTCATGCAGGACAATTGATTCTAATAATCCCTATATAAACTAAACTCACCAAATCTAAAACCATGCACAACTCTACATTAGAGTCAAATAATTGAGAAGCGAGTTAGAAGAGTCAGAATGGCTAAGTCTACCAACATTGGCTTTGCACCGATATTCTCATCCCTCCTCATTATGATGCTTATAGCTGAAAGTCGACCAACTCCAACCGGTAAATCTTGAATATTTACCCGTTTGAATCAATAATATATTTTTAGTTCTATATTGATTTAATTATAATTTTTAATATAATATCCTTATGTCCTTTGCTAGGGCCAATGATTATATAGGCATGATATAATCATACTTGCATGGTATTTGAGACATGACACATCCAAATAATTTTAAATAAATTTAAGTAGTTATTTGTTCGTTATGAAGTTATCTGACCGGGAGAGGCAATAAAGAAAGTGTGAAATTTTAAAATATACATAAGGATGATATAACTATAATGACGATAATAAACCATTATGTAAGATTTGTTTAAATTTGCAGTTGCAGACCCAATATGCAATACTATTCATGCCGTGCAACAAGGTGAAACTTGCACCAGCATCGCTCAAAAATTCAGTCTAGATCAGCGTCATTTCCTTGAGATCAATCCCAATATCAATTGTAACTTTATCTTTGTTGGTCAGTGGGTGTGCGTGGTTGGCACGGTGATTTGAGTTGCACAAAATATCAAACTTTGATCTTAGTCCAAGCGAATAAATGTATGAAGAAATAAGGAAAAACTAATTTTCCTCGTATTGTTCTAGTTATCTTCGCAATCTGAAGTGGTATGTTTGAATAATTGAAAGTATATGAATGAATTGAGATGAGTATTTTGCTCCTTAGTATTACTGTGTGGTTGTCAAGTTCACATTCTAATCCTGCATTAATACCTAATTAATCAAGGTTTTAAACTGTCGCTTGCATATCATTTCAGAACAACTATGGGGCTACACAATAATCTTTTTTCCTTATACTAACAAGTAATTAAATATGTGAATGAGAGTTGGCAAATTGATAAACTACTTACATGATGAGGATTTTTGACAGAACAAGAATAAAGTTAAAAATAATAATTTATCAAGAAATGTTAATAAAAACAAATTATCGGTTTATGATTTTTTGCAACATGCATATGTCTAACGGTAAGGCACAAAAATTTGTACGTATATCTGACATCCTGAACACACCAAAAATTGTCACATGCTGGAATTATACAGGTTGCACATATTCAATGCATCAGACTAGTAGAAGCTGTCACATGTCACAATTATGTGTTGCACAAGTTCAATGTGCTCAACACTAATAGAAACCGTCATGAATCATGTTGCAAATATTCATTTTCATTTTACTCAACACTAGCAAACCTATCATGTGTAAATTAGATATATATATATATATATATATGTTGCACATGTTAATGTTGCCAAACATTAAAAAATAATTTATTGAAATTGTGACATGTCAAACAATTATTGAAGGGGAAGGCAGTGAGTGGTTTGTCGTTTCAGAGTTATAGAACCACTTCATGGATGATGGGATAGCTGACCTGCTTGTTCAATATAGCTTACATTCATGACCCCATCTATTTGCCAGTGAGAGCATCTATTTTTTTCATTTCAATCGTGCAAGAACTGAACCAGTGGATTAGAAAATGGTATCCATAATTTAAGACATGGTTAAGTATCACACATTCACATGTCACTTGGATTTTGCTATATCAATGCTTATATAGAAACCTCGCATAAGTAGATAGCAATGTCCTTTGGACATTCCAGTGAATCAAATTTCATCAATTAAACTAAATATCAAGAATAGCCTTTAGACAGGAAGAAGCATACGGTAATGAGTTGGCTGTCCTCCTCCCAGTGAAGACATATAATGGCAGCACAATGCGACTTCTAGCTTCTTAGCAACTTTCCATTCTGGCTTATAGAAAATATCAGGAATTGGTTATATCACAAAAAAAAAGTTAAAGGAAAATCAACGATAAAACCTATCCATACACAGACCGATAGATTAAAACACTATTACCGAAAGAACAGATCCACTTTATCCATCAGGTAAACAAGGTTCTAAGACAGCCTCATCTTCCTGGGAAAACCAACAAAAATATTGACCAGAAAAACAAGAAGCTTGGTTTTTACTGATATTCCTTTCTCAGGTGGAAGAGTATCCTATAGCTTACTTGTTAGACTAGCAAATTTCAAAAATCTTATAACCAATGTAATACTTGAACAAGTAGAAACTTTGATCCATAATTACCGCCAGTATAGATACTCAACAATGTCAAAAGAGTAAAAGTGCACATCAAGAGGTTCAAGGCAACATGAATTATGTTTGACATTAAACATAAAGTAGCTTGTTTATTCTAGTATACCTCAGAATAAACAGTTAATCTAGGAACTACTAGAAGCTCCAAAGCTTGTTTACTCTATTTGTGTTCTAAAAAAATTTATATTCTTTAGTTACAAACATATAAAAAATATAAATAAAAATTTATTAATTAAAAAATTGAACCACCTAAAAATCATAAAAATTTAAAATTCTAAAAAATAAAATTAAATAACATTATTTTATTTTATTATCCATTATTATTATTATTATTATTATTATTATTATTATTATTATTATTATTATTATTGTTATTATTATAGCAATGATTATTATTAGTAGAATAAAGTCACGACCTTTATATCATTAAAGATAAATTTGGAGTTAATAAAAAAAATTAATATTAAAAAAATAACTAAGTTAAAATTATTTTCAAATATTAAAAATTAACTAAGTATCTTTTTAATAAACATGTTTTAATTTTAAATTTTAATTTTAAAATAAAAAGTAAAAAACTCATATCTTAGTTTTAAGAGTTTAACTTGGTTATAAATTAAAGGATTAATAAACTTTTTGATCCATTTTATTTTATTTTAGTTTCTATCCTTTTTTTTATGATTGGAGTTCCTCATTTACAAAAGTTTAATTTTTAACTCCGTTTTAAAAATCCCTATTAAGTGGTGTTATTATTTAAATAAATATACAATTTAATTATTAAAAGTTGCATCGTTTGTATTATTTTTTTTAAAGATTTCAACATATACAATTTGTTAATTTCTTGGTACTCTCTCTTCATAAAATTGTAAATAATATATGAAAATAAAATTAGCATATTGAGAGCAAAATATAGAAATTATTTTTTTATTAAATACGTATCTATAAGGTTAAAATGTCTCTAAAAATGTTTTTTAAGTAATAATTTTAACAAATAACTAGTAATAGTTTTAAATTTTATATTTTTTTCTCAGAAACATATATTTGTCAGAAATAATTTATTGAAAAAGATTTTAGTTATACTTCTAACGGTGTAATTTTAAAATTTAATATATTTTATATTAATTTATATAACTGTATAAAAAATAACTATCAAAAAGATATTTTATTTTGTAGTGTATGAGCAAATAAACAAAATTATAAATCAAATTATACACATACTTTTGAAATTTAAATTATAAAGACGTTTAATGGCAAGGAACAACCAACATTCTCAATAAAATTATGGGAAGCTAAAATTAATAAAAAATATTATAAGAACTAAAACCATAATTTAATATAAGATGATGACTACAACCTGATTAAGTCTGAATTAAATCTTAACTTAATTAAGTTTAGTCATTCAAAAATTTATATATTCCTATTTAGTTTTTCTCTTTTTAAAAAAAAGTAAAAAAGTTTTTTATGATATATTTTATTTATCAAATGGTTATTTTTTTAATTTATATTTCTCATTTTATCTATTAAATAAGGGTTATTTCGAGTAACAACATCATACAATTTATCATCTAAAAATTTAACTATTTATATTATCAATGTATAAAGATGATTGAACAAGTATAATGATATAAAATTAACTTGATAACGTTGTAACAAATTATGTTTTTTTTGCCACATATATTAAATGCAACACTTTTTAAAAATGTTACTAAAATTAATAGGTAATATCTTTTTATATTTTTGTAATATTTTTTAAATGTTACTAATAATATTTTGTAACGTAAATTAGATCCAACACTTTTTAAAATGTTACTAAAATTAATAGGGAACATTTTTTATATTTTTATAACATTTTTTTAAATGTTGCAAAAAGCATAATATGACGTAGTGCGTAAAAGATTTAAATTTTTATTCATCCAAATATTATAAATTTTTTCATATATTCTTCCTTTAAATATCATAAAATTTCTATTTGTTCATAATGAATATTATAAAAACTATATTTAATATCCTAGAACAAATAATTAAATGAAAAATTTGTGATATTTAGAGAAACAAATGAATAAAATAAATAAAAGATACTTATTTTATTAAAAAATTATTTTTGTAAGATATTGAAATATCATCATCCGATTTCTTACAATAAAAAAAATTATTTTCTATAATGTATAGCTTTAAAGATAATTAAAAATATAAATCACTATCAACATTGAGAATATATGATTAGTACAAAAATATTATTTTATATTGATATTTCAATTTTAAATTGATTATCATGTAATTAATATAAAAAAAATAAACGATAGTATTTTTTAAATTTAATAATTTTTATATCGATTATTAATTAACTGATATAAAAATTATTTTTTAAATCCGTTCTATAATCATATTTTCTTTCTTGAAAATCCTAACATTTCCACTGCATATGATTCTATCTCACATCCTCTCCCCTATGCAAGAGTTTGGTATGCATGACTTTAAATACGAGGTTTTCGATTATATGGTGTTGTCTGGTATTGTCAGAAAAGGGACATAACCAGCAATCCCGAATGGGAAAGAGCTTACCAATATGAGATACATGTGTCGGCTAAAGTGCTCTATGATGGCACCGAGGTCTGTTATTTTCTAGTTAGCCAAATGCCTATTTTTTTTTTAATTTTTTTTTTTTTTTTGCAGAATTGTGTGGCGATAGTTAATTATTCTTTAGATTTCTTAAATACTGATGCTTGAAAAATATTGGCGTCTGAGCTGTTCTTTTCCTTGTTCTGTTATTGGCGTCTGAGCTGTTCTTTTCCTTGTTCTGTTATATGAACCTGACATACGATGTTTGTAGGCAAACCAATTGTCAGTACGACGACACATAATTTTCCAGGAGGTTGAAATAGTATCATTTCATGGATGCTTTTTCCTGCACTTTTTTAATCAAACTGAATGCAAGTGCAAGGATGCTTCTCCTACTATGTGGTTTTATCGAATCCTGAATTACTTGACTCTAAAGTTTTTTATTTCCTTCAAGATTATTCCTTATTTGCAAAACTTTATCTCACAAATTTTACTTTTTCCAAATCAAAACTCCATTTTTTTCTTTTTTGGTAAAAATTAACTTATATGCATGTTTAATGCTGGTGAGGCATTCTGCCCTCATTTAGGAGATTATATGAACAAGTAGGTCTTGGTTGGGTTTATGCTATTACGAGATATGAACCAATGAGCCTTCCTATCATTTTTTTAATGACTTAATTGTTATTCCACTTTTTATCTTAAGTGGAGAAATTCATGCTTTTTTTTTTCTTAGTAGAAAAAAGATAGTTTATTTTTATTTATCTTTTATTTAGATAAAATATTTTAAAAAAAAGTAATTTTAAAAATAATTTAAAATTTTAAGAATTGAAATATGTTGTTTGGATATTTTTTTAGAAAAATTTTAAATTTTATTAATTTTAAGAAGTATTTTAATAAATTAAAATAAAAGAATTTAATTTTTTTAAAAAATATAAAATTTTTTTTTTTTCAAAATTACTCAATATTACGACAAGTATTAGTTTCTACAGTGTTTTCTTTCAACTACTTTTTTTTTATTATTTTGTTTTTTTATTGTGATCACATTTTTTTAATGCATACAATATTTTTAATATTAAATAACTAAATTATATTTTATTATTATTTTAATTATGTATATTTATTAGATTATTATTTTATTTAAATATATTTTATAATAAAGATATTTGTATATTTAAATTTTTTTATAAAAAAAATTATAAATAAAATTAAGAAAAACTTATAAATATGTAAAAATAAATTTACATCATGGTAGTTAGTATTATATGTATTATATGAATCATACAAAATCGACCAAAATGATAGGAATCAGAAGCTGTATAGAAAACGTGCTAGAATCGTTGCAGAATCGTATGGCATCAACAAATAGCGAGTATTGATATGCAGTTAGAGCGTTCGGAGGAACCAGGTCGCGTACCAGAAACGGGTTGGATCGTGCGACCCAATTTTTAAAAGCTTAAAAAAAAATTTCCTAACCTTTTTTGGACACACAACCAATGTGTTTTGCACTTTTAAAATTTGGATATGCATGTTTCGATGGACTGTGAGTTGACGCCACTTTATTTATAAAAAGAATTCTACAATTCTAATTATAAATTATTAAATATTTTTTCTATTTCTATAATTTTATTTTGTTCGTTCAGAATCAGCAAGAACAACCGCTTAAACTTTGAGTTAGCAATGTTTTATTTATTTATATTTAATTTATGGTTTCATTATTTTATTTTTTATTAAATATAATATTTATTTCACTCCTTTCTTTAATTCATAAAAATTATATCATCTGTTATTGTTTTATTCCTTTAACATTTTATTGATTTTTTAAGGATTAAATAAATTTATGTTTATAAGTTATAATTTTAATTTAATTTATAATAATTTAATTTAGATTAACTAGAAATTTATTTAGGAGATATTATATTTATATATTAAATTATTTATTTATTCAAGTTATGTATATTAATTTTATTTAATAATAATATATTTTACAATTATTAAAAAATAGAATTTTCGATTCACCATTCAAATTCCAATTTAATAACCATATTTTGTATATAGTAAAATTTAAATTATTTAAATTAAATAAAAATTAATAAATTTAAAATTTATTATTCAAATAAAAAATTTTAAATATAATATTTTTAAATTAAAAATATTTAAATTTTAAATTTTTTAAAATATTTAAATATTCCATCTAAACAAAAGATTACAAATTGTAAATGTTGCCAATTTCATATAGTGTTTGGGCTAAATACAGTATCCAAATTAGCTTTGAAAGCAATACACGTTAAAAATTTAACATCAAAATTTTCTTGTAGTTAAATTGTTATTATTCTATCCCTACATCTAACACCTTAAATAGTTTTTAAGTTAAATAGAATAGATGTAATTATTTACTTGAAACAACATAGTCACGTTAGAAGCCTTGAAAACTTATAATTATTATAACAGGCTATCTTTTAATATTACTGTTGTGCGTTTCTGTACGAAGTTTTATTAAGAGCAAGTGCATTCGTCGATATAGAAAGGGATATTTAAAATCCTTAACATCATTTTTATAGAGATTATTTCAACAATCTTAAATAATGATTAAATTCTAATTTTTGAGCTAACCAGAAAAGGATTTGTTTAAAAAAATTTAAAGTGAAAGTAAAAGGAACAAAATGAGAGTAAGCACAAATACGACTTTGGTTACTTTTCTTTATAAAGTTATCAAATTTCACCCCAACTTCCTTACAAATTATTTGAGTCAATTGCTAACTATTCGTTCTCATTCTATTGTTACCCAATGATCATGTAATAAAAATATTTTTTCCCGTTATTATCCAACAACTATGCAAGGTATATAATTAAGAGAAGCATAAAGAACATGCAGACTTGTTGAATTAATAATTGATTAGAAATGATTCCAATTGATCCTCTAAAATCCTTAGATTAAATTTACCTTGTAGTTCCATTAATTAGGAAATGGTACGATTGTCTATCCCCAATTAAGTTAGAAATTAATTCTTGTTAATTTATTTATGTATAATAAGAAAAACACAATTGAATAAAAATATCGAATCATTCATAAAAATGAAAAGAGATTCAATTGGTTACATTGTAAGTTTGACTAAAACCCCACAATTTGGACATTAGTTACACGAAATATTTTTTTAAAATTTTTTTAGAAGAAATAGTTTAAGAAGAAAGAAGTTTTTTTAATTTCCCTATTTAAAAAGAATGATAAAAAAAATAACAAATCTAAACTAAACAATCAATTTTTTCAAATTCAAATTTTAATATTTTCAAAGTTCCAAGAAATAAAAATCATAAAACTAATTTTCTCTAATTTTTCAAAAATACTTTTCATGAAAATCAAGCATAATCTTTTCTAAAAAAATCCAAAAACATCATAATCTTTTTCATAAACTTAAAATGCATTGAAATTGATTTTTAGAACTACGTAGCTTTGATTTCCTCACTGCACCTGAGGATACGTAGGAGCGGGAACCGGACCGTCAAGCCCAAATAAACTTCCGGTTTTTTTTTTCATTTATTTCATGAGACGAAAAATAAAAAAAAAACTTTTTAAATAAATCATTAAAAATAATTTTTATTGAAATAAATATTTCTAAAAGTTAATTATAATTTTGCACAATTAATTAGATGGTAACCATTTTTTATGAACGTAATAGGGTGCTAATACCTTCCCTATGCGTAAACAACTTCCGAATCCAAACTGGTTTCAAAGATCAAAATTTCAAGTTTTTCCAAAATTTCCTTTAATAAATTTTGGTGGCAACTCCTCTGTTTTTTTAATTAAAATTTCCTTATTCGCCGTCCCGTCGTGATTCCGGTTACGACAAATGGCGACTCCATTGGGGACATTTTCGAGAGTTAAGCCTAATCTAATTAACTGTGCAGGTTCTCTTTAACTTTGTTTTATTTATTTCACTCTTCTTCTTTTTTATGTAAATATTGTTTATTTTATTTTATTTTTATTCATGTTCATTATGTTTGTATATATTCAATGTTGTGAACCATAGGGTAGAAGACTGCTATATATTTTTAGTTGCTTGTTTGTCTTGCAGGTGGAGTTGGGTAGCTTTAGATTTAAAGGTTTGTATGCTCCCCTTTCATACAATTCACTTTCACTTACCTCACACACCTTTTGGGCTCTATACCCGAGCCTGTGCGAACTTAGGATTAGCGGGTGTCTTGATAGTTGCTATTGAGGGGCTTCATACCCACTTAGTAATTGTTAAGTCACCACTCAGAGTGTTACTGGTATCATGAGTTAGTCATATTGAGAGAGCATTTCCCTACTTATGACTAGTTCAGGAACTGGGTCCTTGTCTATATGATCAGGGCAATCTGAGGGCCCTGATAACATGTGAGTTGTCTAGATCTACCCATGAAACCATGCACGTATACAAAACTAAGCAACCTTCCAAAGTTAGGATGTGAACATTAGTAATATCCTACCTTAGTTTTTCACCTAAAATAGGACACATGGGGAGCATGTTTCGTTCTCTTTATCCTGCACATGTATATTCACATCTAATCATATTATAACATGAGCATAATAAATCACGGCATTATTATCATTTTTGCATCGAAAGATAATACTAAATTTTCCAAAATTTAAACATGAATTTTAATCATAAAAAATAAAAAAAATAAAATGTTCGCATAGGTCTAAGCATTTTTTTTGCATATATCTTGTGCATTAGCGAGACTTTTAGAAAAAAAATAAAAATAGAATAAAATACCCATATAAACTCAAACACATTAATCGGGCTTTAAAAAAAAATAAATTTCATCCATGTATTTTTTTTATGCATTAACTAAACATATAAATAAACCAAAAAATAACATATTCATGCCTTAAAAAAAAGTACAAAAAAAATCATATAAGCACAATTTTTTTTTGGCATTAGTGGGGCCTAAAAAATAATAAAAAAATGCTCATATAGGTCCATACATTTTTTCATACATTAACTAAACAAACAAAAAATTAAAATGTCAAAAATTTTATTTTTAAAATATTTTTATATACATTCAATTTCTTGTTTCACTTGGACTTTTTGAAAATTAAAAAATTATTATGTATTTTTTTCGGACATGTAGATAAATAAAAAAAAAATAGTCTCTTCATGTATTTTTTTTAAAGATCTTTTTTTGTTTTCATAAAAAAAAATAACATGCTAGGTACATCCATTTTTTTTTGTTCCAGCTAGGCTTTTAGAAAAGTAAAAAAAAATTCATGCATTTTTTTTATATTTATATAAATAAGTAAAAATAAAAATAGCATGTTCATGCATTTTTAAAGATTTTTTACATAAAAAAATCATATGCTAAGTACGTTCAATTCTTTGTTTTAGTTAGGCTTTTTGGTTTCATATAGGTTCATGTATTTTTTTGTACATTTTAAAAAACAAAATACTAAAAGAACAGAGCCTTACTGATAAGCATAGATTTCATAAATAATTATCTCTCACTTTTATCTCATTAAGACTTCTTATATGTTCAATTAAGTGATTTTTGTCATATTTTATGAGTTTGGGTTCATATGAAGTTTAATTGAATTTCTTTGCTTACCCGATTAAAATGGCACTATTATAGTATTTTGAGCATAATAGGAGTTTTAGACATCCAAAAATCATGAAATCTGTCTTGAATGAAAGCTTAAAGAAGTGTCTATAGTTACAAAGCAAGATCAGACTCTAAATGGGATGTTTAGGACTCCGAAATTATCTCAAAAGATGAGATAGTGTTGCTGACGTGGAATTTGAACAGTGTGCAAAGATCCGGCCATATCTTGAGATATAGAAGTCATATTGAGATGAAATCAAATTTGTTGGACAGCTAAGATCCGGGGCTACAACTTTTGTTCAGAAGTCAAGCTCTAATTCGGACATGTGAACATCCGAAATTGCGGTGCAAGAAAGTCAAAATTGTTGTGCTCATTGGTGGCTAAAATTCAAAAGTGTTTTGCATTTTCAACAAAGCCCATGTGAAAGCAATAAAAGGGTAGAAAAGTAATATCCTAATTGGTGACTTTCTGAAGATGATGCCTCAAAAATCCTCTATAAATAGAAGGGTTTACAAGAGGAGAAACACACCATTTTGGAGATTAACTCCAATACCATTTTCTTTCTTTCTTTCTTTCTTGTTAGTTTTGCCTCCTTCATGGAAGGCTTAGGTTTTCTTTCTTGTTAGTTTGCCTCCTACATGGAAGGCTTAGTTTTTCTTTATTGTTAGTTGCCTCCTACATGGAAGGCTTAGGATTTATTTGTTGTTAGTTGCCTCCTACATGGAAGGCTTAAGATTTATTTGTTGTTAGTTTTTCTCTTTCTTTGTTGTTAGTTTACCTCCTTCATGGAAGGCTAGGTTCATAGTTTCAATTCAAGGATTCAAGCTATTTTCATTTTAACTTTGAGGTCTTGATCTTTATTTACATGCTTATTAAGTGATTTCTACTCTACTTCACTATATTCTTCAATTTTATTCTTTAATCAAAGTTTGATCGGTTGACGTATTTTGATTAATGTATAATTGATTTATAATTGGTTTTTGATTGGTAAATCATTTTCCAAAAGTTTGAAGAGTAGAAATTAAGTAATTGAATTGAAGGTTTTCATTTTATTACTTACTTCAACTGAATTCTGATTGTGAAATTGGTTTAGATAAAAGATTAAGTGGTTACTAATCTTGTTGATCATAATCAATTAAATTCTGAGAGGTTTCTCAGTAGAGAATTCAAGGATCATTTTAGGGGTTCCAGATGATCCTAGGTTGATAAACACAATGCATGATTTTAGTGATCAATGATTAGTTATGAAAATAGCCTCTGAATTCCTTGAGTTGATAATTGTTAAGTGAAATTAATTTCAGTCTGTATTTTGTGTTTAGCACTCAATATCACATCTTTACAAAACCCCCTTGTTCTAATTTTCTCCTTATTTGCTTAAGAATCTGAAATGGTCTTTGGGAGATGACCTAGGTTGCATCTTATACTATACCAATAGTTTGGGGGAAATCTAGAAATTATTTTTGCGCGTTTGCGACGAGCGCGTCACTTACTTTTCGCACCCCCTTTTTTCTTTTTGCACCCCCCTCAAATTTTTTGAAATTTTTTTATTACTATTTTACCCTTCATATCTCCTTATCTCTTTCGAAAAAAATTTTCTCTTCCGCAAATATTCATATCTTCCACAAATTAATTTACAGAATGCATAAATGTATTCGGTAAATTAATTTGCGGAATGTAATTTTTTATGTTCCGCAAATTAGTTTACGGAACGTAGAAATGTAACCTTCCGTAAACTAGTTTGCGGAATATAAAAAATTACATTCCGTAAATTAATTTACGGAATACACTGATGCATTCCGTAAACTAATTTGCGGAAAGTGTTTAAAGTTCCGTAAACTAGTTTGCGGAGTATAAATCCGTCGTTCGTCTTCTCTGATACTCCTCCGACGTCTCTCACGTTCATTTTTTTGATTTTTTTCTCCAACCAAAAGCAAAAACAGAAACCTAATATAGATTTAGTTAATAAAAAAAAAGCATAACAATGGCGAAATGGAAGAAGAAATGAGAAAAAAAAAAGACAGGAAGAGAAAGAGGAAGGAGGAAGACGGGAAGAGAAAGAGGAAAGAGGAAGAAGAAAAGACAGGGGCCATTTTGTCTTTTCCTGTGTATGGGGGGTGTAAAAAGAAATTTAGGGGGGTGCGAAAAGCAATCCCCAAAGAACATATTCGTGCATTTTTAAAAGAAAAAATTCTTACAAATTTATACAAAAAAATCACATGTTAGATACATTCAGTGTTTTTTTTGAACATTTAGATAAACAAAAAACAAAAATCACATGTTTAGGTATATTTAATTTTTTTCGTTAGTTGGGCTTTTAGAAAATAAAAAAAAATTTCATGCATTTTTTTGAACATCTAGATAAACAAAAATAAAAATAATATGTTCATGTTTTTTTTTCACATTTACACATAAAATAAATCACATGTTAGGTACGTTCAGTTTTTTTGTTTTAATTGAGCTTTTCGAAAAATAAAAAAAATTCATATAGATTCATGCATTTTTTTTTTTAAAAAAATTGATCACAATTATACAAAAAAAAATCACATGTCGGGTACATTCAATTTTTTGTTTTTATTTTAGTTGAACTTTTAAAAAAATATATTTCATATAGATTCATGCATTTTTTTTACATTTAAATAAATAAAATACAAAAATAATATGAGTATGCATTTTTTTTATCACATTTGTACATAAAAAATAATTTACATGATACATACACTTCTTTGTTTTTTATTTTTTATACTTTAGTTGGACTTTTAGAAAACTAAAAAATGAAATAAAATGTTCATATAGATCCATGCATTTTTTTTACCTTTAGATAAATAAAATACAAAAATAACATGTCTATGCTTTTTAAAAAAAATAAAAAATAAAATCACATGTATAATCATTTTTAACACATATCTCATGCATTAGCTTGAACTTTTAAAAAATAATAAAAAATAAAATGTTCATATAGGTCCATACTTTTTTTTTCGTATTAACTACATCTTTAAATAAAAAATAAAAAATAATTGTTTTACATAACAAAAAGTCACAAGCATTTTTTTAACATATATCATGTGCATTAGCTTGACTTTTCAGTTTAAAAAATAAAATAAAAAATAACATGTACGTACCTTTGTAAAAAAAATAAAATTTATGCTTTAATTATGCTTGTACAAGGAAAATAAAAAACCACATGCTTTTATAAGTGCAAACATTTTTGTTTTACATATAACACATGCATTAGCCAATTTTTTTCTTTCTTTCAACATACATTTCATGGATTAATATATTTGTGTGAGTTCATGCATTTTTTAACATGTATCTCATTCATTCATTTCTTAAATTATGTGAGATTCAAATGACATATAATAAGCATAATAATTTGAAATTTTCTTCTCATTAGCTTTGAAAAAAAAATATATTTGTAAAAAAAATGATATAACTTCATAGTCATACTATGAATGAAGTGTACTTCATCATCCTTTTTTCTTTGTACATATCCATTATTGTCTAACAATAGTCATAAACATATGAGCATAATGTTCCATTTTTTAAAAAATAAAAAAAAATTTCTTTCATATTTGTACATATACATCTCATGCATTTCTCCATATTCGACACTATTAAGTCATGTTGCACAGAAAATACTAAAATTTTTTTTGTTACACATTCATGCATTCATCTTTTCAAAATCAAACTCAAATGACATATAAGAAGCATAATGATTGAACTTTTTCATCTGATTGGCTTAAAAAAAACATTTCTTGAAGAAAAGAAAGGTTCACGGTCATATTAGCAATGCGTTAAAACTTAGACCTTATATACTGAGGGGTGAATACTTCCTTAGAATAGGTCTCAACTATACTTCCTTCTTGAGACGATTGGTCCTTGTTTGGAGGTGTGGGGTATGTACTCATTGAAAAATAAATTGTTCTTAACACTAAATTATCAACCACACGTTATCTTGAAAAAGATAGGGTACATACCGCATTGCAATTGATAATACCTTATCTATTAAGGAGCGGATGCTTCCTTGGATTAAGTGTCAACCATATTTTATTTCTGAGAAGATTGGTCCTTAATTGAGAATATGAGGAACCTTTCTAATCTTTAAACACTTGAATAAATATTTCATTTGTTGTCAAAAAAATACAAAAAAATAAAAAGAGAAAGAAAGAAAGAAAAAAAAAAGAGAAAAGAGAAAAGAAAGTAAAAAAATAAATAAATGTTTCTTCTATCCTCCTTATAAAAAAGCTCTCAAAGATAGATCATGGATGAGATAAGATGATGCAATGAGAAGTTGTCAAGCAGAAAAAAAAATAATGGCCAAATCTTCAAGATATTACTTTTCTGGTGATTGTAATGTCAACATTTACCTGAGTCTACCTCAATCTTGCATAATTACAAGATTTCAACCATTAAAAACATGACACTGTAATCCTTGCATTCTAGTGGACCATTGTAACATGCTAATGGTTGTTAATCTATCAAACAATACCTCACCACACCATACCCAACCACTCAATCTAACCTTCAAACACTCACCCTTAACCTCAACCCACCACATGTTTATACTTCCCAATTCCATGCTAATAATCTCATGCCACTTGAGACAAACCTACGAGTCATTCCATAACCTCAAATAATCAACATTTGCATCCAAAAAAAATCTACCAATCTTTCTCCTTTTCATTTTCATTAAGTTGCAAGGCGTCTTAACCAAACTTCTTGCACCCTTTATAAGGCATCATGAAGGAGCAGTTCTTATTGCTAAGATTCTTCAGGAGTGAGATTTTAACTAAAGATGTTCCTACATGAGATTTTCTCAACTATTAGACTCAAAGTTTGAACTTAAAAGTTGCTATGGAGGGTGAAGTTTCTAAAGTAGAGCATTCCAAATAAATTTAATATGGTTTTTAAACTAATTCAAAATACATCTGTGATGCAAATCATATCCTTATGGAGATTTGAAAAAAAAAAAAAGAACAAAAGAACAAAAATAAAAAGCAAAAAAAAAAGAACAAAAATTTTGGGCACACATGTTTTCTTCTAATATACTTTACTTGAAATGCATTTTGTAAACAATTTTCCCAACGTTTTAACCCATTTTGACTTGATCTCCTTCATTCTTCATTTGTTTCATATTCTAAATAATTCATGTTTGAAAGAAATAGGCTTGACAATGAAAACGATAGTACCATATGAAGTATCTTTGATCACTCTATCAATCAAGCTGATGAAGATATTAGGAATGAGTCACTAAAGACACAATGAAATCTTGGGAGTTGCCAACATACAAAAGATAGTGGAAGATCCTCTTTTTTAGAAAACAAGATGGAGGAAGTAGAATGAGTTCAATTTGATTTTTGATCAGTCAACTTTCATTGAAAGAGAAATTCTACATAGTCAAAAGCCTCATGATGAAAGGTATTCTAAAAAAAAAACGAGAGCTCGCTAGATCGAAAATCTCAAAAACGATCTAGGCAAAAGTTAGGGCAATCGAAAAAAGCTCGCTAGATCGAAAACCTAAAAAACGATCTAGGCAAAAGTTAGGGCAATCGAAAAAAGCTCGCTAGATTGAAAATCTCAAAAAATGATCTAGGAAAAAGTTAGAGCAATAAAAAAAATGCTCGCTAGATTGAAAACTTGTAAGGCAATCTAGGCAAAAGTTAGAGTGACCCGCTAGATTGAAAACTCGAAAAGAGCGATCTAGGCAAAAATTAGGGTCAAATAAAGTGATCACCAAACTGAAAACCTGGATAGGCGGTCTGGAAGATGAACGAACACAAAGAATGCGTCAGACTTCACAAACTGGGACAATTGAACAGTCACAAATTGGGGCAAACGATGCTTTGCAAGTTGTAAAACTAGGGCAAACGATGCTTTGAAAGTTATAAAACTGGGGCAAACGATGCTTTGCAAGTTGTAAAACTGGGGCAAACGATGCTTTGAAAGTTATAAACTGGGGCAAATGATGCTTTGGGAATCACAAAAGAATTTCACAGTTGTAAGTGGAGGAAAATGACATCTCTGGTTGTAAAGTGGAGCAAAAAATGTCTTTGCAGTTATAAACTAAGGCAAACGATGTGCTTAAAGGTTTAAACCGGGGGAATTTTATTTCCTTCTAAAGCTTATTGATGGATCTTCAAGGTTACTAGAGTGTGGTACTAGCGTTGTTCATATAGAAAGCATGACTCAAATTACAAATTTCTTTACACATGATACCATTCCGTAAATCCTTTTGTTCCTCTCAAAATTTACTTCATGTATATATCATTCTACACAAAACCAAAATCTCTCTATTTTTGTAAACTCTCTCATTCTTCTATGTATATATCATTCTACCCAATACCAAAATCACTCTATTTTTGTAAATCCTTCCAATCCTTCTAAACATTATTCTTTGTACCTTGTTTGTCTTTGTAGATATGACCTCATCTTCTTTACATAGAATAATTCTATTCCCTTCACCGATAACCTCGTCATGCATTTCAATAATCATATATGCTGAAAGAAGACATGTGTTACCACTAAAAATAAAAGCATCACAGTTATTTCGATGGTTTAAAAATCATGTTAACTCAACAAGCTCTCAATTGACACAACATAGATCAAGAATATTGTCATTTGCAATTTACCAAGATTTAGACAACCATATTTTCTGACTGGTACTTTGGTCATACATCCAACAATGGTTCGAGCTGAACAATCAAAACAGACCAACAATTTTTTGCTCATCCTTGAAATCCTCAACATAAAACTATAAGGGTCAAGGATAAAAAAGGAAACACAAAAAAAAGAAAAGAAAAACACAAAAAAAAAGAAAGGCAAAAAAAAAAGGAATACAAAAAAAAAAAGAAAAAAGAGTCAAAACATCAATTTTCCTAATTCAAGCATTATGCACTTGATACCTTGACATTCTGCATCATTATTTAATCATTTTCAATTTCATAAATCAGTGCATCATTATTTAATCCTATATCATCATATTATTACATCATCATAATTTTCTCATGCATTCATACATTAAAAAGATATTATGCATTCATACTATTAAATGGTTTGGGATACATAAGGGCAAGTCTTTGTTTCTTAGGATGTCAAGCTTAAACCGTGCATTATAGGGATCTTACTCTAACCTAAATTTGATTAAAAAAAAAACCCAACATCTATAGTTTACACACCTCATTATCTCTAGGTTCCAAGAATCCTCTGCATCTCTAGGTTCCAAGCATCCTCTATATCTCTAGGTTCCAAGCATCCTCTACATCTCTAGGTTCCAAGAATCCACTGCATCTCCAAGTTCCAAGAATCCTCTGCATCTCTAGGTTCCAATAAAATATACTAATCCAATAAAATAATCCATAATCCTAATTCTATAAAAAAAATGACAAAATCGTAGTATCAACAAAGCTAACAATAGAACGTTGCAACTCACAATATGAAAGAGCTTTTACCTCCAAGATGCTATGGGAGGATACTGAAATAGAGATAAGAATGGAATGGATATGAGAGTGGTGTGTCTCTAGGTAGTGATAGATGTGTGTCCCAGAGAGTGGCGTGGCCTATGCTTTATAGATGTGGATTAGGGTTTCAATGTTATGGATCGAGCTTGACTTATCCAGTTCCTTAGTCGTCACAACTATTCTCATTCATCTTGCAACACCTTGCTGATTGAGATATCTCATGCGTTATTAGGGTTGACGTGACATTGTCACATTATATATCTTATCTTTTTATGTTTCTTTTACCCTTTTTTGGTTCAAAACTTGTCTATTTTCATATTCTTTACTTGCGTGATCATTCCTGCAAAAATAAAGAAAATTGGATAGAATTACAATTAAATAATCATAAATTATATCGTAATTATAACTAATTTTTTACAGGTAAATCAACAGAATGGTAGTTTATTAGTCACACAATGAACAATAAAATAAGAAAAGACTATTACATTTAGTTACATTTCATTTTTAACCATTACCTAGTGTAAGACTTGCCCTTATGGTTATTACGTTATTCAATATAGTTATGTTAACATAATTTTAACATATGCATTAATTATCCATTTTCGATTTTCAAGACGACCACCTATATATGGATGCCTTTGGTGATCTTTTATAAAACTAATGATTGGGGACTAAATCAGTAATTTTATAAAATTAATGACTATTTTTAATTTTTTTAAATGCATGGCTATCTCCGTTTTTACCATTAACGTAAAGTTTATGTATATTGTACATTGACTAGTAACTGTTACAAATATATAGACGCTGCATTGTGAAAAATCATTGTCTTGATTCGGTATTTTTCCCAATGTTAACATAGTAGTATACGATGAACCGTGCATCCAGAATCTATTTATATTAGAGTTTCATACAATATTTTCTAGAATTAAAAAGAGAAAATAGAAAGTGAATAAAAGAGCTGAGAGATATCTCTTGAATATTTAGAGGCATGTGTTGTATACAACATAAATGATAAGTTGCATCTGACCAGAAACATAACTCTCCAACAGTCAAATAGTAATGGCACAATGCTAGAAAATAAAGACTAATTAAAATTATTGTCGTAATTATTACAACTTGTTGACCATTTACTAACAATCCTTCATTAATGGTTTTGCAAGTGATAAGAAGGTTTTAAATCAATAAGGTTACTTTTATGCTTAAATGTTAATATTTTGAAGATTGAATTAACACGTCATAGAGTGTGATAACAATTTTTTCCAATAAATGAATTACTCTTGAACTTAGTTGAACTAAGTTGAAACCCCGCTGCAAGCAGTGTGACACTAAAATAGAGACTTTACGATTAAGTTTTGAACTAAGATCATTCTCAAATTACCTTGAGTTTCACATGAGTATTTTAGAAAGATTATCTAACCTTTCATAGAAGCGACCTTTACCCTTTCATGTTTATTCATATGATTATCTTACAAGCATTTAGTACATCTCAAAAGCACATTTAGATTGCAAATAAATTTTACTTTATTATTTAAAAGTACATTAAGTACGTTACAAGAGCATTGAGATACATTAAGTGTATCTTAAAAACATTATATAATATATACATTAAGGGGTTATGTCTCACTTTCAAAGGTCCTGTAGATATATCAAATGCATCTTACAAGCACCATCGACTATATATCTATTTTAAAAGAGCATTACCTTGTGCCATAGGGATAGAACCATAACGCAAAAGTGTAATCATATGTCTTAGTTGACCAACAATTGATTATCCACCATTCTTTCCACGTGTTCAAGGCTCAAAGTCCACCCCTCTTAATAAATCTAGAACCATTTTCTTGTTTAATCCTTTAGTAAGAAAATCAATAAAATTTCTGTCACTTTTTACATATTCAAGAAAATTACATCATTCTTAATCAACTACCTAACAACACTAGGTCTAGTATTTTATCTCCATTGTAAGCATCGTTGTTAGCTACTTCATTGCTGCTTATGAATTGTAATGAATTGATACTTTTGTTGTAGTTTTTCCATGTCTACTAAGAGACTTTTTATCTGGCTTGTTGACTTGCTAATTCAAGAGTAATAAATTCAGATTTCATAGACAACTTTGTTTTGCAGATTTCTAAGAGATAGCACCTTCACATAAGGTGAAATCATATCCATTAGTAGAGTTTACCTCATTGTTATCTAATATCCAATTAACATCACAAAAACCTTCTAACAGTGAAGAAAATTTAGAAAAATGCAAGCTCAATTTATAACACCTTTTAAGTGTTTTAGAAGACGATTCAAAGCAATTCAATGTTCATCATTAGGATTATGAGTATAACAACTTAATCTGCTTACAACATATGCAATATTAAGTCTAGTATAATTCATTAGAAATATAACATTACCAATAATTTTTGCATCTCTAGATTCAATAATAGTATTATTATTCAAGCACATAAATTTGTATGCAGCACTACCGTGAGGATAACTAATAAAAACAGTATCAATAGTCTTAACACAAATGTTTGTTCTTTTAAAATTTAGTATTCTAGCCAAGCACCCCATGCTTTTAAAAGTTGTAAGTTTAGGGAATAACCCTTTCATAATTTATAAGGTGTTTTGTCTAAATGTTTATGAGAAACTTTGTTTAAAATATAACATGTAGTCAATATAGCTTCCCTACATGTAATTCGGCATACCAGAACTAAACAACATGACATTCATCCTATCTTTTAATGTTTTATTTTTTCTTTCAGCAATACCATTTTGTTGAGGTGAATAAGGTGCAGTGAACTCATGTATAATTTCATTTTTATCATAAAATTCCTTAAGGTTGTATTGTACTCATCGTTTCTATCTAATCTAAATCTTTTTATTTTACGGTCAAATTTATTTTCTACCTCAGCCTTATATTTTAAAAAGGTTATTTTAGTTTCATCTTTCGATCATAAGAGATAAACCTTAGTGTACCTAAAGTAATCACCTACAAAAATAATATAATACTTATTTTCTCCTCTGCTAACTGTATTTTTTAAAGTTTGACAAGTTTGAATGCACTAATCCTAAAAGTTGAGTTTGTCTATTATTGACTAATTTAAAAGGTTTTTTTTTAGCATGCTTAACTTTCATGCATATAGGACATTTTGGGTTATTCTTTTCATCTATTAGTCGTTTTATGTATTTAAGTCTTTTCATAGAAGATAAATTAAGATGTCCTAGTCTACCATGTCAAATATCAATAGACTCCACAATATAAATAGAAGAAGCGGAAGCATTGTTAATTTTCTCAATGGTGTTTAAAACAAATAGACCCCATTAAAATAACCTTTTCCTACAAATTTTTTGTTTTTGTTAATGACTACTTTGTCAACTTTTAGCATAATTTTTAGATGTGTTTTAATGAGTAATGCCTTAGATACCAAGTTTTTACAATATTGAAGGAATATACAACACATTGGTCCAAGCTAAAGTTTTTTCATAAGTTAATTTCAGTATAATTTTTCCTTTACCATATACTCCAGCAACTACAAAGTTTTCCATGTAGATTATGTCTCCATCAATGGCTTCTTCAAATTCTTGAAAGAGCTCCTTGGTTGCATAGATGTGCCTAGTTTCTCTTACATCAGGGATCCCTTCAGTTATGTTGTTTATCAAATTTGCTTCCACCACCATTGTAGTAATGATTTGTTTACTCTCAGTCAGGTTAGCTTATGGTTTAGATTGTTTTTCATTATGTTTGGTTTTAATGTTTTGTGCATCTCTACGAAGGTTACATTAATAAGCTTTATGTCCAGTCTTGCCACAAATAAAGCATGATAATATCTTTTATGAATTCAACATGTTGCATGTTGCTTTGTTTCTTATCTTGTCACTTGTTGTGCATAGTTTTTTTTCCTTTCCGAAACCTATTTTTATAGGAACCATCACCAGACTCAACCAAGTTAGCATTTGAAAATTTTGAGAATCATCTTGGGATTTGCTTCTTCCGTTCTTGTGTAACAAATGAGTTTTTATATGTTGAAGTATTTCTTTTTATATTTAAGATGATTTTTGAAATCACTCCACAAGGGAGGGAAAAAATTTTCAAGTAGAACGTTGGCTTGTAGAATTTCACACACCTTTATTCCTTCATTTAATATGTCAACATCCAAGTTCTCGTATACGTGAACTTGTTTCATGATTGGTTTATCCTCTATTGTTTGAAATTGCAACACTTTCCGATCATATATTTTCTATTTCTAGCATCATCAATCCCACATTTTGCTTCTAATGTTTCCTAAATGAACTTTGGTGACTTATTTGACACAAACAAATCAAAGAGATTGTTAGACATATGACTAAGAAGGTGACTAATTTATTATGTTTGTCATGAACTTCCATGTCCTTGACAATTTTCACTATAGTGTCATCATTGACTTCATCAATTGACGTTTATGGAGGGTCTATGAATAGCACCTCATTAATCTCAAGTTACTTAAACAAGATGAGAAATTTCTATGACTATCGTTTGTAGTTAGTCTCATCCAAAGGTTCAAGACAGGAGATATCAATAAGAGAATTCTTGTTGTATATAGCAATACCATAAAGAATTTTCTTTTAAACTGTTAGGAAAATATAGACAATGCGTCATGGAAGAACCACTACCTTGAAAACAAAATATCGGTAGACCTTTGGTGCAATAACCTGATTCCGATATTACCCCCAAGGTTACGAAAGGAACTATGCACTAGGAAACTCACACAATATTGTCCAAAACTAGAAGGAGAAAACAGAGACTGAATAGAAGAGGTTTGAGATATCGTTTGAATACTTGGAGGCATGTGTTATACATAATATAGTTAAGAAGTTGCATCCGACTAAAAAATACTACAACATTTAGTAGTTCAATACCTAACGATTAAAAAATAATTGTTTGATTACTACTAAATATATAACGGCCAAATATTAACTCTTCAACAATAAATAATAACAACACAACGATTAGAAAATAAAGACTAATTAAAATTATTATCACTTTCGGTTATTTACCTATGATAACCACCATTGGTTATTTAAAATTCAAATGTTGAATTTTATTTTTTTTAACTTGTGCACATTAACTTTCAAATTATCCTATGACCGTGAGAGTGTTGAACCTAAGCATTTTCCTTCTTCTAGGCAGAAGGTGAGAACATTTACGAAACTTCAGCCAGAGAAACATCGATAACATGTAGTCCCCCTCCCACTTAAATGTAATTTTGTTTATCTCTTCTTTATTTTGTCCTAATAGTTATTCATATATATATTTCACCGTACTGATCTTGTGTACTTAGCTTGAGAACTCTTTTAAACATTGTTTATCCATGGTATAATGTTGAATGCCATGCTAAGAGTTTTGTAGAAATCCTGGATTAGTAACAAATAGGTTATTATCTTTTCATTTCTTTTTTATTCTTTCATATATGACCATATAAACAAATGGTCTGGTTATCTATGTAGATTTGCTCCCATCAATTATTGTTACAATATTTTATTATAAAATTAGGATTATATCATGGGTATCGTGCTAACATATTAAATATTTAATCATTATATTTTATGATAAATTATATATATATATATATATATATATATAAACTAAGTTATAACACCTATACATATACTTTTGTCTATTATAATAATTATAAGAGTATAACTGTTCAAACCTATGTTATACACGGGTATAGAGGTCTAGTTTGATTTTAAATTGTTAAAACTTAAGAGAGTGTTGTGGATTTATTAACCAAGTTGAGTACCTTTTTATCACATATATAAGTTATTTGTTGCAGTTAAGATAATTATTAATGAAGCAATTCTATTATAACTTCTATCTCTTGATTTTAAACTGTAACATGAATTATGAACATTTAATTTAGCACAATAATTCATGAGTTTTAAAAATGTAGAATTTTTATGTTTGATATTTACTTTTTTTTTACATTTTAAAACATAGCAATAGTTAAATGGTTGTAAAATTATTTATTTATTTATTTATTTTTAATTTATTAAATCAATGATATAAATTTTTTATTTAGATTAGATGATATAATGATGTAAACAATATTTTTTTAACATTAATTTAGTTGATAATCAATATAAAAACTTACTTTTTGATTGGACAAAAAAATCAACATAAAAAATTTAATTTTCTATATCTCACATCTATATCGTTTAAAGAATTGAAATAAAAAGTAAAAAATAAACAACGTAAAACCTTTTTTTTTTTTCACTGCCACTTTTACAAGAGAAATCATCATTCATGTATGGTTTTGACTTTCATGAAAATGGCTATAGCCTGCACCCATACATTATATAATGTATCCACCAATGCCATCGAAATTTAATATTCAAGTTGCTGCCTAGAAATTAACATTAAACCGGCCTGTTTCATTGTAAAATCTAATGACTGACCTCAAAAACTAGTTGTCTTATGCAGGATAATTGATTCTAATAATCCCTATATAAACTAAACTCACCAAATCTAAAACCATGCACAACTCTACATTTGAGTCAAATAATTGAGAAGCGATTTAGAAGAGTCAGAATGGCTAAGTCTACCAACATTGCTTTGCACTGATATTCTCATCCCTCCTCATTATGATGCTTATAGCTGAAAGTCGACCAACTCCAACCGGTAAATCTTGAATATTTACCCGTTTGAATCAATAATATATTTTTAGTTCTATATTGATTTAATTATAATTTTTAATATAATATCCTTATGTCCTTTACTAGGGCCAATGATTATATAGGCATGATATAATCATACTTGCATGGTATTTGAGACATGACACATCCAAATAATTTTAAATAAATTTAAGTAGTTATTTGTTCGTTATGAAGTTATCTGACCGGGAGAGGCAATAAAGAAAGTGTGAAATTTTAAAATATACATAAGGATGATATAACTATAATGACGATAATAAACCATTATGTAAGATTTGTTTAAATTTGCA
The DNA here is from genome assembly GCA_037954105.1 of Canavalia gladiata. NCBI lineage: Eukaryota > Viridiplantae > Streptophyta > Magnoliopsida > Fabales > Fabaceae > Canavalia > Canavalia gladiata. The sequence goes on from CM075658.1 coordinate 72,396,330, forward strand.
GTTGCAGACCCAATATGCAATACTATTCATGCCGTGCAACAAGGTGAAACTTGCACCAGCATCGCTCAAAAATTCAGTCTAGATCAGCGTCATTTCCTTGAGATCAATCCCAATATCAATTGTAACTTTATCTTTGTTGGTCAGTTGGTGTGCGTGGTTGGCACGGTGATTTGAGTTGCACAAAATATCAAACTTTGATCTTAGTCCAAGCGAATAAATGTATGAAGAAATAAGGAAAAACTAATTTTCCTCGTATTGTTCTAGTTATCTTCGCAATCTGAAGTGGTATGTTTGAATAATTGAAAGTATATGAATGAATTGAGACGAGTATTTTGCTCCTTAGTATTACTGTGTGGTTGGCAAGTTCACATTCTAATCCTGCATTAATACCTAATTAATCAAGGTTTTAAACTGTCGCCTGCATATCATTCCATAACAACTATGAAGCTACACAAGAATCTTTTTTCCATATACTAACAAGTAATGAAATATGTAAATTGAGAGTTGGCAAATTGATAAACCACTTACATGATAAGGATTTTTGACAGAACAAGAATAAAGTTAAAAATAATAATTTATCAAGAAATGTTAATAAAAGCAAATTATCGGTTTAAGATTTTTATAACATGCATATGTCTAAAGGTAAGCACAAAAAATTGTGCGTATAACTGACAACCGAAACACGCAAAAAATTGTCACATGCTGCAATTACACAGGTTGCACAAATTAAATGTATTAGACTAGTAGAAGCTATCACGTGTCACAGTTACATATGTGCACAAGTTCAACGTGCTCAACACTAATAAAAACTGTCAAGAGTCATTATATTTATAAACGTTGCACATATTCATTGTACTCAACATTAGTAGAGCTATCATGTGTAATTTGGCTCTCTCTCTCTATATATATATATGGTGTAGATGGTAACGGTGCTCAACATTAAAAAGTTATTTATTGAAATTATGACGTGTCAAACAATAATGGAAGGGGAAGGCAGGTTCGTCGTTTTGGTGTGTTAGGTGGTTTGAGAGAGAAAGGGTGAATGTTATATTGGAGTAACTGAGAGTGAGAGTAGAAGAAACTGTTATGGAAAAGGGGAGGTATCAGGAAGTGATGAGTGACGAAGGTGAAAGAGAACAATGGCCCGAGAGAGAGAGTCCATGGGAGAGCGTGAAACTGTGTATCTTTGAGGGAGGAAACCGTGTTGAGTGATTGTTAGTAAGGTTACGTTTGGCGTGTGTGCTACCTGTGTGAGTATGGAGTGTTTGTGTAGTAGGAAAAGAATAAAAAACAGAATGAAGAATGGATTTGGATGAGAAAAGGTGAGTAGGGATGCAAGTACGGGGAGTCGAGTTAGGTTTTGAGTGTTTAAGTTTAATCTGTTTAAAAATTTTGAGGGCTGAGCCTTTATATGATTTAAAGCCTATAAGATCTGCAAGCCTGTTTAAAATTTCACGTTACAAAAAAATTAATAAATAAACTTAAAATTTATATAAATAATTAATTAAAAAAACTTGCTAACTTAAAGTTTACAAGATAAAAAGTTATTAAATAGACCTAAAACATATATATTAGTATTATGTAAATAAAATATAAAATAAATATTATATAAATATAATATATTAAAATAAATATAAATAGGTCCCTGAATAGATTAAATAGATTAAATAGGTTTTTTTTATAAGTTTAGGCATGATTTGTTTATCTAAAAAGACTTTTTAAAAAGTTCGAGTCTGTTTATTTATCAAACGAGCCGAGCCTAAGCTTTAAACGAAATCACTACTACATTTATTATATTTAGTAACATTTATTTAGTAACATTTATAAAAATGTTATTAAATTTTATTAATTAATATTTTTAGTAACATTTTAAAATTTAAATGTTACCAAATATGATTTATATTTTTTTAAAATATAAAACTTTAACAGAGAAAAGTATTTTTCTTTTAATTGAAATTCTGATGCAACACGTATGTAACCCTCCGCACTTTTTCACGTTTTTCCCCTTTTCCCACTCTTTTGTCTTTTTCGTTAACCAGCTGCTTCAAGCTTGAGTTCCTCCTTCTCTCTCGTTATCCCTCCGCACTTTTTCACCTTTTTCCCCTTTTCCCACTCTTTTATCTTTTTCGTTAACCAGCTGCTTCAAGCTTGGGTTCCTCCTTCTCTCTCGTTATCCAACTTCGCCCATTCATTTTTCTTTGAGCAACTTCTATAGATTTTTAACATTCTCTCCTCAAATACGAAGGTAATCTTTTGTCATGCTTTCTAAATCGATTTTGTTCACATTTTCCTGATATACCTTTCCTTTTTGTAGATCTAATTGCTTTTGTGAATTTTTACTGTGAATTTTCAAATTCTCTACAAATCTAAGGTGAGTTTTTCTATTTTTGTTTTGATTTTTTTTTTTGTTTTGGAAGGATTGCTTTCAACTTTGATAGTTAGCTCTATAGATGATGCAGAAATCAGTGTTGATTATTTGGTGCTCTGTAGATTTTGTTCCTCTATAATTATGACCATTGTTAGGGTTTCCTAATGCTAGATTTTCTATCAATTCTATGCTAACATTCCTAGATGGAGCACTTTCTAAGCTTTCTCTAAACTGTACCATATTGTTATCTAGCTTAATTCTGGTGGTAGTGGTGAGACTCTCCCTTGGTTCAATGCAGTTGTCAATGTTGCCTATAACTTGGTATCCATTATGTGAGTTAGCGTTAGATCGAAAAATTGGACAAATGGAAGTCTGTAGAAGCCATATGTCAACACCTTGGGCATGAGAACTGTGTTCGCACATAGGTAACAATTTGCATTTATCACTTGTAATGAGGTTCCCCAAGAAAACTGCACAATCTATACGGCTACTTGTATTGCCTTTAACAACATAATCATAATTATAATATTATAGGAACCTATATGAATTTTAACTAATCATAAAAAGTGTATTAAAAAAAATTTACATGAGGATTGTATTTTGTAGTCATATGAACTAGAATGGAACTAGATTCTTTACATGAGGATTATTGTAAAATTAATTTGATATTCCATTTTATCTGTTTTTCTTTGGCCCATGCATCTTTCCAATTTTACTTGAACAGGTCAAATTGTTGATTTCTAGGAAGAAGAAAATCTGTGATCAAATATTTGAAGGTGTGAACTCTTTAGGAACTCTGTTTTTTTGAAATCAATTCTCATTAGAAACTGGTTGTTAAATTTTCTATGTCGTTAATATCCACCAACTTTAACTCTGAATGCAATTGGCTCCTTGACTTCTATTTGCAAGTTCCCTTTTAAGTTCTTGGATTCAAGGATCACTTCCTTGAGATATAGTGCGACTGTTGAAGAAAATGAAATTCTAAGACCAAGCCAAAAGTCCTTGTATCAGGTCAGACTTCTTTGGCCAAAGTCCTCCCAAATTTATATAAATCCTACGTCAATTTCTACGGAAGTTTCTGTACATATATAAAACATAAAAGGAATGACTTGTAATTACAAACTTGAAAATGAATCCTGATTTGGAACCGTCACACTATAAATAACATTTACGTGGTGGCTTAGTGTTTCCACTTGGAATTATTTACAAAAAATAAATTAGATTAAATAATCAATGCTTAATTAAATGTTTATTACATACTTAGTTCATTGTGCCAAATTGGTTCTTTGTTTACAAATATTTATAACCTTTACATAATGTATATTTTGATTATTGGGTAGAAATGTTGTCTTTATAGAGCCTTCAATGATTGCCTCCGAACATTTTGCGTTTTTCCCAGTGCTGTATGATTAACCATGTGGGGTACTCAAGATATGGCCAATGGTTTCATAATGCAGTTGGAGTGACATCTCTTCATTGTTCTGTTTATTGTTGTTGTGGGCACCATGCAATTTGTTAATTTTGGTTGGGCTTTAGAAGTCCCTTCTTGTTATTAATTGATTCAAATTTACAGAAAAATTATGATTTATGTTATAACTAAATGCAGCACTGGTGGCAGATGTCTCTCAGTTGAATATACAGACAGAGTTGGAGAAGTTGCTAAGAAGCACGGACTGAAGCTTCACATTGATGGAGCACGTGTTTTTAAAGCATCAGTTGTGCGTAAATTTGTGTTTTACTTATGATGTCTTTATAATAAAGCTTTATAGTGTGACAGAGGATTTATTTACTTACTGAGTATATGCATTTTTTTAAATAATATCTCTCAGTACATGATCTCCAATAATGAATATAGAATGTGCAGAGTCTTATCTTGATCTAGCAATGGTAACTGCAATGCAAAGTTCAAGGTCCACATAAGAATTTTGCTAGTGTGAATATCTGCAGAAATTTTATATTTAACTTATATTGCAGGGCACTTAGCCATGACAATGATTTGAAACTTGGTTTTTATTGATGCCATTGGAGTATTTTGCAAACCTGTTTGCTTCCTGATCTTAACTGTTATTTTTCTATGTATCAAACAGAAAAAAAAGAGCTGTTAAACATAACTTGAAGGAAAATTTTAACTGCAGTACTTAAAAAATGTCTACTTCTAGGAACTCGTAATGATCAAACAACTTTTAGCTCTTTGTATCCTGAAGCATTGGGAATACCAGAATTATTGGTTGCTAATGTCCCTAATAACTTTGCTTTATAATTATTATCTTCATGGATGAACCATCAATTTAAAACTACAATATAAGCTTCTAGATGGGAACAACATAAAATGGACTAGTTGTCCTGAGGAGAACCCTGCAGTGACTTTCCTTTTTTCCATTTTATCCTCATGCTTAGCTGCAATTCATTTGTGTATATAATTACTTTCATATATTGTACAGATATGGGAATGAAAATTTATGGTCAAATGAAACTGAAAGAAAAGATTAGTTAATGTCTGAATTATTTGTATATGACTCCTACACTTGTTTAGTATAAAGTGATATAAGTAACTAACTATAATCCGATCCCATGACTGCCTCTTTTCCAATGAGTAATAAATTCTCTTGTTTATTATTTTTTCTTATTGTCTAGTGTGACATACGAGAGTAATATTATATCTTTTATTATATCTCTAACTTTCAGTTTTTTGCTTCCTGCTCTATTAAAGTATATATCTATTTTTGCATCATAATTATTTGAAGTTATAAATTTATGTATCAGCCAAAAAGTGAACTTTTATACATAATTAAAATTTTATCATTTGTTTGAATTTATTAAGTTTACTCAAAATATTAATACATGAGTTAGTATATCTTTTAGTTTGTTTATCTACTTGTTTATCTACTTACTCCTCTCACCCTTGTTTCACATTCCCACTACTTATATATCTTTTAGTTTAAGTTTAAGCATTTCTTTTATAAATTTAAAGGTCTAGTGGTGACACTCATTTTTGTGAATAACTAAACTTGTTAAAATTCTTAGTTACTATTATTCTAAAAACAATACTAGGTAGTTTGTGGTGAAATTGAGGGTCCTGAAATACAATCATCCTTAAACGAAATAAATAAAATAAAATATAAAATAATTTTCAACTAAAAAATGGAAGATGACCCTTTCTTTGATTTTATTTTAAATATTTAGTTGATAAAAATATTTAGAATTGATTGATATTCATGAGTTTGGATTGAAATATATGCAAGCACTCTCTATCTGTTTTCATTTTTAATTTTAATGTATGCATGTTTTAACTGTTTAATAGATAGCTAATATAATTTATTATTTATTGTTTAAATAGGAAATTATTATTCTTGTTTTCCAACCAATAGAGGAAGAGGGTGGAAGGGCTACGAAAATTCATTATTTGGTATTATTCTCATTCATCTATAACTTCACTATGAACTATCATGTTTATTATTTTTAAATTTTTTTATGTTAATGCATATATTTTTATTTATTAGTTTTTTTATTTATTATTAGAAGTATTATTGAATTAAATTATCTGATGACTTTTATTTTGTACAAATTATAAAAGGAGAAATAGATAAGAGTTGGATGCATGAACCAAGAGCTTCTGAAAAGTATTTGGATGGGTTAAAAAAATTTCTCGACTTTGCATTTTCTAATGTTGCACAAGGAAGTCAAATTTTATGTCCTTGTAAAAATTGCAACAATCATTTCTGGTGTGACCGTGAGAAAGCATATGAGCATTTAGTTTGTGATGGATTTGACAAAAGCTACAACACTTGGGATTTCCGTGGCGAGGGTGGATCTTCAAAAAATTATATGAACAAGGAGAATGATAAATTTAAAATGCATGATAATTTGGATGAACTTTTAGAAGAGACATTTATGATGTCAAAACTATGTGAAGAAGGTCAATTTGAAGATATATTGGAAAACGAAGAAGAGATTGATGTAGAAACAGTAAAGTTTTACAAATTGGTACATGAAACCCAAGAGGAAGTGTACCCTGGTTGTAAGAATTTCACAAAGTTGTCAGTCATTGTTCGTCTACTTCATTTGAAAAATATTCATGGGTGGAGCAACGTGTCATTCAATATGTTACTACAGTTCTTAAGAGAATTGCTCCCGGAAAACTCTTGTTTGCCATCAACATTTCAAGATTGTAAATACATCATTCAAGATTTGGGATTTAGTTATGTAAAAATCCATGCTTGTCCTAAAGATTGTATCCTATATAGGGGGGAGTATGAGAATATGACTCAATGTCCTAAGTGTGGTACTTCTAGGTATAAAAAAAATGAGTTTCAAATTTCTAAGAGAAAAGTTTCTTGCAAGGTAGCTTTACCTTCAATTCCAGCCAAAGTTTTGAGATATTTTCCTTTAAAATCAAGGATCAAGAGGTTATTCATGTCTTCAAAAACAGCTGACGCAATGAAATGGCATAAGGAGTGTCGCACCGAAGATGGAAAATTAAGGCATCCAGCAGACTCACAAGCTTGGAAAACCTTTGATTCTTTACATCCTAATTTTGCATCGGAATGTGAGGCTTGGGTTAGCAAGTGATGGATTTAATCCATATAAAACATTGAGTAGCAGATACAGTATTTGGCCAGTGGTTTTAATGACATATAACTTAGCTCCATGGTATTGTATGAAGCAACCTTACTTGATGTTGTCATTACTTATTCCAGGTCCTTCTTCACCTACAAATGATATTGACATATATTTGCAACCTCTAATTGATGATCTAAAGGAGTTATGGGAAAAAGGAGTTGAAACATATGATGATTCAAGTCAGCAACTATTTCAGGCACGTGCTGCATTACTATGGACTATAAATGATTTACCTGCATATGCTATGTTATCAGGTTGGCGTACAAGGGGGAAATTAGGATGCCCCATATGTAACTATGACACATGCTCTGAATTCTTATATCATAGTAGAAAGACATGTTTTATGGGTCATAGAAGATTTTTAGACTCCAAGCATAGGTGGAGAAAAGATAAAAAATCTTTTGATGGAAAAAAGGAAATGAGAGTAGCACCAAAGCCATTATCAGGTTTGAAAATGTTTGAAATATTACGTTATCGAAAGAATGAATTTGGGAAGACTAAAAAGAGGAAGAAAAGTAATGATGATCCATGGACCAAAAAGGTTGTTTTCTTGTTGTATTAAGTATGTGTTATTTCCTTATATTTTTAATTTACATTGCTTTATTGTAGATTCTAATAGCAAAAGGAAAAGGGATCCTACAAGATATCTCAAAACTAAAGGTCTAAGTCTTTCTTAATTATTTTTTTTTCTCCTCAACTATTCAAGAAATACAATGTCTTATTGCCAAATGGTTTTATGGAAAAAGTGTGTGGTGAGCTAGAGGGAAATACATCAAATCCTTATCAAATGCCTATGTCACCTAAGTTGAATGGCAAAGGTATGTAATTGAGGTTGTTTTCTTGTTGTATTAAGTATGTTTTATTTCCTTATATTTTTAATTTACATTGCTTTATTGTAGATTCTAATAGCAAAAGGAAAAAGGATCCTACAAGATATCTCAAAACTAAAGGTCTAAGTCTTTCTTAATTGTTTTTTTTTTCTCCTCAACTATTCAAGAAATACAATGTCTTATGGCCAAATGGTTTTATGGAAAAAGTGTGTGGTGAGCTAGAGGAAAATACATCAAATCCTTATCAAATGCCTATGTCACCTAAGTTGAATGGCAAAGGTATGTAATTGAGGTTGTTTTCTTGTTGTATTGAGTATGTTTTATTTCCTTATATTTTTAATTTACATTGCTTTATTGTAGGTTCTAATAGCAAAAGGGAAAAGGATCCTACAAGATATCTCAAAACTAAAGATCTAAGTCTTTGTCAATCATCTTTTTCTCCTCAACTCTCCAAAAAGTATAATGTCTTATGGCCTAGCGGGTCTATGGAAAAAGTGCTTGGTGAGTTAAAGGAAAATGCATCAAGTCCTTATCAAATGTCCATGTCACCTAAGTTGAATGACAATGGTACGTAATTGAGGTTGTTTGTTTATTGTTTTGAGTATGTTTCATTTTATAAATTGTGTAATTTATATTTTTAATTTACATTACTTTATTATAGGTTCAAATATCAAGAAGAAAAGGGGTCCTACAAGATGCCTAAAAACCAATGGTTTAAGTTATGAAGATCGTTTACAAGTTAGATTGAATGCTCTTGGTCAACCAGTTGGTTGCTTTCGAGCAAAGTTGAGTAGTTATTTGGGGACACTAGCCAGGAATGCACATTTGGCTCCGCTAACTTACACAACTTGGAAAGGATTAAAGGAAAATTGGGATGACATGTGGAAAATAGTCATTGTACTGTGTCATATCTTTTTGTTTTATTGAATTATTTTTCCTGTTAAGTATTCCTTATCTTGTGTTTTTTGTGTAGTTAAAGTTTGACATTGATGAACGCGCTAAAAAATGGGTTTTGGAGACTATTGGTTCAAGCTGGAGAACTTATAAATGTAGATTAAAGAATAAACATTTCAAGCAAAATATGACTGAGGATTATAACATAAAGAATGGACCACCCAATGTTCCTCTTGAGCAATGGAGAATTCTTGTTAAATTCTGGAAATCTGACTTAGCTGTGGTGATTTAAATGCATTCTTGTTATATAATTTAGTTTACTTTGTATATGATTGCTTTATGCTTGTATTTATATGGAGTTTATTTTAAAGGTTCGTAGCAAGAAGAACAAAGTTAGTAGAGCAATGCACACCAGTATTCATACTTCAGGATAAAAAACTTTTGCTGAAATACGTGACGAAGAGGTAAAAGAAATTCTTTTACATAATTTATTAGTCTCCAATAATGTTATTATGAACTCTAAATTATTGAAGTGATCTTATATTTATGTTTGAATAGACAAGCAAGGATCCAAATGGAAAAGAGCCATCTCGAGTGGAAACGTACATTCTAACACACAAGCCTAAGAATGAAGCAACGAGAAAAATTATTGTATGTATATCATGTTATTATTTTAACTTTTATTACCTCTTAATTACGATTCTAACATCTAATATAGTCAGAGTTTGAAGAGGTAGCAGCTTCACATCCAGAAATAGTAGAACAAGGCACGAGCCAAGATGATGTCTTTTCATATGTCTTTGGAAAAGATAGACCTGGTCATGTGCGCACATACAGAAAAGGGGTTGTGCCATCAGACTTATGGGGAACTCAATCTCAACTTGAAACTCAAAAATTAATTGAGAAAGTGAAGAAAAATGCTGAAGCAGAGATAAAAAGCATTCAGGAAAAATTACAAGAGGAAATGCAAAAAAAATTAAAAGAACAGGTTGAGGAAATTAAGAATGAAATGTTAGGTGGTTTCAAATTTGTTTTGAATGAGCTGCAGAGAAGTTTTCCAGGAGTAACAGTTCCAAACTTATCTAACATGTCGATACCTTTTGCAAATAAAGATATTGATGTACGTTCTTGTGTTACAACTCATCATGTAGATCATGTTGCAAAAAGAGAAAGGTAAATGATATTATTGCAATTACTGTTAAATTTTTTTGTCAATTATTACAAGTCTTTTATTATATGTTAATAATTGTGAAAATATTTTGGTCATTATAGGCCAATGATGGGTGAAATGTTGAGTAGCATGAATGTGAAGGATCTTAAAATTCTTGAGATTACATTAGAAAAAGAAATTCATAAAATTCGTTCTGAGAAGGTATCTTGTTCATTATAGTATTCCTAGAACTTGTTCATTATAGAAATCAAAATTGCATAACGTGCTTATTTTTAAGTTTTTGATGGTGCCACTTTTCTTAATTAATTTATGGATTAAATTATTTCAAGTTATGAACATTGAATTATATATATTATTTGCAATTTTCAGGAAAAGATCAAAGGATCCAACAACGAGAAAAAGAGGAAGAGATTGAAAACCAAAATAATCAATGTTGATTCCCCTAAAGTTGTTGGCAATGCTACTACTTAATATTTTTTTTTGTTGAGTTGAATGATGAATGGATGTTGGGAAAGAGGTTAAATTCTCATTACTTTGTTTTTTTTTTCATGACTCTTTATATTCACGTTTGATATGAGATGTTAGGGAAAATACCAAATCTCTTGTTATTTTGATGAAGCTTTATATTGACTGTTTGATATCAAATGTTGGGGAAGAGACTAAATCTCTTGTTTCTTTAACTCACAATTGCTCATCCCATTTCCATGTTTCCGCTTCGCATTAACATTCTCTCCCACTTGAATTTGAAACATTAAGAAGCCTAACATGATGGTTATTTTGAGCCTAGTCATTGCCTTGACGATTCTCGTTCTGGTAGCTACTATCATTCTTCACTCTAGAAGGTTCAAATTCATCAATCAAGGTATGTGATAATTTTTGCAATCCTGTTCAATTTGTTGTGGCTCATCAAAGTTATTTATGTGACAATTTTAACCTCTTTTGATCTGATATGTTTCTTGTTGAAAATTAGCATGAGGAATTAGAAAATATTTGTTAAAATAAACATAGCCTATGGAGAAATAACTTGTTTCTTGATATATTTTGTCTTGTGTACTTGCTTAATACCAAACGAACTTAGGAGAGGAAATTGGAATGGTCAATTTTCTTTAACTAGCTCTAGTGATAAAATTGTGAAGTTGTTTGATTTGCAATCAATTTTCTATTAGTGTGTAAATTTGAAATTTTTTTGTATGCTTTTTTAAAACCAATTTTATGTTAATGTTGACAGTGGCATCCATCACGCCTTGGTTTCTTCTACTTTAGCTTCAATGATAGCTCACTAAAATCATGCCAAGATTTAGAAAAGCTAGCAATTACGGTGACTTCAGCAGTAACAGCAGCAACACCACAGGGTTCAGCAAAGCCTCCAAAACATTCTCCATTGGCAGATCCAGCACCATTCTCTGGTGGAGAAGAGTGGCATTTTAATCCTCTACAAGCGGCTTCACCTGGTCCTGCACCTTCAGCAACTTCACCTGTTACAACCCCATTAGTACCATATAAAAGTGGCAACTTGCCCTTCATTAATAACAACCCAGCAGTTCCTCTTCGTACTGATGAAGTTGACTCTGCTACTATTCGTCCTATCCCCACTTCTAGTGCCTATACAAAGGTGCCTCTGATTCACTCACTAGGTGACATGTTTTTTTCAAAACCTTTCTTTCATTTATTTCATAAAATTCATATGGCCTTATAAATAATAAGTGAGATTCTTTTAATATAAAATAAAATTCAAATCATTTAATAATATTTACATAAATTTTATCAAATAATAAAAATATATTATTATTAATTTAACTGAACTAATAATAATATATAATTTATGTAATTAATCGTATTTAATAGAATAAAACTTATGTTGTTATTATTATACAAAATAAAAATTATTGTAAAATATTTGCTGATTTTATATTCATATTAGTGTAGAAATACACTGGTGTGCTTTATTAGTATGGAAGCATGTAAATAAATAAATATAGACATAAGCATGATTATTAACATATTGATTAAGGAATTAAAAATAAAATTTTTGATAAAAGAATATTAATAATGTTATTGAATAACAGTTTTTATTTTTTATTACTAAAACAATATTTTGAAAATACTTGTTAGCATTTATCATATGTTAATTATTATAAGATGCTGTAAGTATTATACTGGCATTCACTTTTGATGCCCATTGTCTAGTTATTTTGGTGTGTTACTGATTAGGGAGTTATATTCTGTTTTGGTTGGCAACAGGTGATGATTGGATCATTTGGATTTCTAACACCTGTGTACTCCATTACATGGTTGCTACCACTTTTTGTTCTTTGGAATTGAAGCACAATTGATTACCACATCTGCTTTAATACCCTCAAATCCTTGAATGGAAGGACTTCGTTATTGTTTGAGCACTGTATCTTTGACAAGTACAGCTATTCGGATCCTGTATCTTGATCAAAGGATAACATCATATATTAGGGTGAAAAGGAACTTAACAGGTGTTGCATTTCATTCTAGGGACGAACTAGTATATTCAAATTTAGTTCCTTTCTTCATTTTCTCATCCATTACTCCCATTATTTTTAATTCCTATCAGTTTCTGTCCAGTTCATTATCTGAATTTTTATTGGAAAAAGAGTAACATCTCATTTTTTTTAGTGAAATGTCAGTCACTAATAAAATTCTTACGAATTTAGTTCTCTATCGGCAGTTAACATCTCATTTTCTACTTATTCATTGATATTAGGTCCTGGTTGTTCAAGAAAATAGTGGATATTTTTAGGAAACTGGTGTCTGAAAATTTTCTACTGGAGTTGTTGATCAGGTAGATGCATTGGATATTTTTCTCATTATAGAATAAGAATCTATAGTGTGTGTATAATACACTTGTTCAATCTATACAGGGAGAAGATATTTGTGTTGCAATAGTAAGAGAGGTCAAAGAAGAAACGAGAGTAAGTAAATCTTGTTGTACCATTTAACCGTTGTTAAGCTATCGTTTAACATCTTTGCCGTACATTAAAGCTTTATTACCGAAATTGATTTGATTTAGTTCATTCCAATGCAATAAATTGTAGTTTTAAAAAGGATCATGAGGAAATTTAAACTCATTATAGCCAAAGGCAAGTATCAATTCTTCATATTATTCTTTTGCTGTAGTGGATGTCATTTGAGGAATATGCAGCTTAGCCATTCATACAAAAGAGTGGATTTTTGAAGAACATAATGATGTATGTTTGGTAAAGACTGATGGAAGATCCTTTGGATTTTATCCTGTACATACATCGTCAAACTTCTCTGACCAAAACAGTTATTTGTATTTGAATGATGGGGTCCTGAAGAGGCCCAATTCTTTTTAAGCATCGTCAAAGGTTACATAATTGAAAACTACATTCAAGTAATATATATTATTTGATTCATTATGTGAACAATGGTGGTCTTCATCAGGAAAAGTGGTGTAATTTATCATAAGTCGGCTTTACTGGTTTCTGTTTTTATATTTTTTTTCAATTTTAATAATAAAAATATCATTTTATTTTTATGTTGTTTTTTTATAAAATTTTAAAAATAAAAATAAAATAAAAACATGCTGACCTTTTTTATTTAATACTGAATAAAAATAGAAATTAGAAACAAAAGTTAATTTATTTATTGTTAAAAAAATAAAGAAAATTAAGAATATATTAAAGATTAATTTGGTGTTTCCTTTATTTTCAGGTAAAAATTAATTTAACCTAAAAAAGATTAACACTTAAAAAAATTATCTTGTATAACATTTTTTTACAATTAATTACATTTTTTAAAATGTTACTAATACTATTATTTGGTAACATTTTTTTTTAATTAGTAACATTTTTAAAATGTTGTTTAAAATATATTTGGCAACATTTTTAATATTTTGTAACATTTTATATAAATGTTATCATTTTTTATAAAAATGTTACTAAATCAATATGTTGTAACATTTATTAAATATTACTAAAAATATAAAAAAATGTTACGAATAACATTTTGCGACATATATCGGATACAACATTTTTTAAAAATGTTATTAAAACTAATAGGTAACATTTTTTTGTATTTTTGTAACATTTTTTAAATGTTACTAAAACTTAAATATGTTGTAGTGAATAATACTTAAAAAGATAATATTTTTGAGTTATTAAAATTTTGCCAACAAATTTTATTTATTTTAAATTATTTATTTGTTAACTTTTTGAATTATTCTGCATAGATAAAAACGATACCAGATAAAATTGAATGTTGATATTTATTTTTACTTATTATTATAAGAGAGTTTCCTGATTTTAATTATATTTAGATTATTGTTGAAATGTTAGTTTAGCTGATAAATAAATAAAATGAAGGGTAAAATATCAAATTAACATTTAATATATAATTATTTTTTAAAATAAAAGTAAATGTCAATTATAGAAAAAATAATTATGAATTTTTAATTTATTTAAAATTTAGCATGTATAATAACCATGAAAATAGAATTAAACAATTTTAATAGTTAAGTTTATATTTTAAAAATATTACAAACAATTAATACAATTAAATTTCAAAAACTTATTTTTTAAATCAGTGAATCTCTTTCCGTAGACACATTCACCGCATGAGCTATTGATTTCACAAGTTAATGTTATAATCCATAAAATTGTTATAAGGAATTATTTTCTGTGCAAAACAAGTAGTGTATCCCTAAAATCATATATATCATTTATTATACTTATCTAAAGTAGCACCAAGAATGCTACATCACGTTCATTGTTCTCTCTTTCAACCTTCCTTTTAACGATCGAGGTTTTTATAAGTTAGTCCATTACTTGGTTGTTAATTAAGGTCATGATCATCACACAATTATTTATTCATTATTTATTTAGAGGTGCAAACACTTGTAATTGAATTAGAAAGGAGGTTTTCTTTAGGCAGAGTATTGATTCTCAAACATCAATATCGCATCCATGTCTTATAATATTAAATTGATGCCAACTCGGTAGCTATTATTGTACAATATGTTATTTAGTTATTTATATTAGATGTGCAATTTATTTGGTTGGAATAACACTAAGATGTGTAGTTTATTTATACAGTAGTTAATAATTTGATTGGGCAAAATGTAGGGCTAATTCATCTTCGAGTGTGTCCTTTTTTCTCCTTATATTGTGTTTTATATAAAACAAAGAGACAATTTTATAATTCATATGAAATTAGTTCTATAAAAGCCGGCCTTCTTGTATAATAGTTGGTTCACAAGGTTAAACAAGGGAAAAGAAGAGACATTATTAACGTATGATAGTGAAATGCAATTGTCCAACAACAAACACCAGACAGTGCACTAAGACGCACCGAAATAAAAAATATATCCAATATATGCTCCTTCAATAATTTGGATATAGCTGGCTTTCGTCTTAAAATACAGTGCCATATATGCCTCAAAAACTGGTTATCCATGCAAATTGGGTTTTCCTAGACAAATTAAAACTCCACTATCTAAAATTGCAACATCACATTAGAAACAAAATTGGAAAGGGGATTGGAAAGGGAAGAATGACAGTCTACAATCACCAACTTTGCTCTGATTTTGTCTTCTTTTTTATTCTTTCCAAATCGTGATGTTAATAGTTGAAAGTCGATGGATTCCAACCAGTAAATACTACAATAGGATTTTTATTTTTATTTTTATTCAATATACCTTGAATGCTATTAGCAACCTTTTTTTTATGGCTTTTAGCATGATATACTTTATGTCTAAATGTGATTAATTAAGAGTTTATTTAAAACTTTATGCTTCAATTTTTTAACAATCACTTATCACATTTTCAAAAATTGATTTGAGCTTATTTATACAAGTTGCTAAAAAAAGTTTATGTGAAAAGATTTTATAAAACTTATAAACATTTTTTTTAATTTAAGATAAGATTAAAAAATTAAAAATAAAGTTTTAAATAAACTCTTAATTAATCACATTTAGACATCTTGGTGCAACTCATCTAAATAATTTGAAGCAAATATGTGTAGCTGTTTTTTTTTATCTTAAACATGTAGTAGTTTCATTCCCTAAGTTCCATTTGTCAAATCCTAATCCTCCGTTTTCTACTTGAAAATCATTTGACGAACCCTAATCTAATGATTGACAAACCATTTTATTTGGATCTCCTTGTGATTGACAAATTCTTGCTAATTTAATCAAGTCATATTTCACACGATTCAATCTTCTTCAACCTCAATTCACCAAATCATTATTGAAACGATTCTCTCTTTGTCTTGCATGTTTGGAGGTATGGTTCTCTGTAATTCTTGTTTATCTTATTGGTTACAAGAATCATTTCACACTCTTAGATGTCTACAAAGTGATGCTACTACTGCATGGACAAAATTTATGATAATCTTTTAAAGTTATGTGCCACTGTTCATATGCTTTAAATTTGTTCATATGGTTAAATACCATGCAATTGCAACAATTCCAATATAAATTCTTAAGCACATACTGATGTGCCAATTATGAATTACATACAAAGTATGATTATACACCTGTTTATCATTAAGGTTGACAAATGTTGGAAATCTTTAATATTCTAAATTTTGATTTTGATAATTAATAATACTTTATATTTAAAATAATTTTATTTGTGCCAATCTATGTGTTAAATAAGTGCAAAACAACTCTTCAAAACATATCTCTATCAAAAGATACTTTATATTGAAGAACACATATACAAATAAAAGATACTTCATAAAATATTAAGATCATCTACATAAGTAAGGGTTGAAGTAATTTTTCAAAGTAAAGTCCCTTCATTAATTTTAAGAGTATGTTGTGCACCAAGAGATAGTTGAACAAAAAAGATAAATAATGACAATAACCTTTCGATTTTACAATAAATACTATTTGAATAGAGTTAAGATAAAACTTGTCTAAAAAACGTTAAACAAGGAGCATGTTAAAAGAAATCAACAAATACAAAAGTGAAAAAACTTTTCGACCTACTAAAAGGTATTGCAAACATACCAAATAACATACAAGCATTAGAAAACCTCCTACAACAACAATGTACACTATGCAATAAATGTATGAAAAATTCAACAAGAAACTCTCATAACCTAATTCCAACAAAAAGTTTTAAAGCGGAGTAATATTTAAGAAAAATAAAAAATGAAAGGAAGGTAGAAGATGATGTAAGAAAAATAAAATATTTAAAAACACATTTAGGGCTCATTTATTCATTTATTCTTTATTGTATTTGTCTTTTCTTTAGAATGATTAAACTATTAGTTGAATAACATTTATTTGTTAAAAGTTAAATAACTATAGAGCATAGCTTAAAGAAGTTAAGCTGAAAAAAAAACTTGAAAGTGAATTCACGAATGTGGACCCTATACGATTTTAAAAAGATAAAATATTATTAGGTTCTTAAGCATCAGAAGAAGTTCAAGATTGTAGATGAATAAAGATACTTTTCATATGTTCCTTGTTATCTTAACTTTTAAAACTTATACCTATTTTAAAATAGGTATTAAAAAGAATTTTTTTAAAAAAATAAAACAAAATTTTGTACATTTTTCATTTATTTTTAAAGATATGTCATAATAGTAAATTGTGTTTCTTAAAAAACGAGCTCTAGGCTTTTTAAAAAAAATAAACTCAATTCAACCTCATTTCTTATGTTTTGCATATCTTTTTTCAGCATTCACTTCTTGTTTCATATTTAATAAAATACTGTGATGATTTTAAGTTGGAAAGAAGTATTAGGTGTTAAGGAAGGACTCAAATACAATTTCAAATATTGAATCACTGGTAATGGTGGTTGGGGTCAAAATTTATCAACATATTCAGAACTAGTCTTATTTTAGCCGAAATCTCAATTGCCCTGTTTTCCTTCAAAGTGCTATAAATGGCAAGCGCTTTGATTACATATGCATCATTTGGTGTCAGCCGCGTACTCCAAATTCAATTAATATATCTGTTTTCAGATTAATTGAATATTATGAGACTTGACGAAAAAAAATCCTTGTTAATAAAATCAGTTAGACCTTTTCATCTCTAGGAACAAGGAATCAATTTAAATCAAAGGAACATTAAGTGTGGGAATTTTTATTTTTATTTTCATGTTATTAAGTCTGTAATTGGGGGTGATATTAAGGACAGCAATTAAAATATATTGACTCATGTTAACATTTCAAGGACATAAATTATGTAAATGAGTATGTGATTGTTCTCGAGTATAGAAACCAAGACTTCAATTTTATATAAGACTGCTAAGACTTCATGGAGAAGTTGAACGACCAATAAAATATATAGGGATTTTCAGACTTCACATATACTATTAGATGCAAAAAATGACAAAAACTACAATAAAATTACGCTCCCCTTTTGTTAGTCTAATATCATTGCCAACTCAAGATTGCAATGCCAAACTCTTGAACTTGGTCTTTGCCAAAAATGGTCCAGAAGGTAATAAAACCCGTGTGTCTACTCGAGTGATGGTTATTTGTTATGCAGCACCAGAATGTGTCATGACAGGTAGGTTTAGTTGTATATGGCAAGTCTAAATCTGCGAGTTTTAGTTATTATTTATCAGTAAATTCACAAATCATTGCTATTTCTATCTGACTGTACTTCGTTGGGCACTTTTTATTTCTGAGGTTATTGGTTTTGTTATTGATCTCCAACTTCTAAAAACTTGGCTGTGCCATAAGTTAGGACGTGGAACTCTAATGTTCTTGAGCTCTAATGTTAATTGTTTTAAGCTATATTTACTATTAAGATCATAATTTAAAAAGTTGTCTATAGTTTCTGTCTGTGGTGATTAGTTGTTGCATTGTCACCATGTTTAGAACTTACAAAGCTTGGAGTTCTATTATATTCTGTTGATAATTTTCAAGTCTTTATTCCAAATATCTTAAAATGTAAAATAACATCTAGAATATCTAACTGCTTATATTCTAATCATATTAACTCTACCCTACACAACATTTGGGTTGAAAGACTATATAGACATGAAGTCAATTTCAGCCTTGTTGGAATTGCATCTAGTAACTTTAGGCTTTACTTTGTTATCTGGGAAATTTAAGCATTTTTTGCCATAATCATTCTTGGTATATATAAAAAAAATTAGTAGCTAAAAATGTGAAAAACTATATTAATAACATTATATATTATAAATTTTGACTTTTGGTGATTATAATAGTTCTATCTAACATGTAGTCTAATAAAAATCATTATGCTTATAAAATAGCTAAAAAAAGGTTAAAAAATTTCTAAGCGTAAGGGAGAATGAGCGAGTTTTGGCGCTCGTAGTTAAAGCAGTGGTATCCTCTTCAGTGTCCCGCTACAAGACCCACAGCGTGGTGGTGGTGGTGGTGTAGCAATGGCAGAAGAAGAAGCAGTTCAATCCGAATCCAATGTAGGGAACGCCGACGTAGAGTACTCATACCCGGTGCTTCGGTTCGACGTCCCTCCTACCAGAACCTACCACTTCCACCGCCAGTTCATCACTCCCACCAACCCTAACAATTTCCTCAAAGCCGTTAAATGGTACACCGCGCACTCTCACACTACTCCACTCTTATCTTTTACCATCTTTCTCTCACTCTCCATTCCCAATTCAACTTCGCGCTCTCCTCTTTTCTCTCAGGTCACCCGATGGCTCCTGTTTCCTCACCTCTTCCGACGATAACACTCTCCGCCTCTTTACGCCGTAACCTTCTCTTTGCAAACTCCCATCCAATCTTACTATCTAATCTAGTAATTCCTTACTATTAATTCATTTTGTTATTTGCAGACCGGCTAGTGAAAGTGGCGTTGCTGTTGATGCTTCCAACGATGGTAAGCATTGTATTTTTAGTTTCAATGCGTTTAATTGCCTATTGAAATTCGATGATTTGAGCCAAGAGGAGTTGTGAGTTCATTAATTGTTGCTGTTACTGTTGGCTGCAGATTCCTTTGCTGCAAATGTAGTCATGAGTGAAGGAGAGTCTATACACGATTTCTGTTGGTATCCTTACATGTCTTCCTCAGGTCTTTCTTTTATCTCAGAATATTTCCAATTTTTTGGCTGATCGATTTGTGTTTATATATATTTTTTTTTTGCTTTTAATTATAAAAATCACATTATTTTCATTTTCTTTTCTCTTTTAAAAAATTTGCATACAAATAATGAAAATAGGAAAAAGTTGCTTTCATTGTTTCATGTATAAATCTTTGAAAATAGGAAACAATAAAAGCAAGGTACTATTCTTATAAGCAAAAGTGAAAATAGAAAATAAAAACAGAAAATATTTGTACAAATTAAACAACCCCTTATAGCTTGTATATTGTGATAACTGATAATGATGTCTATCTATTGTTCTATGTTAATGAATATTTCAGATATGGTTACCAATGTTTTTGCAACGACTACCCGTGACCATCCAATTCATTTATGGGATGCTACCTCAGGCCAGGTACTTTCACCTTTCAATTTTGCACTTACTCAAAGAAAAATCCAAAAATAATCAACATCGGCCTTGCCTAGAAAACTTCAGAAAAGTGACAGTTTGGAATTCAATATTCTTTATTCCAAAATTGAAAGCAGGAGTAGAATATTGAGGTATTTGAGATTTGTTGCACTGGTTGAACAGGGATATAGCTTATCTCTTGAAGTGTTTGTTCTTTATAGATTTAACTGTTACTCCTGAATACTAATGTTTATTGGCAGCTTTAAAGGCACATTGTAGCCCATTGTGGTTTATATACTGCTACTGTGGTTTCTGACCGATGCTCCTAATGAAACTTGCAGTTACGTTGCACATATCGAGCATATGATGCTATGGATGAAATTACCACTGCATTTTCAATTGCATTTAATCCTGCAGGGACTAAGTAAGCAACATGTTTCTTTTCAACGATCAGTAGTTCACATATAGTGGGTGCTGATTGCATTGTTTATATGATAACTTTTATTCCATGCTCACAATCACAAGTCCTTATTTCTTCTCTCTCCTTCAAGCTGTCTGAACTTAAATTTACTACCATCCCTTGGGTTATTATGTCCAAACTTCAAACTGTTAATTGGCAAATAAACATAAGTTTTAAGTAAGCTGACTGTATTAAAATTTTGGAAGGTATGTTATGCTCAGCAGCGACTCATTGGCTTCCCATTAGTGATTGTCTGAGTCAGCATTTGATTTTTTTCTTGTTTTTCAAAATGTGGTATGATTTTTGGTGTACTTTTTATTTGGATGGATGAATGTGTGATGATTTAATTTGTGAAAATTATTAATAGATGATGAAGAACATTAAACTCTTGCCTTATTGTGTAGGATATTTGCTGGATACAACAAATGTATTAGGATGTTTGATTTACATCGCCCTGGTAGAGATTTTGAATTGTATTCAACTGTAAAAGATAAAAAAGAAGGCCAAACAGGTGATTTTTCTAATCAGGGCTGATTGACAATAATGGCTATAAACGCTTGTCTGAGAAAATTCTTTGACACAAACAGGTCATATAATTCAGTCTATATCAATGCAGGTATAATATCTGCAATGGCTTTTTCTCCGTTTCATTCTGGGATGCTAGCTTTGGGTTCTTACAATCAAACTACTGCTATTTATAGGGATGACAACATGGAGCTCTTGTACGTTTTGCATGGTCAAGAAGGTGGAATTACGCATGTAAGTGAGGGTTACATGTAAATAATTGATCCGCATCATAAAAATGAGAGAACTGCCTAAAATTTTCCCTTCTTCAGGTCCAGTTTTCCAGAGATGGAAATTATTTATATACTGGAAGTCGAAAGGTAAGATTTACACACTTCCTTCTCTAGGTTTAAAGTTTGGACAGGTCTATGGATCGTATTCTTATCATGGGCTGATTGTTACTTCAAGTTCTATCTAACATTAATTATTTCTTGAAGGACCCTTATATACTCTGCTGGGATGTGCGCAAAACTGTTGATTGTGTCTACAAGTACTATTCTCTCACTTAGTTTGATTATGGTTTCTCTATGAATATTTTGTGTGAATATATGAATCAAAAAAAATATTATGCATACAGTTGTTTGGGAAGGCTAAATTCTGGAAAGTAATTGTTTTTTTCTAGAGCTCTCATAGTAAGCCACAAAAAAAAAAAAAACAGAACAATCCCCAAACAAGTTAATCCAAACATCCATTTAATTACCATGAAATATACTTAATAAACAAACCTGAGGATTGTTTTTTCTGCAAGAGCTCTCTTAGGAAACTACAAATAAATAAATAAAAAAGATTATTTCCCCAAAACAAGTTAATCCAACCTTGGATTTAATATGAAATGTACTATCTAATAAAGAAAACTGAGGCAAAGTTGTGATTCAAGAGAATGACGAAAGTACAACCTACTCTGTACTACTGCCCTGAAAATAAAGGATTAGGTTTCCTTATTGAAATTGTCAGATTTTCCATTTTTAACAATCAGAGGGAACACATAATATGCCTCTGGAAAGAGTCTGAATACTTTGGGTCTGCTATCGAGTAAAACATGTGAATTCCAAAGCTAAATTCCCATATTACTTACAGCTGATGTGCATCCTATAGTCAATCCAAAAGGGGGCTTTTTTGCATGGTTAAGTTGCCATTTGCTATCTACCATATGGTTTTTTATAATTTCATTCTTATGAATATATATATATATATATATATCTTGACGGGTTCCAATTCCAGTTACATTGTTTCCCTTGATTTATAGTTTTTTTAAGGCACACATACTATTTATTCCCTTAATATACATGTTGGAAGTTGAATGGGTGCATGTTTTCACCTTGTCACTAGGTTGTACAGATCATCAGAAAACACAAACCAGCGGATATTGTTTGATATTGACCCTTCTGGACAGCATCTTGGTACAGGTGGCCAGGTATCTCCTTCCCTGACAAATTCTATTATCTAGCAATGTCAATAATGGCCAATTAATACCTAGTTAATGTTTATAAATGATTGCTTTTGTATTTTTGGCTTCAGGATGGTTTAGTACATATATATAATCTTCAAACTGGGCTGTGGGTGTCAAGTTTTGAGGCTGCTTTAGGTACTCAACTCTTGTACTCTTAAAAGATGCTGGTGGTTATATTTTGTCTCAAATCTCATATTTTTTGTCACCTTTATCATATATATTGATTTCATAAAGTGTTCTGCCTTATTACAAACAACATCCGCATTTTTATTCTCAGTGTGTTTCCTTAGTAATTCAAATTATGTCCCGCTTCATTCTACTATTGCTTAAAGGCCATAGTTAAACTATATATTCTTTTATACTGCTGCAATCATATCTCTGAAACCATCCCAATTACCAATTTATTTGTGGTTTCTTTCAACTTAGCTTGTTCCATCATTTTGATAATATCCTCATTTTTTATAGTTATCCCTCAGCTTGCCTCTAGTTCACCTTCCTAATTCCCTTTTTTTCCCCATATTATGCTTGCGCTGTGACCCCTATCCTCATGTTTTGACAGTGTAGTGATACATACACCAAACCGTTGGCAATTTGACATTTTAGCAGTAGAATGAATCTTTTGTTAAAAGAGATGGTCATGGTACTTGCATGATCTGATTTTGTGTGCTTAGACTGTTTGTTCTAATTCCTGTGTACCATTTCTTGATCTCTGCATATGTATATCCTACATTCTTTGTCCTCTTCCTCTTCTCTGTTTTTCATATTCTGATCATTTTCTAAATGTCAGTTCCTTGCAAGGTTGAGGCAAGATTTTGAGACTTGTATTTGTATTCACCACTGTACTCTTAACATAAAGGACAGACATCAAAGGAGGGGATCCTATTTTTTTCTTCTAGTTTCTCTCCTGTCAAGATTTCTATATTTTGCGAGTATTATGCTATTTTGAGTTTGTGATCAGCTAGCTTGCAGTGGGTTTCTGTGTAAATACTTTTCATTTTGTAATTGCAATAAGCTTTCTTTTGTTGTGTTATGCAGACACAGTTAATGGCTTCTCGTTCCATCCATTTCTTCCCTGTGCCGTGTCATCCTCAGGCCACCGAAGATTTGTAATTCCAGATGATAGCAATGAAGATTTGTGTCTGAGTGGTAACTAATATTATATCTTCTATAAACTATATATTTCAGGAATTTCTGAGAAAAAATATAATATCTTCTGTTATGTAAAGCAGTTTCCCAAGTTTTACAGGTGTTCATTGATAAATTTGATTGTTTAACATAGGTCGTGAAAACTGTGTCTCGATGTGGAGTTTCTGTTATGATTCAGTCATGGAGATAGATTCGAAAAATGATGGCAGTTTCAACAATCAGTCTAAAAGTGGTAACCTGGACTAAAATTCCTTGATGCTTTTGTGGTTATCTTGTACTGATCAGGTAAAACCAAATTTTTGTAGCCAACGATCAAAATGTTTTAGTGTTTAATTGGTCCTTGTTTGATAAAAGAAACCTGAGCAAAGCTCTTCATTAGAGATGTAAGTAGGCCGAGCCGAGCTAGGTTTTGAGTGTTTAAAAATTTTGAGGCATGAGCCTAGCCTGTTACCTGTTAAAGGCTTTTTTTTTTTTTTTTGTCAAGGTTTGACCTGATTTAAGGCCTACAAGTCCTGTAAGCCTGTTTAAAAGTCTACATTACAAACAAATTAATAAATAAACTTAAAGTCTATATAAATAATTAATTAAAAAAGCTTGTAAATTTAAAGCTTACAAGATAAAAAGACTGTTAAATAGGCCTAAAACATATATATATATATATATATATTAATATTATGTAAACTAAATATAAAATAAATATTATAAATATAATATATTAAAATAAATATATAATATATAAATATAAATAGGTTCCTGAATAGGTTAAATAGACTTTTTTATAAGTCTAGGTCTGACTTGTTTATCTAAAAAGGCTTTTTAAAAAGTTTAAGCCTATCTATTTATTAAATGAACCAAATTTAATTAGACTTTAAACGAGTGGAGCCGAATTCCCTGTCGGACGGCCTTGTTCACTTCCCTCCCTACTCTTTGTATATGTTTTATGAATGTAAATAAGTGGAGTAAGGATTTGGACTTATTTGCTTGTGGTTTTGTTGGTGAGATATTTACTACTGTTTTTTACTCGCTAGTCAAGTTCCAACTCTAAATCTGGCCGGCAGTCCGTTAATAAGTTCTTCTTTACAGCTGTCTCTTGGTATTTATGACTGGTCTTTGCATGCAAGAATTAAGAAGTTAATCCTCAATTATCTGGATATTGAATATATTTCATTGAACAGGTTAACTCAACATGTGATTTTGCTCAAGTTTGTGGTGAAGTTTTTGCAAGTGCATGATTAAAGAAATGTGTTTTTCTAGTAGAATTCTTTTCTCAGGCTTGCTGGTCGCCTCCTAAGATCTGGTCATGACATTCTATACGGGAAATTTTGTAAAACAAAGGTTCCTCCTATATATTGCATTATAATTTTATATTCATGTTACATTTTTAAACATTTTTGTCATGTTTAGTCATAAAAATGCTTTGAAAATTTTAAATGATAACATTGCACCCTTGCCACTTCTAATGAGAACTACTCCGACTCAATAGTTAAATTGAAAGGATAATATTGGAAGTTCAATTTGTAATTCGTTTCACTCCATTAATTTTGTTATTTCCAAATTATAAAAAGCAACCCCTTCTAAACTATTAAACAATTGAGTGATTTTTTTGGATTCCTTCTTATTCTATGTTATTCAATATCACTTAATTAGGTCACTATTTTTTTCACAAAAGAATATATCTTGTTTCATACCTGCACATTATGTATATGTTTTAAATTATGTCTTTAAATTTTGTGATGGTTAAAACTCAATTTAGAAAATAGAGTGGATTGAAATATATGTACACTGCACAAGTGTGCATTAATCATTTCCGTTATAAAAAATCTATAGAGCTGTGTTACATGAAAAAATAAAAAACAAAAAAAGTTGAGGCTTGCTTTCGTATCACAGAGGAAGAAAAGATAACTAAAAAACACAGAAAAAAGTGAAAGATTATTACTTATGTTTGATATAATCTATTAGAAAGAAAAGGAAAATATACATATATGAAGAGATAAATAGAGAAAAATACAAAAAGAAAGTTAGGGTGTTATCTAATTTTAAAAAAGCTAAAATAACTGAAAAGTTAAGGTGAATTATAAATGCTAGAAATATTATAAATATATTTAAAATATTTATAGGAATGTTATAGTGGATATGATTAAAAAAAAGTTTATTTTTATGGAAAAGTTGAATTTTTATCCTAGAAATATTTTAATGAAAAACATAGTTAAAAAAGCTCATGATGTTGAGATTGTTTAGCTAACAAAAATATTTTTTATTTTTATTTTTATTTATAAAAGTATTATCTTATTTATATTTTTAATTTTTATACAATAAAAAAAGAAACAAGAAAAAGTAGTTTTCATGATTTTTATATAAAATTAAAATTAAAATTTAATTCTTTTGACGAATTAAATGATCTCTTAATTTTAGAAATTTTTTAAAATATTAATACTACATATAAGAATCTAATACTTCTAAGTTAATATTTTTGAGCAAACCTAAAACATCCTGCTATCAAGCATCTCCTTAAGAAAAAACCGTGTTTATAAAACCACAATTCAAACGCCGAGTTAACGTAAGAAACAAGGCAAATAAGAGATATTTATATTACTTTATTTTTAAAAATGGGTGGCGTTTGATTTTAAAATATATTTTTATTTATAAAATTGTCATTTTATTTTTTATTTTTTATTTTTTAAATTTTATACTGAAAATAATAAAAATAAAAAATTACTAAAAATAAAAAAAAAATTATTTTTTATTTCTAGTTTAAAATGTTAAAAATAAAAATAGAAAAATATTTTTTTAAAATAAAAAATATTTTTTTATCGATCAAACGAATAGAATTACGTATGGTCTTTGAGACAATTAATATTTTTACTATCTGACAGCTCAAGTATAAAGTGTTTAACATCACAAATTAAACTATTTTTGTTTAAGACTTTGCAAGTTTACAAATTAAGGATTTTTTTGTTTCTTATTTTAAAAATATTTTTTAATAAATGAATTTTTAATATTATTTAAAAATAATAATTTTTAGTTTTAAAATTAAAGAATTAAAATAACTTTAAACTGTTTTAATTTTTATATTTTTTTCTTATTTTATCTATCTCCTTTTCTAAAATCATTTTTTAAAAATTATTTCATAAAATAATTTCTAAAAATTAAAACTAAAATATAAATTAAACACCTCTTAAATATTTTTTTATACAAGATTTTCCAAGTTCAAATATTGTCTCGGTGTTTATAAAGTAAAGAATAAAATCTTAATGCTATTATTCAATATATTCTCATGATGAACAATGATAATATTTTTTTCAAAGAACAACTAATATTGAACAGACAATGAAAGAATAAATTAAATACAACCTGGAAAGGAATAATAAATGTGGTTATTAGTAACTAGTAATATGTACTGTTCATTCTTCAACATTTACAAACATGAACTTTTGAAAGATGTTGGAGATCTTTACATGGAGAAATGACTTATTTTAAAATATTATCTCCATACATTTAATGTAGATTGACATTGATATTAGGTGTTTGTTTAGTTTTAAAATGATTATAATTGATTTTAATAAATTTATTTTTAAATATTTTTAAAATATGTATATAAATTAATTTAAATATATATATTTTATATTAAAAATATGAATTAATTTTCTAATTTTGAAATAAACAGGCTTTAATTTTTATGTAAAAAAAGTTTTTTTAACTTTCATTTTTATGTAATTTATCTTAATTTATGTTATTTACATTAATTTTTATGTAAAAAAAGTTTTTTTAAACTTTCATTTTTATGTAAATTATCTTAATTTATGTTATTTACATCAAGATAATAAGCAGATAATAATATGTTATTACATGTTGTATTTGAGATGATTTAAATGATGATAGAATATAATATAAATTATGTTTAAATAAAAATTAGATATAATTTTTTAAAGTATAATTGTATTTATAATTTATGATTTTTTAATAGAAATAATTAAGAATATAATAAATTGGATAACAATATTGATAATTATTATTAATATTATTATTATTATTATAATTAACTGTAATATTATTATAATTAATAAATAATTATTAATATATTATTAATTTTATTATTGTTATTATTGATATTTTATTTAATAATATTTTTATTAATATTATTGGTAGTAATAATATTATTAATATTATAATTTTAAATATATTAATATTATTATTACTGTAATTATATTATTAAGATAATAAGTAAAAATAAATATATTATTTTATTTTATATTTTTTAACACAGCCCTTTTCATAGAATAAAATTATATTAAATAATAATATATGATAAAATAATACGATTAAATCCTACCTTACTAATTAAATAAATAATAAATTAAAATTGAAAAGGAAAAGTAATTGGATCATGTCTTCTTAGTGTGTCCTCCTAATGGATCCAATAGTTATTAATATCAACAATTTGCTATTAATTTGGTTGTATGTTGATTATTTTTATGCAAAATTATGAATGATATATAAATAAAATGTAAATAAACTAATATATTTAAAGAATCAAACTATATAAATTAATATTTTTATATCAAATAATATTTTAAAATGTTAAATATAAATAAATATATAAAGTAAAATTATACACATTGATATTTTTAAAATTAACATTAACATTTTAATAATATAGATAAATTCAACCAATTTTATAAAATGAAAATAATAAAAAATAAAATTAAAGTTAGATATAAAATAATTAATTAAACATACAAATTATTTTTACCGCAACACCTTTTGGATGCTAAATACAAAACTCATTAAAGTTGAATTCTGGTTAGTTGACCTGAGTGACTCTCTTCAGGAGTTAGAAGAATATTCAACAAGTAGTTTCAGCCTGTATGTTCAAAAAGTAGTAGCTTCAAATAATTAATCTTGACATTTTCAGAATTGCATAAAACTTACGGGATACTAGGGAAACACTTTCTGACTGATGTGACACATTAATGGCTTATGTTATTAGTTTTAGTCTTGTAAGTCTATCTTCGGATGAAGAGTATAAAAAAATTAAAAAACATTATTTAAAAATAGATAAAAATAAGAAAGAAAAAATATTCCTCTCCATTGTTAGTTTTTCAATAAATCTATCTAATCATTGCATGTTTGTTTTTTATCAATATCAAAGGGCCAGACGGTCTTGGACATAATAAAATATATAAATATTAAATTACTAATTATCTATAATTATTTAATAAAGCGAATAAATAGGTTAAGTAGATTTTTAGTAAATATATAAATAAGTAAATTTTAATTATTTAAATTTGATTCATTTAAAAATTTAATTTTAAGATCTGAACTTGAATTGATTAAAATTTATTTATTTTTTATTAAAGTTTGATTTGATTTAAAGTCTATCAAAGCTATTATCTATCTAAAAGTTTATGTTAAAAAAATTAATAAATAAATTTAAAATTTATATAAATAATTGATTAAAAAATTTTATAAATTTAAAATTTATAAAATAAAAAATTATTAAATAATCTAAATATATATATATATATTATATAAATAAAATAAAAAATAAATATTATAAAAATATAATATATTAAAATAAATATAAATATATAATATATAAATATAAATAGATCTTTAAATAAGTTAATTAGGCTTTTTTTATAAACCTAAACCTAACTTATTTATTTTAAAAAAATTTTAACAAATATAAGTTTATCTATTTATTAAACGAGCAAAAGTAAACTATACTTTTAAATTAGCTAAAATGTAGATTTCTATTACTAAAAAAAAGAAGAAAATAATATAAAAATAAAAAAAAAACTACTATAGGTTGTTAGGAAAATTATATTTAAATTTAATTTTAATTTTCAAAAATACAATTCTATTTAGCTTCAAATCCTACTTAATTACTTTTTTAAATTTATTTTTAATGAAAGTAATTAAATTTGTTTTTTCATTAAAGATTAGCAACATAATTGTTCTGTAATTTTTAAAGATTAAAACAATTAGAATTTAAATAGTAAATAATTTAATAAAAGTTATGTGTTTAGGAATTAAAAATATTTAAATAAAAATACTATTGAAAGAACAATTAAAATAAAAATTGTAAAGTATTTGCTGTGTACAAATTTTTCATTCCTCAAATTATGTTTCTCAAATATTATATATTTTAAAAAAATATAATTAATGAGAATATTATAAATTTTAAATTATAATTAACGAGAATATTATAAATATATTTGATAGATTTAAAATATTTATAAAAATGTGATAATGGAAATCGTTTACACCTTTTCATGTTTATAAAAAAATTGATTTTACATTCTTTCATGAAAATATTTAGTAGAAAATATAACTAAAAAATATTAAAAATCATTTAGTTACAAAAATGGTTTATATTTTTTTAATTATAAAATTTTGACTTTTATTTTTTTTAGAACTTTTATATAAAATATTTTATTATTTTATTATTTTTGTACAAACTTTAAAAGATAAAAAATAATAATTTTATATTTAAAAATAAATAAAAAATTATTTTTACAAATCAAATATTCCCTTATCTTTTTAAAAATATTTTTTTGAAAATAATTATATTTAAATATAAAAAGTTAATATTCCCAAATATATAAATCATTCTACTACATATTTGCTTACTTGACTTTCAAGCTTTATAAAAGAAAATCCTCGAGTAAAAGCTTTTCTTTACCGAATAAAAGTCAATAAAAGATAATTTCCATATATAAAGTATAAAAGAAATTGGCCGGGGGTGAACGGGGTGGGGAAGACAAGGATATGGTTTCCTACCCCTGTTTATGATGTTCATATTAAATTTCCATCCGTAAGAGGCACAGCGAAATTATATTAGATTTTTGTAAATGTTTAAATATAATATTTACTTTTACCTTTTACAATAGAGAATAATTCAAAGATAATTGCAACCTAAAAAACACACATGTTCTAAGACTTAAATTTGCAAATTAGTAATAAACTTGATACAAACTCAAGCAATATCATTCAGATAGCAATAATTTATAAAATAATATCTAATAAATCACTCAAATAGTGGAGTATCTCCACAATAAAATTCATCTGTAACTTTACCATTGTCCCAACCATGCAGAAAATAAATATTAAACATTTAAAAGCTAGTTAGTACATAATTGATAATAACACGCTTTTGAAAACACTACATAAAATGATAAAAGTGCGTTTGGTATATGAAAATATCTATTTTTATTTTTTATTTTATTAATAATTTTAACAAGCTAAAAAACAATGCAGATAGAAATACCAATCGTTAGTCAATTGTCAATTCTTGAATTAGAAAATGATGTCAATATAATAAAACAAGGCTGCGAATATGAAAAAAAAAACATAAAAACAAAAAAATTCGAACAAACTAAATATCTACTTACATTACAAACCTATGTATTGTTGGTTATGAACATAATCTTTTATTTAATTTTTTTTAAGGGATATTATTTTTAAAAGTTTAATTTTGATATATTATCTTAAAACTAAAAATTAATATTTGTTTAAAGTATTATATAATTTTTTTATATTATTAATTAATTAAAAATTATGTATAATTTTAAAACAACTATTATAAAAGTTAACAAAATTTTAATAATATGATAATTAATGATTGGATAATAATCTAATTTTATTAAGGGAGAGGGTTAGAAGTGAATAAATATAAAAGTAAATTCTTAAATTGGTTAAAAATAATATTATTAATCATTTTAGCATTAATAAAATATCAATTTAATTGATATCTACTTGTTAATTTTCTCTTCAAATATTAAAAGGTAACAAATATAATTATTTATTTTAGAAATTATTAATCAATTTAGTCCTTATATTCATGTGTAAGTCAATTTGGTCACTAATATTAGTGTATATAATTAGGAACCTAATCGATTGACGGCCTCAAAGTAAGCGAATATATATATATATATATATATATATATATATATATATATATATATATATATATATATATATATATATATATATATATATATAATAAATTTACTTCTTTACAATATTTGAAACCAAATTTTTTGGTGGTGTTAATTCTTAGGATTAAAATAAAAATTTACTATGAATATTGATATACAAAATTATACTATTTTTTAAATGGAAAATTATACTATTTTAAAACAAATATTGAAAACAAAATGAGTATATATCCTCTCCAATAACTATATATATATATATATATATATATATATATTACATATAAGAAGATAATTATAGAAAGAAATAAAAAATAAGAAAAATACTAACGTTAACTTATTGATAAATGATAACCCACGTAGATATCTGATGGCACTTGACACGCTCGTCGCAAACGTGCAAAAATAATTTCTAAATTTTTCCCAAACTATTGGTATAGTATAAGGTGCAACCTAGGTCATCTCCCAAAGACCATTTCATATTCTTAAGCAAATTAGGAGAAAATTAGAATAGGGAGATTTTGTAAAGATTGATATTGAGTTCTAAATGCAAAATACAGAATGAAATTAATTTTAGTTAACAATTATTAACTCAAGGAATTCAGAGGCTATTTTCTTAACTAATCATTGATCACTAAAATCATGCATTGTGTTTATCAACCTAGGATCATCTGGAACCCCTAAAATGATCCTTGAATTCTTTACTGAGAAACCTCTCAGAATTTAATTGATTATGATCAATAAGATTAGTAACCACTTAATCTTTTATCTAAACCAATTTCACAATCAGAATTCAGTTGAAGTAAGTAATAAAATGAAAACCTTCAATTCAATTACTTAATTTCTACTCTTCAAACTTTTGGAAAATGATTTACCAATCAAAAACCAATTATAAATCAATTATGCATTAATCAAAATACGTCAACCGATCAAACTTTGATTAAAGAATAAAATTGAAGAATATAGTGAAGCAAGGTAGAAACCACTTAATAAACATGTAAATAAAGATCAAGACCTCAAAGTTAAAATGAAAATAGCTTGAATCCTTGAATTGAAACTACAAACCTAGCCTTCCATGAAGGAGGCAAACTAACAACAAAGAAAGAGGCAAACTAACAACAAAGCAAAACCAAGTCTTCCATGTAGGAGACAACTAACAATAAAGAAAAACTAAGCCTTCCATGTAGGAGGCAACTAACAATTAAGAAAAACTAAGCCTTCCATGTAGGAGGCAAACTAACAAGAAAGAAAAATTAAGTCTTCCATGTAGGAGGCAAACTAACAAGAAAGAAAGATGGAAAATGGTATTGGAGTTAATCTCCAAGTGGTGTGTGTTTCTCTTCTTGTAAACCCTTTTATTTATAGAGGATTTTTGAGGCATCATCTTCAGAAAGTCACCAACTAGGATATTACTTTTCTACCCTTTTATTCCTTTCACATGGGCTTTGTTGAAAATGCAAAACACTTTTGAATTTTTGTCACCAATGAGCACAACAATTTTGACTTTCTTGCAGCGCAATTTCGGATGTTCACATGTCCGAATTAGAGCTTGACTTCTGAACCAAAGTTGTAGCCCCGGATCTTAGCTGTCCAACAGATTTGATTTCATCTGAATATGACTTCTGTATCTCAAGATATGGCCTGATCTTTGCACACTGTTCAAATTCCATGTCAGCAACACTATCTCATCTTTTGAAATAATTTCGGAGTCCTAAACATCTCATTTAGAGTCTTCTCTTGATGTTCACATGTCCGAATTAGAGCTTGACTTCTGAACCAAAGTTGTAGCCTCGGATCTTAGCTGTCCAACAGATTTGATTTCATCTGAATATGACTTCTGTATCTCAAGATATG
Source organism: Canavalia gladiata (assembly GCA_037954105.1). Classification (NCBI taxonomy): domain Eukaryota; kingdom Viridiplantae; phylum Streptophyta; class Magnoliopsida; order Fabales; family Fabaceae; genus Canavalia; species Canavalia gladiata. Next base: position 72,430,052 of record CM075658.1, read on the forward strand.
GCCTGATCTTTGCACACTGTTCAAATTCTATGTCAGCAACACTATCTCATCTTTTGAAATAATTTCGGAGTCCTAAACATCTCATTTAGAGTCTTCTCTTGCTTTGTAACTGGGGACACTTCTTTAAGCTTTTATTCAAGACAGATTTCATGATTTTTGGATGTCTAAAACTTCTATTATGCTCAAAATACTATAATAGTGTCATTTTAATCGGGTAAGTAAAGAAATTTAATTAAACTTCATATGAACCCAAACTCATAAAATATGACAAAGATCACTTAATTGAACATATAAAAAGTCTTAATGAGATAAAAGTGAGAGATAATTATTTATGAAATCTATACTTATCAGCACTACCATTTAAGTGATTTAATAATATTAACTCTTTTTTAGAACAATACTAACTTAATAATATTAACTCTTTTTTAGAACAATACTAACGTTAACTTATACTAATGAAGCACCTCAACTAGTTTGAGAATCTGAACGAGGGACGGATTCAGGACAATAAGAAGATAGAGGTCGAATTTTTTTAAAAAAAAATTACACATAAAAAAATTCAATGCTTTACACATATTTTTAAATTGTTAAAGATAAAAATATAATATAAAAATATTATTTAATTAAATTTTTAAAAATATAGTTTGAGATTTTTTCTGTATTAAAAATGGAAATTTTATTTTATCAAATAAGAATAAAGAAATAAAATTTTTAAAAGTAATACATAAATTATTGTACAAATTGAAAATTAAATAATATGATGTATTAGAATTATTTACATATTTATAAAATTAATAATATATTATAAGATTATATATTTTAATATAAAAATTATATTTAATTTTTTAAAAAAATAATTTTAAATAGAAATGAAAGTAAGTTGAGCCCAAAATGTTATATTTTTAAATTTGATCAAGATTTTTTTTTGACCTTTTAAAATTTATAAGAACTATTTGTTTAAAAGTTTACATTAAAAAATATTAAATAAATTTAAAATTTATAAAATAATTGATTAAAAGAGTTTATAAATTTAAAATTTATAAAATAAAAAAATTATTAAATAAACATAATATATATATTATTTAAAAAATTTATGAGTTTAAATTTTTTTATAAAAAAATATTTTATTTTATTTTTAAATTATAGAATCTATTAATTCAATTTTTATTAGTATCATTTGTATTGATATTAAAATTTTTTAAAATTTTTTATATTAAAATATTATATTAAATAATGTATTACATATGATATATTTTTCAACAAAATTATATAAAAAATTAAAAATTAAATTATAATTTGGTAAGTGTAGATAAAAATTATAAATAAGAATACATTAAAGAGAATATTATATAATTTTTTTAAATAAAAATTTAAATTTTTAATAAATTATATAAATATATTAATTTATATAAATAAAATATATTAAAATAAATATTATATAAATATAATATATTATAATAAATATAAATATATAATATATAAAAATAAATAATCTCTAAAGAGATTAGATATATTTTTATATATTAATTTTTTTTAATAAATCTGAGTGAGTTGAGTCAATAAGGCAATTATTCCTTTTAATGGAGATCCCTTGGAACGCTATAGAACTAGAACCAAGAACAAGGAGCTTTTCTGTTGATAGATTCAGTGTGTGTGCCCCGTGTATATTCTCACTCGTTTATTTTATTATTATTATTATTGGAGTAAATAAATATTGGAGTTAAGTTTCCTATATCATTTTCTGTATATAATACCACATTATATTTGTTGCATAAATTTTTTTCAGTATTCCCATACTAATATTTTTTTCTTTAAAATAACATCTATTTTTCTACGACTACTTTTTTTTAATTTAAATTTTTATTTCAAAATGTAAAAAATTAATAAATAAAAAAATAATTGCAAGAAAAGAAACACTGGATGATATTAAAAATTTATTTGAAATTCAACCTTTTTATATGATTTTCTTTTCCTAATTTAAAAGGTTTTTAAATTAAAAATTACTAAATAAAAAAGCTAACTACAAAAAAAAGTTGATATAGTAGAAACTTCCAAAATTCGCATGTAAAATGCGATTCAGAAAACTTGCTAATTGTAAATGCATAATATTTTTTCTTTGATATTTCCTTCTTGACCGCGTCTCCCACTTTTTACTTTGCTTATGATTTGCCAGTGAAGAAGAAACACGCTTTCTGCGTTGTTTCCACAGTGGACCCAACCACGGTTTTGACGAAACGGAGACCAACTACCAAGGTTAAGAAAAGTAGAGGAATTGGAATAGACGAAAAAGCCCTTAATTTGGATTTATGGATATGGATAGTGTAAAACCTGCACTCCGCCAACATAAAAGAGCAACAGCCGCCAGCCGCCTACTTGGAAAACTCCGTCAAACTCAAACCACAATCATTCTTTCTACTGGGTCCCACTCTCATGTTCGGTTACCCACCTTTCACCGTCGATCATGCAGTCTCACACGTGTCTCCACAAAATGATTCCATAGCTACGATCCACTGTGGTGATGGTCCACGATATCCACACGTCTACCTACACCGAACGTGTTCCAGAAGCTACCGACAAAGCCGACCAAGCACCACGTCACATTCCACTTACCTTTCTATCCTCTCCCCCGTCGCCACGTGTTCCTTCTAACGGCTAGTTTTTGGTTTGCTTCTCCCCACTCTCTTTTTAACCGCCAATTTGCTAAGACAGGAGAGAGAAAATGTAAACTCTTCATATTTTTGCCTGGAACTTTCCCGTAATTTCCTCACGCGGTATCACTGTATAAAGAAAAGGAGAATAATAAAAAAGTTTAAAATTTTTAATTTGGTGGGCTCATATATAAATGGGTCATTTTCCCCCCATTTGTTCCCAAATTCTTAAACACGGGTAGTTGAGTTGGATCACTAATTTTATTTCCTTTATCTGATTTTCCCTTCTAGCATCAACAACCGCAGTTATAGAAACTCTGGTTAAAATTAGGTTAGTTGTTTGTTATTGTCCTCTTTGTCTCTATTTTTCTGCATATATCTTCTTTCTTCTGCTTTTTTTTTGTTCCTTTCAAGATTTTCCACAAAGTCTCCCAAAAAAGGTCGTAAAATTTTCTCCATTCATCTGAGTGACCAATTTCTGATAAGTAGTGTGCCGTTCTTTGGGGGTATTTGCTGATTGAAGGAGAAAGAGTGTTATTTGTGAAGCTTGAAGTGTGCTAGTATTTAGGTCAGTTGGAGATTATGGCATTATTAGGGTTTGAGGGTTATAGTTATACACGAACACTGGGAAGGAAGAGGGTTGTGGTTTCCAACAATGCGGAAGCTTCTTCGCTCGATTCCAACTCACCGATGACTCCATTGAAGAGAATGTGCAGTGGGAGAATCACTTTCAACTCTGAAAGGTCTCGCCTTGAAGGCCTTCCTCTCGACATTCTGGTGAGTATCCCAATTTCAACCTTGGATTTTGATCCTCCGTGATTTTCTATTTCTAATTCTGTATTGGGTACTCTGCAATTATTTATTTATTATTTTATTTATTTGGATGAATTGCAGATAAGGGTGTTGTGTGGTGTGGACCATGAAGATTTGGAGAAGCTTGTTCATGTCTCGAGAGCTATTAGAGAAGCAGTAAGTGTCAGAGTAACATTCATTATTCAGTATGATTCATTTGTGTCTCAATTGGTTTGGTTGTTCTAATTTGGAAACTGTTTGGTGTTGCTATTGCAGACTGAGATTGCAAGGAGGTTGCATTTTGAGTATAGCACTCCAAAGAAGAAAGCTTTTGTTTCCCGTACACCATTTGATATGGAGGTTGGTGGAGGATTTGAGGAAACTGAAGCTCCAAATGCGCCGTTGAGGAAACCTAAGTCAAGGTTGAGTGGTAAGAATTTGGCTGGCATCTCGGTGGCTTTGTTTGCTTCCACCAATGAAGAACAGTGAGCCAAGGAAAAAGAGCAACTGAGGATAGCACCAGAGAGTTTCCTTTGCTTTGAGATAGTGTTGTAAATAGATAGTGTCTGTTGTGTGTGTATATTGAATTGGTAGATTAGAAAGGGACTCGTGTGTGAGATCTACTTATAGGGTCTCACTGGCCGATTTCACACTTCTAGAAATCTTTACAAGCCATATCTTCAAATCCTTCATTGAAGAATTGTTTGGCTTGTTTGTAATCTTTCTGTACATCTATAGGCAAATAGAAAGTAGGAGAGATTCTAATGATTTTGTTTGGAGGGAAAACCTTAGCCCCTTCTAATATGATAAATTTGAGTGTGCACTGTTGATACTGCATACTCTTTGTTCTTCTCTAATAAAATGAGTCAGGTTTCCACGAGCATGATTTGATTAACATTGTTCCTTGATATTTTTGTTTCACTTTGTTTCCTTTTTATATCTTCTATAATAGATTCATTCTGTTTTAGTGGTCCTTGAAATGTTCACAAAATGTTTATAAATCCTTGAAATGTTTATAAATCCAGGGTACTTTATCTTCTCTTCTTCATAGAGAAATCTTTATCTGTAGCTAACAGTAGTACAGCACCCACTAGTTATCATTAAAGTGGAGGGAAAATATTAGACATATCATCTTCATCATGGTCCTTAAAAATTTGAGGGAAATTTGAATTGAGATACTTGAGTTGAGTCGAGCCTGTGTTGAACATCTGTAGAACTCAGACTGCAAGGTTATGCTTTTTTCTTTCTTTCTTTTGGTTGATTATGGGGCAATGCCAATTCAACCGAACATCTTCACCTGGAACCGAGGTTTTAACACCTGTGTGGGCCAATTGAAAAAAATAAATCTGTTAAATTAAAAAATGGCTAATTGATATATTTTCAAATAAACTACTTTATCCAAATAATAAATGCTATAATTTCAATTCGGTTCCCACTTGAGTTTAATTATTACAGTATTTATTTAATTAGTAAAAAGCACATTATGTTTAAGTTAGTTTTGGCTGCTTCCATTCAGCTAATAAAGTTGTTTATATACTTGTTATCAGAGGGAATATTCAATGAAATTCATTCACTCATTCTCCAGTCTATGTCTGGATCTTAACAATCTCGTGAAAAAAATTATCCAATTTGTGATTTCATCTAAGTGTAATGTGCATTGGTGGGGAATCTATCAAAGATAATTTTATCACTAATCCAGGGGATAGGATAGACACTTCTATATTATGAATTTTAGTATGTCTTAGGTGCCTTTTCTAAAGTCAGTGAATGTCTGTGATTATACGTAGGATACTGGAAGAACTCCTACCTTTACTGTTTTACTGGACTGGCTCTCCCAAGAAAAAGAAAAATATATGAGAGAAACTTGTCGATTAAGTAATTGACAAGTAGTTGATCATTAACCGATTTTTTTTTTTTTTTGTAATTGCTTAATTGGTAAGCTTGTAACTTATGGAAAAAAAAACTATGTATCTCTGTTCAATTGAAAAATATGTTTCTCTCCCTTTAATTTTTGGCATGAATGTTAGTCACATAACTTATGAGGAGTAAATCTTCAGGTCATTCATAATTATGAGTTAAATATTTTATTTTCTAAAATTTTTAAAACTCTTTTAATTTTTGACTTCAAAATTTATTTATTTTAATTTTTTAACTTTATTATTCATTATTGGTCTGGATTAAAAAAATACTAAAATGAATATTGATCTGTTTAGGTAGAAATTCTTAAAAGGTTTTCAAAATATAAAAAAACTAAAATATACTATATAATTCATACTAACTTAAGAATCAATATTAAGGCTTAATAATTTCAATGATTGTTCAAATCAATTCTGTTTTTTTTAATTTGTGTTTGAATAGAGTAATTTAAAATTATTAGACTTTATGTATTTAAATGATAAAAAATAATAATTATAAAAATACTATAATTTTTTATTTGAATAATTTTTATGTTAAATAGGAAGAATTTTAAATGACATTTATTTTGAAAGAATTTTTTATTATACCATTTTCTTCTTAAATCATTATTTATAAGTCTTCTCATACTTTACTCATTTTTTAATAATTATTCATTTTTATCTAGAAATTACTGAAATTTTAAAAAAAAACTCTGAACATGAGAAGAAAAAAATTGTAAATTATGTATACATTTCATAAATTTTAAGGAGTAATTGGATATAAATTAAAGTTGAAAGGCGCAAACAATCATTTAAAAAAAAAAAAAAAACAGGTGCAAGCAATCTACATACAGAAAAAACAAACTTACGAGACTTATCATTTCAGAAAGGTAAAGGAGAGTCGACTTTTTAGTTATCCTCCTTAATTAAGAGGAAAATTCTAATTCTTAATTAATTTTTTTGAATTGATATTAAAAAAATCTAATATCACATTTTTAAGGATATTTTATGTGAATATTTTAAAAAATAATTTATAAAAAATTAATTACAAAAATATTTAATATAAAAATTTTTACGTGAAATTATGACTTGGAGCATGTAGAAAAGAAGAAAATAGGAGTGATTTTAAGATAGAAGACTGAATATTCACAGAGAAGTTGTAGGTATTGCATATAATATTAAGGGAGTGTGTGGGAAGGATTCATTTTGTGAAAGCGGAGAAGGGTGCGATGATTATTTCCGGCGGTGCTTGAGAGGGTTCACGAAGGTCCTTCCTGGTGGCTCTCTGTTAAGCAACTCCAAGGGCCTCTCACTGATGGTTGGGCGCCGTCTATTTCGCAGGTGCCAAGCTAGTAGCTAGCCGAGAATAGGGTCTTCATTGAAAAATATTAAAGGGACTTCAGAATAAATATAAAAACATCCTGTTATTGCCGAGCATAAGCTGTTAGATTATTTTTTTAAAAAAAAATAATTTATATTTGAATGCAATTAAGTATAACTTAATTTTGGTACGTGATTCAATCATTTATGTTTATGTTATTCAGGATGGTGTATTCTAGATCGGTTCAATCATTTATATTTATGTTATCCACGAATGGTGTATTCTACATCGGAACATGAGATTATCTGCATTGTCCACTTTACATCCAACTAAATAACTTGACTTGACTCCATAATGATTATTATGATTGACGATATAAAAAAATGTGGTAATCATCTGATATAAGTGGTGAGAAAAAACGTAATATTTAAGAGTTAATAAATATATTTAATTAATTATTTATATAATTAATAATATAAAAAATTAATTAATTAATTATTAAAGATAATTAATTGATAAACGATCAGGTGTAACCAAATGTGATGTAACTATTATATCTACATGAAAATATGATCCAGGCTTCTTCTACATCTTATACTTTTCTTGATACTAACATTGCTTTCCAAGACGATGTGGAGAATTGCAAAACATAAATAAATAAGAAAGTAAAAAATGAAATTAAATAAAATAAAAAAGTAAATTATTTGAATAGGTAAAAATAGAAAAAAAATTTATTTGGATAAATAAATAAATATTAATAATATCTTTTATAAAAATTTTATAAAATTTAATTTAAACTAAAAATTATAATTTTTATTATATATTTTTGTTAATATTAAAATTTTTATTTTATTATTTTTAAAATTAATAATTAAAACGTTAAAATTAAAAAAAAAAACTTTCTCCTCTCTTTTCTCATATCTCGTATAAGGAATTAAAAACATAAGTCCATCAAAATTATTTTTTTATTTTATATAAAATAAATTAATTAAAATAAAAAAATTCTTTTCATTTTTTTCCTACTAATTCCTTCCTCCAAACATACCTCTTAGAACAAATTTAAAAAATTGTTTATTTCATTGATAGAAAAATAATTTTTTATAACAGGATTTTACGTCGGTTATTCGTCAACCGATGTAGAAAAAAGGCGGTGACATTTTTGTAAATAAATTTGACATTTTCTATATCGATTTTTTTATAATCGATGTAGAAAAACAGTCGGTGACATTTTAGTAAAAAAATTTAAACTTTCTACATCGGTTGGGTAGTGTAACCGATGTAGAAAGTTCTTTTTACGTCGGTTCTCTGAAACAACCGACGTAGAAAGTCTGTTTTCCCTCCTCTTTAGCTGATGCGATCGTTGTCGTCCTCATAACTGTAAACACTCGATTCCTGCCCTAACTCAGTTCCTCTAAGCTGCCAAAGTTTCCTTCGTTCTCAAAGCCGCCGTCGTTCTCAAAGTCACTGTCTTCGTCTACACCGTCGTCGTCGTCGTCTACAGCATCGTTACAACGTCGTTTACGCCGGTATGTACCATTCTGGCTCTCTATTTAGGTCTCTGTTTCCTGTTTCTGTTTCTGCATTAGTTGTTAGTTGTTAGCCATAGCCTTTGCTTGTTTAGGTCTCTGTTTTTCCTGTTTCTGTTTTGCCTTAGTCTTAGTCTAGCCTTTGCTTTGCCTGTTAATATATATGAGGTAGATAGTCATAGCCTTTGCTTGTTTAGGTCTCTGTTTTGCCTGTTTCTGTTTTGCTTTAGTCTTAGTCTAGCCTTTACTTTGCCTGTTAATATATATGAGGTAGATAGCCTTAGCCTTTGCTTGTTTAGGTCTCTGTTTGGCTTGTTTTTGTTTTTCCTTAGTCTTAGCCTAGCCTTTGCTTTGCCTGTTACTTTGTATGAGGTAGATAGCCTTAGTCTTTGCTTGTTTAGGTCTCTGTTTGGCCTGTTTCTGTTTTGTCTTAGTCTTAGCCTAGCCTTTGCTTTGCTTGTTACTTTGTATGAGGTAGATAGTCTTAGTCTTTGCTTGTTTAGGTCTCTGTTTTGCCTTAGTCTTAGCCTTAACCTTTGCTTTGTCTGTTACTTTGTATGAGGTAGATAACCTTAGCCTTTGCTTGTTTAGGTCTCTGTTTTGCCTTAGTCTTAGCCTAGCCTTTGCTTTGCCTGTTACTTTGTATGAGGTAGATAGCCTTAGCCTTTGCTTGTTTAGGTCTCTGTTTGGCCTGTTTTTGTTTTGCCTTAGTCTTAGCCTTAGCCTTTGCTTTGCCTGTTACTTTGTATGAGGTAGATAGCCTTAGCCTTTGCTTGTTTAGGTCTCTGTTTTGCCTGTTTCTGTTTTGCCTTAGTCTTAGCCTTAGCCTTTGCTTTTCCTGTTACTTTGTATGAGGTAGATAGCCTTAGCCTGTTTTGCCTATTTTTGTTTCTGTTACTGCTTCTGTTAAGGTTTCAATTTGCAATGTAAATATGAATTGTATTTATTATTTCTATTCAATAATTTTTTCATATTTGTTTTCTCTGCTTTTAACAGATACATGACTGACCCTTCAGAGGTTCCTCCTTCACAAAATGGGTTTGAGAACCCTTCTTCTCTGCAAAAGAAGGGAAGATGAGCCACACGGTTAAGGGAGTTAACCCTTAGTCGAAGCGGTGAGCAAAGGATTCCCATAGAGTTTGATCAGGCCACTGGGAATCCATTAGGGCCAAACGAGACAAAGTTTAAGAGTTATGTGGCCCTCTTTGGACGAAGCAAGGCCAGTATTTTGAAGAAGGATTGAGATGATGTTGAGATGCGAGTCAAGGATCAAATTTGGGAGACTATCATGGTATTTAACTTTAAAGCTTTAAGTTTTTTCATAAATTTATCATTCACTAACCAATTACATCTTCTTATATGTAGCTTACATATGACGTAACAAACACTAACTTCCTGAAGAGGAAGTGGCTTTCATTTTCTGGTGAGCGCTGGAGGGGCTTCAAGACACATCTCACCAGCAAATATATAAATGGGTCACTCAAGGATGTGTCTCCTTGTGAGGAGTACCAGTTCCTTGATCAAGACACTTGGCAGAGATTTGTTGAGTCTCGAATGGATCCTGCATTCGTTGTATGTATCTTGCTAATATTTTATTTTTTCAATTGACTAATATAAGCAATATTATGATTAATTGATTTGCTTTCTTATAACAGGAGAAAAGAAAGAAGGCTCAATAAATTTCTGCTAAGAACTTTTACCCCCACAGATTATCTCGTGGGGGTTATGAGTTGCTTCAGGAAAGGCTGATGGAGCAAAAGTCAAAAGATCGTTAGCAATCATCTGAAGCAGACCCCTCTACCCTTCTCTCTCCACCCTCTCCACCTTCACGCCATGAGAAATGGAAGAGGGCACGCCAAAAGGCAACTGGAGAGTACACATCAGAGCTTTCTCGCATTGTTGCAGAGAAGATTGTAAGTAATCACACAATTTTGTAAATTTCCTTTTTATTTATCTTCAAACATTTACATTACTGATAACGATCATTTTTTGTTTTGTAGGATTCTTTGGTTGAACAAAGCTCACAAGGAGTCTTTGTTCCAACTGGCCGGGATGACATCTTAAGTGCTGCTATTGGCCAACCGGAGCATCCAGGGCGTGTTCGTGCAGTTGGCCGAGGTGTTAGCCTTAGACAGTACTTTGGATTGTCTTCTAGACAGACATCCAAAGAAGGTTTGGTGTCTAGAGATGAGTTGGACGCCATGCGTGAAGACATGAGGCAAGCACTGCGGCAAGAATTTCGAGAAGAGCTCAAACAGGAGCTTAGGCAGGAGCTTAGGCAAGAGCTTAGGCAGGAGCTTGCATCTTTGGGACTTTCCCAAACACAGACACAGGGTCACCATCCATCACCTTCTCCTAGGCGCGTGAGCATAAAGGGAAGTTGTGTCTCGACGGAGGAGCAACTACAGGGAGAAGAGGATGTGGATGTAGCTACAGACGATTATGAGTTATATGTTGATGATCCATATCGTCTGGTAGCAATTGGGAAAGTCTACACCTTGGGTTCAACCATCCATCACCAGCAAATTGATGATGATCATGTTAGAGTGGTGGTTGAACGGGTTGAAGATGCAGATGCTCCTGTTCCTGTCCCTACTGAGGAGGTTCGTGTCGTGGGGCAAGCACCCAACCATTTCATTATATGGTCGAGGAGACTTGTGCAGCGAGTTCAACCTCAGGTATTAGATAATTTTAGCCTATGTTACTAATTTTTTAATATATATATTGTGTGTTCCTATATATGTATTTCTTATTATTTTATGAATTTATCGTAGGTTTATAAGGAACATCGTGGGAAGAAGATTGATTTAAGTGCTAAAGCAGATCTTCCTGAGCCTTCTCCAAAGAAATATGAGGTTGATTTGCTCACACGCCTATTTGGTATCGCCATGAACTTAGGCGACCAAACTTTGCAAATAATAATGGAACCAGATATCATAGGGAAGCCCACACCTATCCCCTTCTATATTACTAAGAAGGATATACTGGAGTTGGTTGTGGGTAACGATCTCCTATGTGTAACAGTTCTACAATTATGGTTGATGTAAATAAATTTTTAAACCTTACTTGAATTATTTCATTATCAAAAGCTAACATATGAAAATTATTCGCAATATTAGGTACCTGTATCGTATCTGCACTGAAAGAGGTAACTCACACCTCTATGGATTCCTGGACCCAGTTCATATGCAGAAAACTGGGAACAAGGTAGTTGAGATACATGGATATCTTCAGAGGAGATTTCAGTCTGATAAAGACTGTTACCTAGCCCCCTATTTTCAATCGTAAGTCAATACTTAATTGCTTTATTTTGTGAATTCAATTAAATTCCTAATTTTTGTTCATTGTCATCCATATTTTGTAGGATCCATTGGCAATTAATCATTATTTGTCCCAAGCGGAATGTGGTTGTATTTCTATGCTCTGCTTGGCAAAAACCAAAGAAAGACATAAAGGACATTATAGATTTGTAAGTTTTTATGATTTTGGTATTTATATTCATATAACTTGTTATTGTCAAAGGTATTCATTTGCTTTTTATTTTACTGTAGAGCAATGAATGCTCGACTTGGGTTAAAAGGGACGCATCCATCAAATATTAAAAAGCCTGTATGGATAATTCCAAAGGTAAGTACTTTATTAAAAGTTATTCAATTATTTTATATTCTTTTATCAACATCTCTAATTATATTTCATACTCTTTTTATTTTTTTGAAGTGTCCAAGACAACCCGGAGAAACCGAGTGTGGATATTATGTGATGAGACATATGTTTCTCATTGTCTAGGCTTCTATTGTTAACTCTTGGCACCAGGTAATTACAATTGTCCTCATTTAATTATTTAGTTTTAATGCATAACATGACATGTTCACTAATTTTAATCAAAAACATTTTGTAGATATTTGACAATCCAAAACCTCTGTTGGATGAAGAGATTGATGATATCAGGAGACGTTGGGGGGAATTTCTGATTGAGGTTGCCAATTTGGGTTGAATTCATAGGATTTTTAGATTTTTAGTTTGTTTTTATTATATTTTATAATAAATATTGATGTATTTACTTTAATTATATAGACTCTGTAATTTCTGTACTGTGTGCCTGGTATTCTGTTTATATACACAGGTATTGTGAATAAATAATATGGCAATTTTCCTAAACGAAAAAAACATTTAAAAAAAAATATAAACTTTCTACGTCGATTGTGACCTTAACCGATGTAAAAAGTCACTTTCTACATCGGTTGTGACCATAACCGCTGTAAAAAGTGAACTTTCTACATCTGTTGTGACCATAACCAATGTAAAAAGTCAGACTTTCTACATCGGTTAAACGACAACCCATGTAGAAAGTTCACTTTTTACATCGGTTACAGTCACAACCGATGTAGAAAGTATTACTTTCTACATCGGTTTTCGTTTTAACTGATATAAAAAGTGTACTTTCTACATCGGTTGTATAACCGATGTAGAAAGTCTAAGTTTCTACATCGCCCGTTTCAATACCGCTCAAATAACCGATGTAAAAAGTTTATAATAACCGATGTTAAAAGCTATTTTTCTACCGATGTTTCTTTAATGAGAGATACTTCCTTATATTAGATCAATCCCAGTGATAGCCATAACAACATATTTAATATGTATAGAATCAGACAGTGATATTTTACAGTTAGTATAACAAAAAAAATTTTAACAATCAAGTTTTTTTTTTCTCTATTAAATGAGATCGGTTATATGAATCAAATATTAACATAATGTCCAATTTTTAAATATATATGTATATATTAATTTTTTTATCTTTATTTATTTTGTTATTTTATTTTACATCTTATTTTATTCTTACAAAATAAAATTAAGAAAATTTAAATTAGATAATTAGCTTATTTTATATTATTTACTCTCTTATATTTTTATTCTTATGTTTCAATTTAATTAAAATCCATTATCTTGATCATAGTTTTTTTTTCTCTTAGAGTAACACATGTTAATTTTAAGATATAATAATTTGTAAACTAAAATTTGGGGAGAAATAATACATTTTAATATAAAAATAAATTTTTTAAAAGTAATTAATGTAAGAGTATAAGTATTCATGTTAGGAAAAAAAATATAGAGCTACATTACTTAAAAAATAAATAGTTGAGATTCCAGTTAAGTGGATGCACATGTATAATAAATTATGCGTTGATTAAATTTCAATTATTAATTTTATAATTAATAGTTAACATTTTTTACTTTATTTTTTATAGTGAAATTTGTACTTAAATTCATCATCATTTAAATATATTTTAATGTAATATATATATTAAAAAATAACTTTCAATAAAAAATATAATATAAGCATAATTTGTTTTCCCATTTACATAAAAACATCAAAGTTTTCCAAAAATGTGCATGCTAGCTAATCCATAAACTCATACATTATATGGGTACTTGGAAGACATAGACTTATTTAAAATGTAAACTCAAACGAATTAGCCTATCTATATCTATACCCACCACTAATCGTACCTTAGTTGAGGAATTTATATGAAAACTAAAACGAAATCCTAGATTAAAATTCATAGAAGCATCTATATAAAATTTGAGCTCAAAATAACATATGTTCATTCTTTAAAGAAGGAGAGTGAAATTTTAAAACAAAAAAGAAGAGAAATATAATATAAACATATTTCAGAGTAGATAATATTATTCATTTACTTATTTATTTTGTCCATTTACGAAGGACATCAAAGTTTGCGAAAGAAGTGCATGCTAATTGCTAACTAATATCCATTATGAAGATTTACAAGATATAGACCTATTTAAAATGTGAGCTCAAACAAATTAACGTATCTATGCTGCATCTCTAACCGTAGCCTTCTTTGAAGAACTTAATACAAACTAAAACGAAATCTTAAACAAAAATTCGCAGAAGCGTCTACATAAAAAATAATAATAATTAAGGGATAGAGAGATAATTTCTTTTTAATATAAGTAGGAGAAATTCAAAAATCATTGTTAGTTGTTTCTCTTATTTCTGCTCCAATTATCTTGCACAAATTTCTCTTTTCTACTAGATAGGATTCATAGTTTTATAATTTTCAAAGAAATTTTAGTAATTAAAGAAAGATATTAAATTTTTTTTATAGATTTCTCATATCTTTTCAAAGTCACAAGATACTTAGCCACTAAAATTAGCTTAATAACAGGATATTAGAATAATTTATATAAAATTTTAAATTTTATTATCTTTATTATATATAAAAAAATCCAAGAGACACTTAAAAAAATTATCATTCGATAACAGGTAAAAATATTAAATATTAAGTTAGTTTTTATTAATATAATTTGTTTAATTGAAATTAAAATACTAATATAGACAAAATAAATTAATACTCGATATATGATTCATCATGTTAATGTTGGCATTTTGACAATATATATCAATTTTCTACCAAATAATTGTATATCAGTAGATGTATCATACTTCTAGTTTTATTTATAAGATAGTTTCAACCAAATTATATATTAAGAAATAATGTAATTAAAATACATTAGTTATGTATATTTTTTTTACACAATTATCTAATCATATATTATTATATAATAAAAATATTAATTTTTATAATAATTATTTTAAAAATTATATCTACTATAATTTTTAATTGATTAAAAATATTAAATTTAAACCGATTATATGTATCAAAATCCAACTCTTAAGAAAAATTGTTGAAATTGACTTTTGAAAATTTATCACAATATTTCAAGTTTATTCCTATTTAAATTAAATTCTATTATCATATTAATTGTAAAAAAAAAAAAAAGTAGAAAGATTAAAGCTAAATCATACTTTAGGTCCTTTAACTTTTTTAGTTACGATTAGATCTCTTAACCTTTTTTTTTATATAAATTGAATAAACTATCTTTACCAGTTTAGTTTCTAATTTTGTTAACAAATTTTAAAATTGATGTGATACTTCGTCGATGTACCTAATCATTCTCTCTAGCCAGTATGTGGATTTGCTAGCATTCCCCGTGGATTCCTTTTCCCTTACTTATCCTCTCTTATGGCCATTCGTTAATCATAGGAGGATCATTTGCTTATTCTTTATCTTTCTCATTTGCTTATACTTTCATCAGGATTATTAATAGTTTCTTTTTTCCCTTCTACAAAAATAATAATTACATTAATAATAATAATAATAAATTAAATAATAATAATAATAATTTTAATTTAAAATTTAATTAAACGATCATTTTAATATTATCTAAGAAACTTATGTGATATAACAATTTTGTAATACTCAAAATGATTATTAAATAGTTTTTTAAATATCAAATAACAAATTATTTACTATAATTATCAATTTTTCTAAATAAAAATATTATCCACAATGATTTACAACTTTTTTGATAAAGCTTATACAATTAAACATACTGGTCACTTTTTATCAACTATAGCTAAAAAAACTCAATATATATTAATCAATAATCAAAATGAAAAAAATTTAAATGACGGACGTGGTTGAACTCTTGTTGAATTTCTCTTAAGACCCCAAGACTTCATCTTTGACATGATTTCGAACTTCATTCTTCAAAGGGTGGGATGCATCGTATAGGCGTGAACGTCATGGTTGGAGTTGTAGTAATAATGAAGGAAGTAAGTGAGAGTGAAGAAGGGAGAGGATTGGATGCACATCAATGGTCCGTGATAAGGTGAAGGAGCTGGTCGATGGAGACATAAGAGTTGCCTAGCATCATCAGATCATGCCTTCCTATTATACTTGGCCAAACACAAATCTTCACTACTCAACACACCTAAAATAAGTACGAGCTAACTATAATTATAATTAACAAAAAAAAAACATTTGGAAAGAAAATTTATCCATTCTCTATATTTATTCTCTTAGATTTATATTTGACATAGTTTTCCAATAATCATCCATCTTACGATTCAATGTTCTTTTTTATTTTTTTCAGTAATTTTCCTTCCCTTCATTATTATTTCTCATCATGGACAACTTGAACACCATGAATTAAACGGTAAAAATGATGATTATAAAAAAATTAAAAAAGATTATAACTTTTACAATCATTAAAATGAAAAAATCATAAAAGATTAAATAAAAATTAAAATAAATAATATATAAATAATAATGATGATCTTTATATCTAATTGTAATACAACAATGTTTCTAAATATATATGGTGATCATTGTGAGATTTAATGTAACATTTAAGCATGTCATTAATGAAAAATAAAAATAGATATTAATTTAAATAAAAAATGATAAAATAAAAAACTATCAACCTAATTTTAATATGTGAGGAATTATTTTAAAATTTGTTAATAAAATTAGATACTAAAATAATAGTTTACTTGTTTCAAATTAGTTTTTTAACTCTGCAAATATAATATGTGACATTTTATTAATGTCATAATTAACTATTTTAGATGACAAATGAAAGGATCAAATTAAAATATTTTAAATAATTAAGAACCAAAATGATATTTTATGTAAATTCAATTCTTTTAAACAAATTTGGATTTAAAAAATGCTTATATGGTATCTTTTGTCATATATAGTGTAAAATATTAATAAAAATGTGTCAAAAATAAATTAAAGGAATTAAATATTAATTTAATTATTCTATAATTATATCAATTAAAGTAATATTTATGAGATTTTTCATCTTTGTGACCTTTCTAATTATGTTTGAATGCAAGGTGTCCAAAATATTCATGTCACTTCTTTTAATTTGGTCATTATTTTTACTTTATGTGTCTCTAAAAATTGAAAAGTCTCACTCATAAAATTAATAATCTCATCCACAATGTTTTATTCCTTCATTTGTTTGTTTTTATGAATGATGTATAATTTTAGTTATCTTTTCCAGTTATTTTTTTAAAATAATATATTACATTAATCTATAAATTATAAGTGTGATTAATTAATTTTAAATAAAGGAAAAAATATAATATAATTTTAAATTTTTATTTTTAAATTTTACAACTTAATTAATTATAATTTTAATTTTAAAGATTAATTTAATATATAAAATAAAAATTTATATAATCATATAATAATTTTTATATTATAACCACTATAACACTATTATTATCTCATTAACATTATTTTTACATCTATATCATCACCGTAATAATAATCATAATAAATTTTATTTTTAAAATTTTTATTTTTATTATTTTAAAAAAATTTAATTATTTATCTATTTTTATATATTTACAAATAAATAATATTATTTGATATATAAAAATTATATTTAATTTATAGTATTATAATATAATTTTATATTATATAATTTTTTATAATTTAATATATATTATTTAATGTAAAATAGATATTAAATAATGTAAAATAGATTATAAAGATGAAATATAATTTTTTTTACATTAGATATTATTATTAAATAATATATAAAATATAAAACTGTATAATTATATAATATTAATTTATATTATAACTATTATTATAAAAATAATAACTTATTTTTTATTTTTTTAAAATATTTAATTTTTTATTTATCTTATTTTTTATATTAAAAATAATATTAATTTATATATAAATTATATTAAAATTATAATATTATAATATAATATTAAATATCTTATTTTTATATAAAATAAATACTGAATAATATAAAAATATTATAATAATAACATACATAAAAATTTATATCTTAAATATTAATAATAAATAATATATAAAATATAAATTTATATAATTATATAATATTTTTTATATTATAATTAACATTACTTCCATTATTTTAAATAGTATTTTTATTCTCATAGCTACCATTAATATAATTACTATCATAATTATCACTACATAATAATAATAATAATAATAATAATAATAATATTTAGTTTTTTTAAAATTTTAAATTTATATTATTTTAATATAATTTAATTTTTTAATTTAATATTTTTAAAATTTATAATAAAATAATTTAATTTACTTTTACAATAACTTTTAAAAATTAAAAATTAAAGTTAAAAATTAAAAATAAAAAATAGTTTTAACTTTTAAAATTTTTAAGACTAAAAATTACTTCAAATAGAATCAATAATATTTTTAGTTTTCAAAATTAAAAATTAAATATGTGTTATTTTATGGTGGTCATTTCATTATATCAAACATATTCTAATCTAATAATAACACTTAAGATGTTAATAATAACATTAATGATGATAATGGAAATATCGATGATTAACAACTATTGATAATTAAAGTATAATTACCACTTTTATTTTGTCATTTTTTTTTAATTTTTACCTTTATAGAAGAATTTTGATTTATTTTTCTTACTATCTTATTTTTTTTACTGGTAAATAGTGAGATTAGATATTAAAAGATATAGTATTATTATTTTAGAGATTTAATGATTAAATTTTTTTTAATTTTAATTTTTATAATAATATATATAATAGTTTATTATATGTAATATTAGCATCTTTAAATGATTATATAAAATTATAACATTTAGATGGTTACGAGACATTATAGGATAGAAGATATTTATATTAATCATTATAAATTTAGGGTAATCAATTTTTGAATTTGAAGTAATAAATTTTAACCATTATTTCTGTGATATATTTCTCTTCAAGGTCAATGCTATCTCCTTATTTAATTCTTTTACTAATAAGAATTTATAATAATTTTTTTCCATAAAGATTCCTTTATTTTATAATTAATTAAATTTTAAAAATATTTTGTTTATATTTTTTATTCAATGTGTTAAGTTAAAATTAATATAAATATCTCCATAATGATTAAAATTTATTACCCCAAATTCAAAAAGGTAGCTGAGAAACTTCCTAAATTGTTAATTCAGATTCAATGTATGTTCACTATCTTTGCAATGCAGAAGCAAACCAGCTATAACTCTTCAATATACTAGTATGTTTTGAGTAAAACGCGCATGATATTTCCATACATAATTTCGACTTCAGATTCCAATCAACACTTACACTTTGTTTAGGATGAATCACCAAGGAAAGACTAACGATGAAATTTGGTGAGGAAGATCAAATTTTCATGCGTTTCGTTTGTTTTGTCTTCAATAAAAGAAAAGATTAATTTTGCCAACATTCCATAATTTTTTGTTGTTTCCCTTTTAACCGTGAATAACAGAAGGTAAGGGGGAGATTTTTATTTTACTTTAAATTGTTAAAATTATTATATACTTTTAAAAAATTATAAAAATTAAAAATTATATTTATAAAAAGATATAATAAAAAATTAATTTTTTAAAAAATTTATATCACTAATATTTTTTTTTTCTTTTTCTTCATCTATTCAACAGAAAAAGATAATTTTTTTCTTTTTTTATTTATTTTCTTTATTTCGCTTTCCTTTCTTTTCTTCCTGATTCTTTGGCAGATGCAAAGAAAGCATAAATAAGCTAAAATTTAACGACTTATTCACTGTAGTTATCAAGAAAATCAGGCTATAAAATGCTTTCGATTCTCCCTTGATAATCCGTCATTGCATTTTGAAAGCAACGCTCTCACACTCATAACCGACACTCATGGATGCTATCACACCATTTTGGTTTCTCTTCTCAACTCTAACCTTTGTTTTCCTCTTTGTTCTTGGCGCAACTTCAGATTCATCATCCCTTGAAAACTTTATGCACTGTCTTTCAAACCATTCAAGCCCTGAAATATCAAACGCCATTTACACCCCAAACATCTCCTCGTTCCTTTCTATCTTGTACATGCACACACATAATCACAGATTTTCTACCTCAACAATACCAAAACCATTGGCTATTGTAACTGCTCTGACTGAGTCTCATGTGCAGGGCAGTGTTATATGTGCGAAGAATAATGGCCTTCAGATTAGAATCCGAAGTGGGGGTCATGATACTGAAGGCCTTTCATATGTATCCGATGTGCCCTTTATTTTACTTGACATGTTTCCTTTTGGATCAGTTGATGTGGACATTGAAAATGGGACAGCATTGGTTCAAGCTGGAGCAACAATTGGTCATGTTTACTATGATATTGCAAATAAAAGCAATGTTCATGCTTTCCCTGCTTCGGTGTGTCCTACTGTGGGTGCTGGGGGTCACTTTTCTGGTGGTGGCTATGGAAATTTGATGAGAAAATATGGTCTTTCTGTGGATAATATCATTGATGCCAAATTGGTTGATGTCAATGGTAATATACTTGACAGAAAGTCAATGGGGGAGGATCTATTTTGGGCTATAAGAGGAGGTGGTGGGGCTAGTTTTGGTGTCATTCTTTCATGGAAGATCAATTTGGTTCCTGTGACTCCAAAAGTGACTGTATTCAAATTGAGAAAAACAGTGGAAGAAGGTGCAATAAATGTTGTTTATAAATGGCAATTAATTTCATCAGAACTACATGAAGATCTTTTCATAAGGGCAATACATGAAGTCGTTGATGGTAATCAAAAGGGTGAAAAGACTGTACAAGTTACTTTTATTGGCCAATTCTTGGGACCAATTGATAAAATGTTGGGTTTGTTAAATAAGAGTTTTCCTGAATTGGGTTTGATGCAAAGTGACTGCATTGAAATGCCATGGATCAATTCCACTCTTTATTGGTCAAATTACCCAATTGGGACCCCCATTGAAGCATTGCTTGATGTGCCCAAAAAGCCTCTTTCAGACAGCTTCAAAACCATGTCAGATTATGTGAAAAAGCCCATTCCAAAAACTGCTCTTAAATCCATGTGGGACTTTATGATCAAAAGTGGGAGTGTTAAGATGGAATGGAATCCTTATGGTGGGAAGATGCAACAAATCTCACCTTCAGCAACTCCATTCCCTCATAGAGCAGGAAACTTGTTCTTGATTGAGTATTTAACATCTTGGGGGGAAGATGGAGTTGAGGCAGCAACTTGTTTCTTGAACATCTCAAGGTCCTTCTTTGAATTTATGACGCCTTATGTTTCAGAATCGCCAAGGGAGGCATTTCTCAATTATAGGAACCTTGACATAGGTGCCAATCATCCAAGTAATGCAACAAATTTGGACATTGCTCGAAGTTATGGGGCCAAGTATTTCCTAGGTAATTTTGAAAGATTAGTCAGTGTCAAAAGCAGGGTTGATCCTAAAAATTTCTTCAGACATGAACAGAGTATACCACCTCTTTCTCATTAGTTGGAGAACGAATTTTCAGCAATCTCTACGATCTATCATATACGAAGTTGTTGTCTATATCATATAATAATATTCTTAGAATTATAGGCCTTAATGACTATGAATATGGATATAATTGACTTTTCATGTTCAAGATTTTGTTTTTGAGGAATTAATGGTAATACAAATTATATTTGGAAATAATATTAAAAGTTGGAAAGAATTGATTTTATTCGGATGGCAACTCTTAAAGTGTAAATAAAAATATAAAAATTTGAGGTCAAAAGTTTTTAAAAACCATTCATACATGTTAAACTATTGTATAACTTTGAGTTTGTTCGTATTAAACTTGGAAAATTAATTTTTACATTTTTTAATGTAAAATATTTTTTTAAAAAAAATAAATAGTTAAGATTAATTTATATTTGTATCTTAAAATTGTTCAAGTTTAAAATTAATTTTATTAAAATTATCTTAAAATGAAATTTTGCTTGTATTGAAATAGGTTATAAATATTTTTTTGTCACTTGAGTTTGCTAGTCAAACAGTTAGCTAAGCTACTAAGTAGTTTTGCACAGCGAGTAAAACAGATGATGAGTTAAGTAATATAATTAGATAGTATGGATAATTAACACCCTTCAACCTATTTTATTTAATTATAGTCTATTTTTTCTATGTTGTTAAATCCAATTTTGTTTACTGTTCTAACTTCAAACGTGTGTCACTGCCAGAAAAATGTGAGGTCAACATTTACCGTAACATAAAAGGTTAAAGGAACAAATTTCTCAATTTAAAATGTTGGTGACTAGAAAAATACAGACAAGGCACTGTTTAGGCACACGGCTAGTATATTAAAAAAATACTATATTAGATTATTTTTATTTGTATACGGTCTGTACAAGTGCTAGATTATAATTTTTAATTAGCTCATGAGTGATGAATAAATCTTAATAATCATCAAACTTTTCTAAAAATGGTTAAACTTATTAATTTTATTTTTTTTCACAAATACATGAAAGAAAAACCATTTTCTATTGTAAATAAAACAAGGATTTTAATATGATGGAGCATTAATATTTTCTATAATAATGGTAAACGATATACTATAACGTTTTACATCATTAATTAATCTAATCATCACAGTAAGATGGATTGGAAGTTAGTTTTTACAACATCTATTTGTGCCTTTGTTCTTGTTAGAATTAAAAAATTAAATTTTATCTGTTTTTTATTAGGATACATCTATATTTTTTTTAATATTTTATAATTTATTAAATTATTATATTTAAAAATTATATATTTTATTATTTTTTATTTTAATTAATTTTATTAAATATTTATATAAAATAATTCTTTTATAATTTAATATATCAAAATGAAGATAAGTGTGGATGAATATTTTTATCTTTGTACCTGTCTCATTTATAAAAATTAAATTTAATCTAAATCTATCTCAAATTTTTATTAATTTATGTCTAGTTTAGATGGTTGCAGGTTTTTAATTCTTGATTTTTAAATTAATTTTAAAAATAAATCTGTTTAAAAAATTTGTTTTAAAATAATTTTTAATACATCTTTAAAACAGTTTTAATTTAAAATAAAAAAATATTAAATATTATTTTTAATTTTAAAATATTTTTATTCTTAAATTTATCAAACTTTAATATTATTAAATCATCACTACTATCAAAACATTACTTTTATCATTACCATCATCAACCCTTGTTTCAACTATAATAATAATAATTATTATTATCATAATTATTATTATTATTTGTACTATTATAAATATAATAATAATAATAATTTTTATTTTTAAAAATAATTTAATTTTTATTTATCTAATTTTTTATATAAAAAATAAAATAATAATATTATTTAATATATAAATTATGTTAAATCCTTAATATTATGATATAATTTTATATTACATAATTATTCATAATATAATATTATAATATATATTATTTTTAATTAAAATAAATATTAAAAATATAAAATCATTATAATAATATATAAAAATTTATATGTTAAATGTTGATAATTAAATAATATATAAAATAAAAAAAATTATTTTATTATTTTAAAATAATTTAATTATTTTTTAATTAATTATCTATTTTTTATAATTTTACAAATAAATAATATTGTTTGATATATAAAAATTATATTTAATATATAGTATTATAATATAATTTTATGTTATATAAATTTTTATAATATAATATATATTATTTTATATAATATAATATTGAATAATATAAAATCAAATAACCACTTATGTTATATATTGATTATCAAATAAAATATAAAATATAAAACTTTACGATTATATAATATTTTTATTTTATAATTATTATTACTATCACAATCGATATCATATAATAAATTACTAAAAATTTATATAATATTTAATTTTAAATATTTTAATTAACATAATTAAAAATTTTAATTTAAACTAATTATATTTTTCGATTTAGTGAGCTAATATCAATTATAATATTAAATTTTTATAAGTTATTTAAAATAACTTCTTAAAATTTTAAATAAATATTTTTTAAATTATTTAAAAAATAATAAATAAATTTTCCTTGTCTAAACTAAATATATATTTCTACTTAATGACTAATATTAATTACGTGATTAAAACTAATTAATTAAAATAATTTTCTAAACTTTGGTGAAAAATATTATTTTATATTATTCCAATTTTTCTTTTTAAAGTAACCAAAATTTTTTACTTAGTGGCAAATATGGGTTATGTACTTATAATTAATTAATAAATAAAAATAAGTTACTAAAATTTTATGCAATATTTAATTTTAAGTTTTTTAAATTGACTTAATTATATTTTTTATTTAAATTAATTATATTTTTTTACTTAGTAACGTAAAATAAAAGATAATTTTATAACTTATTTAAAATAACTCCCTAAAATTTTATAAAAAAATATTATTTTAAATTATTTAAATTAACTTAAATAAATTTTCCTATTTAAACTAAGTATATTTATCTACCTAGTGACTAATATAAATTATGAGATTAAAATTAATTATAATAATTTCCTAAAATTTATGAAAAATATTATTTTAAATTATTTACATTAACTTAATTAAAATTTTTATTCTAAAGTAATTAAATTTCTATATTTAGTGACAAATATATATTATGTAATTATAATTAAATAAAAATAAGTTACTAAAATTTTATGTAATGTTTAATTTTAATTTATTTTAATTAAATTAATTAAACTTTCCTATCTAAAAACTAAGCATATTTCTCTACCTAATTACTAATGTTAATTATGTGATTAAATATAATTAATTAAAATAAATTGAAATATATTTATTTTAAATTAACTTAATTAGGTTTTTTATTAGAACGTACATAGTTTTTTCTATTGACTGACAAATATCAATTAGCTAATTATAATTAATTAATAAAAATAAGTTACTAAAATTTTATACAATTTTTAATTTTTAATTTTTAATTTTTAATTTTTTAAATTAATTTAATTATAATTTTCAATTTAACCTAATATCAATTATATAATTACGTTTTATCAATTAATTAAAATAACTTCCTAAAATTTAATAAAAATTATTATTTTAAATTAACTTAAATAAATTTTCCTATTTAAGCCAAGTATATTTCTCTACCTAGTGACTAATATAAATTATGAGATTAAAAGTAATTAATTATAATAATTTCGGAAAATTTATGAAAAATATTATTTTAAATTATTTAAATTAAATTAATTACTTTTTTCATTCTAAATTAATTAAATTTTTATATTTAGTGACTTATATAAATTATGTAATTATAATAAATAAAAATAAGTTACTAAAAATTTATGTAATATTTAATTTAATTTATTTTAATGAAAATTTTCTTTCTAAAATAACTTCTCTACCTAGTGACTAATATCCAATATATGATTAAAATTAATTAATTAAAATAAATTTATAGCATTTTATAAAAATATTATGTTAAATTATTTAAATTAACTTAATTAAATTTTTTATTCTAAAGTAACTAAAAGTTTCTACTTAGTGACTAATATCAATTATGTTATTATAATTAATTAATAAAAATGAGTTACTAAATTTTATAATATAAACTAATTATATTTCTCTACTTAGTTACCTAATATCAATTATATAATTAAATTTTATAAATTAATTAAATAATTTATAAAAATTTTATGAAAAATATTATTTTAATTATTTAAATTTACTTAAATAAATGTCACTATCTAAATTAAGTATATTTATCTGCCTAATGATTAATATGAATTATGTGATTAGAATTAATGAATTAATTAAAATAGTTTTTTAAAATTTTATGAAAAATATTATTTTAAATTATTTAAATTAACTTAATTAAAGTTTTTATTCTAAATTAACTAAATTTTTTACTTAGTGACTAATGTCAATAATGTAATTATAATTAATTAATAAAAAAATGTTAATAAATTTTTATGCAATATTTATTTTAATTTAATTTTCCCTTCTAAACTATTTAAATTTCTCTTCTTAATTACCTAACATCGATTGTGTAATTATAATTAGTTAATTAAAATAACTTGCTCAATTTTAATGCAATATTAAATTTTAAATTATTAAAATTAACTTAATTGAATTTTTCTATCATACTAACTAAATTTCTGTACCCAGATTAATATCAATTAATTAAGAAAACTTGCTAAAATATTATGTAAAATTTATTTTTAAATTTTTTATATTTACTTCAGCCAATTTTTTAATCTAAACTAAATAAATTTCTCTATGTAGTGACTTAATATCAATTATGTAATTAAATTTATTTAATTAAAATAACTTGCTATACTTTTATTTAATATTTATTTATTTTTATTGTTTAAATTTACATAATTGAATTTTCCTTGTCTAAACTAACTATATTTCTCTACTAAATAACTAAAATTAAATATGTAATTAAAATTATTTAATTTAAATAACTTACTAAAATATTTTACAAAAATTTAATTTTGTAATCTCAACTAACTATATTTCTGAATTTAGTAACCTAATATTTGTTATGTTATTATATTTAATTATTCTATATAACTTACTAAATTTTTATGCATAATTTGTTTTTAAATTATTTATACTAACTTAATTGATTTTTTCAATCTAAAATAACTAAATATTTATTCCGAGTAACCTTACATTTCTTAAATTTATTTAATTAATTTTAACTATATAATCTAACTCAATTTTTTATATATAATAAATATATTAGTAACATTTCATGAAAAAAAAATATTATCATTAACAAATTACACATAATATAACTAAATATTTACAAAATTTGAAATTAAAATTTAATAATTTAATTTTTATAAATTATTTCTAAAATTTTCTAATCTATCCTAATAATATTATTTTTATCATTTGTCATCATATTACAAATATAGTAATTTTAATATTAAAATTATACTAACCTTTCTATGTATAAAATGTGGAAAAATTTTACAACAATGATCCGTAGAGTAAATTTTTTGGAAGTGTAATGAAAAAAAAAAAACAGAAATTTGAAAGATTATGAAAAAATGATACATATAGAAACTAGGTTTGATCTTACATGTATATATAACTTCTTGTAACTCTTCTGTTATTCCTACAATTATTTTTAATTTGAAAAAGGTAAAATATAAATTTATATATTATACATAATTATAAATTTAAAAAATATAAGACATAAATTTATACATTAATATTACACATGTATATAATACGTTATATTCTTTTATAAACTTTTGATATATAATTAAATATGTTATATTTTTAACTCTATTTAACCTAATCTTAATATTTTAAATGTTAATATATGATGTATTAAAATACATTTTATCAGTTGTATAACATATTTTATTATATATCAAATTTATGGTACAAAATTTTATATATTACAAACATTACTTTTATCTTTATAAAAATACTTTTAAACTTGCGAGAAATTATTTTTAATTCTTGCATCAAAACGGTAAAAAAATCCAATATAATTAGATAGTTTGTTCAATCAACACCCTTAAAACCTATTTATTTATAGTTTATTTTCATTCTATTGTTAAATCCCATTTTATTTACTGTTCTAACTTTCAAGGTGTGTACCGATTTATTTTATGTTGTTAAATCCAATTTGTTTACTGTTCTAACTTCAAACGTGTGTTACTAAAACAAATAATATGATGTTATATTTAAATTATAATTATTACATATTTTAACATTATTTATATTTTATTATATTTGATAATATTTTTTCTATTTCATTCAACTTAATTTTAGATATAATGAAACAATCTTCATATCCTATTTACAATAACATAGAAGGTAAAAGAAACAAATTTCTCAAATTAAAATGTTGATGACTAGAAAAATACAAACAAGACACAAATTAGGAAAATTAGTACTAGCATTAAATATTAAAAAATAAATAATATAATTTTATATTAACTAATTATTTATAATATATGTTATTTTATATAAAATAAATATTAAATAATATAAAAATATTATAATAATAACATATATAAAGTTTTTTATTTTAAATATAATAATCAAATAATATATAAAATATAAATTTATATAATTATATAATATTTTTATATTATAACCATTACATTAATATTGTTATCTTATAAATATTATTTTTATTTTTATCACTATTATTATTATTATCACTATCATAATAATTATAATAAAAATAATATTTTATTTATTATTTTTAAAATTTAAATTTATATTATTTTAGTATAATTTAATTTTTTTAATTAATATTTTTAAAATTTATAATAAAATGATATAATAAAGTAATTTAATTTATTTTTTAATAATTTTTAAAAATTAAAAACTAAAATTAAAAATTAAAAATAAAAACTAATTTTAATTTTAAAATTTTTTAAAACTAAAACCTAAAAACTAAAAACCACATTAAGTAATATATTTATTCTATGTTTCTTTTTTCATTTAATGCAATATGTTTTCAATAAAATAAATGAGTCTATTACGTTTTTCTTTTTGCATTAACTACTCTGCAAGAGGTTTACTTAAAATTAAAAATTTTCTTTTAAAATTAAAATCTCTAGATTCTTGCGTTAGAAAAGTTAGAGGGCATAGCACTATATATTGAATGCAATACCTAATAGCAAGCTACGCTAGAATGGTATCCAATTCTACCATGGAAACAATAAAGGGGTCATTCTCTTTTATCATAACGATCATGCTGTGTGTTTCACTAGTAACTTCACAGTCACCCACAGAAAAATTCTTGCAATGTCTTTCACTCCATTCTCAATCTTCTAAACCCCCTATATCTGAAGTCATATACACACCAGACAACACCTCATCATTCACATCTATCTTGAACTTGCATGTTCACAATAACAGATTCAAAACAGAAACAACACCAAAACCTTTGGCTATTGTTACTGCTAAAAATGAAAGTCACGCGCAGGCAACAGTTACATGTGCCAAATCCAACAGCATTCAGATTAGAATCCGAAGTGGTGGTCATGACTATGAAGGCCTTTCATATATCTCAGATATTCCATATGTAATACTTGACTTGTTTCCTCTTCAATCAGTTGATGTGGACATTTCATGTGGAACTGCATGGGTGGAGGCTGGAGCAACACTTGGTCAAATTTATTACAGCATAGGAAAGAAAAGCAAGGTGCATGCTTTCCCTGCAGGGGTGTGTACTTCTTTGGGTTCTGGTGGCCACTTTTCTGGTGGTGGCTATGGGAATTTGATGAGAAAATATGGTCTTTCTGCGGATAATATCATTGATGCAAGATTGGTTGATGCTAATGGTAAGATCCTTGATAGAAAGTCAATGGGGGAGGAAATGTTTTGGGCCATAAGAGGAGGAGGTGGGGCTAGTTTTGGGGTCATTCTTGCATGGAAGATCAAATTCGTTTCTGTGCCAGAAGAAATAACCGCGTTCAGAGTGAAAAAAACATTGGAAGAAGGTGCAGCTGATATTGTTTACAAATGGCAACTAGTAGCACCAAAACTACATGAAGATCTCTTCATAAGACTGCAGCATGATGCGGTGAATGGAACAATACAAGTTTCTTTCATTGGCCAATTTTTGGGACAGAGTAATGCGCTTCTTCCTTTGGTAAATAAGAGTTTCCCTGAATTGGGTTTGAAGCAAAGTGATTGCATCCAAATGCCTTGGGTCAATTCCACTCTTTTTTGGAATGAGATCCCAACAGATACTCCTCTAGAAACTTTGCTACCACAGGCGAAGGAGCCACCTACACTCTATTTCAAAAGCAAGTCAGATTATGTGAAGGACCCAATTCCAAAAGAAGCTTTACAACCAATGTGGGATTTCATGATCAAAGCTAACAACAATATAAGGATGCAATGGAACCCTTATGGAGGGAAAATGGCGCAGATTTCAGCATCAGACACCCCGTTTCCTCATAGAGCAGGGAACTTGTTTTTGATTCAGTACTTTGTGTATTGGTTTGAAGATGGGGCTGAGATCACTGATCACTTTTTGAACTATACAAGGTCGTTTTATGAATTTATGACCCCTTATGTTTCAAACTCACCAAGGGAGACATTCCTCAATTACAGGGATATTGATATTGGTGCCAAACATACAAGCAATGGAACAGTCTTTGACCAGGCTCGTATTTATGGAAGCAAGTATTTTAAACAAAATTTTGAGAGATTAGTGTTTGTCAAGACCAAGGTTGATCCTGACAATTTCTTTAGCTATGAACAGAGTATACCAACAAGAATCTATTGGGCCAAAAATTGATATGCTTTGTTAATTTTTTTTAAAAAAAAGAATAATATTAAATTGTTTTCCTCTGTATTTCGGGTACTTGTGTCACTTTTCAGTTTCATGTTACATTTCGATTTCGACGGCTTTTTTTTTTTTTTTGTGCTTTCCCTCTTCATGACAATCTTTACTGTTTCCTAGCTAGAAAATAACGCATGAGAAACGCTTATGTTTTTCAATCTTTCACCACGTTTATCATTATTATCGTTGCGGATAAGCTAGAGAATAGAAAGTTAAAAATAAAAGATACAAAGATTCGAAGTTAACAAAAAAGTTAGCAAGTTACAGCTATTCTCAAATAGGAAAGGATGATTCGTTAAAGTGATATATGCTTGAATTATATTTTTAACTCGAAAAAAAATTATCTTTTATACAAAATACTTGTAGGTTAAATAAATAAATAAATAATATTTTTTTGGTGCCTTTTATATCCAAGGGTACAAAACTTTGAGTGATATGGTTTAATGTAAGGCTGCTATATGTTATACATTATTTAATGCGGGCAGCAATGTCTTTAATTGTGATAAAAAAATTATAAAGATCTTGTTAAAATAAAAATTTTTAGTTTGGTTCCTTAAATATTAAAAAATAATAATTTTTAAATTTTTAAAATTAATAAAATATGATAAAAATATTAATTTAATAATAAAATCCTTTTTTTTTACTTCAAAATTAGAATCCTCATAAACAGTTTGTATGGGCCAAAATTAAAGCTTCAACCCATAGCGGTTACACCTTCAGCATCGTTCCGTTACGATCTTTGCATATA
Source organism: Canavalia gladiata (assembly GCA_037954105.1). Classification (NCBI taxonomy): domain Eukaryota; kingdom Viridiplantae; phylum Streptophyta; class Magnoliopsida; order Fabales; family Fabaceae; genus Canavalia; species Canavalia gladiata. The sequence continues at coordinate 72,460,945 of CM075658.1, forward strand.
TTTTTTCATTACATGTAATTTATCTAACGATGTTCACATTTAATTCTATAAAAGTGTTTACTACGCTGTTCTACAGATATTAAATAAAATCACTTATTAATTTAATGCGATATTTTATTTTAATATGATTAGTTTCGTTAGCATTAACTCTCAAGCTTGATTTTAAACATAACCCAGGATGTCATGTAAAATAAATCTAACCTTCAATTCTTCGCCGAGAAACTAATTTTAATGCCTTTATATTTTTTAATATTATAAATAAATAGAATAAATTAATTGCATAATTGTATTATTATATCTGCAAGGCCACCCACCTTTAAAGTTAAATATTACATTATTTACTGTGAGCCAATTAATTTTTTTTTTTATAAAGAAGGTAATTTAATTTATAATCATTTAAATATTATATAAAGAATCGAGAAAGGGCATTAGGGTGCGACGGCCAATGGAGGTGTATTTCGCATTTCAAAAATGGAGAAGTGATCTTCCTCATTTTGCAGTTAAGATTGATGGAGTAGAAGAAAAAAAAAATTGGGGAAGGTGAATAGAGTTTTCTTATTAAAGTTTATTGCTTTATTAACATATAAATATATTTTTTAAATAAAAAGGTTTAAAATAATTATATTAATATTTATTAATCTAGAGATCAAACTGCAAATAAAATTTAAAAAAAAAATTGTTACCGCATTAAATCATGGCAGTTTTGTATTGAACTATGTTAACTAAAATTTTTTATTTTTAGATATACAAAAGTATTGAAAAAAAAAACTGAAAAAAACACTCAGGTAAGAGAGGATACACCTAACTTTCGTCAAAATAAGTTTCGTGTTCTTATATTTTCCTCATTTTTTATTCGTCTGAAGTAGAAGAGAAAAGGAACCTATAAGAACAATGTAAACAGTATTCATCGTATCAGCTACAAGGTTAAGGCTGATCTTATCATTTCCTAAATGTATATTTTTTTTTCATATTTATAATTGGGAATTCATTTATTTTGTGTCACGTTTGTATTTTAATCTTCTACTTAATAACAATATGTCGGGCTTAATATATGCGGAAAAGTGTTGGGTTTAATACACTATCTTTTGAGCTAGGAAATGTATTTTTTTTCATGTTTATAATTTGGAATTTATTTATTTTGTGTCACATTTATATTTTAATTTTTTTTCTTGATAACAACATGCTGTGCTTAATATACGAGGAAAAGTGTTGGGTATAATACGCTATCTTTTGAGATTATTATTATTATTATTATTATTATTATTATTATTATTATTATTATTATTATTATTATTATTATTATTATTATTAGTAGTAGTAGTAGTAGTAGTAGTTTATTTTTATAATAAAAGTAAATAATTTTAAAGAAGAATTTATACAAACTGTCTAAATTCTTTATAATTATGATTATTGTTAGTCTTTAATATTTTTTAGGTATAATAAAGTATCTCTTGTCGAGAGTTAGCTGAAGATACTAATATGAAGATGTAAAATTTGTCAAAATAAATTTTATTTTTTAAACAAACTTCTTTATATACATAATTAGAAATTAAATGTATAATTAAGGAACACAATTATTTATATTGAATTTTGTTAGTGGTTGGTCTTTGATTGACCTTCCATATAAAAATTCTTGACTTCAATATCTTTAACAATTAAAATACACTAGTTACTTATAAATAATGAGTTATAAAAAACGATATTCATCGAATTATATTATTTTTATCGAATCATTAAAATATTTGAGAGACATTGAATTATGGAAATTTCATCACATTATTATCAATAATGTAAAAAAATATTTGTGTATTCTTCTAATGTGAAGTTAGGGATTTTACTTTTATATTGACCTATACAATATCTCATTAACAAAACCGGGTTTTAAAAATTTAATGTATTCAAAATTTTTAATCTACGGATAAGTACTAGATTAGTACCTATGTAGTTTATCAGAAATTATAATATTTTGTATGTTAGAAAAGAAAAAATTTAAAGGATGGGGATCGACCCAATTTCGAATAGGAAAGAATCATTTTGAATGATATATTTTTTTTAATTTTAACATAGTTATATGTTTAGAACTTTGGATTTAAACCTTCAAATTAAGTTGGATCGAAAGTTGATTCACGCGTGCGCTGGGGTAGTTTAAAGGAGATTTGATAATTTCTTAAAAATTTTAATTTAATAAATATTAAAAATATTATAAATTAAATTAAAATTATTTAATGTTATTAAATATCTTTTAACTTTATAAATTTTGATATATTTAATTTATATAATAAATTTCTGCCCGTTAATATATGTGTGTTGGGTAGTTAACAATAATGAATTTACCAAGCTAAATTTCAAATATAATTGTTTTATAAAAAATAATAATATAAAAAATCAAAATAATTAACATTTCATTTTATTGGAAAAGCAAATCTTAAATGTAAATATTTCATTTGGTTGTTTGAAACTCTAATTAATTACAAAATAAGTAGAAAATTCGAAGTTTTTTTTTATCGACATCTTTACTTCTAAAATTTTCAAATTGAAAAAACTATTTTAATCCATTCCATTTTCAAATCTATCATTTATATGATATAATTTTTTAATTATTCTTTTAGTCCATAAAGCACGAAAAAAAAGAAGAAAGCATTTACATTTTTCCATGTATTAATTTACAAAATAAAATAAAAAATCATTAAAATAAAATATAAAAAATAATTTATAAAAATTAGAGATTATTCATATTCATATTAACGGGATCATAGGTTTAATAGCAGGATACTAAATAATTGAATATTCAAAATTACTAATCAATTGTTATACAAGGGTGCGTGATGTCGATTTTGCTTTTCGATTATTAATGATTGATTATCATTGTAGAAGATAATTAACTATTGAAAAATGTTGGATTGTAACATGGGAAGTGATTCTCCTTTTCTGTTCCCTAATTAAATTTGGACATATATCAATTAAAAAATACATGTCGGTTTCTTGTCTTATGTTGTTGTCGTTACATCTCCCTTTCCTATCATTTTGAAAGTACACTTTCCTCAACTCCAACCATAGCCCAATGTTTTAGTTCCAAGTTTTATGTCTTCTATCACTTCATCATTATTACTCAATCAAACTTCTCTATCGAAGATCAATATGCCATAAAACTCATCTTGCCATGAATATCTTCAATAGGAAAATTTCATGATGGTAGAAATTATGAAAAACATTGAAATCCATCTTGTTAAGTTCTTGGATATGAAAAATTATCATAGATACTTCTTTCACGATTTAAATATTCAATTTGATGATTATGAACAACATTTCAAGTCATGTGTTTGAAAGAAGTTGTCAATCAATGACAATCCCATTACATTGTGGTTGTTAAAGCATGTTTTGTTCAAATTGACCATTGTGGGAATTATAGTTCTCTGTTTTGTCTTTTTGCCATGAACTCCTTTTTTTTAATTTAAATTGTCATTGATTTTAAAAAGAACTTGAACATCTAGAGCTGGTCGATAATCTTGGAAAATTTTCTCGCCTAAAGTACTGTACAAATTAATTGAAGCAAAAATATTATCTATTAGATGTATTTCATGACCTAATTATGACTACATTTGAAATGCAATTCTTATATAATGCACAAAGAAGATGGCATTTTTTTTTCATAATTATGTGCTATATGATTAAAAATAAAAATTTATTGTTGAAATATATTTGCTAAATTAATAAGAATATGTTGCATAAAAGGAAGTTCATGGTGATAGATTGAAGAATGACTTGTTTGTTTTTATTCAACTTTTATAATTAATATAGTCAATTGTAGAAAATAGTTCCAGGATTCATTAATAATTTAAGGCTGACAATATAAATTTTATTAAAAAAAAATTTCCCTACTCTATTTGCCAAGATTGCTAACAAGTTTAAAAGAGGAAATATGAGAGTTGTTTTCTTTTCACATCAAAGTTTTAGCATCCACCTTATGTTGAATAATTGAAGAGGGACGACTACTTCACCATACATAAAACAAGTAAATAAGGGTCACATTACACAAGACCTCTAGATAACTTGAAACTATTTGTCTTTGAACCATTAAAAAAAATAGTCAAACTTAAAGATCTAACACATTAAAGCAATTTAATTTTTACTAACAACAAAAAATCATAGATAAAGATAAAAAAATTATGAGCATAGTTCAAAATATATATCTGTATTGACAAACACTTGCCTGATATTTCATTGTCTATAATTTATTCTAGTTACGATTTTATTGCTGTCATTGTATAAGTTCTATTAATAATTTAAAGCTGTTGGTAAAATATTTCAACTTATAGCTACAGTATCTTTCATCTATATAAAGCTTAGTAACAAATCACTATTTATTATACCTCCAACTATAAATGCATCATTATAGATTTAAGTGGCATAATTTAGCTTGCTAAAAAAAAGACTATAGCTTATACTGACAATTTACCTTTCATCACTATAGGTTTTAGTTATAAATCAATATTTATTATACTTAGAGTTATGAGTCCATCATTATAGGATTTAATGACAGTATATAAAATGCTTGAACGTATATTCACTGTTTTTATCTTTTTGTTGGCATAAAATTTAAGTGAATTGAAGCTTAATTATGTTAATTATAAATAACTTATAGGTAAAATCTAAATTACATAATATTCTTTTGATACATTGATGAGGTATAAATAAAATGAATAATTCTACTTAAAACCAAAAATTTAAAAAACTAAAATCATATATATCAAATTACACAATTAAACATGTTCATCTAAACTAGAATAATAGAAAATAGTAGGTACATAAAATCTTATAAATAATAATCAAGCTTTCAAATTCCATTAATTGTATACTAATACATTGTACTTCCACAAAATTAAAAAAAAAAAGGTGCTTATATCAAATTGCTAAGTAGCCATACGCCATGTTATCAAGAATAAATTAATTCTCTAATCTTTTCCTGCAAACAATAAAAAAGAACATATTTAATAACTCATCGTAAAAATATATTAATAATTTTTTGCGAGGATTAACTAATAATAAATATAGATTATATTTTTTTATTAGTATAAAAGCTGAAATATCCGGAGCACTAAATGTGAAAAATAAATTTTACACAAATTGAGGAAGGATCGATCATCCTTCTATTTCTATTCTTTGAAGTTCAAGATCTAAATATATATATATATATATATATATATAAAGATGAATTAATAAAAAATAATTTTATTTAAAATTATTTCGTTTAATAATTTTTATAAATAATTGAATTTAATAAATTCAACCATTAAATTAATTAATTATTATATAAATTATTTTTATAAAATATATTTGTTAATTTAAATTTATTTAATAAAATATCAATTTTTTTAAAAAATTTATATAATATATATTTTTTAATTTAAATGTTTAATTAATAAAATTTAATTATTTTAAAATAACTTAATTTTTTTATCATTATTATTAGATAGGGGAACATGAATGTATTTCTATTTAAATTTTGAGAATAAAAATAATTAAATTTTTAAAATAAAGATAAATTACATTGATCCCGTTGAATAAATCTTCTTTCAAAGGACAATTTATTCTTTGAATTTTTCTCCGTAGAAAATAACAAACAATAAATTATTAAAAAATCGTTCAATCCAATTACAATTATATATCTTTATGGCTTGACTAAGTTTATACATTTTTATTATATTTACCTTGATCCTACTTTTTTAAAAATGATTTATTTTTATCCATTTATTTGCTGATTGTATTAATTAATGAAAAATTATTAGAATCTATTTCCACTAACTCTAAGATATTATGTAGATGCAGGAATTCACCATAAGATATTATCTGTTGTTCAATTATATTCCTTGCATTTACCATCAAATTTAACAAAATGATATTGATGAAAGTTGTCTCATCTAACATTTTTTATATTTACCATTAAATTCAATAAAATGATATTGATAAAAGTAGTCTCATCTAACAAAACAAATTAAGTCAGTATTCTCCCTAATATAATAGTTGATTTTTATGAAAAATCTCTTCTATAATTAAGGTGATCTTGTAATATACTAATCATATCTCAACAGTTTAAGAAATGGTATGTAAATATTCTACTGTATTTTTTTAACGAGATTAAATCAATCATTTGAGTATCAATATCTTTCTTTAACAAGTCTAACAGCTATACTTGCGCACTGATTTATCGACGCATTAATGCGCAACTTTCAAGTGCTTATTTTCATTCAACAAAGAAAATATTTGCTGCCATGGAAAAAAAAACAAGTGTGCAAATGCGAACATAATTATAGCAATGATCTGAAAAACGAAATCCGCCTAGTTTCCAAGCAATATGTTGTATAAAAGGCCAAAACAGCGATAATAATCATGATATTTAAAAAATAGTTTGATTATAGAAATTTATTTTAGAATAAAAATAGGTTAAGTTACATTAAATTTTGAATGTTTTGAAATAAGAATTTTTTATTTATTATTTTTTTTAAAATTTAATATGATATAAAATTTATAAATTTGTTTAAAAAATTATATTAAAAAAAATTAATAAATAGATTTAAAGTTTATATAAATTATTGATTAAAATAATTTACAAACTTAAAATTTATAAAATAAAAAATTCATTAAAAAAATTTAAAATATACTTATATATATATTATTTAAAAATTTTATAAATTTAAATTTTTTTATAAAAATATATTTTAATATTTTTTAAATTATAAAATCTATCACTCCTACTTTTATTAGTATTATTTATCTAATATTAAAAAAATTTATAATTATTTATTTTAAAATATTACATTAAATAATATATTGTATATGATATATATTTCTTACATAAAATAAAATTATATTAAAAATTACATTAAAAATTAATGATTGAATCATTTTGTAAGAATAGATAAAAACTATAAAGAAAAGTTCAACTTTAAAAAATTTATTTAAAATTAAAAATTAAAATTTTTAATTTTAAAAAATTATATAAATATATTAAACAAACTAACTTCTTTTGATTGCCTCGACTCATATGTCTTGCTTCATAGCTTCAAAACTTAGAAAGGAAAATCGAAATCAACATCTTTCACAATCAAAATCCTAATCTATTGGCGCCTGAAAGGAACGGGCAAATTTTAAATTTGGTATGGTGATTGCTACCACAAATAACAATAACAGTACCTGTTTACATTACGCTTTAGCCTTTTCCACTATAGCTTAATCTTACTGTGAAATTCAAACGATGAAGAAAAGCTTAGAAACATAAATTTCAATTCTTGTTAGGGAGTGATGTTACAATACCTAGGTGAATCCTTGAATGATATTGGTTTTAGTTTACGAGAAGACATCTTCTCGATGCCATTGTTAACTTCAAGCCAAGGATTTGAACCGTATATTTGGAATGAAAAATTGAAATTTTATTTAGAGATTAATTAGAAGAAGGAATAACTCAAAAATTAAAGTGAAATTGAAAGGAAATTAGAATCTTAAGAAAAAAATTATAAAAAAAGGGTGCATTACAGAAAACACGAAAGAAAGATGGGAAAGAAAACTCTTCTTGATGCGATTCAGCTTTGAAATTCTAATAATATTTTTACTTGAAATAGATACATTAATTTCCAAGAATTTTTAAATCATAATAGATTAAAATCATAGTAATTTTAAAATTTATATTATTTTAAAAAATATATTTTATTTGAGACAATATATTAAAATTTAAAATTTTAATCAAATTAAAAAAATAATACTTTAGAAATTAAATTGAATTAAATGGTTAATTTAAAAATATTTGAGTTACTTAAAAATATTTTTTGAAAAGCCTTGTGCTTAACAATGGGGAGACAAATTTATAATGTTGGAATAGATTGCAAATCTATTAAATTAAAATTTTATAAAATAAATTATATAAAATTATTTTTTAAATAAATTGTTTTAAAGTAACCTTTTAGTATACGATATCTATATTGATAATCACAAAACTATGCTACATGCTGTTGTAACAGAACAACACATGTGCACATATATATAATCGATATTTATAGTCATTAAACATATCATTAAACTGTATATTAACAAATCAAGAAACTTATAGGTATAGAACATTTATATCTATGGTTTAAGATACTAAAATAAATAGTGATAAATTTATTTATATTATTATTATTATTATTTATAACATATTTACAGTTTGTTATATATATCTTCAAATATATAATATTTGTACTTACAATTTTTAATAGCTGTTACTAAAACGTGTATATATATATATATATATATATATATATATATATATTAAATTTATTGTAATGGCACTACATAATGAATTCAATAGTAAAAGTAGGAAAAACAAAATTCTTTAAGAGTTTTTTCATAAAAATAATTCCAATTTACTTTATCAATACCTTGTCAAGCTTAATTCTGAAAGCCACAAAACCTATTTTGCATATAGCTTTCTACATAAAATGAACAATTTCTTAAGGTAAAATGGCATGATCATATGCATTCCTAGCTAGTACAAGGTTCTCTGAAGTAGATAAATAGTTAGGGTGATCTGAAAAATAGGAAGGAAATAAATAAAAGGATAAGAGTTAAAGTAAAAATAAAATAAAAAATAAATTATTTGAATAAAATGAAAAAGAGTATGAAAAAATATTAATAGTATAAATAATAATTTACATATATTTTAAAAATATAAATTTAATTTTAAAAAATTAAAATTTTTTACTAAATTTTTTATTAATATAATTTTTATTTTAAAAAAATTATTTAATAATTTTAAATAAATAAATAAACAAAAAATTAGCTTTCCTTATTTTTTCTTCTTCTAAATGAAGAAAATATTTTTGTAAATCTCATAAAAATTAATTATTTTTTCTATATAAAATAAATACAAAAAAAAATTCATCACAATTTTAAAAAATATATTTTTTTTTACTTTCTTTCCATCTAAAGAAGGAAAGATTTTTATCTTATTAACAAAAACCTTTGTTATGATTCCATAAACCATGTTATATATGTTAATCGGTCTAAAACTATTAATGTAACAGGTATAAAATCTTTGTGAATCACATATAAGTAATGTTTTAAGAAAATTTATTCGAATACATCTGAACTTTGGATCTTTAAAAGAGTCCACACTCATGCTGATGACTTCTCTTTTTTCATCTTAATAGGGTATGTTAACACGAAACCAACACTATCAAGTTTTGGGATACGTATGTATGTCAAAGCATTGGAATAATATTATCCTCTATAAAAGCACCTTCATACTACGGTTTTAAAACCCATGTTATAGAGTCAAACTTTTCAAGCCATGATCAATGGCAAGCAGGTTTCTCTTCCTTTAGAGAACCAAATTCTCCACAACCAAAGCCTCTTGCCCCTAATTATGGCTTGGAGACCAAAGAGAGTTTCCCTTTAGGGCATGGTTACTAGAATGAAAAGTTAGTATACAAAGAAGGAAAAAAGTGGATCTGATTGAGCTGAAATTGTTTAAGATGAAGTATGAGAAAGAGAATAGTCTACTGCCCGATTTTTATTTTTATTTTATTTTTTATTAATGATGTCTTCCAAAAATTCTATGAGCCATTTGAGGATGTGTACGTAGTTAAAATCAAACTACTAGTAAATACTGTGTGTTTCATCATTCATTATGATAAATTCATTCATGTTTGGAAGCTTGAAATGATGGATGCTTTCTGGGTGAAATATGATAGAATTGATGATAAAAAAAAAGTGATTTGTGGTTGTACTTGGATGGTATACGACCATTGCTTATTATTAAGGCTTTTAGATTTTGTGCCAGTAATTAATTGAGTTAAAATATATAAAACTTTGGTGTGGATTAAATTTTCCTCACTGGTCTCTACTATGTCGAAAGGACATTGATGGCAACAACTTCAACGGTGGTGGGAGTGTCTTGATTAATAGGAAAGTCAACAATCTTAATGTCAACATTTATAACGAAGTTTAGAAATACATGCATATGTCATAATACAATTCCATTTCCTTGGTCAGATTTGATTTGCGCATATATTGAATGGTTAGTTAATGTTAATGTTATTTTTAATTTATTTTAAAATTTTAAACTTTTACATATCATTTGAAATTTTTTTCATAAAAGAAAGAAATTATAAGAAGTATCCTTTCTCAAATAGCATAATAACACCTGAATAAAAAGATAGCACGCATCTATCATTCCACAAAACAAACGATAAAAATATCCAAAACACTCAAATAAGTCCATCTAATCAAATATCACACAAAATTTAAAGATAATTTCCACGAGGCTATAATTGAAAGACTATTCCAAAAGCACCTCGTATAAACATGGATAAAACACCAAAGCTTATCCATCCATAATAGTGGATTAACAGATAAAGTAAAAGATGTTGAGAGATCTCCAAGGAGATAGAAACAAAAGCACCCAACTACATGTAACTCAAAAACCTGAGACAACTACTGCTTCAGCTAATTCAAATGATTAAGATTTCATTAAAAAAAACTCTCCACCACTTCTGAAAATGAAAATTAAATAGAAATTATAATAACAATATAAGAGATCTCATTTTTCCATAACAACCAAACAAATTTAAAATAACTTGCATATTCAAATACATCACTCAAAAAGATGACAACCAACTAAAGTAAAATCCTGTAATCGCATATAATACCATCAAAATGAAACATCATTTCATGATCATGCCTAAACAATATTATTAATTGGTCATTATCCAACAATTGATATTTTATCATCTGCACAACTTCCCCCTTTTACACCATCATATTCAGCCTAAGCATATTACTGGTTTGCCATATTTGAGTTGCTTGCTCATCCAAAAAATTTTCTTTAGTCCTCCTTGTTTCTTCTATGAGTTTTCTTCTTCATCAATTGAACTATCAAACATACCTATATCAAGATTTGAAGGTACATTGCCTTCGGGATTTTCGATTTTGACCCTCTGCCAATTCTTTTTCGACATAAAAATTGATATGCTTAATCATCAATTGACACATTCAAAGTCTGAGAATAAATCAAGTTGCATATTGTGGCACCTTATTAAGGTCCTACCATAACTGAATCTTCTTCTTAAAATGGGCTCATCATCAATTTCTAGAAAAGTTCCAAACAAATTTCAAACAGTGCCAAAAAGATTTTTGTTATAAGCATATGACCATTTTTCAATCCTCAACCATATCTAATTTTGTAGGGCAGTGATCTCTTCATTTGCTTCTAAAGTTCAAAATCTTTATCTCTTCAATTTATTCATTTTTAATAAAATAAAATAAAATAGCTAAAATTAATAATTTTATCTTTCAACTTTTTTATTTCAATTTGATCCTTTATTTTATTTTAATCTTTTATTTTTCAATTTTGTCTTATTTATCATTTCTTACAGTTTTTTTACCACTAAAAGTTGTAGCTTTTTGTTCATTTTGGCAGTAAAATGTCATTAGAATTGAAAAATAGCAAATTAAAATAAAAAATAAAAACTATTAATTTTATTTTGGTAATAAAGATATTTATAATCATATTTTATTTTTTAATATCTGTATAATATGTAAAAATAATTTAATTAAAAAATATGAAAAGATCTTATTTAATGATGATTTTAAAAAATAAATAATAACAATTTTAATTTTTATTAAAATTTTCTAACAAATTTATATTTATTAAAAATTATTTGTCAAAAAATATTTCAACACGGTTTAAATTGTATATTATCAAAATTTAATATATTTTATGTTAATTTATTTAATTAAAAAATTATTGTTTTTAGTAATATTTGATGCTTTTTAACAAAAATTAAACTTAGAAAAATTTTGTTAGTTCAAATTAAATGTTAGCTTTATTAGTTCGGTTACAAGGGCTTGATCACTGGATAGATAAAACAACGAGCCGTTCTTTCTTCAGTTGATTCGAACGCTCGATCGCATATAATTTTCTAATAACTTTTAAAGGAACTAAAATATAAACAAATCCTATGGGTAAACAACTGACTTTTCATAGTTATTAAAGCAAAAATTGTAGGTAATTTGGCATTGCCGTCAAGGGTTTTTTTTTTTTTTTTTAATGCATCATTATCCAGACATGGGTACACATGCATTTCGTAATCACTACCAAAGCATTCCTTACATGTTAACCTGATGACATGTGTTTTGTTTTTTTCCTTTGTTGTCTAGTACTATTCATTACTTTGGTTTCCTCGTACCAAGATACCGTATAATATTATACAACGAGGATTCTATCCATAACCTTCTGAAAATATTTGTGTTTTTTTTTTACACACTTGTATTTTTTACACACTGAAACTACGTGATATTAATTATTTTGTTCCTAACATTATAACTAAGGTTAAAAAACTAGCTAGTAAAAAAGTGATGACATAACACAAATGACACGCTAAACTCCATGAATCATAAAATGACTATGTTTTTTTTGGAATGTTTGCTTCCCTAGTTTTCATTCTTGAGAACCTTGAAACCCATTATCTTTCCTCCTCTTTAATTTCTTAACTCAATCCATCACCTTCTCCTCATGGACTCATTCACTATACCACCTTTCTTCCCTCTCCAGCATCCTATATCTTCTCATTCAAGTTATATATGAAACAAATAAAATTAATATCTGACATGATTCTCCGTAAAATACAATGTGTAGGCCCAGATGAAATGATTATCCAAGGAAAGAGGAAAAAATCAACCTAATTTAGTAGTTTTTTAATTACTTTTACTCGGTAATTTTCTACAACATTTGTTTTTCAATCCAAATTAAATATGTTATGTCTTATCTCACCTATTCTATTCCTCATCCCTATCACATTAATGCATTATGAACTGTGTAATGGCCACGTTTAAACCAGAGTAATGCACAAGTACGTGAAAAGAAAACATGAAACTTGATGAGGGTCCGTATCTTTGGTTTTTGATTTGACATGCATGTGCATGTTTTGAATATGAGGATTTAGGTGAAAGGTGGAGAAAATTGAAGCGGAGAAGCAATCTTGGGTTTTAACAAGCAAAAGGGTCCCAAACCATGTGACTAAAGCATAACAAAAGAGGAATTTCCCAGCAACAGATCCATGGCTTTGAGCATTGAACAGATAGATAAACTGTTTTTCACAACTAATGGCAGCCAATCTATCAAGTCTGTCTTTGAAGCATGGCTTCCTTCCAACAAGTAGATTATTAGTCTCACCAACTGCTATGTCCTTCCAAGTCCTTTCCTTTGGTACAACTTTCCCTTCTTGTGTAGACAATGAAAGAATACCACTAGTAGCAATATAAGCACACTGCTATCTAAGGGCATCAAAACTGTGAGAGTAAGCTCTGTCGCATTCCCACACCATTTTCTTAGACCTCATCACACCAACATCTAGCTAACATTAATGTGCCATTCAATGATTCTCTACTTTCTTGTAAACTAAGTTGGGTTATAGTTAGTAGGACACCTATGTTCCCATTTTTGTAATTGGAAATTGGGAGAATGGAAAGAGAGATTGCTTCTTTCACTACCAAGTAACCCCAACTGTTGAACTTGGGAATTAATTAGTTGTAAATTAACTACCATTCCTACCATTCACATTAATTTTATCTATATAAAATTAGACATTAGGCTTTGGTGAAATGCCCTTTAATTTGGTGTGTCAAGCCCTCATGAGGTTATCCTGTAGAGCACATTAATGCCAAGCAAATTCATACAAATTTTTTTGCTTATTCTCTGTAGGTTTGGTATCTACACAGAGCAGTGATTGCAAGTGTATTCCTTAATTTTTTATACCTTGCAAGAGATGAAATTTAATGATTTTCTCAAGGAAAATATCCTATAACATAAAATGATGGCTAATACAATAGATTCTTGATGTACTTCTTATTACTTCCAGATTTTTTAACTCCAACATTCCGCAACTAGAAAATGTGATTTGGTATAGTTCTAATTCACCCCCTTCATACAGGCTGAGTGAAAAACATGCCTCGTTAATTTTGAAGATTATTAACTCCAGCTCTTATTGTTAACAATGAAGTCAATTTTATACATGAAAAATATTAACGACCGAACCTGAAATTAGGAGCACCCTCCGCTTCATCCATTACTTTTTTATTTTTTGCACCTTTTTCTTTCTTACTGTCTTCTTTACTCTTCTTAAGTGTCTTCACGCTCCCTTTCAACAAAAGCGTTTTCGTCAACCTGCTACCAGATTTAGATCCTCTTCGGTCTTTCCACCAATAATTTCTTTACGATCAAAATCGCAACCATACATTATATTTGATATTCATACCATAATTCATTCTATGCACAATTTTTTTTGTTTATTTACTAATTGCTGTGCAATCATCAATCCAATAATCCAATGTGGTAGAGAAGATCCAAAGTGTTCGAAGCCACTACATGTGGTTCTAATTGCATCTTCTTCTCGGACCTGAATCCTCTCCAGGGATTATATCATATAATGAGGAGAGAGAAACACATAAGGTCTGAGGACTTGTTTTTTTTTTTTTTAATTAAAGACAAAGTTTTAGATGTATTATTTATAAGTATTTTTGTAACTGTTTTTCAATTAACTTAAAATTTTACTTTGATAATTTATATTAACTTTTAATATCAATCTTTATTGTGTTATTGGCATCAAATTTCTTATATAAATCTTTAATTTTAATTGAATAATAACACAAAATATTTATGATGTTGAACCTAAATTTTATCTTTGCTTTAAAAGTTGGAAAGCTAATTTTACACTTTTTAATACAAAACATACATGATAAGAAATATGTATAGCATATATTTAAAAACAAAATTCAACTATTCAAAATCAATTTCATAAATATTAACTCTATTCAATTTTAAAACAAAAATGAACATTAAGGAGGTATCTATGAAAGCCACTTGAACCTGTATCCTCTTTTGGTGCAACCACTAGAGAGAGACCAGAGAGCTCTCTTCTTAGCCCGAACCCTTCCACATGCCCTCAAAATGGCACTTCCCTCTTCAATTGCTCCATTGTTTTGCCTTTGTTCTCCAACTCACGCTCTCCTTATATTATATAGTAAACGATTCTGAAGATTATATATACTTGTCTATAATGACAGAAATTAAGGTGAAAAATTACACTTACTCTGGTCATTATATAAACTCATAGTTACCTGCAAGTTTTACTGCTCAATTTCTTTTCTTTATTTTACTTGGATATTTTTATAGTAAAATTTATATGGTAAATATTAACTAGCTAGTACGTTAAAGATTTAGTGACACAAATTATTTATTATTGAAGTTTTCTACTCCGTTTCTTTTTTGTCTTCTTTGGAAAGAATTTGACAATTATCTTTGTTTATTTATCTATTTAAATATTAAAAATAATAATATTTTATATTTTTTAATCAATTTTTACTTAGTACTCAAATATTTTTATACACTTATTATGAATGAGAAATAAATAATATTGAATGTTAAATTATAAAATAAAAAACAATTTTATCAATAAAAATATTAATTATATTTCTTAATCATTCTACTAACTTTCAAAATGAAACAAATAAAAAAAAATGAATGAACAACATGAAAAAATATACTAACTTTGAATAACATGAATGAACAACATGAAAAAATATACTAACCTTGAATAACATGAATGAACAACATGAAAAAATATACTAAACTTAAATATTTTTTATGTTTTTGATGTAACAGTTTTGCTTTAACCGTTGCCATAGCTAAGAATGATGATTAAATAATTAAAAAAAATATTTTTATTAAAAATCATAATAGATATGTAAATTTAATACTAAATATTTTAAATTCTAATAAAAATCATTTTTAAATTTAAATTACATAATCATTGTTTTTAGGACATGATTAGTAACATAGGACTACAATTATATCATTATCTCTAACTGTTTGTTAAACATTATGCTCTTATCATAAATGTGCGAGTAAGGTTGACAATAAACATTAAGTTAAAATATTTTTTATTTAAATTATAGGCAATCAAGAATATTCATATTTTAATGAAATTAATTTTTTAATAAAAAAATTATATGAAACTTTTAAATTTAAAAAAATTATTTTAAAACCAAATTAAGCATGTACCTATGAAACCAATTTTCAATAGTAAAATTAAAATAATTTTAGTATAAACACACATATTAATTACATTTTTTAATGTATGTGTTATCTTTCAAATAAATAACTAAAATAATAATCCTTGAAAGAGAAGTTAGTACATGTCTTTCTTTCCCTTTATGATTTTTATTTGTCTATTTTTGAAATAAAAATTTATTCATATTTATTTATTTAAAACAGTATTAACTATTATCTTCTCGATTTTATATTTATCTCTACTTAATTGTGAAATATTTTCATAATCAATTATACATATTTATCTCTACTTATTTGTTAAATATTTGGCATACTTAGTATGAATGAAAGAAAAATAATGGTTGAGATTAATTTTAAGAAGCTAACAATTTTAATATAAATTAAAATAGTAGTTATATTATTCAATTTTGTGTGTTATCTTTAATTTTAAGTAAATAAATAAAAAAAGAAACAGGTATAAAATATAAAGTATTCTTATCACTCCTCGCTGTTTCGTTCGCAATGTTTCATGAGTTACGTAATATTACACGTATGTGGTAGCCTTTAAGACGTGGTTTCTGATGGACATGACCAATTTGATCTGAAAAGGTCTAAATTCTGTCCACGTTACCCCATTGACCAATTTAGTTGCAAGAATAATTACAAAACCATTTAAGATTTAGAAAATCACAGAATTTAGAACTGTTTTTACTCCTGAGATATTTTTAATAATAACGGAAACATTCTTTCGCATAATTACATGATTATCTGCTAAGTAAGATATATAATATTTGAATGTTATGCACAAATTAAATATATAATTAAGAGGAGACATCAGAATAGTTTATGTTAGAGTTATACATTTCAATAATTTTTTAGGATATAAATCTAATCATCAAAATAAAAAGTTTTATTAAATAGATCAAATTTATCAAATAATATCAATTTAATGATAATATATTTTTAAAATATAAATAAATTGATTCATCCGTATAGTTAAATTAGTTATCTCTAAACATAAAGCTTATACATCTTTAGAACTATTTAAAATTTTCCATATACGTCCACTTAATAAAATAACCAAATGTTCCCCACCCTCAGGTGTCTTCACATAGAAAGTATTTTTGGCAGTGGTTGTATTTGGTGAGAAGAGGAAATAAAAAAATGTATATGAAATTTAATATGTATATAAGAAAAAATAGAGAGGAAAAATAAAAATAAGAAAATTATCTTATAATTATAGGGACTGTCCATCCAAATAAAAAAAATGAATAAAACATTCAACAAAGACATTTCTCATCCCACCGCAAGAAAAGGGGACTGAAGCTGTACCCAGAAAGAAGATGGCTACTTGATAAAGAGGTTTTGTCAACAAAAGTGTACGAAAGAAAAGTGAGACATCATTTAAGCAAAGATGACACTTTGATTGTAACTACGAAACCACTGTTTTTCTCCACCAATCAATACACTGTTTTGGCCTTTTTTTCTCTCTCTCTTTTTTTTTTTTTTTTTTACCGAATTTCAACTACAATTTCTGAAGTGCAACGACAATTTCTAGTTTCTCTTTCTAATTGTAAAGAAAAATAATGTGTCCCCTCAGATTCTGAATTCTATGCAGAGAAAACAAAACCAATGGGATTTTTATGAGTGTTTTCCAGCCGAATAGACGAGTCGTCAGCGCCTACCCAATTTCCAGTTTAAAGCGTCTATTGGATTGTCTACAATAAAGAGATGTATTATGTATTATAAAAGATAAATTACATTAATAATTAATAATTGAAGTTTTAAAATTTATTAAGTATGTACTTGCTTTTAATCATGGTCTCAAGATTCAATCGTTGGCTTGTTAATCAATGAATATTAATGTATTTTATTATCTAAAATATATCTTCTCATTTAAAAAAAAATCTAATCTATCTAATATGTAAACAACCACCAAGAATAATATATAAGCTTCTAAACAACAATAGTATCAAACTACGATTTTTTATGATAATGCATTTGTCCTTATTCATAAGCTTACTTGTCAAATTATATAAATTAAAAAATTCTGTTTTTTATAAAATTCATCTTACTACATCATATATATTCAAAAAATACATAACTATATTAATTAATACATTGATTCTTTTTTTAAAAAAAATAGAATATTTTAAATTTACTTTTACAAAACAATAAAATATTATAAATTTATCTTTATTTAAAAAAAAATTATTTTATCATTTATTTAATTATCATTTTAAATTCATTAAAGCTATCAAACTAAATATAAAGGATAATAATTCTAAAAAATTTTAAATTATATACTCCGTATTTTTTTATCGATCTAGAAAGAAGAAATATAATTAATATTATTAAATTTTTTTAAAAAATTATTTTTTAATTTATTATTTATATATAAATTTTTTCAATTTATTTATTATAGTTAATATATATATATAAATAATAATTAATGCCTTCTTGAAAATTAAAGTATATAGCTAAATAAAATTTTTTTTTTAAACAAATAAAAAGAATCATATAAAGTATTAAGAATAAAAAAATCTTAGAAGGATAAAAAAATTCAGAGAAAGTTGTTAAAATTAATTGATGCATTAATTTTTTTAAAATATAATTGTATGATTTTAATTTTATTTTATTTTAATTTAAAGTCAAACTCTACTATCGTATAAAGTGTTAATTATGTTGCTTTGAAATCATTAAACTTTTAGTTAATGAAAAATAAATATAGAAAAATAAAATAAAATGCTAACTAATATTCTAAGGAAATTGGTTAAAGAATTAAAAATGAAAACTTTTCATTAAAAATGTTATTAATGCATCTTTTTCATAATTTTTAATATATTTTAAAATAACTTTTAATAAAAAAATTATTTTTACTTTTTAACAAATAATTTTAGAGCGCTGGTTAACAAAACTTAATAGTAAATATCTCTAAAACTTTAGAATGGAACTTATGTGAAATATTAAATATTTTTTAAATGGATCTTATAAATAAATATGGAGGGAGTAATTTGTATATATAAAATTAAGTTGTGTTACTATTAAAATTAAGACCAACTATAAAAAATAATTAAATTAAGATTAAATATATATTTTTGTTAAAAATATATCTATGTTTGATTTTAGTTCCTAAGAAATTTAGGTGGTGTTAGATTTGTGAAAATATTTTTATTTTTATTTTTATTTAAAAAATATTATACTGTTTTTTCTTTTTAAAATTTTGTACAGTAATGATAATAAAAAAAATTAGTTTATTTTCTATTTTTATTGTTTTCTAAACAAAATTTTAAAAATAAGAACAAATTAAATAAAAATAAGGTAACATTTTTATATAAAAAAAATAAAGCTAAAAAATGTTTTCACAAAACAAAACACTACATTAGTTTTTAGTTTTTGAAAAATTTTACCATTAACTATTTTGATTCTTGGTATTAATTTTTTCTCTCTTATGTGATGATGTATCCTATTTTTTACCACATCATCAATGAGAACATGTGCAGTATAGTCCTACATGGCAATAAGGAAAAGAAGAGAGAATTAGAGGTGTATTATCTCATAACATTACATTACACATGTATTATTGGTGATGTGGTGAGAAATAACTCACATTTTCATTAAACAAAAAATTTAACAATAAAGATCAAAATAATTAATTTTTAAAAAAAATTATAAAATATTTTTTTTCAAAAATAAAGCCAATATAAATATATTTTCAAGAATATAAAACAGTTAAGCCTTAATTAATTAGGCGAAAGCAGATGAAATTATATTATGTACCAAACAATCATTTCCTTGATTTAGTTAGGACAATGTTTATCATAAACATTTATGCTTCAATAATGTATCGTATCTGCAAGGATATCACATGACGTGCTTATCGTGGACACATGAAAAATTTAATGATGAACTGTCCACGTCTCATGGAATCATTTTTTGTTTTTAAGTAAACAAATTGACATTTTTAAACTTTAGAAGTTGATATTATTTGGTATATTATTGTATTTTAAATCTGATCATTTAATAATTTTACATAAAATGTAATTCAATAAAATTAATGAATTATCTCTCTTACCTTTTTATGATTCATAAATAAATATTTTATTGTAAATTTGTTAATTTATAATAAATTATTTTGACTAAATTAATATAGAATTACGAAATTTAAATTAAATAGTTTCGAGCCTGTATTTCATCACTGCTACTACCTTTTGATAATTGATAGGTCAATTTGGATTAATTGCGAATTACAGTAATGAATAAAATATAAGGGATTATAAATTAGAAAAAGGAAATATGTATAATATTACAAACCATAGTACTCTTACCATCTACTTTATATATATATATATATATATATATATATATATATATATATATATATATAAAATATACTTTTATTGATTAAAATTCATTAAAAATGAAAAATTATGTAAAAAAGATTAATTTTTATCTAATAAATTTTATTTTTATTTTTACTTTTAACACATTTTAGCTAATAATAAAAATATTTAAAAATCATTGTTAACATCCTTTTTATATTTTTTTAATTTTTTTTAAGGAACATTTTAGTTCATGTGAAAAAAATCAACAAAGAATTTTTTTTTTTTATATTGCTCAATCAAATTTGAAAGGAGACAATATTTGTCTAGTTTAAATAACTTCTTTTGTATATTTTTTTTTTCCTTCCCTTCTCACCAAAAACACAACCCTGCAGTTTTTAAAGAAAAAAAATAATTACGGTTTTCATATTTTAATTAATAATTTTTAAATTTAAAATACATCATGTTAAAATGAAGTTAAATGGATGTTTAATTAAATTTTAAAATATTTTTATTTTAATTTTTAAAAAATAATTTTAATTGTTCATTATTAATTTTAAAATTACATAACATATTATCATTATCAAAATTATCATTAAGAACAATATCAATTAATTGTAGATTGTTGTTTTTATAATTATTATTTCTATTAATCAATAATTATTATTATCGTATTTATCATAATTATTATCAGTATAATTAATATTATTTTTTTATTGTCATTATTATAATTATCATTATTATTACAATTTATATTTCAACTAATTAATATTATCATTATAAAAATTATTAATATTATTTTATTTATTATATTTATTATCATTATATATTATTTTTTATTATTTACAAATTTATTACAATAATTATTGTTACCATTTTTTTTCTTCTTTCCTTTATAGTTAAGTTATTTTTATCATCCAACAAATTTAAATTAAAAAATAAAAAATAATCAACATAGTTTAAATTTAAACTCTAATACTAAAAATTAAAAATGAAAAATTTAATCATAAAACAAACGATAACAGCATTTTGATAAAAAAAAAAAAAAAAACGAATGAGGAGAGAAGAAACATAATGGTGATTAAAGTTTGGCGGGTTGTTTCAATCTAAGCTATACTGTTTTGGGTAAAAGAAAAGAGAAAAAGGAAAAGGAGAAAGAATGAGGAAGTAATTGTGACATCTGTGGGCACTTAATGACCGACTTACCCAAAAAGAACAGTCCAGCCTGCATCTCATGTGGTATAGTTGAAGTTTCACATTCTGAAAAGTAAAACACAACCAAAAGTGCTCAACAGCTTAACGCCATTTGGACCTGAAATCAACGTCTTTGATGGATATGGATCACAAATTGCTCCATTAAAGGTAAAATATATTTACATAAACAGGTTCCATGAATAAAAGCCTAACACCACCTCGATCCAAAGGGCCTCAAATACATTTATTGATTAACATCATGGATTTGAGTTAAGGGCAAAAGCAAAACTACTTTTTTAGGTTTTTTGGTGAATAAAAAAGATCATCTAGGTTATTGTACCCTGTAACTGTAGGTAGGTCCACACTCCCATTACCTTCTTCTCACGCCAAAAGGCTTATAAACCCCACAAAAACACTCTTCCTAAAGCCCTCATGCATAGTGGCCCTCTCAGTCCCATCAAAAGTTTCTCCTTTTTTTCATCTTTCAAACATTGCTCTCTCTCTTTCCATCATGGGCTTGATTTTCTCATTATCATTTCTCAGGGAATCCTAGTTACCAAGGGAGAAAACAAAGCTTAAACGAATGGAATTGGAAACTAGTTTTCTTTTAGAATTGAAGTTCGTTTCATCCTTATGTCTTCATAAATTTATTAACTTGCTATGTGAAGAAACCATTTCCTTTCTTTCTGTTTTCTCTTCAGATCCTCTATTTTCATGCATTGTCACATTCATCACCTTGGTTTTCCTCTACTTGCCGCACCTGTTTTTGAAGATAGTTTTCTCGCCGGTGATCATTCTCACCGCGATTCTCTTGCTCACCATACTCCGCATCGGTGCAATTCAGAAGTCTCAACATGAACACAAGGAAAATCAAGGGAAACCCCAAGAACCCATCTTTATCATCAACGAAGGAAACAGAGGAAGCAAAAACAGAGAAGAGAAACAGAGTTCTAGTCCCATTGAACCAAAGGAAGTGGAACAAGTGGACCGGTGGTCAAATTCATGTGTCCGTTCAGAAATAGAGTTCGATTCCCAAAGGGGTTTCGAGTCAAGTTCGTGTTTTGTGAAATGGGATGTGAAAGCACCGTTGGAGGTTATATATGAAGAGTATGGTGAAGGTGAAGAAGCAGGGGATGATGATCCAAACGAGAAAGAGGAAAACAGGAACATGGGTTTCGTGAGGTACCCTTCATTGTCACGGTACTACCCGGAATCAGATTCTGATAGCTCGTCGGAGAGTGGTTTTCCGGCGTGGGACTCGCTGGAGGATGGTTACTTCATGTGGGACGAAGAAAAAGAAGAAGAAGAAGAAGAGGATGATGATGATGAAGATGAAGAAGAAGAAGAAGACAGAGAAGGGTTGATTGAGATAGCTCTTGATGGTTGCAAGATGAAAAGAGCCTTGGAGTACTTTCACTTCGAGGAAGAGAACTTGATTGAGATTGATATTTCTCCGTCGAGATACAGAGAACTTTCCGGCGACGATGAGATCTTTTCCGGTGAGATCACCTGCAACTGATGTGATATTAACTGAACATTAACGTAGTGGATTATTGTGTTTTTTTGGGGTCGGTCAAAGGTGAGACCGAAGAATAGAAATCTGTGATTTTTTTAAATTTTTTAGTAGTTTCTCCTTGCTTGCCTGTTTTGGACGTGCTTACCGTTTATTATTTCAACGTCTAATAATTCACCTCAAATATCATATTACATATATTTTTCATTTTTATTTTTTATACGTAGATTTTAAAAATATTCTTTAAGATTAAAGAAGATCATTTTTGCTGTCAATGTTTTCTTTTACACAATTTTTTTCTTTACCATTTTGTTACATTTAACTACTAACTCCAAACGTTCAAATGTTTCATTTAGTGTATTCTTATGTAGGATAATGTTATTTTTTTTTCATTATAAACATCATCTACTCAAGTTACGATCATACATTAAATCTAAGTGTCTCTTCCATTAAACATTTCAACTATGATTCACCTATTTTATGGAGGAGTTATCCTTTTATTAACGAGAAAATGCTTCTTGTATAATAAATTTGTATTTCTTCCGATTTATAATATGGATTATTTTAGCAAATTTTATTTATTAATTTATTTTTTCTTTTAAAATTCTAATAGAGACTTGATATTTGAACTTCCTCCAAAATAATTATAATGAAGATAAAAATTAAAATAAAATACATGGAAATAGTTAAAAAAAATTATAAAAAAATATTAATTATGTTATTATTATTATCATAAATTTAAATGACATTTACCATGAATGAAAGGAAGTATAATGTTTTATAAAAACGAAAAATTAAAAATATAATAAAATAAATAACATGATAAAAAAATTAAAGTTAATATTGTGAAAATATATTATATGAATTAGATAATTCTTTATTATATTTAAATTATGTTGGTTTTGTAATTCATCTTCAATTTTTCTTCTTCAGGGTGAAGATTAATTTATTTTAAAGTAATTTTTTTTAAAATTATTTTATTTAATAATTTTCATAAAATGTAAATTTAATAAATTTAAATATTAAGAATATAATATTAATATAATAATTATATATATTAAATTTTAAAAAATAAAAAATAATTTTATAATTGACATGTATTATATTTTAAAATAGATATTATATATTATACATTAAACTAAAATTATTTATAAATTATTAACTTTAAAAAATATAAATTTATAAATTTAATTTATATAATAAAATTTATAATTTAATGATGAGATTAATTAAATTTAATATTTATAAAAATTATTAAATAAAATAAAAAGAATAACAATAATAATAACTTAGGCTTTACATCGAAATTTCAAGTACACGGAAGATTTGTAGAAAGGTAGTAGCAAGGAAGGTGATACTTGATTCAACTATTGTAGCACGAAACTCTACTCCATCTCCATGAAATGACTTGCATAGTTGCATGTTCATAGACAACAAAACAGGCACACACATGACACATCTACATAGCAAACTAAAGGTAATGTTAGACTTCTAATACTAATATATTAAAAATGGCCACTACTTTTCTCTTTTTGTGTAATTAACTTTATCTTTAGGTTTAACGAGTAGGCTTCCAAACCTGCTGTGTGGGAGAGAGTGAGAGGGAGAAACAGCCCAAAAAAAAACGATTTTAACAAATAAAAAAGAAAAAATCAAGGTTATTTTTAAAAAAGTTACTTAAAAAATTAAATATTTTATTATACTTTAAATTACTTAAAATAAATTGTAGTTACTCTGTTAAAAATGTTCTAATGATACAAATTTCCTCTATAGGCTTATACATAAATATAAAACACAGCTATTATCTAGACACTCATCCGTGCAAATTAATGAAATTGGCTTATAAAGATAAACAAAGTAATGGAAATTGTTTTTCCAATAATCTAAAAACAACACAAATTTTGTGTGTACCGTCTGAGTTGATCTCGATCAGAGCTCTATTTCTACATCATTTTATTTTTACTTTATGAAGCTTCATCTCTTCCTTAACTTAGAGCCTGAGGGGCTTCCTTAACCATCCAAGTTTTTCGTATAATTAGGGGAAGAATTTCTTGCTAACAAACCTTTGCTAATTAATATCTGATTAGCCTTAACTTTAATTACAATTAAGCTAGTCATTAATACAACTTTGCTACAAATCTACGCGAGTTTGAGTAAAGAGGACACCTTCACTTGTTGAACTCTTAATCTAGGGTAGCGCAATTTCTCAAGTACCAGTTCTTTGTGCTAACAGGGACACCGAGTCTTGGTTGAACAAGGTGCAAACATATGAACTAACCCTTTCGTACGGGGAAAGATATATATATATTGGGGGGACTTCAAAATAATACTTATGCATGCTTCATTTGGATGCAAAGAGAAAATCAGAAGAAAAAAATTGAGAGTAGAAAATAATTATACTTTCTTGTTTCATTAAAATAAAGATTCCATAAAAAAATATATAATTATATTAAATTACTTTTATATTATTTTAAAATTTTAATTTTGATACATTATTGATGTAAAAAAATTATATTATCAATTACTTATAGGTATAATTTTTAAGATAATTATTTAAAAGTCAAATAATTATTATAATATAATATGATAATCCATAATTAAATAATAATATTAAAAAACTTTTACACTGTTAATATATTTTAATTAAATTTTTATTTTAATAATATAACGATATGGACGATAGATAAGTGTATTAGATAAAGTTATCATTTTAATATTTTTCTCATCTTTTCCATTTTTAATCCACAGAGAATTTTAACATTTTTTTCTTTCCATTCATTTTCTCTTCCCAACCAATTTTTTTTTTTCATATTTCTATTCACTCGTTTTCTTTCCATCTATTTTCACCCCAATCAAGTTTAAACTTGGTGTTTTTATTCCTTCACCTGATAATAAAGAAGTTTAAATTAAAGTTTTGAGGATGAAAGGGATCTAACTAGAGCCAAAGTGAAGCTTCGTGTACAACGCTAACTCCAAATGTGAAGCATGGTTTCGTCAAGTAACAAGATAATTAGATTTGGATCGTGCCTGAAATTTCTTTTAATATTTCATATGTTTGTATATATGAAGGACCTACCATCGTAAAACATGGAATCTTGAACCCCAATAAAAGATAGTTGGAATGGTAAACTATTGTAAGATCACAGAACATTGCATTTTAGAGGTTGGTCTGAACATTTCAATATCCCGAGATTTACGCAGTTGGCGAAGATACCTGGAGAAGTTAGGGTCGGTGGGATCTAAATACCATTTAAGAGGTTGTGTTTATGTTGTTTTCCACAATGGAATAAACGAACTTAAATATGTCGTTATGGCAAATATTGCTGCCAATTCTAAACCAAGAAGCCCGTCCAAAGTCAATGATATGGAAACACTGGACACTGGGCAAAGTAGCCATCAAAGTTCTATGTAGGCTGAAGAATGGACCATTTTTTGGACACACAATGTTGGACATTTACTGAGGGCCCATATTTTTTGAGCCTCCTATTTTTTCTTTTTATATTTCTTTTGTTTTTAAATCTTTGTTATTTCTGTTTTACCTTTTTTCTTTTCCGATAGCAAAATATAAAAATATACATTTTATAAATTAGTTTGCGAAATATATATATATATATATATATATTTAACAAATTAATTTTTATATTTTTATATTTTATAAACTAATTTGTAAAATATATTTATTAAAAAATAAAATTAAAAAAAGGAAAGGAGATGGGAAAAGAAAAAAATGGTGAAAAAGCAATTCCTTTTATTGACTTGTAAAAGTTTTACTTCAAAATGTATTAAATATCTTAGAATTTTGTTTCCAGAAGTGATTTCAAGTAAATCATTAGAATTAAAGTTTCGAAAGAGTGTTTAATTCATTTCAGAATTAAATTTTCAAAAATAACAAAAACATAAAAGTGGTGTAAATAACAAAAAAAGATGATGCCAAAAGTAGTAAGCCATAAGAAAAGGGTTCTGATTTTGCATGGCCCTGTTGATGGAGGCTTTATAAAGCCAGTGCTCCCTGGTCTCCCCATAGGGTTTTATGCGATTACATATTTTGAAACATTTTTTTTTCTGACAGTGCTCAGCATATAATGTTTAGTGCTATGTCAAGGCTCTGGCTCATGTATATCTTTAATTTATCTTTTTTATTTTATTTTTAGGTCAGCTTCATCAAAATATCAGTTTGTTCCAAGTAACTCATCTTATTGTTGCTTGACAATTTATGTTGCCTTCTTGGCAAGTGAAGCTCGTAGATGCATTGTAATCAAATATGGTGCAGCTTATCAGCTTTAAGTTTTGGAGAATTATAAAATATCAATGGAATGATTGACATACATGGATCTCTGGTATAGTACTGATATGCAGTACTTGGTCTTCAAGATCGGAAGGAGATGTGAGAAACACTCAAAAAATATATATATTGCCAGCAAAATTGAGTTACAATGGAAAGTGAACTTCACACGTCAATTCAGGGAGGGAGAGGGTCAAAACCATCGGCATATTATATATTGATGCTGCTGTTGCATTCTTTTCCAGGTGCCAGAGTAGGAGTTGCTTGAAAATTACAATTTGTCAGACTCATTTGGATTATATAACACTGTTGGCCGTGCCTCATGATACCTTTCGAGAAAGGTTCTTCATGCCATAACCAATACACTTCAGAAAAACAGACTCTGAACTCGGATCAGGCTTGATAATAAACTTCAAATCAAGAAAATCCCTAATGTTCCTGAGAGTTTCAACACCATGCGGGGAAAGTTTTCCAACGCGGACCTTGGAAACATCTTGAGGGCATAGAGCACAAAGAATAAATAGCAAACCCTATAAAACAGAACATTAAAAGATATTAGGGGGAAGCCAAAGTTCCACAAATGGAAGCAAATTTCATCATATACATAAGTCCAACAAAGTACAAACCACGGTGCAAGACAATAAAATTGAAGTAGTAATTTATTTCAGCTCCAAAGAATGAAATTTATGTCTACTACGTCCAACATAAGTTGGCAGTTGGCAGTTGGCAGTGGCACTGAAGTACAAAACTCAATGAAACAATCAGAAAATTCACTGATAAATCTCCCCGATGACACAAGTTTATAAAAGGAGAAAATTGCCCAAGATGCAGGTGGATAGCAGAAACAACGGAGAGGGTAGCAAGGGAAATTTGCCCAATAGTTACATGCCAACTGCCAAGAGTCCAAGAACATATTGGACAGGCAGCACTCCAATAGAAAAAGGAAATGATTTTGGAGATATGCATAAGGTAGGAAAGTGCAAGACAATAAAGAGTAGAGATTTGTACAGAGAAAGGAGTGATCTCTGGGCTCAAGATAGTTCCGGGAAGGGTGCATTCCTGCTTCACTTTCTTATTTTTTTTCCCCTATCTTTTAGACCATTGCTTCTTCTCTCTACTGTTAGGAGTCTACCCCAATTTTCTATCTATTTAGTACCAGTATCTGTCAACTGGGGTCATAGTTTTTCTTATCTATAAGAAGTCTACCTCTATAATTTCTAGGTATTAAACACCGGTATCTATCATTTGGAAAAAGAAAGATTATTGCATGCAGAAACTGCTGACATACTAACCTGATGTGTTGAATCTACCACTCCACATTGAGCTATCTCCCCTAGTAAAACATTAGCAACTCCCTTGCCAATATCCTCAGGAGGCATCAGACCTTTTTTCACATCATCTACAAGGCTTGAATTATCTTCTTCCCTAGCATGAGAAACTGCAGCATCTGCAGAGATGAAGCAACCAGAAGTAGTTTCCGCAACCAGAGAAATCCCATATCCAGGAGAACTGTGCAACCAAATGACCAATTAAAGGAGTTATATTATTATGCAATATGATTTTCCTTATTTCAACCAAATATACTTCTAAAATTCAAATTCCATTGTATCCACTGAATGAAAGGAATCATACTTTCCAGTCTGTGGACCTGTTCTGTGATCAGAAAAAATGTGTACATCAGAAATAAGTGGATTGATGATTCCACGGGCAGCTTTAATCATGCTATTTTCAAACTGAACAGACACTCTAACTGAAAACGTGGTTCCTCTAATCTTCTTAACAAATCCCTCATCAATCCAATTAACTGCCTGGTAGGAAGAACGTATAAGATAACAAAAGAATTGAAATAAACGATTAAGAATTTCAGAAAAACTTACCATCAGACTCTGAACAACAGGAAGTGACAAAAGAACTTCACCACCACCATTTGGAGGTACTCCACGACTCTCTATTTTAAGATCAAAGCCTTCAGAAGGGACTCCAAAGCGCTTTAATATGGGCAAAGCAGTTGACTTGAAGGTATCAACAGATGGATCTTTAGAATCATTTGTAACTCCTGGTAAACAATATTTCAAACAGTTTTAATCTAAATCATTAGGATGACTTCTAAATGATCCTCTTGTTCCAGTTTTGAAGCTTTCACATTCTTTATTTTATAAAACACAATCCATACCCAAACCAAACTCGGACGCAAAGTAACCTCCTTAACAGTACAAGTCCTGGTCTAACCAATTTATTTTAAAAGAAAAAAATAAAAGTATGCTACTCTAACCTCCTTAATATATTCAAGCATTGAAGAAAACTGGTGAGTAAGGAAGGTGGAAGAATATAAGTATACCTTTGAGTCTGATGGTGAGGGGCTGTTTGGCAAACAAACACAGCACAACGAGTGGCTCCAGAAAATAGCCAATGGATCGCGAGACACCACAGTCGTGTGCACGGTGCTGTCTGCCACCCATGATAGTTCCCGGTTTGTACTTCAATTTGGTACCTGCTCAACCCAAAGAGAACAAATAATCCCTTATTGTTAGCATTATAGCAACCAAAGTAAACTTGATTAATAAAATTAAAAAGATTAACAAAAAGGAATACCGGTTTCATTGATTTCGACGTGGCAATCGTCGCAAACAGTCTCGAACAACCGGAGGAGTGAAATCTCGTGGTTGCGGAGACCAGGCCAAGTCTCGTTGGTGCGAATGTCTTCGATGAGAATGGGAGTGGAAGAGAGAGTGGAGAGAAGGAGGCGTTGCCTGAAGCTCTGGCTTCCCTTTAACCTCTTGTAAGCCGTCTTCCCCATTCTAGTTAGCAACACCTCAGTAATTGAATGCAGAAGAGGGGAGAAGGAGAAGATTTCCAAGACCACAAAACCGAAAAACCCTACAATAGGGACTCACCTTTGGGTTTATCAAAGTGATTTGGGCTCAACAATGGAAAACCGTGGCCCATTAACCCAAAAATATACTGCTCAAGCTCAACTCACTGTTCACATTCCATCAAGTTGGACTTCAACTTTCGGCCTATTTCTTTAACTTTCAACATCAATTCTTCACCTTATGCGCATACCTCAATGTACTTCAACTTGACAAAAGAAAAAAGGCATATTTTAATGTAAAACTAGATTTTGAACTCGCAGGTTCATAAAAAATTAATATATATTATTAATTACATTAATTATTAAATATAACGCATATATTTTTCATAAAAATATTATAATTTCTTTTACAAATTTTAAACTATTTATGTAATACTTGAAATTTTACTTAATATGAGTTTAATTAATAAAAATTATGATATCAAATTTTATAAAATATATTAAAGTTATATTTATTAAGTTATACACCTAAATAAAGGTTATATTTACTAATATATTCATACAAATAAACTTTATGTATTTTCAAAGAAATATAAAATATATTAGGACTTTTTAAGTATTTATTTTCTAATATTCTTGTTATTACAACTTGTAAGAATAAATTTATATTTAAATAATTAATATTAAATATTAATTATATTACAATATAAGTATAAATTTTTAATATATTTATAAACATAAAAATATTTTTTATTTTATTAAAACTTATGTTACTTGTTATTAAACTTTTCTTTTAAAATAAATTGTGTTAATATTTTTAATAATAAATTTCATGATATTTATTCATATATTATATTTATCTTATGAATTCTTTAATTATGATTACGAATGTTTTTATGCTTTTAAATATACGTACATAACAGGCTTATCTTTTGGGAAGAATAATCTGTTTTACTAGGAAAAATAATTTATCAAATCATAGTGATTTGATATCATTAAAAATGAAAAGATTGTTAGATATTTATCATTTTAAAATTTTTGATAATAGTATAAAAATATTAAAATGTCTTATACATTAACGAATTTCATAATTAAATATAGTTCATAATGCATTTTTATTAAGATGTCTTATAAATTTAAAATAAAATATTGTCTTGTGAATATTTCATATTAATATCTTATAAATTGAGAAGATTTGAAATAAATTTTTATCCTAAAATATTTACAATATTATATTTACAAGATATCAATATAAGATATTTATAAAATTTAAATTGCAAGATAATTCAAGATGTTTACAATATATTAATATAATATATATATTTTAATATATATTAATTTAAATTTATTTAATAAAATATTAAATTTATTTTAATGGCATATGCCTTTTTTTTTTTCTTTTGTCAAGTTCAACTACATCGAGGGAAGAATTGAAATTGAAAGTTAAAGAAATAGGCCCACAGTTGAAGTCCTATTTAATGGGTTATGATTTATTAGTGAGTTGAGCTTGAGCAGCATATTCTTGGGTTGATGGCTATTGTACATTTTTCAGTTCAAATCACTCTGATAAACCCAAAGGTCAGACATTTCATTATCTTGTAAATATCTGCAATAATGAAATTAACATTTTAAATTTTGTAAATATACTATATTGATGTCTTATACTTTAATTTTTTATAGATAATTAATTTTTTATATAATAAAAATAAAAAATTAAATATAAAATATCATGTAAATTACTATAATTTTTTACGATAAGCTAATTTTAATGGGTTAAATATTTTAAAAATTATATATGAAAAATGATTTGAATATAAAAGAAGTTAATAGAATCAGTAATAATTTTTCTAAATACAAATAGTTATTTTATTCAATAATTAATAGTTATTTTAAAAAAATAAAAAATAAAATAAATCTAACAATTTATAACTAATAAATAGATATATATATATATATATTATTTATATTTAAAGAAAATTCGATTTTTTTTTCTTTCCTCCCATGGATGCTGGTTAGGGGTTTACATAAGAAGCATGTGAGAAAAGTTCCGTATGTTGGACGAACAGGCTGTCTCTGAATATTTTAGACCAACAACCTACCATTCTTCTAGAAATCATGACCCAATAATTCCAGTCATATTCCATTTTTTATTGTCTCATCTTCAAAGCAGCCAAGCGACCAAGACTACCATAAATAGTTGCCAATGGTATATTATTGTATTAATTTAAATAAAAATATTATTATACTACTTAGTATTTTTATATTTTTTAGGCTTTCAGCTCATTTATATAATAATAATAATAATAGGACATTATTAAATAATAATTTTTTTAAGTAATTAATAATATGTAAAAAAAATTTATTTGACTTAGCTTCGAATTAAGTTCTAATCCTCATTCCAGATTTTAAAAAAAAAAAACTTCTAATCCTTATTGTGCAAGGACTAATCTCCAATTTTGTTTCGCCTACCTTCTCCATAGACGTTTTTACTTTT
This sequence comes from Canavalia gladiata, assembly GCA_037954105.1. Taxonomy (NCBI): domain Eukaryota; kingdom Viridiplantae; phylum Streptophyta; class Magnoliopsida; order Fabales; family Fabaceae; genus Canavalia; species Canavalia gladiata. Next base: position 72,493,643 of record CM075658.1, read on the forward strand.
CTCAAGGTAGGTTTTCAATCAGGTATTTAAATATGGTGTAATTGTCTTGCAGATATATTTGGTTAAGCAAATTAAAAATAATTTTAAAAAGGTTTGTATTTACTGATTTATCCTATTTAAAAATAGTTTTTTAGTACCTGTAATGATTCGGCCTAATTAATAAGACTGCTTTTAATAAAAAAAAAACTGTGATTTAAAAAAAACACAAACTTAGACATCTTTTTTTAATTTAAAAACATAGATTTAAAATTATATAAAACATTTTATTTTTTATTTTTGTATAAATTATTCATTATAATTTGGTAAAATAATTTAAAATTATTTTTTCAAAATATAATCCTTATGTAAAAATATTTTAAAGGCATTTTTATTAAAAATGGGATATTTTTATAAGAAAATTCTTAAGTATACATGATGAGTGCATGTTTAGTGACTTTTTAGAAGTACTTTTATTTAATTTTGTCCTTAAAATAACATATGTTGTTAGGTAAAACGAGGTAAAAAATTACATAATTTGTTTACAGTTTATGTGGCATGAACCTTAAAATTGTGTAAAAATTAGTAAAGAAACATGTTAACTCAAACTTATTTTTATCTTTATATAGTATCCTTTGTGAATAAAGGAAGAAAACTAAAGATTGGAAGCCAGGAGTAAATGGAGATAAGGCCAGGCACCAGCAATTTTATAAGGAAATTGATTGTGATCATGCTGAACACATAAAAGAAGAGGATTAGCTACTGAAGTATCTGTGTTTTTATACCAAAGAAGAGTTATTACTATGCTAGTTGGGGATCTTAAAATTTGGCTTTTGCACAACCCTTAATTTTACGTTCTAAACTCATTGTGGACACACTCAAACGATATAAACAAGTTAAAGAAGAAAAAAAAAATATCTTTTAACTAAAATTTTGGAGCTAAGAACTTAGATGAACAAGAATTCTTTCTCTCTTTAGAGACCTAATGTTATAGAAACAACATTATGCATGGAGCTTAAATCCACCAACATATATAGATGCGCTTTTTTAAAAAAATTTCTTTGTTTTCTTTTCCACACTGAGAATTGAGATGCAGAATTATCTTATTAGGAATGAGAAATCCAAATCTAAATTCTTTATAATTGTATTTTTTTTTATCTCAACTCAACTGCATTTGTTTTAAATGATTGTTTGTTTTTATTCTTTATATTTATATAAATTGCACATTTATAAATAATGTAAGATTTTTAGTGGCATTTGAAAAAATGAATTATAGATTACATATGAGACTATAACTAACATAATTAGTAATGCTGTTGAAATAAAATGATCAATTATAAGATATTTTATTTAAATATCAAATAATTTATTTAATTAAATTTTTTAAGGAATTATAATTCTTAACTAGTGAATGAATTGACATACAAAAGAATTGGATTTTAATTATTTTTGAAATAATTTAATCTTTATTTTTATTTTAAAATCCTGGATTGAGTTTAATTTTAATTACTTAAGTGAAGGTTCATGTCCTAACATCATTTGCATAATAAATTAATTTTTTTACTCAACTGCTTAATTTTATCGTTTATTTTTGTTGTTGTTTTGATTTGGCTTAATTTACCTATAATAATTATAATAAGAAACATTATTTTAAAATTGAGTTCAAACTAAGAAATTTATAACATTGGCTAATAATCATTTAACATGACACTCTTATTCCCTTTGTATTATTTACGTGATTTGGTGCACTTGCTGAGTTTATACCGGTACTTTAAATGAGTTCTAAGTTTCATTACTTTTGTTGACAATTTTTTCTTGAAAATTATATAATACAGATAACATAAAAACTTATATTGAAAATATAGATAAAAAACAAAACATCTAACACATAACAAAGTTGCAATACTTAAATCTATTTATGTATTTAAGTACTTAAAAAATACACCCACAAGTTACAAGTTGTAGCTCCTATTCATCTTCTTAAATGAGATATATTGTAAGTTTTTTTAAAATATTATTTGAATCTAAAAATTTGTCTCTCTAAAACGAGTATCATCCCTTTTCCTTGAAACTTTTGTAACAAAAAGTAAATTATATCAAGACAGGAAAACTTGGAGGTTATAGTGGCCGAATGTTATTGAAGTGCATGATCCAACATCTCATCATTAAAATATGGAGTTTGGATTATCTTCTATGTATTTTTTCTTCGGTCTTTATTTTTAACTATTAAATTAATTTAAATTTTTTAATCATTAGATTAGATATTTATGATAAAAAAAAAATAAAAGACCATAAAAAGAAATTAAAGAAAAAAAAAAAAGGCGAGAATCTAATCTTTAAAATGTGCAAGTGAATCACATCCATGAGGAGGCCAACAAGTATGCAGATAGTGTGGCCAATCTGGATTGCAACTCGATTATGGATTTAGTAGTTTATGAACAGCCTCCTCTAGGCTTGAGTCCGTATATGATGTCATGGGAGTTGCTATTCCCACCAAAGTGTTTTAATATGGTTTCTTTTTCTTTTTTCGAGCATCAGGTTCCTTCCTTTCACAAAAACAAAAAAAAGAGTAACTAACAGAAAAAAAGAAGAAGCAAATAAGCTCAATGATATGTCCTTCAACCAAAACGAAATTTAGAGAAATAACAAAAAAATTAATGATAATAATAATTTTATTTTGATATATCATGAATATGAAAATTCTAGGATTTAATATAGAGAATCTTATAAAGTTCAATAATAACACCCTATATACATTAATAATAGTATAGTAAATATTTCGTGCGGATAAAATAATTTTTTGTTGGGTGATTTATATATTTTGAAGAAGTTAGCGTTTATTATTAATTGGAAGATATCTCTAGTATATAAAATAACAATAATAATAAAAATATAATAAGTTTATTTGGGACATTAGATTCTTTCTCAATTTTTAAAAATTTATTTACATTTTTAATCTATTATTTTTCAGATTTAACAATTTGGTTTTTTTAATTTATTTTTGACAATTTTGTTCTCTAATTTTAAGTTTTTGTAACTTTTGTCTCTTTGTTTTTTTTCATTTAAAAATTCATAGATTTTGTTTAATTGATTATCCAATTATATAAAAAAATTATTTACTTAATTTAATGATTAAAAAATTAATTTTTCATCCAATTTTATTGATCTATTATATTTGATTAAAGACTAATAGAGGAACCAAAAATCATAAAGTTTTAAAAATTGTAGAATCGAAATTGTAAAAACTAAATTAGGATAATTAAATCAATTTTCAAAGTTAGAAAAATAAAAGTATAATTAATTTTTCCTTTTCATCAGTTCACTTTAAAATAATACATAAATTAAATAAAGTATATAATATCTTTATTTAGATAATTTTTTTCACTTTGTAATATGATATTTTATTACCTTTTCAGTTATGAGAAATATATGAAATATTTAAGAATTATATTAAAATAAAAAAAATTAATGCCTTAAAAATTAAAGATTTACAACAATATCACTAATTTATTATAAAATGCTTAATATTTTTTATAAAATGTTAGTTTATTATTATTATTATTATTTAACATTATAATATTTAATTTAATTATTAAATTTATTTAAAATATTTGATAATAAATATTTCATTTGTAATGATAAAAATTTTAAATTATAAAAATAAATTAATATTTTTATAAAAATATTATTTAATAATATAGTTTTATTGAAAAATATATCAGGAATACTAAATAAATATCAAATATTTTTTATAATATGTCATCAGGAAAATATTTATAAAATTTATTTTTATTATTTTATTTTTATTTAATAAAAATGGATATAAATAAAAATAAATTTTAAAACTTTTATTTTTTATTTTTAAACAATAATTAATTTTAAATAAATAAATATTAAAAATTTTATAATTAACCTAAAAATTTATAATAAATATATTAATATAATAATTATGACATATTTTTATTTTTGTTTACTAAATAATTTAACAATTTATTTTATCAAATATTTTTAATTTAATTAATAAATTTTTAATTTTTATTTATTATTTAACTTTTTAACTTTTATTTAATATCTCAACTTTTAAAAATTTTTTAACTTTTAATTAATGTTAACTAATTTTATCAAATACATCTAAAATATAAAATAATATAAATTTTATAAATTAAAATTCGTTAATATCAATTTTTAAACTTTAAAACTTATATCAATTTAATAATTTTATATAAAATATAAAATTTATTAATTTAATTTTAATTTAAAATTATTTATTTAAACAAATAATTTATATAAAATAATAATTAATAAATAATTTATCATATAAATTTATTTTAATAATTTATATTTTATATTAATAATTAATTAACATATCTACAAATTTTTAAATTTATAAAAATTTAATATACATAATTAATTTAATGATTAAATTAATAAATTATGTATTTTATATAAATTTATTAAAATTTAACATTGAGATTTATCAATATTAAATGTTAAATTTTAATATTTATACTAAATAATAATTTTTAAATACATAATTTAACAATTTAACTATTAAATAATATTATAATATTTATATAATTATATATATAATTTAAAAAATTTAAATATTTAAAAAAATATTTTTTATCTATTAATATTTAAAATATATTTAAATAATATATTAAATATTAAAATAAATTTATAAGATAAATATTTATTAAATTTTATTTTATATAAAATTTTATAAATATAATTTATTTAATAAATTTTTTTTAAATTTACAGTTAAATTAATAAATTATACATTTTATAAAAATTATTAAATCGTGTACGTATTAAAACTTAACTCTTTATAATTAGCGAATATATATATATATATATATATATATATATATATATATATATATATATATATATATATATATATATATATATATATTTGGAGTCATAGACTGAAACACATGTATCACATGATGATATGACACGTGCATCCTTTGCTCAGCTGCCAGCCTAACAATTTGATATAATATATTATTCAGAAAAAGAGTAAATCACCGCCACACCGCAAGAAATGCCAATTTATGTAATGTCACGCTATTTTTTAAAAATATGTTGAAGTAAATTATTATCATGTTCGAGTAATTTAAATAATGAGCAAATTACTCTAACTTAATAGCATACTGTAGATAAAAGTAAACATGAATAAGAGTGTGACATCACTTTCCGTAATGCAATATATTTATTAATGTCACACATACCTAAATAACATAAATATGTAATGTATGAAAATAATGGTTATCGGCATATTTAGATAATAACTTAATTAATTAATTATTTAATAATTTTATATATTATAAATTTAATCATAAAATTTATCAGAATAAGCTAAAATATTTTACTTTGATATTATCTAACATAAATTTAAAATAATTTATAAAAAATAAGCTATTTTAGAAATTTTTATAAACCTTTTCATTTTTTTATTTTAATATATATTATTATTTTTTAATTATAGTTGTGTAAAATCTAAGAAAGCTGTGAAATGGCTTTAATTATAAGTGAAATTATCTATATTCGTGATTATCTAAATTCTTACTTCTTAGAGTATTAATCGTTCATCTCTCTTACTAATATTGAGATAAAGTGAAAATATTAAAAAAGTTTAATTTATAAAAATTGAAAATAAAACATTTTTAAAATAAAAACAAAAACATTTGATCAAGATATAAACAAATTGTCTTTCGTTAGTACGCCTTATTTTTGTATACTAGATCAAAAATATTAATATATTATTAAGTAAATTACAAAACATTAATATGTAAAGTTAAATTTTAAGGGATAAGACACTACTAGTTAGAAATTAAAAATGAAGGACATTATTAATATATTATTAATTCTTATTTTAATATATTTTAACGTAATATTTTAATGATTTTTGTCTTAATAAATTTCTTAAGTAATATTCTCAAACTAAATGATAAATGTCTTAATAATATTCTCAAACATTTATAATGTAATTAACAAACTAAATATTTTTTTATAAAAAAGGAAAAATATTAAAAATTAATTAATATTATTAATTTTTTAAAAAACATAATGTATTTTTTATATATATTTTATTTATATTTATTTATTATTGTAAATCAATATGAGGATATATATATATATATAATTAATATTTTTTAGAAATTAAAATTAATGAATAAATAATTTTATTTCTCTAGAAAAAAAAATATTATTTTAAAATTAACTTTATCGATGATATGAAAAATGAACTATAAATTATTAACCGGCTACATTTTAATTTTAAAAAGTAATTTTTATTATTTTTTAATCTAAATATTTTTATGAGATTTTTTTATTTTATAATTTTAAATATCTTTTATAATTATTTGTATAAATTTAATCCTTTTATTTATATAATTTAAATAATTTAGTTTTTCTCATTAAAGTAGTCACAAAAATAACTAACACATAATAGCAAAATAAAAGAAATTAAATAAAAAGTTCATAAAATTCTAAAATAGAAATATATTTAACTTTCATTTTATTTCTGTTACAGTGGTATGATCATAATTTTATGAAAGTATTGTTTTGAAAAAAGTAAACAGAAAAAGAAAGTAGAGATGATTACGAAAGCCACCACTTGAAAGCCTGAAACACACGCAGTTCCCGTTTTTGCTTGTAACTTCCTCTGTTTCCCACCTCTCTGGATTCTCTTTGACCTCATTACACGTTGGAAGATACCAGACTACTCTATTTCTCTCTCTTCAACTGCTTCCTCTCTCCACTTTTTCTCCCTCTCTTCTTCATCCTTTCGCTCTGTCTCTCTCTCTTTTCCCGCAATTTCGGAAACTCCGCCAAACATCACTGTACAAATCGTAAACCAAAAAAATCGTAAACCAAAAAAATGCCCAGTTTCACTTTCTTCGAACGAGTTTCTAGAGCTTTCCGCGACCATGGGTCGCAGTTGAAGCTTGTACTGCTCTGCACCACCGCAAGGTACAATCAACTTCAATCTTCTCTTCATTTCACCTTTTTCCTTTTTGTCTTCTACTTCTCCAAAAACGTAAATATATAGCAATTACTTCTGTTCTCTGTTTGACTTTTTATCGTCCTTACTTTATCTTAATTAATTATTCTCACCTCTAGTGCGGTGAATTTTGCTTTTAAGGTAGATCCACATAGCATTAAAAAAAAATTTCAAGCCATTTTTTCAAAAATTTATTGAAATAATTATTCTCCGATCCTCCGAAACAACTGTTTCGTCTAATTTTACAGGGAGAGATTACATGCGATCAAGATACGGATTAAATTGAATATATATGACCTAAGATATTGAGATAGATAATGGTCAAAATTATAAAACTTACATGATTTTTTAAATGATCTCATTATTTTAATTAATTTTTAATTTTAATCATTTATGTATAATTCGACCTCTAAGATTTGTCCCTCTTTTTGGCTATATATTATATGAGTGAATAGATCGACGAAAAACTTTTAAGGCTTGTCTGGACTGGAGAGACATATGTTATGTTATATATTTATATGATGTGAGTGTGAATGAAGTGGTGAAACTTTGGTTGATGCAGTGGTGGAGGGCTTTTGGCTTACGGTGAGGCTGTTGCTGCATCTGAAGCGGCGGTGACAGAGAAGAAGAAGGTGGTGGTGCTGGGAACTGGGTGGGCAGGGACGAGTTTCTTGAAGAATCTGAACAATCCCAGATATGAGGTCCACGTGGTCTCGCCTCGTAATTATTTTGCATTCACTCCTTTGCTGCCTAGTGTTACCTGCGGCACTGTTGAAGCGCGCAGCATTGTTGAACCCGTCCGCAATATTTTTAGGAAGGTGATGATCAAAAAATGAAACAGTTACTTGGTCCTTATTTCTTTTTCTTGCATTATGAATTTGTTAATTAATTTTAAAGCAATATTTATAATTGTTTTTTAAAAACCCACCTAGCGCATACAGGAATACGGCTATTTCTTAAATCTGACTACCTAAAATACAGTTGCAATCAAACCCAATAATACTATGGTTTTTAGTATGCTTGATAGAATAACACCTTGTAAATTATTAATATTATTTTTATTAACTTAAAAAATAATTTATTACATTAAAACCACACAAGTAATTTATTATGTGGGAATTTCTTGTTCTGGCTCATTAACTTTACATATATCTAAGATAGAAAATCTTTATATATATATATATATATGTAACGGTAATTTCTTGTTCATTTAAGGATGGGTTATCTGAATCGCACTTATAAGATTGTATGACGTTATAAACAAATGGGATATATTGGTGTGATGACGAATTGGTATTAGGATAATACATATTCTGGTAATAGGATTGCCAGTATAGAAATTTGCTTCATGCTATGCTCATTACCTGTGGATATAATTAGACCCTTTTTCATGTTATCCTCTGAGCAGAAAAAGATGGACGTTCAATTCAGTGAAGCAGAATGTCTCAAGATTGACGCACCAAATAGGAAAGTTTATTGTCGATCTAATATAAGCAATAATTTGAACGAGAAAGAAGAATTTGTTGTGGAGTATGACTACCTAATCATAGCCGTGGGGGCAAATGTCAACACATTTAATACTCCAGGAGTGATGGAGAACTGCCATTTCTTGAAGGTAACTTCTTTTATCATATAGTTTGCATCATATTAATTTGTATTTATGGTGTACAATTTTTTTTTTGAAATTCTTCATCCAGTTAAGGAATGGTGAGGCAAGGAGGTGTCAAAACCAATAATATCGTAGGCAGGCATGATTGGATTTTGTTTATGCACATTTATTTTTTATTTTTAGTTATCTCATAGACATGTATTCTTACTGTAAAGGAAGTTGAAGATGCACAGAAGATTAGAAGAACCGTTATTGACTGCTTTGAAAGAGCTAGTTTACCTAGTGTGAGTGAAGAAGAAAGGAAGAGAATTCTTCATTTTGCTATTGTTGGAGGCGGTCCAACTGGAGTGGAGTTTGCAGCCTCACTACATGACTTTGTCAATGAGGATTTGGTCAATTTATATCCTGGGATAAAAGATTTAGTTAAAATTACGCTTCTGGAGGCTGGAGATCATATTTTGAGCATGTGAGCACAAAACTCACTTTAGTCCTTATGAGCAACTTGTTTAACAGGCTTTGCTGTCCCTTATTTGTGTTTACGAGTAGGCACTTCTGTGTTTGAAAGTCTTTGATTCAATCATGGATTTTATATATGCAGGATGGTTGGTTCTGTAACTTGTACATTTTCATTCTTATGCTGCTCTCATTTTTTCAGGTTTGACAAAAGAATCACTGCTTTTGCTGAAGACAAGTTCAGAAGAGATGGTATTGATGTGAAAACAGGATCTATGGTTGTGAAGGTATCTGAGAAAGAAATTTCTACTAAGGAAATGAAAAATGGAGGACAAATTACTACAATTCCATATGGAATGGCTGTCTGGTCAACTGGTATTGGCACTCGTCCATTCATAAAAGATTTCATGTCACAAATTGGTCAGGTGTGCCTTTGGGAAATTTGCCACTATATTTGTTCTGATTCAATATTCCATATCATGTTTCTCTTGATAGTTTGTATTTATTTTTCAGCAAATAAATTTTTTGTTCATTTATTATTTACTCAACATTGATTATCCTGAACAGACTAACAGACGTGCCATAGCCACTGATGAATGGTTGAGAGCTGAAGCAACCAGCAATGTGTATGCACTTGGTGATTGTGCTACAATAAATCAGCGAAAAGTCATGGTATCTTACACTATTTCTTCTTATATTTAATTAACATTGGACATTCTTACTAATGCACGTTCTCACTGTGTACGACACTCTTGCTATATTCCATTCTTATGCATATACTCATCAGTGTCAATACTGTATGTATACATTCAACTTCTATTTTTGCACTTTCTTTATTGTTTTTTGTTGGAATAATAAATCTATTCAATTTTGATGAAACAATAAAACCTTTACCATGCTGTTAACAATTGCACATTGAGCACACATCTCGGTTAACAACTCTATGCTCACCAGTATTTATTGCCTGGCCAAGCTAGTTGAATGTATCTTAATCTCAAATAAAGCTAAATCTATAACAATATGGGACTTATATGACATGTGACATTTATTTCAATTTCAAATATTATCTTCCTTCCTAATTGATTGTTGTCTTGGATTTTGGCATTTTAGGAAGATATTGCGGCAATATTTAAGAAGGCTGACAAAGACAATTCAGGAACTCTAACTGTTAAAGAATTCCGAGAAGCATTGGATGACATCTGTGAAAGATATCCTCAGGTGGAGCTATATCTGAAGAGTAAACAGATGCATGACATTTCTGATTTCTTGAAGGAGGCCAAGGGAGATGTTGAAAAAGAATCTACTGAACTGAATATCGAAGAACTCAAAACCGCACTCTCTAAAGTGGATTCTCAGATGAAATTTCTTCCTGCTACAGCGCAGGTGCATGTCATGTTATTTACATGTTACGTTCTCATATCTGTTTTTGTTCCCTCAGTGATATGACTCTGGGTTTCTAAAACTACATATCAGGTTGCATCTCAGCAAGGCACTTACTTGGCCAAGTGCTTTAACAGGATGGAAGAGTGTGAAAAGAATCCAGAGGGTCCTCTCAGGTTCAGGGGAGAAGGGCGCCATCGCTTCAAGCCCTTTAGGTAACAGGATTATATTAATTTACCAGTCCTGCTTTTATTTGCTCTTTACCTTGACATAATGATGAAGGATTCAAGTTTTTTCATTGATTGATCAATGTTTTCCTCATTACTATATGGTTGATTGTTCCTCAAGGTACAAGCATTTAGGTCAATTTGCACCTCTTGGAGGAGAGCAGACAGCTGCACAACTTCCTGGGGATTGGGTTTCAATTGGGCAAAGCACTCAATGGCTTTGGTATTCTGTATATGCAAGGTAGTGAGTTTCCTTTTGCTTGATATTATAGTCTCAAAACTTCAAGACTCGTAAGGCATTTTTATTATCTAGTTATTAAAGCTTCATTCAATGTTGAAACAGCAAGCAAGTAAGCTGGCGCACAAGGGCGTTAGTAGTGTCAGATTGGACAAGACGCTTTATTTTTGGGAGGGACTCAAGTCAAATCTGAAAGAGTTTTACCATTTTCTAGAGTTGCAGTGGCAATATTGCACAGCTCGTCAATCTTGAAAAGGTTTTTTTTTTTTTTTTTTTTTTTTTGCAATTCCTGATTCTTTGAATAACACGGGCAGACTCCTAGCGTGGATGTCACAGCTGGGATTTGTTGTCATGCTTTCCCATGTTTATCTTCATATGTGAATTTTCACATACCCCTTCCCCCTTTTCTTTCATCTTTCTGGTATTGGAATTGCAGCATTAGTGGATCTCCGAGTTTTGCAGATTTATTTCGGAGATGCTTGGTGATGTTAGCTTCTCATGCCTAATCATTTGTGTTATATTGATTGAATACTTTTGTTATTTTCCCATTTTTCGAATTTTTCTGCTCAAGGGAATAAATGGAATTTAGATTACTGCTTTGTTGGAACGAACATGGGTAGATAGATTTATTGTGTTTCTTGTGACTTGTCAATTGTGTAAATCCATAAATGCATCCTGAAACAAGTCGACATTTGTTAGTAAGCGCATATGGTTGAATTGTCTGGCTGGGATTTTTGCAGAAGAAGGCAAGTGTATAATTGTTGAGGATTGAGAAGCCGGGACCGTGATTGATTCAGTTGTGATTTTGAAAGGGTATTTCGCTACCCACAATGACATTTTGATTATACCTTCTCAATACTTTCTCCTTTTTTTCACAAATCAACTAAAAGAAGTAAAATGGGAAAAAAATGCAGTTGCAGTTCAACATAGATGGTTATGGTAGACTGGGAGGTTTGAATTGATGAAAATTGATTGTGGGAAATTGCTTGAGAAATGAGGACAGTAGTACACCACTAGTTTTCAGAGTTTCATTATAATCATAATAGGATTGTTGATCATCTTACACGTTCCTCACATGTTAATTCACTTCATTTTTTTTTCATTATATATATTTTTCTTTTTATAAATATATACATACTTAAGTGTCAAATTAATGAACATTTCTTTCCGAAATATTCTCATAGATCTATGAGAATGAAGATGTAGACATGGGTGTGTATATACTCAACTGCCAGATGAACAAATTTTCTAACAGGACAGAAATATTAAATCTGTGGGAATAAAAATGAATATATGGGTATATATACTCATGTGTCAAATGAAAATTTTTCTAGAAGTACCGCAATATTTAATTTCTGGAAATAAAGATGAGTATTTGATCAGAGTGATAAAATTTAGTTCAAAACGAAGAGCATGATTGAAGCATTGATGGATTTATCTCAAGTACTAATATATTACATGAGTATTTTTAAATTTACGTAGACTATAAATTAAAAATTAAAACTTTAAAAAATATGTATAAATAATTTAAAAGAATTTAAAGTTAACTAATGTCTATTAATTGATAAAGCAAGGAGTTTTTTATGTAAAGTTTCAAGTTGAAAAACATGGGAGAGTTTTACAATAAAATAAATAATTATTAAGTTAGGATATAACTTAATAAATATAAGCGAATTTATTTGGATATTTTTATCTTAATTTTTAGTTTAAGAGTGTTGGTATTTAGAAAGTACATTGGCCCGGCTAGTCTAATTTGAATTAACTTGACTTCTTTAAGAAAACCAAACCCCCTGTATCTAACTTTTTCATTTACAAGATTTAAATTGAATTCTTATTTAAAGATCAAACTCCTTGCTAGTTAAACTTAAATCAGGTTGATTTACTTGGATACGCATATAAAAATCAAAACCCTTCATAGCCACCTTAACCATAATAAGAAATGAAATTATACCATCAGGTAGTTGTACATATTCTATAGAAAGTAAAGGAGGCAAGGAGGCACGTATGTAGGATGATGTCATGGCAACACAAGTACTTAGGGACACTATAAGGAAATAATGGATCTACTATGATGTTTGTGCAGAAGTATAACTAGGGGTGTCTTTAAATACCGCACAATGGGGAACAAAGGAAAATCAAAGAGTTTCACCTTTGAGACAACTGGAGACGTACCTACACGACATATTCCAATTAAAGTGTTTGTGTTTAGTTTTCATGAGGCCTTGGTGTCTTGTTAACTGAGTGCACGAATCATGGAATGAGTAGCAACACAAGTTGGTCATCATTAGGGATGGCACTTATAGGGAAGGGTTGAGTAGGGGGTAATTCCTCTGTTTCCATCCCTACCTAGCTAGTAGCTAATCACTTTTTTTATGTATTCTATTTTCATTTTCTAAAATCAGATTATTATTAAAGTGATAAAATTATAAATTTATGGTTTATTTATTTTAAGTTAAATTGTTGTTAAACTACTACTACTGATAATAATAATAATAATAATAATAATAATAATAATAATAATAATAATAATAATAATAATAATAATAATAATAAAAAAAAAAAAAAATAAATAAATAAATAAATAAATTAATATGAATCGAATATAATTTTAATATTTTATTTTGACAACCATTTATCAAAATTGACTAATTTGATGAAATTTTTTTTTACTATTTTAAAATTTATATAAGAAGTAATTTAAATTATCGATATAATTTTTCATTGATTTTGTTTTAGTTTTAAAGATTGTCAAAATCGCTCAACAGGCAAATTCTTACTTTAACCGGTCAAATTATTTAATCTAGTCTAATTTTGAAAATTAAGCTTTGTTCAGTTTTATACATCATTTCTGAAGAATCTTTCTTTCTCTATTTATTTATTTTAAAACTTTGTCATAATATTATATAGGTGTAATTAATATTTTTATCTTTTAAGTGAAGGTGTAGTTTCAATTTCATTTTTTAACCTCTTTTATTAATTTTAATATTTTAAGTAATATTTTTTTCTCTTCTTTGTTCATTATGTCATATTTATGTTACTTAATCAATTAAGCTATCTCATGTGAAATCTATGTAGATCAGTGGTGGTAAAATGGGCCATTTGGCCCAATTCAAACTTTAAGCTCTAATAAGTCAGAAAAATTGGTTTTTTATTTGGACAAAAATAAAAGAAGAAGCTCAATTTCATTCCAAACTTACATTTTACAACTTGAATAGATTGGACTAAGAAATCGATCAAAAAAATGTTTAGAATTTAGATAGATCTAAGCTAAAGAAATTTAAAATTGTTTCAAATATAAAATTTAAAAGTAAAAAATCCATATTATGACAAACTTAATCATGTTAAAATAGTCAAACAAACTCATTTTATTAGTTCTAATTAATTAAATCCTAGGAGACATTAACTTAACAAACTATATTGTTTTATGTATGATTTTATCTCTTCCTCAGGCTTTTTCTCATTTGTTCCCCGCCAACAGCCATGCCCTTTGCAACCTATTGTTCTTCTCCTTTTTTTTAATCCTTTAAACCTCCAAAGCTCCTGAACCACCTTCAAATCAGAGCTATCAAACTCTTCCTCAAACTCCTTGCCACCTCTTCCCTCCTATTACATGGCCACTCCATCCTCATTTGTATACAGACAATAACTTTCTCCAAGGTCATTTACTCAATCCCAACCTCCCCCTAATGTGGAGTATGTTTTGGTGCAGCAAGATTCTTTGAAATGATTTTATTAAAGTTATTCTTTATAAACATCTCTCTTAAGCGAATGGTTTTTATATTAGCAAAAGCTGCAAAACCACTACACACCAAATCTGAAACAATAACCAAGTACAATATGGACTTGGTGTACCCTCTTAATGCACCTACCGCAACCATTTTGTCATCACCTCCCTCCTTCACCCAAACCAATATACACCAAAATACAACATGATGAAATGTGCATTTTTTGTGCCTTTGAATTCAAAAGCATAACTATGGCAACTACAATACCCATTATAAACATGTAGAAATTTTTTTTATCAAGCATGGTCTTAATATTTAATTTTGAAGCTAGATTCATCATAAAAAATCCTTTTTTTTTTTTAACATAGATTCATCTTGAAGAACCCTAACATTCAATTTGACAACAAAGAACCTAATATTAATAATTTCTAACTTCAACTTCTATGTAATTTGAAAATTAGTTCAATAAAGCTCCAGATTGACATCGATTAATGACATTAATGCTATGCAGACACCACATGGAGCAATTCCATTAATATAACAGATATAACAATTAAAGTTAAAAAATTAAAAGGTAGAAAAAATTAAAATGAATTACAAACATAGAAGATAAATTAAGGATATATTTAGTAAAATAACAAAAAACTGAGCTAAAAACTGAAAATTTAACTAATAACTAAAAAACTAGTTAAAAATGAAAGGTTAAAAAATGGACTAATTAATTATAAATATATATATATTAAAACTAGCTAATGAACTAATTGGTTAAGGTAAAAGAATAAATAAATATATATTCATTATATCAAAATTTTAAGTATTATAAATTTATGATTAATTTTATTTTATTTAAATTGAATTATTATATTAAAATTTAGAATAATAAATTTTGTCAATTTATTTGTATTATATGTATTTCTATGAAAAAAATAAGATTAAATAAATAAATTTATTGTTATTTTAATATTTTTATATTTAAAAAATATTTAATAATTTTATTATTTATGATATGTTTGTTTTATTTTTAATATAAATTATATTATTTATTAAATAAAATTTTCTCTTTCCCCTGTTATAATTCTGACTTGCGGTTGTAATTAAATAGAAAAGGTTTTCTAATCAATCAAAAAGTTTAAAGCTCAAAGAAGCATGGCTAGGGTTCCTTGTCATATCAACCATTTTTTTAATAAAAAATAAAAAAATATTAAAAAGGATATAAATAAAGGTAATTAATAATGATTTAATTAATTTAAATTTTTTATTTTTATTTTTATTTTTTTATTGCAGGAAACAATGTACATCATTCACAGAAAACCAAGCATATGATAAGATAGGTGCTTTTGTAGGAAAAAAATACAAAAAAAAAAAGGTTCAACAATACATATTAATGATAACTACTGGAGTGAGTTTGTAAGAGTAAAAAAAGAATGTATGGTACCTAAATGCATGAGAAAGAAAGAAGGATAAAAATAAAATAAAACTAATTTTAACGAGTAATTGAAAGTTTGGAATGCTACTTCCTGATGTGAACATTATCATTAAGGGATCAACCACTAGATCAAGGGTCAAGAGAATTCAAGGGGTGAAAACATTACTTCTCAACAGAAAGGAACATCACAGATAAATTTCTTTTATAAAATTGTCCTTCAAAGAAATAATGAAGTTCATCATTTTAATTTAGGAAGATTAAATATGAAATTTCTTATTTCAATTTTAATTTGGTTGTATTTTTTATTAAATTGTAAAGTATGATTAGTTTATTCCAACATGTAATAAGAATAGGCTTGACTTAAGAGATTAGTTGGCTAAAGACAGCCCAAACCCACCGTTAAGCAGTCCCCTTCATTTTTTTCTTTCTGTAAATAAGTGTCTAGTACAAGCAAATATACCTTTGGTCATTTATACCTGAGTAAAATTTGAATTTTCACATTAAGAGTGTCTTTTTTTTCTTCTTTTTTCTCCTCTTACTTAGTTTTTGAGGTCAAGACTCGTTCCTTGTTATTGTGGTGGAAACTTTACTTATGTTTTTAATTTAATGGAGTGACACCTAACTTAGTATTAATTATCTTTTCCTTATAGTATTATGTTTTCATTTAAAACAAGTTGCGTGTGTATGTTAAAACTAGAACTCTACAAAATATGTATGTTTTTAATTTTTCTTAGAAGGTATGTGATTTTCTTCCTATCCTTTTTTCTTGCTATAATCTCTATATATTCATTAATATCGAAAATTCTCCAATATTAAAAGCATAAAAACATATCATATATTGAAAGCATCTTAATAGATAAGGAAAAACTGATTTATTGGAGGCTAAAATATTGTTGAATTAGATGTAAAAATATAGAGTATTTTAGAATAATTTTAATGGTCACTCCTAGAAAGATAAGTCATGGCTACTCCACTACGTTGGAGTTCCAAGGATAAGGAGATTCTTATCTCAAGACTATGATTAAGGGAGAGAGAAATTAAGATAAATTTTCACTTTAAAAATTTTAATTTCTAATTATGATTCAAAGTATCTCAAAATGGTCTATATATAGATCAAAGATGGAACATTAATGTGGACTTTAAATCTACCTTCTTTCTTTTCTAAAATGAGTTTGGATTAACCAAAAATACAAGTCATATATCCAGTTATTATATAACCTCTAATTAGACTTAAATAAAACCAAATTATTACATGCAACATGTGTCCAAATCTTATACACATAAGACCCTTTATTTCTATTATAGGAAACTAAGACCTATCCTACATTAATTACACATTCATAAAATATAAATAGTTTAAAAGATTCATTTAGAATATTAAATAAAATATTTACCTCTTTTTAAAGTTTTCAATGGGTTCAATAAATTTTGATACGGTGATTTTTTCATCACATACACAACGATTTATATAAATATAATTAAACTAACTATTGATGATATGATACCTAAATAGTTAAATCAGTGGTTGAACATGCTCAAGTAAATATTAAAAAAAATCTCGTTCCTACATTTTATGTGAATGTTACGGTTAGTTAGGTGCATTTGTTTATTCTTCGTGTATCTATGAGAGGATACAATATTAGAGTTCCCTCGTCCTTATGAACTGTGGCGTTGCCGACAAAGGATACATCCCCCGTAAACCATGAAATATGTTATTCTATGTTCACATATAGAGCTTGTCCACTTGTAATGTAAGGCCAATTTTCAAAAAATGGAAAGGGAACTATACATAAAATTGACATTGATAAATGGGGTCTTGTCAGTCACAAATAGTGGGATATTTAAGCATAGATGGTGATGAGGAACTAAGAAGAAGCTTTATGCATTGGCTGGTCAATGCCTTTAGAGAATATTGATGGTGTAGAAACTTTAAACGGGGTTGCAACAGGTTGGACTACTATTTGACATATAGAATCTAGTTTGTGGGAAATTATTTTGAAAGATGATTCTAGTAACCTATGCATATTATTCACCACATCATGAATTTATGCAAAATAATATATAAATAATACTAGCCAAGAAATTCTTTAGTGCAGCCAGTTTATCACACCCGACAGCTTATATTTCACTCTAAAAATGAATGTGACCATTCACATTTAATTGTTTTGCTATGTCATAGTTTCATTGATCAAATATATGTAATGCACTCGGTGCAAATTAAATTGTTTAGTATTGAGATGATATATGAGTGAAAAGAGGTGTGTGGTTTGTCTTCAGAGACAAACATTGTCAATGGACAATGGTGCGGTAGCCCAATACCATGGATCCATGCAGGCCAGTGATGCAACGGATCAGCCCATATTGTCTCTTCCATAAATTTTTTTCCTCACAAGTGAGACTCCATTTACTTCATTAACTGTTTTCAATTTAAAATGGTAAAAATCCTTAGAATTCCATTAGTTTTGCAAATTATCAAACATAAGGTTCACAAGAAAAGTGGATTCAGCTCAAGGGTAATCTACTTTAGAGGAAAGAGTGAAGTAATAATATATGAGTTATAATCTATTTTTTATTGTGATCAATTTTAAAATTTGCCATGCATGCATTTGATTTAGTCATAATTTTTAACAATTGATTTTTTAACCAATGATTTTATATGGACTTTTATCTGTTAAAATATGTCTTCTCTTGTGATCTTATGCTTAGAATGACTTATAATTACTCAGAAGTTGAACCCCACCCCTTACATAGGTTATGTGCTAAAAAATAATCTGAAAGATTAACAGTGTTTGTTTGCATGTTCAGTTGGTTTTGCACACATTACAGAGCTATGTGTTGTGAGAAGGAAGAAATTTTTGCTTTTGGTAAAAAACATCACTTTGGGATGAAAGAACACATATGAGCTAGGGAATTCAGGACAAAAAAAGGCACTACGTTCGGTTCAAATTACTTCTTGTTTTAGCAAATTCCATTTTTTAAAAAAATTTATTGGTTGTTTTACAATATAAACGAATATTTTCTTTTATTTTTTCTAGTTTCACCTCTAAATAACTATGAAGAGATAAAATTTATAGAAAAAATAAAAAAATTAATTGATATTTTTATTCTTTTTACAAAAAATAATTGGAAGCTTTCTTTTGATCTTAATTATAAGAAATATATATTTACTTTTAAATGTAGTAATTACTAAATTCTTTTCATACCCTTACTTTATTATAAAGATTTATATTAATAAATTAATTAATTTGACTGTTTTATTAATCCTAATAATGAATTAATTCTTATTTTCTTGTAAAAAAATCAGAGATAGTATATGGAATATGAAGGGTATAATAATAATAATAATAATAATTTACATACTATTAGAAAATAAGACGTAACTATTTTAAAAGCTAATTTTAAAAATAAAAATTATCTAAAATTTATAAAAAAGATATCTTAATTTTATTTTTAAAATAATATAAAATATTTTAACATATATAGTACTCTTAGAATTAAAGTAGATTAGATGAGTAAAATTGTAATTTACCAAAAGTTGCAATAACAGTTCCAATTTCTAAACAAGTTTAAAATTGATGACCTTAAATGGGTGGCCAAAGTCATTGATTAGGATGGGCATTTACATTAATTAATAGATATTTTTGTCAGAAAAACTGAACGCGCAACAATGAGATTGAACACTCCATGTGCAACGAAATTACCAATAAGACAATTAATTAGACCCATCCAGAAAACGATATAAACATTTTTTCTGTTTTTGTTTGGGGGGAATGAACAAGTTTAGTATTTGACATGAAGCGTTACCCGGCACATGGCCCACGCTTATGCTTCTCTCAAGCAATTACTTATTCCATCTTGTTAACCACTAACTTCAAACTATTAATTAAAAATTAAATAAATTGAAAATTATAATAAAATTTAAATTAATAATATTTTTAATAAAAATTATTTTTATTCTTTAACCAGTTTCTTAAAGAAATTGATTAACATTTGTCTCAGCTATTTAGTATCTCTTTAAAAATTGGAGATGAACAATATATTTTTATACAAAACTTGCTCCTAAATAAATATTGCCCTCTTTTTCATAAGGTGATATCATTTTAACCTCAAGCAACAATAAATGTCACAAGATTCACCAAACAATCAGTGGCTATTAATTTATACCCTTCAGTTTCTCATAATAATTAAGAATTCCCAAAAAATTTATAAAAAATTAAGAGGCGTGTGAATACATAATGAATAGCATTATTGGGTTAAAAGGTGAAGGTGGATGTGCTAATTTAGGCGGGGTCATGTTTATCCTATAGTCAAAATGGCCACGTGTTAAACCCAGAAACTAAATCACATTGTAGGTAAGAGATAGATTGGGTATGACATGGATTGAAAGGAAGAGGGATGGTTGGGCAGAAGTAGAAGAACATGGGGTTCTTAAGCTTTGGGGAACAAATGGGTAGGGGTCAATTTCAATTGAAAGTGAACCATAACCTTTACTTTTCAATAATTTGTACGTAGTACTGTTTAGAAGCTTATTGGTGTTTCTGGCTAAGGTCAAGAATTTGATCCAATAAACCCTTTCATATCTTATCTTTTACACCAAACTCAAAAAGCATTGGAGTCTCCTCCAAAGGCTGGGCCTTACAATATCTATAACCACCAAGATTGCAAACAAACATTAGTGAGTTGGAATTAGACTTGCAATTACAAATTCAATTAGCTTTCAGCCTTATCTCTTAGTGTTGGTGAAGATTGAAGATTTATTATATTGTTACCTAATTCTCACTCAAAGCTATAAATAAAAACAAAACATGATGCCAATTCCAATCAGTCAATGAAGAGAGCACAGGCATTTTTTTTGTCACCACTTGCGTTGCCTATAATGCTTTAATTAAATAATCTTTAAAACAAGTTACAAGAATGATTTGATAGCAAGGGTGCCAATATATTGACCACCATTATAGTGGAGCTCCAACTTGCAAATCAACATTGTTTGCATTTGGTTAAGTGAATAAGTGCTAATGATTTTAGCTTCAAGATCGCTGACAGCACTAAAAATTTACCCTAAAGAAATATATATATATATATTATGATATGGATCTTTCCATCTAATAGGGAAAGAACCTAGAATTCCAAAGAAGGTTGGGTGCATGTGCTTTCTTTAACCTAACCCTACCCAATTCAATTGGGATCCAATTGAGAGGGATGCCCCACCCCACCCACATGAATTCACATTGCATATGCCACAGTTTTCAGTACGTTTTTGTTTATTTATTTATTTTCAATTAAGAACATTCAACTTTCAGTGCCCCTAATTTTTTTAATTTCAACCGATGACGTGAACCTTTAGCAGTTCAGCTGGTCAAGTTTATAATAATTATTATTTTTCTTCCTCTGTACACGTTAGAGTTTGAAGTGGAGACTTTTCAACAAATTAATTTTTCTTTTTTATTTTAGCATATTCAATACAGCAAAAATTTCCCAAACATAATTAAAATAAATTCACTTATTTATACTTTATTTTTTCTAATAAACCGTTTTTAATATTTGGTAATTTGATTACTAAAAAATTACTAGTATAAAAAATATAATTAATTTAATTATATATTTTGTTATTAATCAATTATCACTTTAACATAAGTAATTATTTCAGTTTAATAATCCATTATTATATATTTATAATTAATTACTAAACTGATTTTAGATAATCATATATAATTGAATTAATTATATTTTTTATAAAATTAATTATAATTTTTTATAATAATCGATTATTAAAACAAATTTTTATATATAAATAAATAAATTTATTATACGTATGTTGAAGATTCAAAATTGCTAACATAAATACATTCATGACACAACCATCAGTCTACTTCACTTAAAATTTATTCCATCGTTCCAATTCGATTTTAATACAAATTTTATAAATTTAAATTTTAAAAATAAAAGACCTAATATATTCTAAGAACAAATTTAATTTATATATCATATTATTTCAATCTAACCAAATGTCCTACATTTAAAAATTTATATATTTTTAATGTTTATTTATTATTATTTTATTTAATTAATAACATTTTTTATAACATGTTAACATATATTATTTAAAATATTTTTATTTCAATTTTGCATTTATTTTAACTGTATGATTTAATTTTATATAATATAAAATTTTATATATTATGTCAATAAATCAAGTCAACTTGACTCTGTTTCACAAATTATCAGATTTTAATTGGGAGAAAAATAATGTTAGACATTTAAAAATAAATTGAATGAAATTAATAGATCATGAAGATGAAAAAAAAGAAAAAAAAGAATGATATGATAAAAAATAAAATATTAAAATAAAAATCTTGTTAAAGTATATAATAATTAAAATTTTTAGTTAAGTTTGGTTTAATTTTAAATTAATCATTTTATAAAATTTCAAGTTCAAACAAAATTATTGTTTAAAATTAGACTAGAACTCAAGTGAATTTAAAAAAAAATTATAAGATAAAAGTTATCTTTAGTGTATAAATTTATGATTAATTTTTTATTTATAAAATGTAGAATTTATAATAATTATGTACATATATTATAATTAAAAAATAAATAATGATAAATTATAATGCCTACATTAGAACTTTCAATAGCTCTTGTTTGATGGGTCTCATTATACGTTGAATTTAAGTAAATGTTCATCTTTAATTTTATTTAAAATAAAATATGTGAAATTATATATATATATTTTCTTACATTTTTCTTTTTTAAAAATTTTAAAATTGAATTAATCATTAAATCGATGAAAATATAAGTTTAATGATTAATGACTTAATTATGATTAAATTAATATTAATTAAATATTATTTTAAAAAAAATATAATATATTATATTAAAAAATATAAATACTAATAAAATATATTAAAATTATAATTTATATAATTAAAAATTATATATTTTAATATTTAAAATTTAAATTATACAAATAAAATAAAATAAATTTTACTTTTTATTTTTATGTAAAAATATTAAAATAATATTATTTTATATAGTATCAATTTTTTTATCAATTCTATCAATTCACCATCAGTTTATCATTTTATTAGCTTTTTGTTAAATTAATTTTATGGTTTAATTAATTTAAAATAAAAATTGATTTTCAATTCAACGATCTGATTAGTAGATTTGATTCAATTTTTAAAACAATATTTTTTTTAAAAGTATAATAATTTTCTTTTATATTTTAGCTATAACTACTTGTTGAATCCAACCCAACATATAATTTGTATAAGAAAAAATAAATGTTATTTTTAAAAAATTATAAATGAACATTTTTTTCATATATATATATATATAATAAAAGTTATAAAGTTTAAATTTAAATTTTATATAAATTATTTAAACTTTTTTATCATTTGATAGATTATAATAGATTTATTTTAGATGGATATATTTAAAAAATACTAAAATAATAAAAAATAAGATATAAAAATAATATAATGCAAAAATAAAATAAAAATAAAAACATATTTAATATTGTCATATTAAATTTTTGTGTGGCTTTAAAATATTGAATTTGAAACACCAAAACATAGAATCAAAAGTCATGTGGAAGTCAAACAAAATACCACATAGTAAAATTAACTATTTATTTATTTGTATTATGGGAATATTTAAAGACTCGAAGGCTAATACTTGTGATAAAACTATTTTTGAGGATTTGTAGGATTATGATGTGATTTTTTAAAATAAATTAGTAAGAAATATATGTATTTTAATCCAATAGAAAATAGTTATATATAAAAAAAAATTAGATGCAACCAATAATTTAAAATTAAAATTGCAACGATTGAAAATTAAATTTATAACAATAAGAAATAAAGTTGTAATAATTTTTAATGGTAAAAAATTAAAGTCATAATAAATCTTCAACAATAAATAAATAAATAATTCATAAATTAAGTTTGAAATAATCAGTAATAAATTCTAAATATTTTTAAAATATAATGATAATTATAAATTAATTTAAATAGTTAAACTTAAAATAACAATAATATTAATTATTATATTTAAAACCTTTTGAAATACTCAATTTTTATAACAATCCCCACATATTTCAGAAGATCTTAAAAACTTTTAATAAAATAAATTATAAGAATGAGGTTGTGTTGGATTATAACAAGCATAAATATGTCAAATTTAGTCTCTTTTAAATTATGGATCGTATTAGACAAAAAACTTAATTTATAGTATTTTGTTGAAGCAGAACTTTTATAAACTAAAAACACTATACTTTAATAGAAGTTAAAGATTCATGTGTCACAATTATTGCTGTTTTTGTTGAATTTGCATAAATAGATAATGTGCGTGCCTGCTTAATTCATGAGTGCCCTATAAATTATAGTTCAATGTCATACAAATGGTCTCGCTTAACATTCATATAAGTGACTTCATCGAATGTATTATGCAATTTATACACCACACATAAGGGATGTGGTAGTTATTAAAAGGTTTAAGTTTAACATCTCAATGTAATCTAACACTCTTCACACTTTAAGAATGAGAATATTAATCGTGTTAGAATGATAAATAATAACTTATTGTTGAGTTCCTACCATTATTGATTTTATTTTGGTTAAAATCTTATTATTCTCGATGTTATTCACTAAGTTTTTACTTTATGAAAAATATAGTAAAATTAATTGTTTTTACATCACATGATCACATCGTTGATCATTTCATAAAATTTTTAACGTATATGCACATATCTTTGGTTGGTCTGTGAATTACTTTTCACTTGCTTCTTAGCTATCACAATGTATGTATGTAAGAAATATAAGTTTCCTTCATATAAAATATTTAGTACAAAATTTCTTAATACTCATCTTTAAATTTTCTCCCAAATAAATAATAATAACCTATCCTTCATAACATAGTTTATTATATATTTGGATAATGTAAATCATGATATTTCTTTTAAGAGTAAAATAAATTTATTTTGATTTATTCTCATACACGTCAAATTTATTTATCAAGTAATAATTATTCATCAAGAATTCTATTTTAGTATCATATTACATGTATGAGCTTATTCAAACTTACAACATAATAATATAATTTTTTTTCAATCATTATATACTTTATAAAAATAACATGTTAAAAGAATCAAATATTTCATCATACATGAGAATATCTTAATTACACGAAAATCATCTCAATGATAATGCTAAATTTTTTTCATATTTAAAATATTCATACCCAACATCATAATCAATTAATCATACTAATATAATTTGCTAATACTCCAAAGTTTATACCAAAATAAAACATAAATTCATAATAAAATAAAATATCAAATTAATATACTCATATATGCATATATCAATAAAATTTTATTGAATTTGTATATTATATAATTAATAAAATATAATATATTTTTTTTATTAGACAAACATATAATGGATGATATACAAAAATTTGGATTTATATATATAGATAACTAATCAATTAAAAAGTAAACCTTTAGAATTTAATAGTATAGATATCAACTTAATAAAATTAATATTAAATATATATATAATTAATTAATAATATTTTTATTATTTTTAATAAAAAAATATTATTATTACAAAGATTCAATCTCCATCATATACATATAAAATATACGATATAAAATTATACAAAATGTAGAAATACTTATGAGATATATAAATATTATTTCTCAAAAGATTAATTATATTTTTAATTTTAGAGAAATTAACAAGACATTTATATAATTATAATTGATTGTGTAAAAATATTAATGATAACCTTTACATTAAAAAAAATTAAATAACATTAAGAGATTTAGAAAAAATTAAAGATAATAAAACTAGATGACAAAGAAAAAAAATTTTGCTTAATATTTTTTAAATATATAATTATTAATTTTGTCACTTAAAAAACTTAATAAATAGGTCCAACAAATTGTCTTAACAAGACACTCATATTTATTTCATGCAGGAAATTTTTCTCCACACTTAACATATAGAACACTTGTTTTATTTTGTAAGGAAGTATTAGAGTAGAAATGTTTACTTATCCATAAAATTATAAAATTTCAATTTCTCACTGAATTTCATTGTTTTGATGGTTGTTGGTTGGATAACAAGTCTATTCCATAATTTACATTGTAATGTAAATTTTGCATGGGTTAAAATTACATATGTTCTTATTTAAAAAATATTACCTCAAGAGCTGGAAAAAAATATATGTTCTTGTTTAAAAAAAATTTTCTAATGCGTTATAGAGATAATATTATATAAATTATTAAAATTGTTGAAATATTTTATAACCCATAGGATGAAGCGTATGACAATGCATTCCAAAAATTTGTGCACATAATGTGATCCTTAAAATATAAAACCTCTTCTAAACGTTTTAGGAAATAGAATTAATAAGGAATATTTGTATCTCAACCTAATAAAAAATAGTTATATATATAAAAATTTTGAAAGCAACCAATAATTAAAAATTAAAATTACAATAATAAAAAATTAAATTCACAACAACAAAAAATAAAGTTATAATAAATTTTTAACGATCAAAATTTAAAATTTTAATAAACTTTCAAAGTAAATAAATAAAAATTTATAAATTAAATTTAAAATAATTAATAATAAATTTTAAATATTTTTAAATATAATGATAATTATAAATTTATTTAAATATTTAAAATTTAAATAATGATAATAATATTAGTTATTAAATTTAAAATATTTAATTTTTACAGCATGTATAAGCTTTCTACTTTTGTTTAATTGATAATTATATTATCTCAATTTAGCAGATTTATATATTCTTATTTTTTATTTAGATTTGTAAATGTTAATTTACATAACATTTTCAATAAACACCTTTTATTTTATTGAAAACCAATTATATTATTTTTTGACAAATACCTTTAAAATAATGTTGCCTTGCTTTTACTTAATTTTTATCACGATTGTTGTTCGTTAGAAAGATCGGAAAATAATAACAACAATAAAATAAAAAAAATTAAATTCAGATGAGCTTCACGTGTTTCCAGCTTTTTTTATAAACACCACGTGTCTCCAGCTAAACTAGAAGAAAGTACTACTGTTAGCTGTCTATAGCAGTAACAAATTATTCAAACAAAAAATAACATTAAAAGTTCATAATACGATGTTTATAGTTATATTATTATCCTTAATCATAGATATTCGAGGCTATTAGCTGTAACGATTAATGATTTCATTTTTCTATATATAGTTTAATTGTAATTTATAAAAAGAAAATAAAAAATACAATTTAAAAAGACAAGTGGCAGAAAAATAAGCAAAATAAGCAATAACGATGACTTTACTTGGCTCCCGAGCAAACTTCAAAGGGTCAACATCCTCGTGAACAAAGTACAAAAAACAAGAAAGGAATAGCAGTGCACGTTTAGATTACAGTCTTCTTACAAAAGAAAATTCTTAAATTAGTCTTTTAAAGTTATATGGATTGAATAATTTAGGTACATTAAGATGGTTTTAAGTTTTTTATTTTAAACCTTTCAAGAATTAATTTTAATTTTAATTTATAATTAAAAAATATTATCAAAATAAGTTAATTTATTGTATTTTATTCTTTTATTATAAATCTATAATTTCTATATATATTCTTTTACTAATTATATATGTGTGTTCTTTTATTATAATCATAGATATTCTATCTTATCCCAAGGCCATAGCTTCACTTGAATTCAACTATGGATTGGCAATTTCTATATATATGTGTTCTTTTACTAATTGCCAAACATCTCTCCTAGTCACATTAACAATTAATGTTCATGATTTGCTAATATTTTTCTCTTAAAAATTTACATACATTATCTCATAAAATAAAATTTTATTTTAAATAGATCGATAAAATTTTATGTATGAAAAATATTATAATTGTTAATATAATATCTTAATATCATTATTCTCCTATAATTATTTACTCTATAAAATAATTTAAACAAATTATTTTTTTAATAAGATACTATTTTAGTTATAATAGACATAAGTTAAGAAAAACATAAAAATTAAAAAAAATGTTAATTAAATAACTTAATGAAAAGTAAGAAATAAGGTATAGTCATGTAACAAACATAATTATGGATGACCATCAATTAATTATTAACTTAAAATGATATTAAGAATGATCAATTACTGTGTCATATACATAATAGAATTTTGAACTAAAAAATAAAAATAAAAATTATATTTGTTTTTATATATTTTGAGAAGGATTTAGGGTTCAACATAACGCATCCTTTTATTTAGACAACAGTGTTGGTTGTTAGAAAGAGGGGGTGTTAGGAGATACTTGTAAAGACACTCTAATGTCAAAGTAAGCTTTGTTAACAACTAACAGTGAATTGCTTAGAATTATCATACCTTAATATAAAGCTTGTAGAAGTCTCCTTTTATACTAAAGAGATTCCTCTTCACAAAGTTGAAAATAATGGGAAGGTAACTTTTCATTATGAATATTTTTGTTCATTACAATATGGCACTTTATTGGTCATAAAAAGAGGACTTGTATCTACATATTGGAACAACCACTAGTGGAAAAATAGCTTTCTATAACAGGATTTTACGTCGGTTATTCGCCAACCGATGTAGAAAAAAGGCGGTGGCATTTTTGTAAATAAATTTGACACTTTCTACATCGATTTCTTTATAACCGATGTAGAAAAACAGGCGGTGACATTTTGGTAAATAAATTTGACACTTTCTACATCGGTTGCTTTATAACCGATGTAGAAAGTCACTTTCTACATCGGTTGATTTGTAACCGATGTAAAAAGTGACTTTCTACATCGATTATAAAGCAACCGATGTAGAAAGTAAGACTTTCTACATCAGTTGAGTAGTGTAACCGATGTAGAAAGTCCATTTTACATCGGTTCTATGAAACAACCGACGTAGAAAGTCTGTTTTCCCTCCTCTTTATCTGATGCGACCGTTGTCGTCCTCATAAGTTAAACACTCCATTACGAGCTCCTGCCCTAACTCATCTCTGAGCCTCCACAAGCACTGTCGTCGTCGTCGTCGTCGTGAAAAGCACCGTCGTCGTCGTCGCGAAGAGCCCCGTCGTTCTCTGAAACAACCGTCGTCGTCTATGTCGTCGTCGTCGTCTACACCGGTATGTAGCATTCTGGCTCTCTGCTTAGGGTCTCTGTTCCTGTTTCTGCATTAGTGCTTAGCCTTAGGTTCTCTGCTTTGTTAAATCACTATGTTGCTCGGTTAGCTTATCGTTTGCCTTCTCTATTTCTACATGTTACTCGTTTGCCTTATCTGTTTCTACATGTTACTCTGTTTTAGCATTGCATAAAATGTATTTTTGTTTTTATTACATTATATTGCAAAGATAATACTTTGTTTCTACATATTACATTAAATTGCATAAACCAGAATAGATTATATTACTGTTTTGGCATTGCAAAGATAGTGCTAAGAGCTTTGGAATTCAAGGAATGACATAGGTTGAAGCTTGAGGCAGTTTAGTTCAACTTAGGTCTCTACAATTGGTTATTATGGTGTTTAGAAGATTATTAGAGGTGATGTGTATATGAGCAAGAGTTTTTGGGGAAGGAAAATGAAGATAATATGGTCAATTAGAATCTGTTAGCAAGACAATAAAAATGAAGGAGATTTAAGTATTCAAAGCTTAGGAGTGGTTTAATATTCAAAGCTTAGGTCTTTGTTTCTTGTTTCTATTTCTGCATTAGTCTTAGCCTTTGCCTGTTACTTTGTATGAGGTAAATAGCCTTAGCCTTTGCTTGTTTAGGTCTCTGTTTCCGTTTCTGTTTCTGCATTAGTTGTTGTTAGCCTTAGCCTGTTTTTATTTAGGTCTTTGTTTTTTCTGTTTCTATTTTGCCTTAATCTTAGCCTTAGCCTTAGCCTGTTTTGCCTGTTTCTATTTTGCCTTAGCCTTAGCCTGTTTTGCCTGTTTCTGTTTTGCCTGTACCCTTAGCCTGTTTCTGTTTGTTACTGTTTCTGTTAAGGTTGAAATTTGCAATATAAATATGAATTGTATTTATTGTTTCTATTCAATAATTTTTTCATATTTGTTTTCTCTGCTTTTAACAGATACATGGCTGACCCTTCAGAGGTTCCTCCTTCACAAAGTGGGTCTGAGAACCCTTCTTCTCGGCAAAAGAAGGGAAGACGAGCCACACGGTTAAGAGAGTTAACCCTTAGCCGGAGCGGTGAGCAGAGGATTCCCATAGAGTTTGATCAGGCCACTGGGAATCCATTAGGGCCAAACAAGACAAAGTTTAAGAGTTATGTGACCCTCCTTGGACGAAGCAAGGCCAGTATTTTGAAGAAGGATTGGGACGATGTTGAGATGCGAGTCAAGGATCAAATTTGGGAGACTATCATGGTATTTAACTTTAAAGCTTTAAGTTTTTCCATAAATTTATCATTCACTAACCAATTACATCTTCTTTTATGTAGCTTACATATGACGTACCAAACACTAACTTCCTGAAGAGGAAGTGGCTTTCATTTGCTGGTGAGCGCTGGAGGGGCTTCAAGACACATCTCACTAGCAAATATATATATGGGTCACTCAAGGATGTGTCTCCTTGTGAGGAGTACCAGTTCCTTGATCAAGACACTTGGCAGAGATTTGTTGAGTCTCGAATGGATCCTGCATTCATTGTATGTATCTTTCTAATATTTTATTTTTTTAATTGACTAATATAAGCAATATTATGATTAAATGATTTGCTTTCTTATAACAGGAGAAAAGAAAGAAGGCTCAACAAATTTCTGCTAAGAACTTTTACCCCCACAGATTATCTCGTGGGGGTTATGAGTTGCTTCAGGAGAGGCTGATGGACCAGAAGTCGAAAGAACGTCAGCAATCATCTGAAGTAGACCCCTCTACACTTCTCTCTCCACCCTCTCCACCTTCACGCCATGAGAAATGGAAGAGGGCACGCCAAAAGGCAACTGGAGAGTACACATCAGAACCTTCTCGCATTGTTGCTGAGAAGATTGTAAGTAATCACATAATTTTGTAAATTTTCATTTTATTTATCTTCAAACATTTACATTACTGATAACGGTCATTTTTTGTTTTGTAGGATTCTTTGGTTGAACAAAGCTCACAAGGAGTCTTTGTTCCAATTGGCCGGGAGGACATCTTAAGTACAACTATTGGCCAACCGGAGCATCCAGGACGTGTTCGTGCAGTTGGCCGAGGTGTTGGCCTTAGACAGTACTTTGGATTGTCTTCTAGACAGACATCCAAAGAAGGTTTGGTGTCTAGAGATGAGTTGGACGCCATGCGTGAAGACATGAGGCAAGAACTGCGGCAAGAACTTCGAGAAGAGCTCAGACAGGAGCTTAGGCAAAAGCTTAGACATAAGCTTGCATCTTTGGGACTTTCCCAAACACAGGCACAGGGTCACCATCCATCACCTTCTCCTAGGCGCGTGAGCACAAAGGGAAGTTGTGCTCCGACGGAGGACCAACTACAGGGAGAAGAGGATGTAGATGCAGGTACAGACGATTATGAGTTATATGTTGATGATCCATATCGTCTGGTAGCAATTGGGAAAGTCTACACCTTGGGTTCAACCATCCATCACCAGCAAATTGATGATGATCATGTTAGAGTGGTGGTTGAACGGGTTGAAGATGCAGATGCTCCTGTTCCTGTCCCTACTCAGGAGGTTCATGTCGTGGGGCAAGCCCCCAACCATTTCATTATATGGCCGAGGAGACTTGTGCAGCGAGTTCAACCTCAGGTATTAGATAATTTTAGCATACGTTATTAATTTTTTAATATATATATTATGTGTGTCTATATATATTTCTTACTATTTTGTGAATTTATCGTAGGTTTATAAGGAAGATCGTGGGAAGAAGATGGATTTAAATGCTACAACAGATCTTCCTGAGCCTCCTGCAAAGAAATATGAGGTTGATTTGCTCACACGTCTGTTTGGTATCGCCATGAACTTGGGCGACCAAACTTTGCAAATAACAATGGAACTGGATATCATAGGGAAGCCCACACCTATCCCCTTCTATATTACTAAGAAGGATATATTGGAGTTGGTTGTGGGTAACGATCTCCTATGTGTAACAGTTCTACAATTATGGTTGATGTAAGTAAATTTCTAAACCTTACTTGAATTATTTCATTATCAAAAGCTAACATATGAAAATTATTCGTAATATTAGGTACCTGTATCGTATCTGCACTGAAAGAGGTAACTTACACCTCTATGGATTCCTGGACCCAGTTCATATGCAGAAAACTGAGAACAAGGTAGCTGAGATACAGGAATATCTTCAGAGGAGATTGCAGTCTGATAAAGACTGTTACCTAGCCCCCTATTTTCAATCGTAAGTCAATACTTAATTGCTTTATTTCATGAATTCAATTAAATTCCTAATTTTTGTTCATTGTCATCCATATTTTGTAGGGCCCATTGGCAATTAATCATTATTTGTCCTAAGCGGAATGTAGTTGTATTTCTATGCTCTGCTTGGCAAAAACCAAAAAAAGACATAAAAGACATTATAGATTTGTAAGTTTTTATGATTTTGGTATTTATATTCATATAACTTGTTATTGTCAAAGGTATTCATTTGCTTTTTATTTTACTGTAGAGCAATGAATGCTCGACTTCGGTTAAAAGGGACGCATCCATCACATATTAAAAAGCCTGTATGGATAATTCCAAAGGTAAGTACTTTATTAAAAGTTATTAAATTATTTTATATTCTTTTATCAACATCTCTAATTATATTTCATACTCTTTTTATTTTTTTGAAGTGTCCAAGACAACCCGGAGGAACCGAGTGTGGATATTATGTGATGAGACATATGTTTCTCATTGTCTCCGCTTCTATTGTTAACTCTTGGCACCAGGTAATTACAATTGTCTTCAATTAATTATTTAATTTTAATGCATAACATGACATGTTCACTAATTTTAATCAAAAACATCTTGTAGATATTTGACAATCCTCAACCTCTGTTAGATGAAGAAATTGATGATATCAGGAGACGTTGGGGGGAATTTTTGATTGAGGTTGCCAATTTGGGTTGAATTCATGGGATTTTTAGATTTTTAGTTTGTTTTTATTATATTTTATAATAAACATTGATGTATTTATTTTAATTATATAGACTCTGTAATTTCTGTATTGTCTACCTGGTATTCTGTTTATATATACAGGAATTGTGAATAAATAATATGGCAATTTCCTTAAATGAAAAAAAGATTTAAAAAAAAATATAAACTTTCTACCTCGGTTGTGACCTTAACCGATGTAAAAAGTTACTTTCTACATCGGTTGTGACCATAACCGATGTAAAAAGTCAGACTTTCTACATCGGTTGTAGGCACAACCGATGTAGAAAGTGCACTTTCTACATCGGTTAAAGTAACAACCGATGTAGGAAGTATAGTTTTCTACATCGGTTGAAGTTTTAACCGACGTAGAAAGTGTACTTTCTACATCGGTTCTATAACCGATGTAGAAAGTCTAAGTTTCTATATCGTCCGCTTCAATACCGCTCAAATAACCGATGTAAAAAGTCCATAATAACCGATGTAAAAAACTTATTTTCCACTAGTGAACGTAATGCTATAACAGTCTACAATAAGCCCCCAATTGACATGCCATGTTGATAGTGTGTTGGATAAACCGTGACAATAGGATGAACATCACGGTCGATCTACTTTCACAAGGTTTCATTTTGTGTGGTACTGTGTGATGAAGGATTATAGACCTCTTCGAGATTGAGGTTTGGATCCTGCATTTGGGGTTATCCTAAGAGTTATCTCATGCTTCTACAACCTTTTGCATTTATCTTTTTGTCGAACTAGAATTATCACGTGTCTTATCAGCAACACGAATGAATTTTTAATCATGACTTTAAGGTGGATTCCACTAATAGCTTCAATAATTACTAATCTCACTTATACTGATCCCTTGTCTTATTTTATTTTATTTTTTTACTTTCACTTTCTTTGTTCTATTTTCTTTGATTTTTGCTTCCTTCGGTTGTCCTCTCGCTCGCGCTTCTTGTTGTCACTTTCTTAGACTTATGACTTTCTTCATCGTCTTTCCTAACTTGCATTTCGATGGTATTTTACTACTTTCCATCTTCTCTGATTTTTTATTTTTATTTTTAGCTTTCGTATTTTATTTGCTATGTATTTTTCTAGTCACATTGGTTAGTGCATGCTTTGGGAGGTGATGGTGAGGGACATGGTGATGGGCTAGCTTGTGTTAATTTTTTCTCCTTTTAATGGAGAGTTTCAGGTATTTTCTTTTCATCGATTCAATTCCCTCCCAGAGACCAATGATCTCTCTCTCTCTCTCTCTCTCTCTCTCTCTCTCTCTAACCTGTAGGGTTTTGGGCAAACCTTACTACTTGGTTGTCAAAGTTAAGGGTGTTTTACAATTCCACCGCATTCCAATTTTTTGTTGGGTCATCCTTGGATTCTTTCTTCCAAATCTTTTAGGGTAGACCTAATAAAAGTTATCCAAGCTAATGGTGCCCATAGATAGAGTATCGAGGCTAACCGAGGTAATCATGTTGTGCGGGATGTTGTGACTGATGGAGACCTTCTTCCTTGACCTTTCAATTAAATGGAGACAAAAAATTTCATACTCACTTCATCTCGATTTTTTTACGAAGAAAACTTATGTTAATTGGGGTCAAGAAAGGTTAAATAAAATTTGATATTTGAAAGTTCAAGTAAATATGGGTATGGAACACTAATATTTATCCTGTTTTCACCTTTAAATTCTTTTTGATATATAAAATTATTAAAATATTTTTATTATTATAAAAATATTATATAAAATTATTAAAATTCTAAAAATAATAAAATATATAAATTTTAAAAAATATAATAATTTAAAAAGATATAAAATAATTAAATTAAAAAATTAAGCTTGCATAAACTATGACATTCCTAAAATTGAAAAATTGATGTGAAAAGCAAGTCATACAAAACATAATGTAGTCCATTATTTTATCTAATAGAAAACATATTTTCAAGCCCTTGAAATTTAGCTTTATAAAAAGTAACCATGTTAAGATAAAATAAGTAACTAAGAATTCTTAAGTGAGTTAAGCTAGAGGAACATTATATAGAATGTTAAATGGGATTTATTGTGAAGTAAATATTATGTAACCTGTTAATGATATGAACATGTTGAATAAAGAAATTACAAAAATTACCAAGAAGTTTAGCCTGATAATAGAGAGTTTAGGAAACATTAAAAATGCCATGGTGCTTCCTTTCAACCATTCTATTCTATTGTAGGATTTTAATATAATTATTTTTTATGCGTTGTACCTTTAGGAAAAAATATATCATTAGAATAAATTTCAATATCATTATCATTTTCCATGCATTTTAATGTAGAATGAAATTGGTTCATAAAGATGAAAAATAAAAAATTTATTATTTTCTGCTAAATTTATATTTTATTAAAATAATTCAAATAAATCATTTAAAATCATCAACTAAAATTAAGAAGTATCAATGTCTAGATAAAAAAAGAACATGATAAGATCCTTAAACATCAACATGCAACAAATCAGGAATTTTATGAGAATGTGATTCATAAGTATAATGT
Source organism: Canavalia gladiata (assembly GCA_037954105.1). NCBI lineage: Eukaryota > Viridiplantae > Streptophyta > Magnoliopsida > Fabales > Fabaceae > Canavalia > Canavalia gladiata. Next base: position 72,529,328 of record CM075658.1, read on the forward strand.
GTCACTTTTCTTTATCTTACAAGAAGATATATCATGAGCATAAAAAGTAAGATTAAATAAAATAAAATAAAATACTTAATAAAAATAAATCAATCTTATATTAATATATGATAAATATCTTAGAAAAAGTAAGATTAAATAAAATAAAATTATACTTAATAAAAATAAATCAATCTCATATTAATATATGATAAATATTTTAAACTAAGATCATGGAATAAACATAGAGCTTTATTATTAAAAGTTATGACACACCACAACATGTAACAAAACTACTTTAGGTATATTCAACACAAATAATTCATTATACAAACTAGCAATCATCCATTCTCTTTGTAAAATCTACTTAATCAAACAACAATTGATATAAAATATTAAATAATATTATAAGAAATCTAATACTTTTGTTTTTATAACAAATTAATATAAAAATGAGATTCATATATATTATATATAAAATTAAAGATGCAAAAGAGATAAACAATGTCAATAATAAAAAGAGATAATTTTTGAATCATTTGATAAAGTAATAAAGATAGAAATCAAATGCTTTAGTTAGTTAAGAATATCTAACAACCATGTTGAAGAGAAATATCTGATTTATGAGAATTAAAAATTTTTTTAAATATTAAAAGAAAAAAAAAAGAGAAAAACACTTCATTTGAATTCCTATTAAATTGATTTTTTAACATAAGATATTATGCCACAAAATATACTGTTCCTGCATATTTATATGATTATTTTGTTTGAAAATATGTTATTTATATTATAAAAATTATATAATGATTTTTTTTTATTATATTATTTTTATTTGTATTTTTATAATTATTATTTATTATATTTAATATTATATATTTTTGTAACAATAATAATATTTTTATTTTATTTATAAAAATATTATTATATTTTCTTTATATTGTTTTTTACTTTTTCAAGCGCAGCAACTAACCACACAATTGAGAGATTTTTTTTATTTAAAAAAATGAACAATTTATTTTTTAATTATACTTTTTTTATAACATAAAAAGTAATAAAAATAAAATTTCGAACTTTCATGTTAAACTATTTTAATTTTTAATTTTTTTACTTAATATATTTTATGATAAAACAATTAGAGGTAATTAATAAATTTATTTTTAATATTTATAATGATTATCAAATTAACTTTTAAAATTGATAAAATAGTAATAAAAATTTTAAACCATTTTTATCAATCACATTAGATTTAAAAGGATTAATATAATAAAAAAATAAAAAAAAATAATATGAATAATAAAAAATAATTTCAGAACTTTATTATTTTTTAAATATACAGAATAATTTAGTAATCCTTATAAAAGTTAGAAATAAATGTGAAGGTTCTCTCAAATAAATTACGTTGAGCTTGCAAGACATTTTGATAACATTCGAAAAATCAAATCAAAGTTAAAGTGAAATTTTAAATGATGAATTCATTAGTAAATTTATTTATTTAGTAATCAAAATTTTAAAATAGTATTACTATTATAATTGAATAAAATAACATTCAAACTAAAAAAATGTTATTTACAATCGGATCAGTTTAATTAATAAATTCAGTCTGATGTTTAAAATATTAATTTTATAAAAATTATTACGCTTATCAATATGTAAAATTAAGAAAATAATTTAAAAATTAAATAAATCAATTGATCTATTTATTTACTTTAAATCATTTAAATCCAAAATAATAAGTAATTACTTAAATTTTATTCTTTTTAAATAACATCTTCATCATTAAAATTTTTTGTATAAACTAAATTATTAAAAAATATTTTTATTATATCATAAATATTTTTATCTCAAATAAATTTATTTTAAATAAAAATTAACTGTAATTTAAGAAAATATCTAAATTAAGATAGAATAATGGTTGGCTGAAAAATTATCCCCCTTTTTCAACTGTCTATCCATCCATTATAACATATATCTTTTTAACATACATAAAATAATATTTTTTTAAAATATTATTAAAATTAATAGGTAATATTTTTATATTTTGATAACATTATTTAAATATTACTAATAATATTTTGTAATATAACTCTTTTTAAAATATTACTAAAATTAATAGATAATATTTTTTAAATATTATAAAAAATATAATATATTATAGTGACATCTACAAAATATTTTCCATCAAATATTATCGTTTTATTTTACTTTTTTAATTTTTTTTAAATTTAAATTTAAAATACTATGTTAAACTATTTTAATTTTAAATTTTTTATCATTAAAAAATTTCAATAACTTTAATTTTAAAATTTTCATTCTTAAATTTTTTTTAATAATTTTACCTTTTAAAATGTTAAATAACATAAATACCTTGTAGAAAATTATTTAATAATTATATAAATTAACATAAAATTTTTGCTATAATTATTATTATTATTATAGTTGTAATATTATGATATACATATGTTTATTAATAATTATAATATAAATATAATACAAAATAAATATATGATAAAGATGTATAATATATACCTATATACTTATAATTGTGTTAAAATATTTAAATTATATATAAAATAATTGAATATTAAATATATAAATTTTACTCAACATAAAAAATTAAAAATGTATCTTATTTTTTTTTAATTTTTAAAATATTGAAATGAGGTTAATTAGTCATCATGGATTATTTATTATTAAAGCAATTTTTAAAATGTTCTTATTTATGATTTCTAATTATTTAAAAAATCATTTATAAAATTTTAAACATTTAACATTTTTTACTTTTCTTTTCATTATATATATATATATATATATATATATATATATATATATATATATATATATATATATATATATATTCAAAGGCGCCAACGCCCCAAGAATACAAATTAATAAGATAAGATAAACCATCAAAGATCTTGAAGCTGGTTTGCTAACAATGCTAGATGATATGCATAAACATTAATTATTTTTTTAACGTATAAATAATATTATTTATTTATTTGTTTATTTATATTTTTAAATAAATAAAATAAAATAAATCTAACCATCTATATCTAAATATAAATAAATATATGCTGATGTATAAAAAGTTTTTTCATATGTATAAATAATTTTTTACTAACATCTTCTAGATTTATATTTTAAAGATTCATTCAAATCATTACTTCATCTCTTTTTAATATAATTTTTTATGCTTTCGTTTCGTCTTTTTTTACCTTTTATATTTTTAATCTTTCAAATTTTTTATATCAGAAACTTCTAATGTTTAAATTTTTATATTAATGGACATAAAAATAACTTATTTAACAAATTTAAGAAGGATAATTTTTCAGCCAGCCATCATCCGAGTTTTTATCAATAAAATTATTTAATAAATTTTCTTGTTTATGATTTTTAATTGTTTTAAAAAATATTTTATTTATTCAATTTTAAACGCTTAACATAATTAACCTTTTTTCCCCATATAATATACGTAAGTTTGTCAATAACATCTTTCATATTTTTATTTTTAAAATTCATTTATTTTATCTAAATGTTTATCCTTTTTGTTTCATATTTTTTGTCTTTTTATATTTTAGTATTTTAAATTTATATTCAAACTTTAATGTTTAAATTTTATATTAATTTAAATAAAAACGGATTTAAGATTATTAATAATAAATTATGAATGATTAATAATATTAATTCTCTTACTTTATATATTTATTTACTTTAATATATTTGCTCGGGAAAGGATGACGATAGCATGCTAAAAATTTATACACCTCTAAGCTGTCCAATCCGCATCTATAAACGTCGTTTTAAAAAAAATTTTAATATATTATTCATATGATTTTTAATATTATTAATTAGTTAAAAATTATAATAAATGTAAATTTAAAATTATTATTATAAAATAAATAATTTTTGATAAGTCATAATATTTTATAATTAGATACTATTACAATTTGTTTACCTTATTAATATATTATAATTTGTTTACAAAATATCCCTATTTTGCTTTACTTTTTAAATCTGAAATAACATGAGGTAATGTAAATTTCGTATAAATTATGTTATAATATAATAATAATATGTTACGGTATACATGTATGTAGTTAAATAATTATGATATAAGTATCTAAACAATAAATTTAACAAATATATTCTTTAATGTTGTTAATTAATATACATTTAACATAATTTTTTTTACAATAAAAAAGATGAATTTAAATTCAACTCTTATGTAAATTAATAGTTTTAATTATTCTTCATATTGTTAAAGAGATTTAAATTTATAACTTTACGGATTATAAATACAATTCTTATAATCTTTGTTATATATAAATACTTTAAATTTTGTCAAAAATTAAGCTCTCATATATAAATATGAAATGTATAAATCTAATTAAACATAAAAATTTATGAATTATACTTAAAATTTGGTTAATTTTTAAAAATTAAAATGTGGTTACTTAGTCATCAATTATTACTTAATAAATATTTTTTAAAAATATTCTTATTTATGAATTCTAACATTTTAAAAAAATAATTTATTCAATTTTAAACATTTAATATATTTTTAATTTTTCATATAATATTTATAAGTTTGTCAAAAAAAACATCTTTTATATTTTTATTATTTCAAATCCATTCATATCATAACTTCATGCATTTTTTTCTATCTAACTTCCGTATCTTTTTGTTTCATACATTTTTTATTTTTATACTATTAATCTTTCAAAAATTTTACATTCAAATTTTTATATTGATGTAATAAAAATTTAATATTATTATCAATAAGTTTGAAAGATTAATGATATAAAAATAAAAAAACATTATTTACTTTAGAAATCCGCGTGGCTTGGTTGTTACAAATTTATCTATCTCTAAATTTAACGGGCGCTTATGCATTTTATGGGATTAAAAAAAAGTAAGATATTTAAATTATGAATGAAATACATAGAATTGTTAAATTATTGGTGCACGTAGATATAATTGCTTGAGAATTTTGTTAACAAAGTTCAAATTTAATGTTATTATAAAAATAAATAATGAATAAACTGATTTTAAAGAAAAAATTATCATGTGACTTTAATTAAACCTGTGTACATAATTCTTTATATAATAATATTAGATCTAATTTTATTTTTAATCTTTAGAGAGAGAATATATATATCTTATTATAAAATTAATTTTTATGTAAAATTTCACAAAATTTGGTAAATATTAATAAGTCCTATAAAATATTATAAAATCATATTTATAGTTTTTATAGTTATTTTTCTCTTATGTAAATCATCAAAAATTTGATCTCCTTTTCCCATTTTGGTGGTGTAATTTATTTGTTGGATTAGAGTAATTTATAAAAAATTATCTAATTAAAAATATTAAATAAATAAAATTTAATAATTTAATATTTTTAAGCAAATCATAATTCGCAATTATAAATTTGTAAGTTTTTAAATATTAATGTATGAAATGAAACATAACTTACAATTTTTTTAAAAAAAAATGAATTGTACATGCTATTTATTATCACTTCTGTTGATTATTGAAAAATATGTTCAAGTGATATGTTTGTCATCATGGATGTACAAGAACATCGTTACCAAAAATATGATCCATATTTATAGGATTTCAAGGCATTAAATTTAAAATATTATTGTATTCTGCTTTTCGGCCTAATATAAAAAATGATAAATTTAACACTTTTTTCAATTTTTTATAAGAGTTTTAAAAATAAATTTACTTATCTATAATATAATATTTTTTGTGAAAATTTATAAATATTTACTATTCTTTATATTTATCTTTTATAACTTTAATAATTTAAAATAATATAATTAATACATAACAAAATAATTTTATTTTAAATAAATATAAATGTAAATATAAAAATCTGTATTATTTTAAAAACTGATATATTAATTGAAATTATTAATATAAATAATTTATTAAGAAAATTTTATAAAAATACGAAGAAGTAAGTTGTATCTTTCATTTACGACTTATTTTAAATTAGTAATTTAAAAAAAAACTAAAATATGTTAATTATTTAATCAATTTTTAATATGTGACTAAAAGTATGTAATAAAAACTTAAATATAATAAATATTTATTAAAGTTAAATATTTTAATATATTAATAATATTTATTTTATAAAAATTATTATTTCTTATATATTTTGAATATACATTAAAAGAATATACATTAATTTAATTATATTTCTAAGGTAAAAAAGAAATGTCACCATCAAAGTTAAAACTTAAAAGTAGAAAATATTCCATTTTTACTATTTATAACAAGAAAAAAAGAGAGGTTGAAATTTAGAAGAAGAAGCATAGATTTAGAGGGTGAATTGGGCAACGTGGCCAAATCATAGACATGAGATAGGATAGCCCTATCATACGTTTGGTGCCCCGCCGTCTTTTCTGCCACCCAGTTTCAGAGCTTATCATAATCATAATATACTAATATTTTTTTAAAAAAATTTATTTTTACTTTTACATATTTTTATTTCTTGTTTTTTACTTATTTGTAAACTAAATAATTTTATATTCTTGTACAATTTTATACATATTTTAATTAATAGCTAAAATATATTAAATGTTCTTCATATTTTTAAGATAGTAATATTTACAAAAAAAGGACCACTTTTACTTTTACATCTTATTTTTCTTAATTATTTATAGTTATTTTTAAATTGAATAATTATATATTATTTTACATTTTTATACAAACACTTTTAATTACTAAATAGAAAATATCAAACATTTTCGTTTTTAAGATTAATAAATATATATTTTTATTTTTTTACTTAATTTATAAAATAGTATAAGAATTATTAAACAATATAGTAAAACTCTTACAAAAAATCAGGAGCAATGGTAATTTATAGCTATGCGATCTATATAAATTTTACTTTTTTAAATATATAAAAAGACTAACAGAAAATAAAAATATTAAAATTATACTACTTACAACCATTAATTTTTTATTTTAATAAATTTTAAACTGTAAAATATACTCAAATTAATTTGAATAAAATTTTTATATTCAAATGTATATTATTTATAAAAAAAATCATTAACATATATCATAATATAAAAATACTATTTTGGTTCAAGTTTAAATAAGTTAAAATTATAAAATATTTATTTAATTTAAAATTAAATAAAGTTAATTTTTTATTAGATCTGATCAAATTATTAATATTGATAGTTAAAATAATTTATCTAAAATCTTAGATTTAAATCTCATTTATTTTATTATTATATAAAAAATTATAAAATATACATAAAAATATAAATCTGAATTAGTTTAAATAATAATATTTTACCGTAACATTCAATACAAGAATTAATTTTCTTACCTTAAAACATGCAAAGTCAAAGTTATTTATTAGCAACAAAATGTCATAAAAGACCGGGAAAAAAATGCTTATAAAATTACACAATATAACAATAATTTATTTGGGGATGAATATAATAATGAAAAGTTAATTTCTTGTGTCCTTTTTCATCCGGTGCTTTTGCTATAATACGCCGGAAGTGGCGAGTGTCTTTGGTCGTTTGGCCTCATCATCAGGTAAAAGTGATTTGAGAGCTTTGGTTCATGGAAAAAGCTCCCAACATTCAGTGACCCTAATCTTTTTTCTTTTCTGTCCTCACTCTTATTCTTCTGTTATATATATCTATATATATAGATATATAGATATATATATAAATAGATATCCGTATTAATATATAGCTTCTGGATCTTCTTCCACCTCTTAACGGATCTCAGATTCGGACTCCCCTTTTTGGTTCTCCAAAATTGTTCTTTTTTTTTTTTTAATTTGATGTTCTCTGAATCCTCTCAAATTTTGTGTTTTTCCGTGTTGACAGAGAAAACATGGATGAAAGCAGGTAGCTTTATAGTCAAAGTGTGAAGGGTACATAGCAGCAGATTTTCAGCGTTGAAAAAGCACTTTGTGCACTGCTTTATTTCAAATGCTTCACAGTTAGTTTGGAGAATTCTTTTGTCATTGACAATTTGCTTTTCTCTGCAAGCCCTTTTCTTTTACCTGCTTTTGTTTTTTCTGCACCCAAATTTCACTTTGTTTCTTGGTCACTTTACCATAATTTAACAAGGTGGTTGCTTCCAAATCTCGGTTTTGATTCATAAGGGTGCTTCAAAGTTTGTTTCTTTTTCGTTTTGGGGGAGGGGGGCTTTGGGTTGAATATGGAGTGTAAGAGGGTGAAAGAATATCCAGAATTAAACCTCATGAACCGAGCTTCAGCTTTTCCTGATGAGGTGCTGGAAAGAGTGCTTGGGATGTTGAAGTCACGCAAGGATAGAAGCTCGGTTTCTTTGGTGTGCAAAGAGTGGTACAACGCTGAGAGATGGTCAAGGAGGAATGTGTTCATAGGGAACTGTTACTCTGTGTCTCCTAAGATCTTGACACGCAGGTTCCCAAACATTCGCAGTGTCACACTGAAAGGGAAGCCTCGTTTCTCTGATTTCAACTTGGTTCCTGCCAATTGGGGTGCTGATATTCACTCATGGTTAGTGGTGTTTGCTGAGAAGTACCCTTTGCTTGAGGAGTTGAAGCTCAAGAGGATGACTGTTACTGATGAGAGCTTGGAGTTTCTGGCTCTCTCATTTCCCAATTTCAAAGCCCTTTCTCTTCTCAGTTGTGATGGATTCAGCACTGATGGGCTGGTTGCAATTGCCACTAATTGCAAGTAAGTGTCAATTGTCATGAAAAATCTTATGTTCAGTCCGGAAAATGCTAATAATTTATGATTTTTTAAAAAGGATTTTACTTTTGGTTGTTGTTAATCTTTCATTTGTGATATAAATGGTTTGATTGCTCTGAGAGCGAGAGAGAATGGTGTTCCTGTAATGAATAAACTCCAGTGGAGTTTGCATTTTTCCTGCTGATGTCTTTGCTTTCCTTATTACCACTTTCTATCTATATGGCGATGTTACTGTTTTGATATGAGATCTTTGCTTTTAACTTTTGGATGATGTAATACAGTTAATTGATGAGTTTACTTTTTAACAATTTTAAATTTGATTCTCTTGTTAAAATTGTCCCTTTTAACCAATTCAGATTATAGGTCATGTTATTATAGCTATTTACTCTCAGTTTTTGAATTTTGACCTTCATTTTTATCTCGGTATATCTTCTTATTAGTTGATTCATTCTTAGATTGTTTTTAGTGCCTTGCTTGTTTGCCATTTTCACATGCTGTGCTTTGTTACCATTTCTTATTGGTGAGACCTTTGTGAATTTTGTTGGCAGTGGAAACAGAATCCCACTACAGAACTGTTTTTATATGAGGGCCACTTCTTTTCTGTATGACGAAATTAACATTTGAGCATCAATTGAGTGGGAACATGGTAATATTCCTTATTTATACCAAAAAAAACAGCTAAGACCTAGGGAATCAATGAACTTTTATTTCTCTAGAAGGTGGTCTTCTTACTTGTGCTGCCAGTATGTGGATAGACTTAGCTAAGATTGGTTGTATGCACAAGATGCTACTTATTCTTTGGATGGAGAAAAGTTGATATGACTATTTCACTGTGAGCAATTCTATGATGCAAGCGGGAGAATGAGAATTTCCGACTAATTCATGGATTGGTTTGTTGGAGTTCACTTAAAATACTGGGCATTTATAAACATTTTGTAGAATTTGAATTTCTTTATAGGTACATATGTTTTGACATAATAGGGCAGCCTTCAAATTCTGTGTTCAGATGTTTAACTGTAAATATATGCTTTGGCTAGGGATCTTATGTGAGTTGAACAAATTTCTAACTGAAAGCATAAGCTATGTGAAATTGTTGTTACTTTGATTAAAACTATACATTTTTTGGTCGCTTTAGAATTTTCCTTATGGATCTCAAAATTTTAACTCATGGTCGCATCATATTAAATAGCTGTAAAATAGGTATTATTTCCATTATGATGGGATTATTTACCTTATCTTTCATTTGACCAATAAATAATCTTCTGCATTCTACTTGGACACAGGAATTTAACTGAGCTTGACATACAAGAGAATGGTATTGAGGATAAGAGTGGTAATTGGTTGAGCTGTTTCCCCGAAAGCTTTACATCATTGGAAGTATTGAACTTTGCCAATCTGCACAATGATGTAAATTTTGATGCACTTGAGAAACTTGTCAGTAGGTGCAAATCATTAAAGACCTTGAAGGTTAATAGAAGTGTAACACTGGAACAGTTACAAAGGCTACTTGCTTGTGCTCCTCAGTTGGGTGAGCTTGGTAGCGGTTCATTTTCACAAGAGCTGACAACACAGCAGTACTCAGAACTTGAAAGTGCATTCAATAATTGTAAAAATCTTCACACACTTTCCGGTTTATGGGAGGCTACAGCACAATATCTCCCAGTTCTGTACTCTGCTTGTGCAAACCTAACTTTCTTGAACTTCAATTATGCTCCTCTTGACAGTGATGATCTTGCTAAGCTTGTTGTTCACTGTCCTAAGCTTCAGCGCCTCTGGGTATGGCTTTTTATTGTGTTCTTTATTGTATGGTCTCATATGCACTTTGAATTTAGCATGGTTGTGATTATCCTAGTTTATGGTGCATGGAGTGGCAGATTTTCTGTTGTTAAGTTTCCTGTGCCTGCTAATGAGATTGTATTGGAACATCTACTTAACTGATTAAATAACTGATACAGGTTGTGGACACAGTTGAAGACAAGGGGCTAGAAGCTGTTGGATCACATTGTCCATTGCTTGAGGAACTGCGTGTTTTTCCTGCAGATCCCTTTGATGAGGGCATTGCTCATGGAGTTACTGAGTCAGGGTTTGTGGCAGTCTCTCAAGGATGCCGGAAGCTTCACTATGTTCTCTACTTTTGCCGTCAGATGACCAATGCTGCTGTGGCTACTGTTGTGCAAAACTGCCCAGACTTTACTCATTTCCGACTGTGCATCATGAACCCTGGTCAGTGGGATTATGTGACTCATGAACCTATGGATGAGGCTTTTGGAGCAGTTGTTAAGACCTGCACCAAACTCCAGAGGTTTGCTGTATCAGGTTTGCTGACTGACCTAACTTTTGAGTACATAGGGAAGTATGCCAAAAACTTGGAAACTCTTTCAGTGGCTTTTGCTGGAAGCAGTGATTGGGGCATGCAGTGTGTGCTGGAAGGCTGTCCAAAGCTGAGAAAACTTGAGGTAAGGGACTGCCCATTTGGCAATGCAGCACTTCTGTCCGGTTTGGAGAAGTATGAGTCAATGAGGTCTCTGTGGATGTCTGACTGCAAAGTGACAATGAATGGCTGTAGATTGTTGGCAAAAGAAATGCCTAGGTTGAATGTTGAAGTAATAAAGGAAGAAGGAAGCGATGATAGTCAGGCTGAAAAAGTTTATGTTTATCGATCTGTTGCTGGGCCAAGAAGGGATGCTCCTCCATTTGTTCTCACTCTCTGAAATGCTATCTCTACTCCTACTTTGAAGCTCAAATTGTCGTTGGTAATCTCTCAAACAGATAAACAGCCTAGCACTCCTATTGAAACATGCTTGACATCGAACTGCTATTCCACAACTACTCCATTAATTAGAATCAGAAGTGACTTGAACTAATTTTCTCAAAAATATAATTCTGTTCCTTGAAAGCCAAATGATTGGTAAAAAATTGGCCTGGTCTCTAGTCACACCATCATTTTTTCTTTTTTGTCAATTGATTTAGTGTTTGTTTGATTCAAAGTTGAGTAAAATTGATTTTGAACCAGAGAATGTCATTGAGATGCATGCATCAATTAATTTGAAACATATTTTGATTGAAACGTGTGTTTTCCATTGGAAAGTACAATAATTGATTTTCTAATTTCATAGCAAAAAAGGCTACATGGTTCTGAGTTAATTGCTAGTATCTCATGCATTATTTCTTTCCCAACTGCATAAATTGTTATGCTCACACAAAAGCTTATCTATCTAAAAGTGGTAGCATTTGCTCCTAAAATTTCTATGCTGGCTAGGTTGGAAGTTGGAACCTTCCACAGATTTGTCTTTCATGACTCAGTCCTATTGAAGTTTGAATTTTCTATTAATTCCCATGTTCAATAATTTTGTTGTGCAGGCTTTGGTTGCCTCCACAAACGGCAAAACCCATGCTGATAATGAAGACTCAATAATATGGAAGGTGGAAGGAAGAAAGGGGAGATCCTGCAAGATTCAAACTTCAAATCCTGTTCTGAATGCTTTAGGTTCTCCTGCTACATCAATGCCAGGGATAAGGAAAGGCCAGAGACACAATAAAGCCAGCTATTTTTGACATATCCTATAATTGCAATACTTGCCTTCTTGAGATTAGCTGGACCCACCAAGAGAAATAATGCAACTGTCCATTGAAGATGAGCAAAATTGATGGCAATCATTGTCTACAATATTCATATCACATGAAAAATCTGGTATTGATTGCAGACAGAAAGTTCTATAATTCCAGAGGATCATGGCAGAAGGAATTGGATGAGTGCTTGCAATAGCAAAGCCAAATCTGTGTACTTATCTCTGCCCTTTTGCTACATTTTTGTTGCTGATTGAAATACCTATTCAGGAAAACAAACATTCCCTTCTGATAAATGGCGGAAATCATGGAAATAAATGAGATTAAAAAACAGTGATTCATGTTTGATTGGATATATTCTATCGGCAATTTTTGTTAATGTGCAGATCAAATTCTTTGGATTGTGATAATCAAATGATTTTGTGAAATAAAGACAATTTACTCGGCAAGGTTGATTTAGCTTAGTGTCATCATCAAAACGTATCCTACTCAAAAAATGGAAAAAAATTCCTTGAACTTACAAAATTCTCTTTACCGTCCTTTTTCTTGTATCATCCCAGTGTTCTTGAATTCAACAAAGAATGGTTGCTGATCGACTATGTTGCATGGGCATGAATATGATGCATTAATACAATAATTTTTCAAAATATATTAAATGCAAGTATGATAATATATATTATGATGCATTAATATAATAATTAAAAAAAAACAAGTATGATATTATATATTAAGTAAAATATAATTACATTTATAAATTATTTGTATTTTATTAATTTATTTTCCTTGATTTCTTTATTTCTCTTAAAATGATGCCTTTATATATATATATATATATATATATATATATATATATATATATTATAAAATAAAAAGCATACTTATATTGGTTTTTTTTGTCATCAGATTATATTTTATCCTTCTCAAAAAACTTATTAAAAAGCATAATTGTAATTCAATTTAAATAAAAATATTATATTCAAATTATGATAATGATTCTTTCATTATCCATAGAAATAAGATAATCATGCTTTGATACAAAGATAGTTCCCTAATACACATTATTGAGTATGATATGGATACGTATTTGTGAATCGTTGTGTGCTAAAAGTGAGTACACGCGTACACACATAATGGTACAAAATCCATTGACAAATGCAAGTTATTAAAGCAATTGGCAACTTTTATGTCTTGTGTGGTGAGTGTAGTTACAATAGGGGGAGTTCTCGAACTACTTAAAGGTGAACCTTGAACGTGTTAATACAACACCCTCTTTATTTTATTTTATTTTATTTATTTTTTGTGTGAAAAACACATGAACTGTCGCTGTGGATCATTTATTGGGCTCTCATCCCATGAATCACTTCATTAAGTGTAAGGATAAGCTCCATTTTAGGTGCTTACGGCTTCAGCTACTAAATTTTCTTTTAAGGCATTTAATGAAGGCAAAATTCAAAGAGTAATAACTCTCAACGACTTGGCCGTACGGCATAAAATGTGAAGGTATGGGTTTTGGTTCCCAAAATTTGCCACCTGCAAAGCAGATTGATTCCCTTCTAACTATGTCAATATATTCTCAATAACAATTTAAGAGAAAATTTTTAATGGATAAGATCATGACATAGGATTATGAAACATCTAACCAATTTTTCACAACTTAACTTTTAACCAATTAAATCTGAATAGAAAAAATGTAAATCATAAATCATATCTTTTTAAAAGATGATTTCTAAGACTAAGTTCTCAAAATCTAATTGGAATCCTGAATAGATTTGTTGAACTCAAGAATTTCTCTAACAATATAAACATTATAGTTAACACATTAATGAAAATAAAAGGGTGATTATTGACCCGCACAAGCTAAAACAAAGACATATTTTGGTTACTCCAAAACGAATTTGGAGCATAAGTCTAAAAATGGCCATGGCCCATTTGCCAAAACAGGCACGCTTTAAAGATCAAACTTGGCCTGTAGTTCTTGTTGGATTTGGGCTATAAGAGGGAGGCTGCTATTATTATTATTATTTTTACCATCTGAATTGAATGGCTAAGTTATTACTAATATAAGATTACCGTAGAGGATATAGCACCAAAGTGAAATTATCCTAGAGAGTATTACCCTAGGTCCATTAATGGGGTGAAGTGAGATTCATATGCCCCTCACACTCCAACAAATAAAGTGATGATACCCAAGAGAATCAGGGTAGCCGAGGAACATAAAACACAATGATTGTTAAATTAAATTTTTTGTTTAATGGTACTGGGCTGGGCCATATAATTCACTATGAATGTCTCAGCTTAATCATAGGAGAATATCTACATTCTATGATCACTAGACATTAATAAAATTTAAAATATTAACCATCAAATAATGTATAAACATTATCCTAGTGCAAAAAATAATTTGAGAAAAGGTAAAACACCCAATAGCATAAATGTTTGGTAATACGCCACTATAAGTCTTGGACCCTATTGATTTATTTATGATTATATAATACCCTCATAAATATCATCTAAGTGAAGTGATAAACCACCATTCTGTTGATTTATTTGCGGAAAATTAGTTATAATTACAATATAATTTATGATTATTTAATTGTAATTCTACATAATTTTCCTTCTTTTTGTAGGAATGGTCACGCAAACTAAGAATCCGAAAATAGGCAAGTTTTGGACTAATAAAAGGGTAAAAGAAACATAAAAAGATAATACATTTAAAGCAACAATGGCACATCAGCCCCTGCAGTGCTACAAGATTACGTAGATTGGTCGCGATGGCTAAGGCCCGGTCCACCACATTGAAACCCTAATCCACGCCTATAAAAGGGAGGCTCTACTACATCATATGACACCAACCCTAGGCTCCAAAGGTCACACCATTCTCCGGGGCGTAGGCCTATCATTACCCTGGAGACACATCATTCCATTCTCATCTCTCTTTTAGTCTCCTCGCGTAGGATTTCAGCAGAAGCTCTTCACAATACGAGTTACAACGTCATATTGCCAGTCTTGATGGCACTACGCTTTTGTCATTCTCTCCTAGAATTAGGATTATGGATTGTTCCATGTTATTAGTATGTTTTTATTTGTTTTATCTCTCGATGTGTAACTAATCCCCATATCATGGGGCTTTGGTGAAACTTATAATGTAACCAATTGAACCTTTTTTTCCTTTTTATGAATGATTGAGTATTTCTATTCAATTGTGTTTTCCTTATTATGCATAATTAATTAATAAGAATTAATTTCTAAATTAATTAGGGGATAGGCGATCGTACCATTGCCTAATTAACGGAACTATAAGGTAAACTGAATCTAAGGGTTTTGGAGGATCAATCGGAATCCTTGATTTCTATTCAGTTATTAATTTAACAAGTCCTTATATTCTTTGTGCTTTTCTTAATTATATACCTTGCATGATCATTGGGGATAGGAAAAAATATTGCTATTGCATGATCATTGGGTAGTAATAGAATTAGAACGGATGGTTAGCAATTGACTCAAATCATTCATAAGGGAATCAGGATGAAATTGGGTAAAGTTATAAGGAAACCAAAGTGTCGTGTCTTTTCATAATTGAACTCGTATTTGTGCTCTTTTTTCTTTAAATTTCTTACTCTCGTTTTGTTCTTTTTTGCATTCACTTTAAATATTTCTAAACAACTTTTTTCTGTTGAGCTCAAAAATTAGGATTTAATATTTTTTTAAGATTGTTAAAATAGTCTCTGTGGAAACAATATTAAGGTTTTTAAATACCCCTTTCTATACAGACGGGTGCACTTGCCTATGGATAAAACTTTGTACGCACAGTAAATGCACGACATGAAGCATCAAATGCTATTTCAAGAAACAACTTTTTTCCATGCTTTTCATCCTTACAACACTGTATGCAATCTGCATATGGAATAATGTATTTTTAAAAAATACAGTCTTTGTTTCACATTTAAAAATCTTCTCATGCATAATTATTGAAAGAAAGCCAATTACTTTGACTTGTGGATTGGTCAACAAGGACCGAATATATGAGTAATTAAATGAATAAAATGTTTTGTGTGCAAAAATTAATATTAATTAGATTGGGTTTGAAACATTGTATTTCAGAGATTTGTGAAAGTAACATTCTCCTGTTTATGCAATATATGGGATTATTTCTTCTCAATCCATAGGAGGAAAAAGTAGGCTTTTCCGGTAATAGCAAATCAACATGCTAACCTTTGTCACTGATGTTTTTTGTTTGTAATCTTTTAGGAGAAACCCTTCCCAAGTTGAGCAGCAACAGAAAGTCTTTGATTACAGTTACTGTCTCAGTTTCTTGCTCATAATAAAAATTCATATACCCATGTCAAATATACACATATAGAATTATGAATACATACTAATCACTGTTTTGATCAAGCACCTTTTATACAATGATTACTTGAGATGCTTAATATATGCAGAGTCTGATTCTATGACCTGGCCCCATATTTATCATTTCACTTCACAAGTCCCATTCTCCAACTCCAATATAAGGCTATAATGACTTGAAAGTGATGTTTGGTAGGAAGTCTATTTTTTGGGTTTTTGTAAATGTTTAGTATTTGATCATGCAGCAATTAATTACCTATAAGCGGACGGTGGTTGTGTGTGTGTGTCTGCATATCTAAATAGTTCTTTTTAATTGACCCCAAAAAAAATAATTGAATAAACTTTTAGCTAAAACATATACAATTTTTAAGGGTGCAGTTTTTCAAACATTTTAATGAACTAAAATTACGAATATTTTAAATTAAATCAAAGGTAAATATATTTTTATTCATATATTTTGTAGAAAAGATTTGTTTTAGAGGATCCTTATACCATCTTTAACGTTACAACCCAAGTATTTTTTCTTTGAGAAATAACATAAGAAAATTATAAAACTCAACTTTTTTTTTCATTAAACGAGATAAGCAATTGTTTTTTCTACATAAATCCTAATACAAAATATTTGCTAAATATTATGATAATTTTTGTTTGTATAAATTTTATCAAACAACAAAAAACTGTAGTATAAACTTTGGTGGTCACATAACTTTCTTGATTTGTGGATTATGACAGGGTATGCAAAGTTCTGGTAAGCCATCCTGTTCCAAATTTGTAGCTAATAATTAACGGTATCAGCCTTTGGGTTATGCAGGTCCCATGCATGATCTTCAAGAAACACACATCGTTTTCTTGCAGTATAAGTCGTAAAATAAAGCACTCAAGCTAGTCCATAGACATTATCAAATTAATTGGTCAAGATAGTAAAAAGTGATATAGGGATCTCATGTATATTACTCCACTTGGTGTTGTAATTGAGTCACTATTTCTCAGCTTCTAGTGGTTGGACATCATGCTTGCTTCACGCATATGCCAAAAATAGGACAAGTAAATCAACAAGAAAGAAGACTAGAAAAAAAAATTATGATCCTTTGTATTTGTTCTTTTAAATAAAATTACTGTAATGATAAATTATGTATTCTAATACTACCGATGTTATTGACAAACTTTAAATTTGAATGGAGAAAGCAGAGATCCACTCAAATAATATAAAGAATTAGAAGGTGACAAAGCAATTGAAATATGAAAATGCATCTTGATAATTTGGAGGGTTAAAGTGGAGATAGACATTTCTCTTTTCTACTTCAAATGTTAAAAATATGTTACTTATAAATGGCCCATGTGAAGGTGACAGAATACAAGAACTGTATTACCAAACATATGAAAGATAGCGTGGTTTAGTACCTCCACTTTTGGCCACCAAGGTTTGGTAAAAACGTAGTTTACATAATACATAACTACAATTGAGTTTTTTCATCCCTTTGTTGGTGATCATAGGTATTTTTTTTATTAAAAGTAATTTTGTTTAAATTAGATAAAATTATTATAAACCACAATTTTTTTCTTCAAATATAACGTAGCTACATATTCAGGATTTAAACTTGCAACTATTAGTTAAATTAGACCAATCTCGTCACTTAATCTACACGTTTTCTGTGGTGAGTTTTTTCTCCTTTCAAAGTAAGAAATAGGTAAACTATGCTAAAACAAATATGCCCATTATTAATTTTTCATTTTAACAAGATTAGAGGGGGACTCATAATTCTAGCGAGTGTAAATAATAATTTTAATCTACCAAGTTTATAGATCTACTAATTTTGCATATAATTGCTGATCAGATGACTAACAAATCTTGTACATTGGTATCATCGATGGCATTCGTCTCCTTTTTCACTTCAGAAGTATAGAGCCAAAATTCTTAAACTAGATGGAGTCAAACTTTGTCCTATATAATGTTTTGTAAAATGTAATTAGTAAAGGACAAACTTTGAGCAACTAAAATATGAAAATGTATTTTGATTAATCCAGGGGATTAAAGTACACTATTGAATTTTTTTTTTTGTTTTCTAATTGAAGTGTTAAAAACATGTTATTTAATGGCCGAAAGTGAAGGAGTACAGAGACTTACGCTACCATGGTGTCGCCGAATGTATTGGTACAAAATAAATAAAGGATTATTCTCAAACTATAAATCATTGAGTAACATGCTTAAGAAAAGGCATTTTGATCTTAATTTTATTACACTTCCTTGGCGTTTCATACAAAATTTGATTGCTTGAATCCTAAAACAAAATTCATAATGATAATAGTTAACGTATTTCGATATATAATCCATGTTCCATGATACGTGGAATGATAATTGATGTATGTTAGTATTAATTATAAATTTTTTTTTATAAAAAATGCATGTAGCTATATCAAGCAATCTTCAGTAGTATTGTTGTTTCCCAAATTGTTATATATATTGATATTAGTTAGGAGTCACCTTGCCTCTCAGTTGAGTTGACGAACATGAAGACATTATTTTTATATATCTACTTTTCTCTTGAAAGCTAAGACATTTTCAGACTTTTCTACTATCTTGAATTTCGCTTATTCCCTACTCAAAGGTAGCATGGTATGGCTTTCGCATATGAATGCCATTCTCCACCTAACATATCAAAAAAGACAAAAAATAAAAACTAGCACTGTGCTTTTTGACTCGAATGGAGAAGGTAGGCAGTTACCCTTTTTTCATTCAACAGTAAATTTGAGACCAAACTAATGAAAGTGATCATGATTACAACTTAAACTTACAACTTTAAAAGTGCCAAGTGGAGAGCTAAAATTGAATTACAATCTATATTCATTTAGTTTGATAGAAAGTGACTTAATTAGGAGTGCACATTGCTTCTGTTAATATAGAGTGATATACATGCAAGAAGAAGGAATATGAGCCTTGAATTGAGGCATGTGCAAATTGCAAATTGCAATGATAATGTATGGGGAGCAATATATAATTAACTCATAGTTTGCAAAATGTAGAGTTTTGGCTCAACCAGCAGGTTGGCCCTACGATCATAAATATAATTACTTAGCTTTGTCAAACAAACCAAACTGAACTATTTTGGATTAGTTTAGCACTACTAACCCTATGGTTTAGTTTAAGGCATACTATTTGGTAGTCACTGTACACAATATAAGAATCCGTGACCAGCAGAATAATGGTATTTTGACCTTTAATCTAACAGTGTTAGTAAAAAATTAGACACTAAATGACATGATGGGTCATTCAATTTTGTTTTGCCTTAGTACTAGTATCTGATTTGTCTTGTATCAAGGTTTTAAAAAATTCACCTTGATCCTCTTTTCCCTTCTTGTTTTCCCTAACCAAGTCCCATAAATTCTGCGAAAGTTCATCTTCTTAGAAGGGATGGCCAATATTTTAATGCTCTTTTAGTCGGGATTGTCATGACAACATGGGGCAGCTTTACTCTTTTGCTTTGAGCTTGGGTAGTGGCTATTACCATTTTGACCTTGTAATTCATGATTTCTCGTGAACCCTTTTTTGTCTCTTGAAACCATGCACACTTTTTGAGATATATGCACCATTTGATCATGCGGCTAAGATTGAGTTACAAAATATTCCTTAGTGAAATTGCATGTATGGTAGTGGTTCCCCTTATTGGCTTTTGTTGGACTCTTGTTAACTATACGTTTACATTACAACCCACAAAAAGTGTTGGAAAAGAAAGGAACTTTCTCTCAATTAGTTATGTGATTCACTCCCCACTTCCTATTCAAAAGGTCACTGGTTGCTCAAGGCATCCAACAAAGGGTTTCACATGGTGGGGTGAGTGAAGTGAGGCCGTGTCATTTCCATTCCAAGGCCATTGAAAGCTACCCCTTTTCTTTTCTTCACGTAATTAAAGCTCTGTCCTCATTAAGGCGTGGTCCATCTACACTTTCATCTACTCTCTCACTACTAATTCAAACCTCTCACTTGGTTTTTGCTCTTAACAACAACATTCTTATAGCAATCTCATTGCTCATTTTCTAAAGGCCTCAAATTTATATGCAGTTGGTCAGTTGCTACCATTTAAACGACAAGAAATTATTTTATTCTTGATATTTACTCATCAATTTTATGGAAAAAGTGCAGTAAAAGCAATTTTCAATATGGTGTTGAATTATGATATGAACTTTGAAGTAAGATAGAAATTTATTAGACCCTTTCCTTCTTTCATATATGGTCTATTGTATGAAGCCGTGGCTGTTATTAGGAAAAATGAACACAGGTCATAAAATAAGCTAATAAAAAATTATTACACATTTTAATGGGTAAATCAGTGGGATACAAGGTGGGATGGGCAATTTAGTTATGAATCATGTGTGAATTAAAAAACATTGTCCATTGTTTTTTTTTTCAATTTATTATGTGATTTTTAAGTAATTTTTAAAATAGTTAAAAATTGCAAGATAAGCTAGGGCCCGCCTCCTCAATCCTATTAATTGGACTTTTAAACTAAACTGAAAAGTTGGTTCATTAATTTTTATTGCTGACACTGTGTCTTAATTTAATATATGCAAAGCTGAAATAGCATCATGTTTATTATACAGGGTCCACTAATTGGAAAATATAGGGTTACTTTATCATAATCGTTAACAGGGCTATTAAGCCTGAATATATACCATTACAATTTTAGTTCATTATTACTAATTTGCTACTTACTATTTAATATTTTGCTTTTTTATCGAATTATTCAAGACTTAAACAAATCCAATTTTATGATCCCTCAACCCCACAGGCGAGCCAGGTTTAAAGCATAAGCAAGGATGAGAAAAGTACTATTACTCTCCGGATACAAACTCCAGAACTTTGAGTTTCCATGTCATAATTTAGGACCACTTTAATTATGTCAAACTTTTAATTAGAGAAAGTTTAAAAAATAAGGGTGATTAAGCTAACACGCTGGAAGGGAAGTAACTGCAATGTATGGATTTTGCTAATATAAAAGTAACAGTTAACTACTAATAACTAATGCTCCCAAAAAACTGCTAATTAAAGTATTAAGTTTAGTAATGCATGGGTTGGTTGGTCCTCACCTTTTATTTGTTAATTTATTTACTTCCTTTTCTGTCCTATGTCGAAGGGTATTTATTTATTATATTTTTATTTGTATATACGGACAAAACCAAGTTTAGAAACATGAACTACCACCAATATGATTCCATCTAAATAGGCATTAGTAGACCTTAGAGACACAACCTCTCTGGGCCTCTCTTGTCTCCTTTCAACACACCTCCAACCTCCAAACACCATGAATTCCACTATTCACCGTTGGAATGACACAATTGCACCATAACACTTGCATTTTACAGATAAATTTTTAAGGGGCATTTTGGTAAATTTATGAGCTAGAGTCCAATTCTGTATCAACTGCAATCTAAGGATAAGCATAGATCTGCAGAACCACCTTCTCTCTCTTTTTCTCACTTTGTTTTCTTTGTGATATCATAAAATCGTTACTTAGATTCCAAATTCACCGAAGCCAACGTTATCTCGCCGGAATATTCGTTCGCCGGAAATGGGTTTTGTTAGCAACCACTGAGAACGGAAATGTTCGCCGGAGAATCCAACAGGGCGGAGGCACCCACCGGAACTTCCGGTCTCCGGCGAGCGGTGGAGCTCATCTCCTCCGTGCTCTCTCTCTCGCACTCGATCAGGGTCTTCGCCGGAAAATGGCAACTAATTCGTAACAAGCTTGAGGAGCTTCAGGCGGGTCTAATTGCCGGCGAGAACTGCGATTCCGGCGAGAACCCGTCACTTTCCCGGTTGGTTCCGTCAATAGTGGCGACGGTGACCGAGTGCCACGATCTGGGTCGTCGCTGTGTTGATGTTTCTTACAGTGGGAAGCTTCTGATGCAGAGCGATTTGGATGTGGCGTTTGCGAAACTCGATGGACACACGAGGAAGCTCTCTGAGATATACAAGACAGGTATTTTGACAAATGGGTATGCGTTGGTGGTGTCAAAACCGAGTCTTGGTGCTTCCAGAGAGGACATGAGGTTCTACGTGAGGGACTTGTTGACGAGGATGAAAATTGGGGATTTGAGTATGAAGAGACAGGCTTTGAGGAACCTTCTAGAAGTTGTGATGGAAGATGACAAGTATGTGAAGGTGATTGTTGATGTTGGTGACGTTGTTCATTTGCTGGTGGGGTTTTTGGGTTCTGGCGAGGTGGAAATTCAGGAGGAAAGTGCCAAGGTGCTTTCTGTGGTTGCGGGGTTTGATTGTTACAAAGGGGTTTTGGTTGCTGCGGGGGTTATTGCGCCGTTGGTTAAGGTTTTGGATTGTGGGAGTGAGTTGGGAAAAGTTGCGGCTGCGAGGTGTTTGGTAAAATTGACTGAGAATTCGGACAATGCTTGGTGTGTTTCGGCTCATGGGGGTGTCACTGTGTTGTTGAAGATTTGTGGTGCTGCTGATTGTGGAAGTGATTTGGTTGGGCCTGCTTGTGGGGTGTTGAGGAATCTTGTTGGTGTTGAGGAAATTAAGAGGTTTATGGTTGAGGAGGGTGCTGTGTCCATGTTTATTAGGCTTGTGAGGTCTAAAGAGGAAGCGATTCAGGTGAATTCCATTGGGTTCATTTTGAGTATTGCCTCTGGAGATGAGTTGGTTAGGCAGATGGTTGTTAGAGAAGGAGGAATTCGTGCATTGTTGCGCGTTTTGGATCCTAAATGGTCTTATTCTTCTAAAACCAGGGAAATAACAATGAGGGCTGTTGAGAATTTGTGTTTTCCTTCATCCGCTTCTGTGACTGTTTTGATGAGTTATGGTTTTGTTGATCAGTTGTTATATTATGTTAGAAACGGGGAGGTTTCAATTCAAGAGTTGGCGCTGAAAGTGGCGTTTAGATTGTGTGGAACATCGGAGGAGGCTAAGAAAGCAATGGGGGATGCAGGTTTTATGCCGGAGTTTGTTAAGTTTCTAAATGCAAAATCATTTGAAGTTCGTGAAATGGCGGCCGAGGCACTCTCTGGCATGGTTATGGTGCCTAGAAATAGAAAGAGATTTGTGCAGGATGATCATAATATAGCCCTTCTTCTGCAATTGCTTGACCCGGAGGAGGGGAATTCAGGTAATAAAAAGTTCTTAATCTCTATCTTGATGTCATTAACAAGTTGCACCAGTGGGAGGAAAAAGATTGTTAGTTCTGGATATGCCAAAAACATAGAAAAACTTGCAGAAGCTGAAGTTTCTTCTGATGCCAAAAGACTTGTCAAGAAGCTATCCACAAACCGATTCCGCAGTATGTTGAGTGGAATCTGGCACTCATGAATGTAATTCATTTTTTTTTTTCTTACCCTTTTTTTAACTGTATATTTTCATAAGCGTCTTACAAGTTTTGCTAATTTGTGTTCACCTTTCCAATATGCTTTCTGTTTTATTTCATTGGCCTTGCCTATGACAAGAGTAGCACAGCTTTATGTTGAGATTGTAACCAGGTGTAGTGATACCATAAAAGCGTTGTTGTAGATTTTCTTGAGGATACTCTGCCGTTGCTGTTAGGCCTTTTAGCTATGGTGGATTGTACCAAAGAAGTAAAGAATTATATTATATATTATATAAAAAAAAGAAGAAGAATGTAATTACTAGTTACCTACCTCAGTTTTTGTTTGCAAGTGCTTCAAATATATTATAGTGTACGCATTTGTGAACTGTGCGGTACCACATGGCGAAGACATCAATCCCTTGCAAGCATGTGAGTAGTGTCAATCTTACCTTTCTCTATCCCACATTATATATAAAGAAGATAGCGATAGATGAAGTTTCCATCTGTATTGCTTTGTCTCTTAGCAGGCATTGTCTTTTGGCTATAGCTACTTCCAAGTTCATCAAGAATGTACACATGCCAATTGCCAATTGTTGACATGTGCCCTGAGAACTCTTAAGATAAGAGAACAAAATCATCCCACATCATTCTCCTATGTTTATGAATAATTCTAAATTCTCCTATTTTTTTAGCTTACAAATTCTACTACTGCTACTAAATGAAAAAAGTATTAAATTGTTTTTATGTTTTTAAGACAATAGATACATACATTTTGTTATTTAATATTTACTTTATAAAGTAATAAAAGGATATGTAGAAAGGTGTGCAGGAAAATATAGCAAAATTCTTTGTTTATTCTGTTTCCAATTTGCTATTTGTTTCCGAGTTGTAAAATAATATGGTGAAATGCTAGTTCCTAAATCTGGGTGAACATTTAGGCACTAGGGTTCCGTGAGAGAGTGGAAACAAAATTGTCTTGGTTGTGTGGTAGTTGCAAAGTATTGGCTCTCGTCTCATGTTGCGTGTATGCAACCAATGCTAGATGACTATAGAATGGGAAACATGTGAATATGCTAATCAATTAGTCATATCTTGGGAGCTGTTAATGGGGGCAAGGAAGGCACATGAAACTCATGATTCTTTCAATTCTCAACTTTCCCAAGTCAACAGTTTCACTAATTGAAGTCTTGAAATGCTAGTTGGTTCAAGGTTTAAACTTCAAAGAGTTGTTTTATAATATGGCATCAACAGCATCCTATGGAGCAAAATTTATGTTTTCTAGTTTCTACTTTCTTAGAGTTATTTTTTCTTTTATGTCCGCAATTTTGCTATGAAGGGGAAAGAGTACATACTTTAGGAGTGTTAAAAAAATTTCCTATCGTATGGATGCATTGTGGTAGGACTCCTCTTAACTACGTCTATGATTGGTGTGCATATTTTGTTGCTTTTAGTGTTACATAGACTTTGACTTGTTTTAATTGATACCAAGAAACCAAGATCAATTACGGGCATAAGTCATTTTTAGTAGAACGGTTAGATTATGACAGTTGCAAGTTGTCGTAGGTTAAACCGTTAGCTCCATATAATGGATGTTTTTCTTTCACATTGATCTATAGTTTTTCGATGAAAATATCTTTATAGGAAAATGACTTCCCTAAAAGGATTACAACGATTTAATAATAAAAAAAAAGTTTTCTTACGGTTACACCAAACATATTAAACATAATTTTTGAGAATTCTTTATGCACCAAAGCAAACACTAAAAAAAATACTCAAAAAGTATTTTTTATATTAAAGGAAAAAGATTAAACAGAATAATTTTGAAAAATGTGTTTTCCCTAAAACAAAAGGAACGAAGTGGTCCCTCCTCCTAAAAGGTTTAATATGTATATGATAAATCATATTTGTACAATAAATAACTACTACAAAACATACAATACAGAGTGATAGAAATAGGAAAAAAGAGAAGCATATAATATGATGGAAAGGGATAGAAAAAAAAGTGTGAAGTATTAATTGTTACATGTATTTGTTGTACACATTTCATAAGTCCTTTCAAATTATTTGTGTTTGTGACTTTCCACTGCCTGAAATATCTTACAAATAGAAATGTCTCCTTTGACTGCACCAGACCTGAGATCAAATCTAAATTCTCACATCAGATTTCTTTTTCTTTATTTTTATTGGAGGCGTGCAGTCACAAAGCAAACAAAAAAAAACAACATAAATATGAAATAAGATCTGATATAATCGGTAGATATAATGTTCCTTAAACATGTTGATAGGATTTAATTTGTGATTGTGTGTGCATAAAAAATGCTTTGTTATAAAGCATAAAACCTATTTTGCTAAATTTTTATACCTCTCACATTAGTGTGCAGTTGTTAATTGGGGATACTCTCTGGAGGCACCAAAAATAAAAATATTGAGATAAGATATATTCGAAAAGAAATGTTGCTTTCGATAGGCTTGGGCTGTAGAACTTGTCTAGAAGGCTAGAATGTGAAGAGGTCCACATAAGTTCAAATTCTTCTACCTTCCATCTGGATAGACAACTTTAGAATTCTAAAAATGTGTTAATAAAAAGTCAGTAATCATTTTAAAAAAAGTAAAATATGAAAATAATTATCAATGATAATCAATATGAAACTAATAGAAATAAAAGAAATTCTCTCTAAATAGAGGTCATTTGAAATTTTTCTCTATTTATACAGAAACTACTCAAATAAAAGATTTTAATATTTTAAATTTTGTTTTATTATTTAAAGTTATAAAATTTAATAATCTCAAATTCCTCTGTTAATTAAAAAAAACTAACAAATGCTTAGCTTAATTGTTGACCCACCCACCCAGAAAAAAATGGCTTAGTTCAATAAACCTCCTATCAACCCACTAAAAAATTAAGTAAAAGTTGTTAAATTCTAATTATACATTAGATTTTTTGTAAAAAAATTAAAATGCATAAATGTTAACTATGCATTTAACTTTTTGATAAAATTAATAATTATAACATATTTATACCTTTTGTTTAAGAGTTTATTAATATTTTAGACAATCACTTATTTAGTTTTTGAAAATAAATCCCTTATTTAAATAAGCTTCTCCATTAATTTCCAACCTCCACTATCCTCTTTCAAATTTGCCTTTGGTGGGTGTCATTTATTGAGGAATTAATTTGCAAGATTGTTAAAAGTAAAAGATTAATTTACATTATTTTAAAAGTCAAATATAAATTTATATAAATTAAATAAGTCATAGATTAAAATTCCAGTAAATTATTTTTTTAATATTTTTAATTTTATTGAGTTTATAAATTGTTATGATATTAATAAAATATGGTCCCTAGAAGGTATTATAAAAAAAATATTTGATTGTTAGAAAACATGTATATATTATAACAAAAATGTATCTAATAGAGATTTGGTTGTGGAAATATTGGCATTTCATTAGAATTTGTTTCATTATCTTTTATTCATGATTCTCTTTCTATTTCCTTCTCTATTTCTTTCTTAAGTTATTTATGCTTACCTTTCTCGGGCTTTTGGAGCGTGCAATCCTAGAAATTATTTTTTTATTTCTTCCGAATCACTATCTAATAGGCCTTGAGGGGAAGAAATAAAAAAAATCAAACAGGCCTCGGGTGGGAAAATATTAAATCCTTTTTTTTTTTTCCGTGAAAAATATTCAATCATTTTTTCCTTTCTAACACTGTAAAAATACTTTCTAAAGAAAAACCTCTGAAAGAATAGATTAGACGGAAGGCCCATTTTGAAATGAAGAAACTAAATTTCCTTAGTCCACCAGAAGGTAGGAAAAAAGTGCAGAAACTGTAATTAATTTTCAAAAAAAAAACTAAATTCCCCAAATTCTTAACCTTCCACCATGACCCAAACAGAACATAACCATTAGCCGATAAGAAGGTAAGAAACCCAATCCAGAGTTAGCTAATCAGGTACATGATGTTGGCCCAAGCTTTTCACACGCTACAACCCTTTCTAATTTTTTATTATTTTGTTAATTACAATCTTGGCATTGATCGTTTGTTCCGAAAATTTAATTCCCGAAGCATAATAAATAGTTTTTGGATCCGAACTGTAAATTTTTTTTAAAAAATCTTTCTAAAATTATAATTTCAGAATATACTTAGTACAATTCAAAATGAATTTAACACATTTTAAAAATATAATTATGAAATTAATGCTTTTATAAATTTAATTCTAAAAGTTTAATAAATATTTCCAAAATTAAAATTTCAGAAACCGTTGATTATACTTCTGAAATTAAATTTTACAAAAATGTAATTTAAAAATAAAAAATAAAAAATTAGAAAGCAAACAAGGATAGTAAGATAATTTCATACTTAAGGGGGGAAGAAAATAATTTGGGGATACAAAAATCAATTGTTCATGATTTGTTGTAGTGAAATGGGGACTTTTCCTTTGTGTACTACACCATTCTCTGCTAATGGGCTTAAGGCTTCCGCTCAGCCTATCTCATATCTATCTTTGGGCCTCCAGCGTTTGGGTTTTCTTTCCGATGTTCTGTTCAGTGCTTTTTATTTTATTTCATTGAAAAAAAAAATTAAAAAGAGAATTCTAAATTAATCAAGTATACTAATTATTTATCATGAAGGAATAAATGACCTATGATTTCTGAAAAGGTAGATTTGGGAGTGACTCTTACAAAGCTCTTAAGCTCAATACTTTTGTGTAAGAGCACATAACTGTGTAAAAACTGGACTGTCACCAAATACAGCGGTTAATTATTTAAACTGAATATGGTTTTCTGAACTTTATGATAGTTTATAAGGAGTGAAGTTTCTTTATTGCATTCCCTTCTTTATTTGTTTGTTAATGCTTCATTTTCTGTAAGTAACAATGATTGCAGAAGTTAGTTAGCCGATCTGGGTGGAAGTGAAATGAAAGTGGGACGCACATGCACATGCACATGCACCCAATTGGTATCTCGTTCCGTATTTCAATTTCCAATCAAAAAGTGTCACAAAAGCAAACAAAAACTAACAACTAGAAAGAGTGTTACATATAGGTGGTTCAAAATGCAAGTGGATACCATATAACAACCGGCAACTCCTTATGAGATAGGATGGCCCTATTAAAGAAATTTTTAAAAAATTAATTGATTCTAATTGCGAGAACGAACCAATTCATCCTTAGGGGTAAAACGGGGTTAAAGTTCCATGTTTTTTGGTATTGAAAAAGCTGATATTATGCGAATGGGGCTATCATATGAATAACCTTTTTTCGACCCTTTAAATTGTCGTGATTTTTACCACATGTTTTGTTTCTAGAAGAGTATTTGTTCTTTCTTTTGGATCCAAAGTATGGTCTACTATCTCTATCTATGTGTTAGCGACTTGCCGTTAAGCTTAGCTTTATATTATGCTCCTCTTTTGTGTTTTACATCACATCGCTGGTGCGCGAGTGGGACTAAGGAAGTTTCTCTTCTCTTGCCTTTGCCCATTTTGGGAAGCATGCTAGGATTTGAAGTTGAACTTTCAAAAGTTTAGTGGGTCATAGCTTCTTAATGGGCCCAATACACTTTTTTTTTCTTTCTCTTTCATAAGAAAAAAAAAACGGAAAAGAATGTTGCTTTAGTACTTTTGACTTTTATGGTTACTCCGGAGTCAAGTTCATTTTTTAAGCATTTTCAGCTTTCAAATACTTTCATGCTAATTTTATGTCAACAGTTTATTTAATAAATTTCATTGATGTTAATAATATGACAATACGTTGTTAAATATTACTGTAAAACTCTGTTTATACTTGAATTTATCAAAAGAAATTTTCTATCTTGTACCCAAAAGTATATGATATGAATAAGAAATTAAAAATATAGTTTTTTCATTAAAAAAATTTATTATACTAAAGCTATAAAAACTATTTAACTCTTACTTTTAAAATTTATTTAAAATAAAATATATTTAACATTTTCATACCATATATCTATTGATATGCAATAGACTCTCGTATTAAAATTAAGCGCATTAAAGTATACTAACTGTTTTTTCAAAGAGTTATATTATTTATTTAACATGTTTTTACAATACTTTTTATGATTCATTTTTTCTCCCATTAGTATCTTATTTTTTCCTCTAACTTTCATGTATGTAAAATTATTAAAACATAAGAAACGTTAACAAATAATATTTTTAGGATACTAGTTAAAAATTTTAAAATAAAAAATTTTGTTAAAAATTATTATTAATATATATCTACAATGACTTAGATACATCTTAATATGGTCTTCAATAAAAAGCTTTATTTTTAATTCTTTCAACCATATTCTTCAGACATTAATTGGCAAAATATTTAAAACATTACGTAAAAATACAATTTCTCCCTTTTGAAAAAAAGCGCATGTCTAACTCTGAATAGAAATCTACATAAAATTAGAAGCCATTTAATGATTTCTGCTGAAATATCATTGCATACGCTCATAGCAAGCATATAGAATTGAATTCAACAC
The DNA here is from genome assembly GCA_037954105.1 of Canavalia gladiata. Classification (NCBI taxonomy): domain Eukaryota; kingdom Viridiplantae; phylum Streptophyta; class Magnoliopsida; order Fabales; family Fabaceae; genus Canavalia; species Canavalia gladiata. The sequence goes on from CM075658.1 coordinate 72,559,737, forward strand.
ATATAGACATGTAGAGTAAGCTATGGTTGCCCATTTGTCATTACTCAAAATATCAGAATCAAAAATTTTACCCAGCCAATCATTCACCTGAGATAGGCCTGGACGTTTAGCAGACCTCAACAGCAGCAGCCACCATCGCTTTTGTCGATGGTCATGCCACACAAATCAACATTTTTTGGTAAAAGATCCATGACAGAAAAAAGAAGAGTAGATAATTCTTATTAATATAGATATTAACATGTATCTCAATATAAACGATTTAAAATCAAATATACCAACAATCAATATCTGGTATTAGTTAGTATATACCGAAGGAACAACAATTCAATCAGAGTAGTTAGTTAATTACTTTTAAGTAGCGTTTGATATATTCAAATAATTTTAATTTGTTATTAATTTTATAATTTATTAAGTGACAACTAGACCGAGTACGTACTTTTTACTGTTTTTAAAAATTAAATTTATGTATTATTTTATTTAAAATTTTTATGAAATATTAAAAAATTAACAAAATGCTATATATTATTTAAAAATATAAAATTACGAAACACTTTTATTAAAGCACAAACTTTGGATTGTTTAAATCAACTTGTTAGAATGGTCCAAGAATTAATTTAAAGCATGTGAAAGTGCGGGTTTGGAGACGATACGTTGCTTTCTGTCGACTGGTGCCTCAGCAGCGTAGCTATATTAATTAGTTTTATTCCCGTTAGACTTGCTATAAAAGTTTCCTCTCATTTTTTTTTTTGTTGTTGAATATATTGATAATGTTTTTTATGAATTTTTTTTTTTACTTTTAATATCTTAACTATTGTCTTAAGGGATTTATTAGCTTTTTCTAAACATCCCGGCCCTTTGATCTCTCTTTTTTTTTTTTTTAAGTTAGTCTGGTTGTTTTTATTATAAAATATTTTAATTTTTTTTTATATATTTTCAATAAATAGAGTTGGTAGGAATTTACATTAAAACTAATAAGAATAAAATTGAAAAGTTGTAATATTTATTTAAAAGATTAAAAACTTAATCAAATTAATTATATTTATTAATATATGTAATTGAATTAAAAATATTATATAAAAAGGACCAGAATGAATATAATAATTAATCTTGTCTCTTTTCCAATATAAGGGTATAATTAGAAAAACAAATTAATTGTAATTTTGGTTCCTATATTTTAATTTACATGCACTTTTGGATCACTAATTTTAGTTGTTAACATTTAATTTTTATAATTTTTTAATGGTTCAAATTAAATCTGTCATCTCCAAATTATATCCAATAATTAACATAAATATGTGATTGAGGGGTAACATTAATTTTTATAAATTAGAAAAAGGAAAAGTGTATAAATATTTAAATAAAATAAAATTTAGAAATATAATGAAAATAATCTTGGCTTTTTTAGTTTTTTTACATATTCATTTTTTTATTTAAATATATTTAAATTAATGATATATTATACCTCTTTTTATTGCTATTAATTATTGGATAAAAATTTAGGGAGAAACTTAATTTGAGAAATAAAAAAACTATGAAAATTAAATATAAATAATTAAAATTAGAAGATCAGCTTAAAATTATATATAGGTTAAAATAAGAGATTAAAAATGTAAAGAAGCTTCGAAAAATAATGCTAAATTTGATCTTTATTTGTCTGTTTATTTTTTAATATATGATACATAGAGTTAGAAATATAATTAACACTATCATTTACATTATTTCGAACTTCTTCAGACGACAAAGAAAGTTGGAATTTAGTGTAAATTACCTAACATTGGTTGATTAATCGACAATTAATCTTGGTTCTGTTGTGGTGCAATATAATTTTTTTCTCCATTTATAAAATATTTAAGATTAGAAAAAAAATAAACGGATAATTAAAAAGAAAGTAAGAAATATATTGTCTTAGACTTTTGAAAGAGCACATAAATAAGATTTTATTTTAAAAGTGGAGAAATAGGTGGGAACGGAGAGAAATAATTAAATTATCTTCAACTTTTAAAATCACATGTAAATAAAAATAATTTTTTCTAGAGAGTGATGGTTAAAAGATCAATATAAGTGGTGCATATTTTCTAGCTAAACTTTCATGCGACAAAATTATATTTTATTTTGATAATTGTCTTATATTTTTAAAAAATGATAAAAAGAAATAATTTTTTTAAAAAAAATAGACAATAAAAAATAATAAATAAAATAATTAAAAAATTTAATTTGAATATATTGTTAGATAAATATTTTTACCCTCGCAACCAATAGACAATATTACTATAGACATAACTTTTAATTATAAGTATTATAAAAGTCATCTATTTTTAATTATAAGGCTAAATATATTTTGTAGTTATTGTAAATATTATAATTTTTTTTTAAGTTTTACAAACTTTTAATTTTAGTTTGTGTTACTAATTTATCGTAAGATATTAATGTTATATTAAACTCTATTATTATACCAACTTTATATATATATATATTAAAATTTTCACACAAATAATACAAATTATAATTTTTTTCATTCAACCACATAAATGATTATTTCTATATCTCATGCAAATGTGCTTATGTGACAATGTGTTGGCAATGTAAGAAAGTTGAATTAGTTAAATCTTTATTAACTAATTTTACAAATATTTGACTACAAACTAATAAAATGGATAAGAAAAAAAAAACTTATAAAAGTTAGTGATGGAAACAAATGATTTTTTTTTACGGAAACTAAAAGTAAAACACAATATTTATAGGAACTAAAAATAGATGTATGTAGATATGTACGAGGTATAAAAAATTCTGAATAAATTTAAGATTTTATAAACTTCTCTTTTATCAATATTCGTTTTATAAAAAAAAGGGTTAATTTTATAAATTTTATATATAAAAATTCTTATATGTTCATATACTACAATTATTATAATTGACTTGTGTTTCGTCAATCTTCATTTTACCAGGTTATGATGGGTCATTTTCCACACTTGCGAGTTGCAAGTTTGGAATTGAACAGAATCTGTACAAGTTGGGTGACTCTCGGTCAATTATGAACATGCAAGACAGGCAAATTTATGGTGAGTCTAGGTGGTTCTGATCTTAGGAAATGTTTGGCTGTGTATGTTAAAGTGAGAATTATGCAGTCAAATATGGTGGATCGTCCATCTCATAGCCTTAAAGAGTTACGACAAAGTGATAATGGAAGACCTTTCAGTCTCCGTCTAATTTTAGAATTGCATGTTCATTTGAAGTTTCAAACTTGGGCTGGTCGATCTAAAGAATCTTGTTGTGGTCCAATTCATGTTTATTCTCGTCACTATGGGACCCTACACTAACCTTTTACATCTATATGCAACACTCTTCAATAAATGTCCTATAATTATTTGAAAAAATTAAAATTATATAGTAATAAATTAATTGTGGTGTCAACGCTCTTGTTGTTCAGTCGTACATATGCTCAGTTAATTTCATTATGGTATATGGCCTTAATGCTTCCGATGAATTTTGCCTCCCAAAGAAGGACACGATACCGAAATAGTTTATTTATTTATTTTTAACATTTATGTCCCAGTTTGTGTTACCCTCTTGGATCTTATAATTATGTAATTATAATCTGACATGAATTGGCATTTTATTGATGGAGAAGGTGTGGTGGATGTAAGAGCAGTATCATCCATTGAGAATGTTTATAATTAACAGCATCTAGTTGTTGGTTGAGGAATGTGTATTAAGATTAAACATGCAACATTCATTTACAATACAATGGTTAATTAATTTTAGTTTTGTCCTTCACCATAAAAGTCAATGTATTATTCAACTCATCATTCCGCTCCCATTCCTTTATGTGAAGGAGTGAAGCAGTTTCAACATTTAAGAAAGGTCCGGCTGGTTATTTAATTCTTTTGTTGCATCTTATTTAAGATTTTACCATACAAATTTAAAAATATAATTAATATTTTAAATTTTATAAATTTTTTTATTATATTCTTTATTTTTATATTAATTATATTTTCTTAAAATATACATCAATAATATATAATTAGTTGTATGAGAGAAAAAATATTTAATAAATTATTGATATTGCAAAATAATAATTAAAAAATTAAAAATAAATTTTATTTAAAATATATTGAAAGTATAATTTTTTTATTAAAAATAGTTAACTTTTAAAATAGAAATAATCATGATAATATTTTTGTATTAAATATATCTTTTGTAATTATATTTTTTGAAATGTTACTAAAATATTTTCTAATAAATAATTTTTTACAAATATAAATTTATTAAAAAATAAAAAAATTTAATTATTTATCTTTTAAAACTATCATTAAACTTTTTTAATATATTAGTTCTTTTAATTACATGTTATGAACGTAGTGATTTTAAACATTTACTTAATATAATGTAATTCATATCATCTCCCTATATATTTATAGGAGCATGCAATAGAAAAACCTCTATTATTAATTATTGCTTCTCTATGATTAACAGATATTTGACTATGAGAGCGACAAACTAGGACACGCAACTTCTTCGTGTATATATGTGTATACTATTCATGAATTTGATCAAGGCTGCCTCTTTCAACTTAAAAAAAATTAATTTTAATTATTATTTATATCAATAATATATTTAAATTTTTATTATATTAAAAATTTTATTTTTTATTTTATTTATTAAATGTATGATAATTCTTCTAAATATTTTGTTTTCGTACCTTTGTAAAAAATAAAAATATAAAATCTAAAATGATATGGTTAATTATGTCATATAACATGGCATAATGCAATTAAGATGATTAACAAATTCTTTTATTTTAATTAATTTTCTAATAAAAATCTATTATATTTATATTTTACAGATATATTTTTCTAATAAATTATAAAATTGTATCATAAAAATGTTTATTATATATTTTTTAATATTTAAAATAAATTATTAAAATTTAGTATATTTTTAATATCACGTTATCTATTTTTGTTTTCAATTATCTGATATTAACTATTTTTGTAATTATTTTTTCTATTAAAAATATTTTATTTTCAATTAAATTGATGTTAAAATTTTTAAAAATTAATATTAAAAATTTTATTTTAAAAGTATCAATTTTTAAAAATAAAATAATTTTAAGATGATAATTTATTCAAATATTTTCATATTTATTCATAACATGACAATTTTAAAAAATAAACTACATTACAAAAAGTTATTTTACGTTAAACTAAATGCTATAAAAATAAAATTTTAAATTAAATTTATTAATAAATATTTTAAAAATAATATATTCGAATTTAATTTATGAAATCCAAAATATTTAAGTTTAAATAATCGGAAAAAAGGAAAAAAATTATTTTAATGCTATAGTACATAATTAATTCTGAAATTTGTATTAATTTTTATTTTTAAAATTACATCATATATTTGTAAATTAAAATAATTTTGATAAATCTATTGAAATTTATTATCATTTTTAATATTACGTTATATATATATATATATATATATATATATATATATATATATCCATTTTCAATTATTTGATATTAACTACTTTTATAATTAATTTGAATAATATAAGTATTTTATATTCAGTAAATTTGATTAAATTTTTTAAAAATTGTTTAATAATAAAATTATTTTATTTTCAAGTAAATTGACAGATACAAAATTTTAAAAAATAAAATTTTAACATGATAATTTATTTAAACATTTTTATAATTATTTAAAACATGATAAGTTTTAAAAATTAAACAACATTATAGAAAGCGTATTTAACGTTAAATTAAGTATTACAACATAAAACTTTAACAAAACTTTATTTATAAAATATTTAAATACCACATGAGAATTTAAATTTCATAAATCCTAAAATATTTTCGTTTAAAAAATCGGAACAAAAGAAAAATTTTCTTTTAATATTAGAGTACATAATTAATTTTAAAATCTATAATAATTTTAATTTTAAAATTATATTATATATTTTATTTTTAATAAATTGATTATCCTTTTTAATGTGTATATATATATATATTCAACTATTTGACATTAACTGTTTTTCTAATTATTTTAAATATTATAAATATTTTATTTTCAAGTAAATTGAAGTTAACTTCTTCAAAAAATTTGTTAACATTAAAAGTATTTTATTTTTAATTAAATTGACAAGTATAAAATTAAAAAAAATTAACATTGTAATTTATTTAACTATTTTATTAATTATTTATAACATGACAATTTAAAAAAATTTAATTACATTAAAAAATTTATTTCACGTTAAATTAAATAGTAAGAATAACTTTAACGTAATATATTACTTATAATATTTAAAATAATCACAAATATTATCAAATCATTGAAAATATAATATATAACGTGATATTAAAAATATAATAAAATTGATTAGATTTATTAAAAATATTAAAATACATATGATATAATTTTAAAATTTATCAGAATAATCTATCTAAAAATATAAATATAAAAGATTTTAATTAATGAATTAAATAAAATAAAACAATTGACAATATTAAATACATCATACCATATAACAGAATTATATTAGTTGTTATCAACTTAAAAAAAATTATATTCTTAACTCCACAAGCTACCATATAAAAAAATAATCCCACCGTCTATTCCAACAATATTTAATATAAAAGACAAAAAATATTTAGTGTCATGTTCTATACTAATAATTAGATTAGAGACTCACCATTGACTCCATTTGTTATGCTCTATTTTAAGAAGGTATTATTGGTCAACTGAATGCTGGACATGCTCATTATAAGTTGTGAAAAATTATATATAATTTGAAGGCTTCGGTTGCATTTTAATTATATAATTTCAACCTTTTAAAATAAGTCCGAACTCTTTATAATATTAGTTAGCTCCTATTCGATTTAATTTAAATCCATTTAATTATCCATTGATAGTAAAAATAAATCAAATTTTTTTATAAATATTTTTTGACAGTTATATAAATTAATATAAAATAAATTAAATTAACATAAAATATATTAATTTTTACGATTATAACATTTGAATTCTTACTAAAATGTTTTCTGTTAACTAATTTTAAAAAAATATAAATATATTAAAAATATATAATAAAATTAAAATAATTACTATTTATATTTTAAAACTATGTTAAAACAATTTTTTTAGGAAGACGTGATTTTTTTCTTTAAACTACAAATTTTAACTTTTACAGAAAGTAATCATATTCGAGCTACTAATAAGCACATTCTAGTAGAATTAACTTTCACAATGAATTTTTTCATATACAAAATTCGAACATAAGATCTTTTTAAAAAAATTAAATATATGTTACTTAAATTAACTTTCATTAAAATCACACTAAAAGACAGCTTTTAGAGACGATTATTTTCTTATGGTTGTCTAAATTGTTAAAATATATTAAATTGGTAAAAATTTATATGATTCTGAAATTTATATCATTTAAATTATTATTAAAATATTTTTTTAGATAAATTTTGACAATATAGATTTATTGAAAAAAGTTTAACAAATATTAAAATTATTACTATTTATCTTTAAAATTATCACTAAAAAAATAAAAGAATTAGTATCATTTAATTATCCATTGATATAAATTTTTTCTTTAAACTGCATATTTAATTTTTCCATAAAATAATTCTATTCAAATTACTAACAAGCACATTCTAGTAGAATTAGTTCTTACAATAAAGAAAAAAAAAATTAGATACAAAATTTGAATATAAAATTTTATTTAACAAATCAAAATTTATATTACTTAAATTAACTTTCACCAATATCTACCTGAATGATATTTAATTTTTAGAATTAATGCATTTGATGCAAATTAATCAACGATACAGACAAAAAGACAGAACGACTGAATTATAATACAAGCAATATAAAAAAAATTAATATTTACTAATAATTTAATGTTAAATTAGATCTAATTAATATATTTTATAATAAAAATCAAACTATTAATATACATTTTTTAAATTCATATTAATAGTAAGATATATTACAAAAAAATAATTTCATTAATATATAGTATTAATAAAAATTATTTCATTAAGATATATTACTGATAATTTAAATTTATTAGACAAGAATTGTATTAATAAAAGTTATTCTAACATTTAAGAATACTCATGTATATACTATATTCACTCCTCCGAACAGTAAAATCCTATACCTGAATGTAGAAGGTAGATGTAACATCAAGTTTTAGAAGTGAATTAATATAAAAGTATTGGGTTGATATCTCATCTTATTCTTATTTATTTTTAAAAATATTATAATTTCAATCATTTAAAGTTATCTTTCGTTAAAAAAATTTAAGTAAATAAAACATGATATTTGGTAATAAAAAAGATTTTGAACTTTTTCAATAAGCAGAATATGTTCATATGATGTAATACAATATTGTAATATTAAAATAACTTTTATAAAATAAATGTAAGAAATTAAAAATATATTATTCAATATTTTAAATGTTATGGATCTATTTTTTAAATAATATTATTTATAATTCTAAAAGATAATAAATAAAACTAACTGATAAAAAAATATTAATTTTAAAAAATACTTAATTAAAAATTAAAGATAAAATTAATAAATAAAAAATTTATCAATTTTAAAAAAATAATTAACTAATATATAAAGATAAAACTAATAAATAAATATAAATTATTTAAATTATAATTAATCTCTTTAAATGTTTATCCTACATATTATACATTACATGCATTATAAATTTAACTATGCTAACTTTATAATATATCGTAAAATTCTATCACTACAACAATAAGAAAGTAAAAAAGAGTTAGTTGTCAAACATTAAAAAGATGGTGGAGATGAAATTACATAGATGAAAAGATTGAAAGGATTCAAGGTAATATTGTCCCAATTTTAATAATGGCTATTACAAATTTTGATAATGTTAAAATTATAAAAAAAAAGTGGTATAATAACAAACCAATGCGAGAGAGAAAGAATTGGTCCAAAGAAACCATGATCATATAATAGTTGAAATTGGCTTTATTTACTTTGGTTACAATTGTCTCCCATCTACTTTTTTTTTTTAAAATTGGTTGTATTTTATCAGATCTAAAAACTACTTGATAATTAATTTAAAATTTTCATTGTAGAATTTTTAAAAATATCATCATATCATTTTTTTATATTGATTAACAATATTTGTTACTTAATATCATAATTTCAAAAGAAATCAGTTCATAACAGTTAAAATGATGAATGAATCTGTAAGTTCCTTAAAAACAACAAATATAACAATTAGCTTGTAACATCTTTGAGATGCTTGTCACTTTCTATACAGATTGAGATTATAAGAATTATTCATACCACATTTTTTCTTTTTTTCAGGACAAGTCTTCGAACCTTTGATTTCATTTGTCTCATCTCAATACTTTTCTTGTATAGCTGCAAATTTAAATTGTTTTAACCAATTCTTTATCATTATATTTGCTTGGTGAGCATTGGTTATATACATATTCTCTTATCTATGTTTGGATAGAAAATTTGAGTTTACAAAATTTTATATCTGTAAATAATAGAGATTTTTTTAAATATTAAAAAAATTTATTTGAATAGTTTTTAATCAAATAAATAATTTTTATTTAGAAAGAATTCTAAATTATTTTAAAAAATAATTTATTTTAATAGCTAACAGTATTTTTTAAATATTTATTTTTTGAAAAAATTACTTAAATAAATTTTATATTTTCAGCTTGTAATTAAATTTTTTATTTTAATCCTTAATATATTTTTTAACATAATTATTTATTTATCTATTTATTTTATAAATTTTATATTATTTAATTATTTATAATAATATTATTAATTATGATAGATTTATTTTATATTATCATAAAATTTTATATTTTAAATTATTATTTAATATATCTATTTATTTTACTTATTATATTATTTATTTTACTTTATTAAAAATATTGAAACATTTGATAAAAAAATTAAAATTAAAAATAAATATTTTATAAAAGTGTTTTGAAAATATATTTATATAAAGATTAAAAATAAATGTTTTATTTTAAATAAATAAAATTTTATTTAATTAAATTTTAATATATTTTTATTATAAAAAATATATTTATTATATTTAATTAATTATACAACTATGTTTTTATTTACTATTTTATATTTATCAGTTAATTTAACAATTATTTTTTATTAAACATTTTTAATTTAATTAATAATGTTTTAATTTTCAAACAATATTTTAATTTTTAATTACTTGTTAGCTAGTTTTAAATAACCCATCCTTTATCAGAGGAGGAAATGCCACGAGAGTAAAGTCAACCTCCAAAATCTGAAAATTAAAGCAATATTTATAATTTGGAAGGGATAAACATATATACATATAATGTATTTATTCTGTTATATTCTATTTAAATACTGTTTAATTATTTTTTAAAAAAATAAAAACCTTATAATCATTAAATTTAGAATGTATTATTGATATAATATTATAAGTGTACGATAACAAATTCAAACCCTCGCCGCTATTTTACTGATCGGATAACTATGAGACTCTGAAATATTTGTCTTGGCATGGTTAGCTCCAAGTCATTCATTTATTTATTTTACTAAAAGATGATAAGATAATATTTTTACAAGTGCTATTGTACTTAGCTCTTCCAACTACATGAATTTTTTTTATTAGAATAAAAACATATTTTAGAAATGTTATTTTACTAGTAAAATTGATAAAAAAAAATTGTCAGCTTTGTTTGGTAAAGAGAAAACGAAAGTTAAAGAAAAATTAAATTTAAAAATAATAATTTAAAATTTTATCTCAAAAAAATTAAATTTTTATATAATATACCGATATTCATTTTTTATTATATTGTTTTACTCACAAATAAGATGGAAGGGTTCTAACCTGAAAAGAAAATAAAATTAAAAGTGAAGACCAGAAGCTACGTAATCCAATTGGAACATTTTGATATAATTTGAATGTATAGCACATGACTCAAATAACTTAGTCAGCAATGTTAGGACTTCTGAGATTGAGATTCCTTTGGAATGCGGCCATAATCGTTTTCGCTTAAAATTAAATACTATTTGTCCTCAACAACGACGTGAAAGCACCGTTATTGCTGGGAATAAAATAGAAACGAATGATGTTAACATGATATAAAAAATAGTAATAATAATATAGATGATGGTGTGAAAATATTTATATAATAATTTTATAACATTTTCTATTTAATTCTATTTTTCATATTTACTCTCGTATTATATATAAAATATTATAAAAATATAATATACAAGAATTCGTTTCTCAATAAAAATGAACAACAAATTACAATTCCGTTGACCCAACCCATCGTTTTCCTTTTCGTATTTTCCTTATTTTTTTTGTTATTTCCTATTTGACCTAAACATTGAGAAAATAAACATCTTCCTCTTTACACATGGATCACAGTATTTTGGTCAAGAGGGTTGGCTAATCCTAATCTCTAACGACACCTCGACCTTAAAAATCTTTGCTCTGGTGAGAACAATACTGTACATGGATACGCTAGATTTATATAAGAGTGGATTGCAATATAATTTATTATAACGAATGCATGCATGTATAAAAAGGTATTGTTGTGGAATTGAGATGAACATATTCATACGGCAAGTGTGATAAGTAATAAATGAGTATTTCAAATCCTAAATATTATTTTGTAGCGTAATGACTAATGAGTAATGAGTATCGGATACTTAATTATCCTTGATTATTTAGGCGTTCGGAAAGACAAGTTAATATTTTTTTTATAATATAGACAGTGATTAGATTTAAATTTAAAATTTTTATATATGTTAAACTATTTTAATTTTTAACCATTTACCATTAAACTGATTTTACTAGTTTACAAATTAACATTGTTTAAAACATAAAATAACAAATAACAAATTAATGTTATTTAAAATTTAGGATTCTAACCTTGCTTAAGTTTCTATTATGTTTTATTCTAATTTTTAACCTTTAACTTATTTGGATTTAATTTCCAATATTATCTATTTTTACTTTATTAATCCAGTAATTATCAATAATAATAGTATCTTTCCTAAATTACTATTTTTTTCAAATAAATTTTGATTAGAAAAAATTAATTATCAATAGGTCTGTTAATTTAATAATTAATTAAGAATGCAATAATTTACCTTAGTTCAATTTAATTCTTAAAATTAATTTTTGTAATTCCTATAAGTCTACTAACTAGAAATTGAGTTCCATCACCTCAATCTTAAAGAAATTAGGGAAATAACAAACACACTCAATTCAAATTTTGAATTTAAAATAAACACAGCAAAATAAAAACAATTCAAATCAAAAACACAATTGCCAATATGGATCATAACAAAAACAGATATAAATCTAGGATTTTTCATAGCTCTAATTATGAACTTACGTGACGAACATAAACACAAAAACTAAAATTTAAAAGAAAAATCTTTGAATCAAAATAAATAAAAGTGAAAATGAATAAACACATTAACACCACAATCGTTCTTTGCAGGAACAAGTTTCAATCTATAAAAGTAAAGAAAGCCTCGTATATACTAGAACATGAAGGAAAATCCAAGAAAACTAAAGAATGAGAACAAAATATGATTGTGAGGGCCAATATTTCAGAACAAAAATATTTATTCACTATAATGACCAATTTTGTATTTTTTTATCAGATTTATATTTTACATTTCGAAATTAGAAACAAATTTTCTTTGTAAGTTAAAAATATATTTTTTTCACTAACTTATGATTTAATAAATAATTTTATAAACCTCTTTTTATTGTTAATTTAGAGACCGATTTAATGGACATCATTTTTTTGTCACTAATTTTTAATTTAAATATTGATTTAAAAATTAATTTTTGTGAACATATTTTTATTTGTTAATTTAGAGAGCCAATATTTTAATCATTAAAATTATGAAAAGAAAATTATGGATCGTCCAAAACATGTCTAATCCAATGGTTCAATTTCAATTAAGATGTGAAATGGATTAAAATTGAATAGTTAAAATTATTGTAAATGGTTAAAAATAGATAATTTTAGGCAGGAACAAGTTTAACTCTTGTTATTCAATACAAATGAATCCACTTGTCTAATTATTATTAATACATTTTATTTTTCTTATGAAGTTTGGTCTGGCCTAACATATTAAAAATTCTACTATCTATCTCTCTTGCGTTGCACCCTCTAGTTCCCTCCTCTTGTTGCAGTGCTAAGCTCTGCCTCTTTGCCTCACTTCCAAAATTTTTATATATTTTTTTAAAATTTTGCTCATCTTTTTCCCTCTATTAAGGAAGATCAAGTTTTACTTTTTAATTTTCAAGTCGTGCATCTTTCTTTATTTTTTTCTGTTGATGTCTTCCGTTTTTCTTTTTCATATTTTCTTTGCTAGTAATATTTTTCATGTTCTTTTATCTTTTTCTTATCACCATACTTTATTTATGTTGGAGGCTTTCATCTTCGAGATCAGCTTTTTATTTTCGGCTGACATAAATTTGTTGTGTTTTTAGATGCTAATATTTTCCTTTTTTTTTAAGTATGATTTTATGTATAAATTGATGAAATTTTATTGTCTTATCTGTTGTCCTGATTAACCCAACATTTAAATCGAACGGTTAGAAGTCTAAATTTAAATTTTGAGATAACTTATTTGAACCCGTCCAAACCTGTTTGACGAACATCCCTAATTAAAATATATAAATAAAATTATAAATAAAAATAAATTAAGTAAAATATTAATATTTTGTTATTAATAAATATTACAATATTAATAAATAAAATATTATAATTGAGAAAATGAAATAGGTAAATCATTAAACTTATAATACATAGTTTTTGTTGATGTAATATAAAAATTTATAATAAAATTTAGATTAAAATTATAATATTTTTAATATTTAAGAAAAATATAATTTTTCTTAATAAGCATAAGGTAATGATTTTTCTTATAGGAAAAATCGGCTTTGATAATTTATTCTGTTTATTATAAATTAATCTATCTTTATATTTATATTATCATTTTCTAGATAAATTAAATAAATCAACCCTAATTTGAATATTATTTTAAATAATAAATTTAATATATCATGCAAATATTATGTGTCATATTTTAATAAGTTATTAATTTAATTTTATCTTTAATTTTAAAAGTTTATATGTTTAATTAATTTCTTATTAACATAATATGATATTAATTATTACTATTAAAATATTTATTATTATTTTAAATTTATTTAAATTACAAATATAAATATCAGTTTAAATAAAAAAATATGAAAAATCAAATTTAGTTTCATGATATTCATATTACACAAAATTTAAGTCCTCAAATGTATGTTTGTAATATTGGTAAATGATTTTTGTATTGTGCATGATTTTTCAGTTTTAGATGAAACGTTGTTATAAATGATTATATTTTTAATTATTTTTCAAATCATGTAAAACAAAATTTAAATTAATTAAAAAACAATTATAATTTTAATCAATAAATTTTTAATTAATTAAAATAATTTACTAAATTTTGATAAATAACACTTGAATGATTATACCAACTATTAGAGTTGATCAAAAATAGTTTCAATCATTTGACTTATTAATTAACTTTTAAAACTAATTTTATGAATTAAATGAATTATGATTAATTTAAAAATTGAATATTATATAAAATACATTTAATATCCTGAATAGTAATGTTTTATATTTAATATGATTTAAATTGTATTTGAATTTTTTTGTCTAAAATAATTTCATTGGAGGTAAATTAAAGTGTTTAAAAAATAATTTATTTTAATTATCGATTCATATAATTAAAGTTAATGAGATGAAGTGAACCTATTCATGAATTTTTATGAAGTTGAGTTTGAAAATAATTTCTATTAAATACGAATTAATTTTTGAGGTAAATCGAATTTTATTGCATTGTTCAAATAAATTTAGCTGATCATTTTCAATCCTAATACCAATATAAAATAGGAGTATTGTGTATTAATATAAAAATATATTATTATTATTTATTTTAACTCTACTTTAAATTTTACTTTTATCTAATAATTATTAATTATTATATTTTATCTCAAAATTTCTTAAAATTTGATCATTATTAAAGGGCGCACACACACACATATATATATATATATATATATATATATATATATATATATATATATATATATATATATATATATATATATATATATTACTAATTTAACATTCTCACTAATCTTACTAAGTTAAGAAACCATAACATCAAATGTGAATCATTATCGTTATTTTTTTTATAATCACTTATTCTTAATCAATTGTTATGCTAATTACCCAGAGTTGGAGAGTCTGTCTGTTTTAAAGTTAAAAAATCAACTCTAGCATTTTTTAATATAAAATACATTTCCCCAATATATATATATATATATATATATATATATATATATATATATATATATATCTTAAAATTGATCAATAGTTTCAAATTAATTTTATCAAAATAAATTTTTACTCAATTTTAAATCAAATAGATATGAAATTTAATTATAAACCAACAAGGTTATATATAAATGTAACAATTAAATTCTTTTTATATTGTTAAGGTTTAAATTTAATTTGGTTGTATATATAGAAAGCATTTTACTAAATGCATAAAAGTAGACCCACTTTAATATATTTATCTTTAATTTTAAAAAAATAATATTTAATTATCAACTAGAACATGGTCTAAACCAAAAGAATTTCCAGCTATAGGTCCATGTTATATGACCTATCCTCCCCTTAATATATGCATTGTTATTATTTTCAATTCGGGTGTTTTGCTCAAATTTAGGAATGCTGCAGGTTTAATTTTAACATTGATAGTATTAATAATATTTTATCATCAATTTTTTAATATATATCTAAAAAGTACATTACAAAAATTTGAAAATAATAATTTTTATTAAAAATATAACATTTTATAATTTAAATATATAGAATTTATAATTTTTAATAAAATTTATATTATATATTAAAAAAATTTGCTAACCAATATTTTTAAAATACTAATTATAAAATTAAAAAAAAATTATTAAAAATAACGCTGAATACATTAAAAATTTATGAAATGTATATTAATAACATTTTTAAAATGAAAAAAATTTCACCTTTAATTTCTGAATCAGTATCTTTGGATAAGTGATTAACATTTCCTTTAAAAAAATCTTTTATCACCGTATTTTGATTTTATTCTCCATGTCTTTATGGGCGATTTCCGGCCGTTGACCTTGTACAAATGGAGTTTATGGTTCTATTCATTTAATAATAATTGCATTGAATTTGTCAAACGAGGCGGTTCTCTTTTTCTCTCTCTGCGCCCTCCGAATTGATCGGTTGTGTGAAGAACATGTTATGATGTTATGTAGATGTGTATGGTTATTTTTAGAAGCCAATATCTCAGAAAGAAAGGGAGAGGGAATATATATATATATATATTGTATTTTCTTAAAAAATTATAATTTATTTATTATCTTAAATGTATTATGTATAAAAAGAGTGAGTGTAATTTTTTTCTAAAAATATCTATCATTTTTATTTTCAAAGATTTCATTTCTTAATAAATACCAAATTACACTTTCATATTATTTTAATTTCTAACACTCAAGTATTTGTTAAATGTTATAAAAGAAAAAGACATAAATGTCCAGGCTAAGTTCATTTTTTAATTAAACTAAATTTAGAATTTAAATTTAATTTATTTAAACAAATTAATTAAAATTTGTGCATTTTTTGACAATCAATTTAAGTTTTAAGCGTATAACTTGACTTATAATTGTAATATTCTTTTTCTTATTAAAGAAGGAATGCGGTAAGAGACAGCGCACGTGCCGGCGACACGGGAAACAAACACAACGATCCATGCTGTATTACTGCTTAATCATTTATTTCATTTTAAATTTATCTAATGTTTATGGAAGAATATGATTTAGCTAACTGCAATATACTCGCAAACAATACGTTTTGTACGTTTAAATTAACATTTTATAAAACTAAAAACTGAGTTCGTTTATAATATTAAAATAAATTTATTTATAACTAAAAAATCTTAAAATATATTAAGATTAAATTAAAAATATGAATAAATATAAAATAAAAAATATATAATTTTTTCATGTTATAAAATGCATTACCAATACATGATAAATAAATTTAAATGAATTTATTTTTCTTTTTCTTTTATTATTTTTTTTTACACAACTTACATGTATGTACATAAAACTAAGTAAAGATTATACACAGGTATTATAACAAAAATTATGAAATGAAATCAACTCATACGGTTTTATTATAATTTATAAGATGTATAAATATACGCGTTTGTTTATTTTATGTTAAAAATGTTTTTTCTAAATTTTCAAAAATTCTTAAAACAAAAAATAATAAAATCTCAAAAAGCAGTTCTATAAGAACTAATTAAAGAAGTAAGTTTTTTAACGTAAAAATAAAATGAGTTATGAAAGCTGACTATATGCCAGCTATTTTAATTCTTTCTTCAAGTAGTTATCCAAATTGTGATAGACCAGCAGGAATGTTATATATACATATAAGCTCTTGAATGACAGACTGGGATAATTAGCTACAAGTCAACACCAACACAAGTACCTAACAATCAATTAGTAGGTTGAAATAATACAAAATAAGATAAAAATAATTAAAGGAAGAAGAAAATGGTTGTACAAAGAACTATACTTTTGATATTAAGTAGTTGGAAAAAGAAAAGCTATACTTTAACGGAAAAACATTTTAATTTAAATTATCAAATATGAAGAATTCCGAATCACAAATGTCAGGTATATACTTTTTTTAATCTTATAAATTATTTTTAATTTTAAATTGAGTATTTTTCTTTTTTGTGTCTATAACATTTTTCCATTAACAAAAAATCAAAAAATTTATTTAGGCCGTTAGTTACAGTAAAAGTTTAGTCCAATTATCAACTTATTATACAAATAAAATTTACTTCAAATGCTACTTCATTTTGAAAAATAAAAAAAAAATAAAAAACTTTTAGTCGTTGACTTTGTTAATGAATATTCCTAATGGAAATGGCCAACATGCAGACCTATGTGGGGCCCTGTTTTACAGGCGAAGAACGCTCCTGCTTTTACATTGCTGAGGGAAAAAATGTGCAATTTGTGCATAGGACTATTTTTTTTTTTTTTTTTCATTTCTCAAATTAACGAAAATAATGTAGATTTAGTTGTTATTTGATTGGCTTTAGAATCAGAATGGCAACGTTGAAGTCACTAGAATTGATCGCGGTGAGGGGTTGTGAAATAATGACAACGTTAGTATGTTAATGCAAATGAGAAATGAATTACTTAAACACGTTTTGGGGGTAGAGTTCGGGTATGTCATCATTAATCGCTTACGTATTTGAGTGAATCTGTTATACAATTAACGTTAGCGTTTGTAACTTTAGCTAGTTCAATTATTTAATTTTGGTAATAAATTATTTTTTACATAAGCTTTGTCTAGACCCACATGTAAATTCATATTATAGTATTTTAGCATAATGATACACCTTTAACCGTGTAATCTATTTTTGTGTCATTAATTAGAATCTCAAACGTTGTTTTGTATAACCATATTTATTTAAGAAATGGATTGAGGAAGATATTTTTGCTTTAATATCTTCCTTAATTTATTCCGATGCTCCTAACTTGCTATGCTTGAATGGGAATGCGCAAATGTTGAACGCACGTGGGAAACGGAAGACATGAAGTGAAAGGCGAAAAGGCATGACGAGATATGAACAAGAGGAAAAGCCCCATAAGTGCTTACATACATGCTTACTTTCTTTGAGCCTTCCGTGTTTGAATGGATAATGTTATTTCTTAGTTACTCAATATTGCAAATGCTTACATACATGTCTTCATTTCTCATTTATTCGTCATTAAGTAAGACCAGGTTGTTACAAGCAAATTGTTTTTTAAAATTCACTTATTCTAAGCTCACTCACCTAGCTTGTAAACTCAAAAATCTTACTGTCACAACGTATATATTAGTTAGATTGGATAAAATTTTCAGGCTTTGTTTGGAAGTTTGGAGCGGAAAGGTTTGAAGGCAAAGAGAAGAAAATGTTTAGGAAAGAAAGGAAATACACTCTTCCATAATTTGGGATATAAAATTTGGAAAGTAATTAAAAAAAAATTTAAAATATTAAGGTGACATTTAGTTTTAAATTTTTTTATTTAAAAATGACATATTATTTTTATTTTTATTTTCTGTTTTTAAACTTTTTTATTGAAAATAGTAAAAATAAAAAATAAAAACAGAAAACAGTTATTTTTTGTTTTTGCTATTTTCTGTATAAAATATTCAAAATAAAAAATATTTTCTAAAAATTTTCAAACATGAAAAAGAGAAGATCATGATCCTTTATCTCTTTTTTCTTTATTTTTTTAAAACCTTCTTTCAAACAAAACCTTAATAAATATTTATAAAAATTAAAATAAAATAAATTATATAAGAATTTCAA
This sequence comes from Canavalia gladiata, assembly GCA_037954105.1. Lineage (NCBI taxonomy): Eukaryota > Viridiplantae > Streptophyta > Magnoliopsida > Fabales > Fabaceae > Canavalia > Canavalia gladiata. The sequence continues at coordinate 72,579,267 of CM075658.1, forward strand.
ATGAATTAAATTTTTTGCTGTGTTAGAATTAATTTATACAGATCAACTTAGGCAAAATTTAAATGAGGAAACTTCTTTTAGAAAAAATATTATGAAACAATAACGAAGAAGCGGAGTGAAAATTGGAAAAGATAATGAAAAAAGGGAAAAGTAAAAAGAAAGAATTAAGACGTCACAAGGGCATGGAAGAGAGGTTAGAAAAGTTAAAAAAGCTTAAAGAGGAGCTTGTCTTGAACAGTGATAGAAAGAGCGAAATAAGAAAAACACAAAAGAATAATAATGTTGCGAAAAAGAAAAATAGTTTGTTTGTGTACGTAAAAGAAACTATCCATTTCGTTTCCTTCCTTTCTTTCATTGGGATCGATTTCTTTTTCTTTCAAATCACCTTTTGTTTTGTACACATCTTATTTTGTGAGATGCTTCTGAAGAGAATTTCTTTTACCTAGAGAGATTCTCATGTCTTTTTTACTTTAGTTGAAGAGAAAAGATTTTCACATACATGCACAGTAATATATATATATATATATATATATATATATATATATATATATATTCAGGTTGTTGGATCTGTTTTTATTTTTAATTTTTTTTAAATATCAGCCATTAAATAAAAAATATAAAGAGAAAAATATCAATATTTGTATCTAAAAATATTAAAATTGTTAATTAAACCAGGAAAATGTTCTCAATATGCGTCCAAAGAGATTAGGTGCCAGTTGAAACGGTTGAGTGGCTAGCTACTCCTATAGATCAGGTGTCTGTTATTACAAATATTTTTGCTGTAGATTATAAAAGCATTTTTAACGATGGTAATTTATTGAATTTTTAAATTTAAATAATAAATATTTAAGAACATTAAATAATTTTTTATTAAATTATTTATTTAAGCATTAGTTATTTAAATAAGTAAATCTCATTTTAAAAATTACACACATATATATATATTATATTTTACATAAAAATTATTTAAATAAAAGTTAAGCAGTTTTTTCAAATTATTATGATAGTTAATATCACTTTTTTTTATCTAAAACTTTAAATTTGATTAAATCTTTTTTAAGATTACATCAAATCAAAAGAAGTAATTTATCAAAAGATCACAAAATATTTATAAAAAGTCGAACAAACGAAACATTAAATAAGCCAACCCAAAAGGAAATGATGGATAAGAGTAAGACAGAAATTTTCATTAAACAATTGCAAACATTCATGTTATTGGGATGGAATAAATGAAATTCCTGTGCAAACGCTCAATAAACCTAAATCCTTATTTTAGAATGGTGCAACATTTCCTTTTTCTAATAATTTTTTTATATAGAAAAATTAAAGGTCAAGGTACTTACTACACCAATCATAATAATAATTTTTTTTTTTACTTTTTTGTAAATTCCTCTCCCCTATTTATAAATAAACAAGAAACAAAAATCTATCCAACGTACATGCACCTTAACTCAAAATTAATTTCAGTAGAACCACGTAAGACATGGCAGGCAATATTCATAAGATTAAGGTATTGTTTTGTACCAATATATATAGTCTAGTGAGTAGAGAATGGAGAGGTCAGCAGGACATGATTATCATGAAGTGGGATTTGATCTTTTTTCTAATAGAAAATATTATATATTAATTTATTTTCTATTTCATATCATTTTTATTATATCTCTCATTTTATTATTTTAATACTCTTTTAGACATATCCATCCTATTTGAATATATATATATATATATATATATATATATATATATATATATATATATATATATTCATAATTTTTCTTTCCTAATATCCCTAGCTATGTCTCCCATCTCCCAATCCCTACGACCCTGTCCTAAGCTAAATGAAAACGCTTTGTTTGATCTATATTATTGATTTCTTTTCTGGAAGAAAAAATATGAGCTTAACAAAATGTAGAGAGATTAAAAGGAAAAAAAAAATTCAAAAAGGCTAGTTTTTAAAAATTTTGTCTTTAACCTATTTCTTTTTTTTTTAATATCTCGAATTTCAAGATCAAGGGCACATTACTAAAGAAATTTTACTTAACGTAACTTTTAAACTTAAAAAATTATAAAAAAAAACTATTTTATCTTTAAATTTAAAACACTTAATTTTAACTTGAACTTTAAATTATCTTTCAATTTTTTTTAAAATTTAGGCTAAGAACTACCTGAATTATATTTTATTTCTTTGAACATTAATATTTGAATTTGAATTATTTTTTTCTAATTTTTAAACATACACCTTTTTCCATTTAAAAAAATTAAATATATTTTTAATCTTTATGCTCTATCTTGATTTTGATATGATTTCTGTACTTTGAAATTTTTTTTATTTTCGTCCTTATAATATCACAGGTTTACATTTTAGATTTATTCAATTTATGTTTTGGTATCTACAATTTTATTCTATTTAAGTTTTGATAATTTTTATAGAGTAATAGATATTGTGGACCCATTTAGTAATTATAATATAAAATTATCAAAAATTAAATTTGATAATTCATATATAGAATATGACAGAATATAAGAATGTGATAGAAATTTATTCTATTCTATCTTAAATTTGATGGACGTTTAAGATATTAAACTAAAAAATATGATATTATCTTAGTTAATATTTGATATTAATAAATAATAATAAAGTAGGATGGAAATTATATTAAAATAATAATTTTTTTTTATCAAAATCAATATAATTTTAAATTGTTTTTAAAAAATATATTTAAAAATTAAAAATATTTTTGAAATACAAATAATATTTAACAATTGATATTAGAATTATAATATTTTCTTTTAACTTAATTTTTATAATTAAAAAATATTTTTGTATAAATTATAATTAAAAAAATAAATTTATTTTATAAAAAATTCATATAATATTTTATAAAATATTGTATTAATTAATTAATTAATTATTATAAAATATTAAAAATATATGACATAAATGATAAAAAATAAAAAAATTATTTTAATAAATTTAAGCCAAAAATTATTCTATAATAAAATTTTAAAATATAAAATAATAAAATAACTTAAGAATTAAGTTATTATATCCTAATTATTAACTATGTAAACATTAAAAAAAATATATGATACGTATCCTTTCCTCTTTTCATGAAAAGCAAACGCTTCCAAATATTACTTACAATAAGAATTAAAACCAAAACTTCTTAAAAAAAATTTCTAATGCATAATTATTGTAACTAAAATTAAAATAAATTATAGGACCTAAAATATATTTAATATATAATTTTAAAAGCCATATCCTATCTCAAGTGTCATAATTTTTTATAATTATTAATAACTAATTTATATTTATAATCATTTGAATTAATTAGTGATTAATGAGTAATTACTTATGGTCATTATGCGAATGATTATAATTGTTTGAATACTTTAATAGCAGAAACAAGGTGTTGACATATGTTGTATATACAGGCAAGTAAGGACATATGACAAACAAGAGACCTTTTACATTTTTCGATAGTTTAATTCTCATCCTTCTCTAGTTAACTCTAATCCATTGTTTTTAAGCCTCCAAATGTTCTATCTTGAGTATAAGGTCTGAGAATAGGAACAAATATGATGTTAAGATTGCACCATTAATCTACCATAATTCATACTTTTAGAATAGTGGAGTTTTCGACATCATGCTCATCAATCCCTTCCTTCTTAATCATTTAATTTTTTCAACAAATTAAAAGCAAGAAATAATGGATATGAGAAGAAGCTTGATAATGAAAGCTACGGAGTGAAGTGATATAGTGGAGCTAGCAATTGAGAAACCTAAAAGATTTTATTCGATATAGATGTGAAATTATTGATAAAGTTTTCGATTTTTTTTTAAATTTGATGAAATAATACTTTAAGTATGTGAAAATTAGATTACATATTAATTTAATGTCTTCATTACTTTACCTACTATTATGTGTTATAATAATAAGCAATACTCTATAGACTAATATGTTAAAATAATTGGCTGGATGAAAGCTATTCCCATATCCAATATTTTAATATCTTAGCATACATATAAAGTTCTCTAGATAAGAGAAATGAGAGTAGTTTGATCATTTCTATTGAAAAGTAAGATGTTATCATTGTTGAATGTCTTTGTTTTCTTCCTCTTTTAATTATTGATTATAATTTTCATTTGTTTGTAAGTGTTTCTACTTGATTTGATCGTGTGATTTCTGTACTTATGCTATGAGTGCAACGAGTTTCATGATATTAAAGTGATTAAAATCAACAATGAATCAAAAGATAAATTTGTTTTGTGGAGGCAGATTATGGTTTAGAGGGAATAAATGTTAGCATGCTTATTGAGATTTAATGAAATAGAATTTAAATGAAAAATAGCACATTAAATTATATTTGGTATACATTTAGTGATTTTTAACCCGCTGGTTTAGCACCAATTTATATTGCATTAGGATGTTATTGTACATGGTGCTGCTTATACAAGTTGTATTAAAAAATTAATAACTTTTACTGTAAATTTATAAATATCCTGATATTTGTCTTGTTAAGAAAGTTTATTCCATAAGTATCAGATTATAAAATATGATAATTTTTTCATAAAATCTCATTTTTCAAAAGATTTGTGAAACCAAGTTTTGAGGTTAAACTATATGATATTACTAATATTTTGATAACTTCTAACTTATTCAATAGAAATTCTTTGAGTATTGTAATAGATATATTGCTGAATTTAGTTTTAAATTTGATATATTATACAAATTTTGATGTTTTTATGAATGTGAGAACTTTTCCGTAAACACTTGTGCATGATATCTTAACTAAAATTTATATATCTTGATTGAATTTTAAAATTTACGATCTTTGGCTTGTTTAAAAGCTTGAAATGTGTAAATTATTCCTGTGAATTTTTTTATTTTTGAATAATTTTTTAATTAAACTCGAATTTCTCTTAAATTTGTCTAGTTTCTATGAAATTATTGATTTTGAATAATATTTTTAATCATATATATATATATATATAGATGTATCTTATTAATTTTTGTTTACAATATGATTCCCAGAAAAAGCTGAGGAATTCATTTATATTATGTCAAAATGTTGATCTAAATATCAAATTATACTACCTGCACTTTATGCTCAAAAGGATCTGGCATAATATTTGCAGTTTGATGTTTATAGAATTTTAACACGAAAACTTAATAATTAAAGTAATTAATTATAAAAATTTAAGGATTAAAAATTGAATAAATTATTTTTTTAAAAAATTAATATCAGATTTTTATTGTTATGTGATTTTAATTATTATAGGTTTAAATTATTCCTACTTGTTGTAATAAAATATTATAAAACATCCAATTTTCTCTTTAATTTTTTTATAAATTTTATTTAAATTTAAAATATTCATGTTAAGAATTTAAAAATTTTCCAATATTTAATACGAAACCTTTAAAATTTAAAAAAAAATAACAAAATAATAAAAAAATATTTTTATTCTTAAAATGATAAAATAAATATAAATAAAAATATCAAAATAAACAAATCATTCACTTTACAAAAACTCTTCCTGAGCGACATTATTTATAGTTTGAGGACTATGGTGAGAGAAAAAAAAGTTTATTAATTTTTATTTCTTTCAGAAACTACGTTTATTGAAAGTGAAGTATCTTTGCTTTGTAAAGATTATGCTGTGCCTGTGACAGCTCCGGCTGGAAATTGTCAAACCGAATTTTTTTCCTGAATGCAAATGGAAACAAAATCTAAGTAATTATATTTGATATAAATTATGAGAGGATTAAAATTAGAATAATTTATATGAGGTTGTAAGTTTGAATTTTATTATTTTTTATTTAGTGTTATTTTAAATTTTAAATTTTAAATTTTTAAATATAAAATTAAAATTAAAATACATTTAATTAAAATGAAATTTAGCTATATTTTATTTTTATTTTAAAATTTTAAAAATAATTTGAAATTTTATTTTAATTATAAAAATATTTTATTTTATTTTTAAAAAAATATATAATAATTATTATCATTGTTATCTATTATCTATATTATTATAATTACTATCACTTAATTATTGCTATTATTTGGTCAAGGATCGTTAATATTATTTTTATTTTATCATGATTTTCATTGTCACACCATTAACATAGAAATAAAAAAAATTAATTTAAAAATTTATACTAAAATACATTAAAATTTATGATAAAAATATATTATTAACATTTTTTTATCAAAAACATTTTAATTATTTAATCATTAATTATAATAAATTTTTATCATTTGTATTAATAAAAGTATTTATATTAAATATATATTGAAATTAAAAAAATTAAATGAACATATTTATAATATGAAAAATTTATACAATTATTAGTTATATATGTTTATATAATTACAATCTATCAGCCTTTATTATGATATGATTGTGTGAAAGTTATATCTAAAAATACATCGAAATTAAATTTGTTTATATTGGCATTGATCCTTCCTTGGTTCAACTTTTGGTATAAAGAGCATGGAAGTCACGCATCCCAATCTTCTCCACAACTACTTTATCTATGAACACGAACACCGACATCACAAATACCAACCGTCTTTCAATTAATCCAACATTATCCATTGCCACCTCAAACTCTTTCCTATTACTCCACACAATGGACAAACCAATCATCCAATTACCCCTTTTCCTCCCAATATAAAGCATGACTTGTCACCCACATCCTTGTAATAAATAGAATCTCTCAAAGAAAATGTTCCATTTAACCCATCTCCTTCCATATCTGACTATTATCTGACGTGTGAAATCCACCAACTTAATCACTTACAAAATTCAGAACAATTTGGAATCCATCCATCCCTGAAAATCAATTCTCCTAAAAGGAATTTTAAATTTTTGCGATAAAAATGGTTTAGAAACTTTTTCATACAAAAATATGCATATGCACACCACGACATATATTTAGATATATTGAGATGTAGTTTTTATTTTTAAAAAGTTATTAATTATTTGATTCGGATGTATCCAAATATGTGATTAATGTAGGCAAAATAATCATTACTTTTCATCATCTTCTTCGGTTTCCCATTATAAATTATGGGCTTGAATTTCAGTTTGTCAGCTCATCCAACGGTCTCCACCCAATGATACTTGACCATAAAGAGAGAAAAAATAAGCAAAGACGCACAGTGCTAAAATGATATATGTAAAAGTTTTTACTGGTTTTATTAATATATGCTCATAGATTGCATTTAAATATTTAAAATAGGTAAATTTTTTATTAAAAATATCGAACATTTATTATATTTTATATTTTAACATAATGGATATTTATGTTTTTAATACAAAATTTATTCGTTTCAGATGATTTTGTATTGGTTCATTAAGATAGTATATATTTCATTTTCCTTTTGTATATAAATAAACTTTTGTTAAAAAATGATTCTATTATATTATAAATATTCTCGTTTCGGATAGATTTTTATCTTGTAAAAAAATATTTATAATTTTTTACAAAAATAAAATTAATCAATATCTTAAAATATCAAAACTTCCCATATATTTACGCGCGCATATATATATATATATATATATATAATGGTGTATTAAAAAAATAGAAAATAATTTTAAGGAAAAAATAAAATAATTATTACATGAAATAGAATAGGACAAGAGGCTTAAACTGAATAGACAAAAAGCTGCTGCTAATTATTTTAAAATTAAATAAAAGTTATTGAGTTAATAAATTAACATGGAAAGAATTAGGCAAGTTTGGTAACAAATTAAATATTAAATAGTTGTTCCTTTTTTATCCGTTCCTTCTGATAAACATTTTTGCGTAGATAACGCTGGTCATACATAGAGTTGAGGTAAGTGAAATAAAAGGTATTAATTGGGGATACACGCGAACCTGAATAGTTTCTTAAAAATTACTGTATCTTATGGAATTTAAATTTAAATTTGATTTTATAATATAGAAGATATAATTATATTTATATGATCATTGACAGCTCAACGTATGATGTGGTTCTTCTCTATATAAACACTAACCACTCTCTATGAAAAAGCTCCATCTTGTTTCTATTGGTCTCTCTTTGGTAGTGAAGACAGAGAAAAAATGCCTGCGGTGGGAGGAATAAGCACGGTGGGGGACAAAGCCTACCCTGGGAACCTCACTCCTTTTGTAACTGTAACATGTATTGTTGCAGCCATGGGAGGGTTGATCTTCGGTTACGATATTGGGATTTCTGGTACTCATACTCTCATACATCATCATTCTTATTTTTTCTAATTTCTTTTTATTCATATTCATCTCATCTCTGGGTTGTCATTAGGTGGGGTGACGTCCATGGATCCCTTTTTGAAGAAGTTTTTTCCGGCGGTGTTCAGGAAAAAGAACAATGACAAAACCTCCAATGAGTACTGTCAATATGACAGCGAGACGCTCACCTTGTTCACCTCGTCGCTCTATTTGGCTGCGTTGCTCTCGTCGTTGGTCGCCTCCACCATCACGCGCAAGTTCGGCCGGAAACTCTCCATGCTTTTTGGTGGCGTCGTTTTTTTCATCGGTGCTCTCATCAACGGTTTGGCCACTCACGTTTGGATGTTGATTGTGGGTCGGATCTTGCTCGGGTTCGGTATCGGATTCGCCAATCAGGTATTGCCGATTTTTCTTTTTTATTTTATTTTATTTTTTGGGGTTTGTTTAATAATAATAATAATACAAAACATGGGTATGTCTCCGATATTCTCTCGCTCTGTATAGCACAGGCTAGAAAACAAGTCAAATTCTGCGCTTTTTCAGATTCAGAACTTGATTTCAGATGATTATTTCTCGTTTTGTTCAATTTTTTTCAATAATTCAATAATAAGTACGTGTTGTTGTTTAATTTGTCTGTTATGCTCTATTTTACAACTATTTCATACTGAGTCTTTTTTCTAGATCTATTCATAAGTTTTGGAGTATGTATTTATTTTAAAATTCGTATTTTCCGGGATGGTCATTCAAGAAGAGACAATATGTGGAATACTAAAATGAAACTCCGTATACGCTTTATTTAATCTGACAGAAAGAGAGGCTTTGGTAGAAAGATGCTGACACATAGTAAATATATAGTTACTCAATTTTAAGGCATTCATTGGATATAATTATAATTTTTTATTTACCCCAAAAGTGGTTGGCTACAGCTACTGTTGATTTCTCTACTTTACTGTATTTTGGGGGTTTTTTTTTGTATTTCTGTTCTCTGTCAATGATATCGGCTAATTTTGACTATACGTTTTGAAACCCCAGCAAATTGGGCTTTCTGAAGGAATATTTACCCTTATTGCATCTTCAACTGTGTTGAGAGTGATGGCTGGATTAGGACGTAAATGGGACTAGTTTTCAGTATTCTATTGAAAGTGGCTTAATTATTGTTGTGCCCCGTTTTTTCTTTGCGTGTGACATCCTCACTTCTTTTCCTCACGTTCCTTTTCATCATTTTCCACGGCGTTGAATTTAAAATTTGGAGTTTTGGACTCATCAAATAAAATATCCAGATCAAGTTTTTAATTACACGGCTAGTTTTTCCAGGTTGGATTTTCCCCCAAAATAAACGTTGCAAGTTGAGAACAACCCGTGGTCCTACACCACTACCTTTTTTCTAATAAATTCCACATCAGCATGTGCACTACTTATTAGTTAATGATTTATTTCTACATCAATGTTGTTATTTTAATTTACTTTTTATTTGTGATTGTTTTTTTATTTTACTTGTTAATAATATTTTTTTTTTTAATTTGTGTATGATGAACAGTCTGTGCCACTCTACCTGTCTGAAATGGCTCCCTACAAATACAGAGGAGCTTTGAATATTGGATTCCAATTGTCAATCACATGTGGTATTCTTGTGGCGAATGTGTTGAACTACTTCTTTGCCAAAATCAAAGGTGGTTGGGGATGGAGGTTGAGTTTGGGTGGTGCTATGGTCCCTGCCCTTATAATTACAATTGGGTCACTTGTACTTCCAGACACCCCCAATTCCATGATTGAAAGGGGTGAACGTGAGCAAGCCAAGGTTCAGCTTCTTAGAATTCGTGGAGTGGATAATGTTGAAGAAGAGTTCAATGACCTTGTGGCAGCTAGTGAAGCTTCAAGGCAAGTGGAGAACCCATGGAAGAACCTGTTGCAGAGAAAATATAGACCCCACCTCACTATGGCCATATTGATTCCTTTCTTCCAACAACTTACTGGAATCAACGTCATCATGTTTTATGCACCTGTGTTGTTTAGTTCCATTGGGTTTAAGGATGATGCTGCTCTGATGTCTGCTGTAATCACTGGCCTTGTTAATGTTCTTGCTACTTGTGTCTCAATTTATGGAGTTGATAAGTGGGGTAGGAGAGCCCTTTTCCTTGAAGGTGGAGTTCAGATGTTCATATGCCAGGTACCCTTTTGGGTTAATTATTTTAAAAGTAATTTCTAATTGGTCCATAAGTTTAACATTTTTAGCTTATGATTATATTTTTATGGTGGTGTGCTTAGGGTATAGTTGCTGCTGCTATTGGAGCAAAGTTTGGAATTGATGGGCACCCTGGTGATTTGCCAAAGTGGTATGCGGTTACTGTGGTTCTCTTCATTTGCATTTACGTGGCAGGGTTTGCTTGGTCATGGGGTCCCCTTGGTTGGTTGGTGCCTAGTGAGATCTTTCCATTGGAGATTCGTTCGGCTGCTCAAAGTGTTAATGTGTCGGTGAACATGTTCTTCACTTTCCTTATTGCGCAAATCTTCTTGGTAATGCTTTGCCACATGAAGTTTGGCCTCTTCATCTTCTTCGCCTTCTTTGTGGTCATCATGTCAATCTTCATTTACATCTTCCTGCCTGAAACTAAGGGCGTTCCAATTGAAGAAATGTCTATGATTTGGAAGAATCATCCATTCTGGTCTAAATTCGTCGAACATGATGATTTTCCCAATGGAGTTCAGTTGAGCAATGGATCTAAAAATGTGTAGTTAGTTCTGCTTTTATTTATTTATTTTTTCTCAATGACTAGTTTTTTTTTTCCTATTGGTACTTCGTACTATTGGTGTCAACGTCGCTTTAAATGTATCGAATTGTTCCTAAAAATTATAGGGTTATTTTTCTAATGGGTCCCTTTGTGTGAATGAACGAAGTTTACAGTATACTTTTTCTATATTGATCCAATTGCACAAACTGTACTTCTCTAAATTAATTTACGCCTTTTAGCTTGTTCCCCAAGTTGCATCAAAATGGATCCCTATGTATTCAAAACCCTGCCTACACAACATTGACACGAAAAAAATGCTAATGTTATTAAAATGGCTTGATAGTTTGGATATCGTTGGTTCATCATCATAAACCGTTGAAAGCAATGTTTGGTCATTGGTGTCTGTTTCCAACTGGAGAAATTATTTATACCATAACTTTGCATTACTTTTTTCCATAAATAAAAGATATATAAAAAGATAAAGGATAAATGTGAAATAAAACATTTAATATGATGGAGAGATTCTTTTAATAATTTAGTAAGTTATTTAATTTTAATATCTAAATATAATATTTCTTCCATCTATATTTGGGCCAGGATCGGAAAGAATCATGTGTGATACTATAAAAATAAACTGCTCCGACACATATGCCGCGTAAGTTATCTGTCTCCTTCAAACATTTATAAAACAACTAAACATAGGCATTTGTGTTGCCTAGTTTGCACAAAAGAGTAACGTTAGTGAGATTTGTTTATTAAAATAATATCTTTTCCTTGATCGAATTATGTGCTTTTAAATAAAATATAAGTCAATGTTATTTATTGAAACCATAAACAATTAATTTATCGAATATTAATGAAATTATAACCGGAATTGGAGATGATTTTTTTTAACCACAAAAGTGGAACAAATTTTGTTGTCTCTTAATTTTGGGTATACATTTGATTAGTATTGTTGAATATTGTTGTTGAGTGATGGATAAATTTTCATTTATGTTCCTGTTCAACTAAAGATCTAGTTTTATTAAAAAAATATTATATAAATTAAATTAATTTAAAATTAGTTTAATATTTAATTTTATAGTTAATTAATTTAATTTAATTTATTATATTAAATAAACTTAAAATTAAACTCGTTAAATAAATGAATCGAACTTGAATGATGTATAATTTAATTTTAGTTTAAAAAATTAATTTGTTATATACATAAATTAAATTTAAATAATTTTTTTTTATATAAAATAAATAAAACATTTAATATAATCATAATATATTATTATAAATAGTTATATATGAGGACAATATTTTAGTTTTAAAATTAATAATAAAATATAAATTTAAAATATCTAACATATATATTAATAATAATTTAAATATAAATATTTATTTATTTTATATAAATTATAATTATATTTATATTTTTTAAATTTGATAAATATTTTATTAAAAAAATTATTAAATTAAAAATTTAAAATATTTAGATTCAAATTATTTTAATTTTTAATTTATATAATTTAAGCTAATAAATTTATGAATTGAACTGAATAATTTTTTAAATTTTTAATCAAATTATATTGAAATTAAAAAAAATATTCATATCAAATTTTAAATCAAATAAATTTTTATTAAAATTAAAGTAAATCTAGCTCAACTTAGATCATTTATATCCAATGTTAAATTTAAGTTTTCTCCGGTAACCTAAAATGAAGGAATAACATTCTCAAATAATTTGGAAATTGGCTGGGGCAAATGGTGTTTGGAGGGAAGCTGAAGAAGGTGCTTGAAGACCCACAATTAAACTGAAAACCAACTTACTGCGTTCTGATTCAATCATATTTGTGGAAGACATACATATTGGAACTTCCACTTAAAAAAACAAAAGTGTATGTAAGCCAACGAGAAATGGACACAAAATCAGAGGCTATTTCTCGTGCGTAATAACGTGATGGAAGACAGAACATAGGCTTGGCTCAAAATTAATGATTACCTTGTTGGAAAATTAGAAGCCACTTTTTGCTCTAAAACCTGTTTAGAACTTAACTGTAACCGCACAGTAGAACCCACTTGTACTATGAAATGGGGAACTTGTGTGGTAGCACCAGCGGGGTGTGAAGAAGAATCAATCTTTCACATGCTTTTTGAGTACCATTTCTTTTCCTTTTTTTTTATGTAATCATGAGAGTGTAAGACCTTTCGGTGGACAAGCATGACAATGAAATCAACCAATGATGCAACAAATCTGATATCATTATTCACAACTCAAGACGAGGAACAAAATCTTGGGAGCCAAAAAGGAAAGGTATCGGTTGATTTAGTCACGGCTTTTGCACTTAACTCAAGGACAAAACCACGGGATTGAACCCTTTCCCATTTATTTTGGGGCTTTCTTTTATTATTATTTTTTCCTCAACTAATCTCTATGAGTATGTTTTTGGATAAGATATAGTTTAAAAATTGGAATTATTTTCTTCCTTACTGAGCATTCATTATCTCTCTTTCCCCCCTTTCTTATGCAGGTATCGTGTACCATCTTTTTGGAGGCCCCTCCAACAACTTTAGTTACATGGTATTAAGTATTAACCAACCATATTAATCTACCTTAAATCATTGTTTATTTTTTGTTAATAATTAGTTTTTCTATTTCGCTAGTTGTCCTTATTTTTCTTTCTTGTATATATTTGTCTCTTCGCTATATTGTTTATGACACAATTTGAATAATACCATAATATAAAATTTTATTTTCTTTTCTATTCTTGTTTTTTCTTTCTCTTATCTCATGCTGGACTTCATTATAGTATCGTAGCTCTCTTTAAAAGAAGTATGCTGCTCATCTTCCTATTCTCATGGCTGAAAGAAGAAACTTCAACCTTAATGAAAGGAAACTTGTTGATCATTCAGAGAACTCCTCCAACCCTTATTTCCTGCATGCTGAAGAGAATTTAGGAACTCTTCTTATTTCATAAAATTGAATGGAATAAATTATTATTGCAATAATCAATCAGTTAGACAAATTGCTATAAATTAAGTGGTTTTGCAAAATAAATAAAGTATATTGATATAGCTTATCATACTGCTCCAAAAAAGTCTCAAACCAAATTATTTCACTCACTGCTCATATCTACACCTTTTTATCGTCTTCTATCTAAACAGGGAGTGATCAACCTATATTCTCCAGCTTAGGGGAAACATTAACCAACCTTAACCATAATTTATTTTTTGTTTGTTAGTTTTTCAGTGTTTGTAGTAATCCTTACTTTTCTTTCTCTGTGTATATATTCGTTCCTCTGCTCTACTAAAATGACATATAAGAAAAATCCTAGCTAAATCTTGAACCTTAATTTAAAATAAAAAACAAATAAAATTTTGCTTTATAAAAAATGGTCCTCCAAACTATCCGAACTAAAGTGTCCCCTAAGAAATAGGAAGTTGACAGTTTGTCTTAATTAGATCAATTCATTAATTTAAATTTACAAATAAATATAATAAAAATAAAATTTGTAAAACAAGGTCTATCAAAACGTCTCGACTGAAGGGTTTTCTTCTTTTAAAGTAGGAGTTCACAAACTGTCTTAACAAAATCAACTCTTTAATTAGTTGAGAAATTAATATAATAAAAAATTAGTTCACCATACTATTATAGCTAAAGTGTGCTCTTTGAAAAGCGGAAATGATAAATTATCTCAACTAAATCAATTCCTTTATTTATTAGGAAATAAAAATAACAATTGTAATATCTCAAATTTATCTCCTCAAAAATTTTTAGTTGAAAATTTAAAGTTAAAGTTATTTATTATTTTTTAAATAATAAATTTTAAAAATTAATAGTGGAAAAATATAAAAAATGTAATATATATATATCAATTTAATTAATATATTTTTTAAATTTTAATTTTAAAAAAATTTAAAAATTATCTATTTAGTGATTTCATATACATTTAATATAAAAGTAATATGAAATTTTTATAAATAGAAGGAGAGGAAATTTTGAGATAATTTCTTTAAAAAATTACTTAAATTAATATTAAAAAATGTTATATAAATTTTATTTTAAAAAAAAAACCTTAAAAATCGTCCATTAGGACTTATAAATGCTGATGGAGATTTTTTTAAAAATACATTAGAAAAATTCTGAAAAATTTTCTATAACATATAAATAATTTTAGATTAATTAAAATATTTTTATGAAATTTATCTCATAATATTTTAATTTTTTTAAATATAATAGACTTAATTGACTTTATGCAAATTTTGTTTTTTCTTTTAAATTATTTTTTAAATATTTTTTTATGAAAAGTATCCATCCTACATAAGTAATTGAAACTTTGACTCTCTACTCTTTTAAACATATAAATAAATTTTGTTGAATGAAACTCAAATAACTTAAAATAATAATAAAATTATATATATATATATATATATATATATATATATAAATATAAAGAGGGACTTATCTTATTCAAAGAGTTGTTTTGTAACAAAATCTTACCTCATCTTCTATTTTAAATCTTTTGGCTCAAATTACTTCCAATTTGGTAGATTGATTTCAAATTCAACTTATAATTTATTTCATCTACTAGTAAAAAATACATCAATTTTTTTAAAAAATTTTAAAAAATTCTCTCTTTCTTTCTTGGTGTCCAACTTCCATGCATGTTGGGAATTTTTTTTTTCAATTTTTGACTCTAATTAGTTCAATACTAACCTATTTTAGTTATTCTTGTTATGAATTGTCAAGGAGTAGCATTCTTAAAAGTGAGATTTTTGGATTTCTTTCTCTCTACACCTTAAGGATACCTCAATTAAGTGAGAAAGAGAAGGGGAAGGAGAATTTATTCATGTAATTATGAAATTTAAGGGTAGAATTTGAGTTTCCTTAACTCAATTTAGGTTTATTTGGTTGAAATTCAAAAAATCTTCGGGAAAAATTTTTTAGGAATGAAATCTGATCATCTTATTTATTTTAGTATTCAATTGTTAAATTGATTGTGTGAGGATGGTCTTTGGTAATGATATTGATAAGCATAGATTTCATAAATAATTATCTCTCAATTTTATCTCATTAAGACTTCTTATATGTTCAATTAAGTGGTCTTTGTCATATTTTATGAGTTTGGGTTCATATGAAGTTTAATTGAATTTCTTTGCTTACCCGATTAAAATGACACTATTATAGTATTTTGAGCATAATAGGAGTTGTAGACATCCAAAAATCATGAAATCTATCTTGAATGAAAGCTTAAAGAAGTGTCCATAGTTACAAAGCAAGATCAGACTCTAAATTGGATGTTTAGGACTCCGAAATTATCTCAAAAGATGAGATAGTGTTGCTGACGTGGAATTTGAACAGTGTGCAAAGATCCGGCCATATCTTGAGATATAGAAGTCATATTGAGATGAAATCAACTTTGTTGGACAGCTAAGATCCAGGGCTACAACTTTTGTTCAAAAGTCAAGCTCTAATTCGGATATGTGAACATCCGAAATTGCGGTGCAAGAAAGTCAAAATTGTTGTGCTCATTGGTGGCAAAAATTCAAAAGTGTTTTGCAATTTCAACAAAGCCCATGTGAAAGCAAGAAAAGGGTAGAAAAGTAATATCCTAGTTGGTGACTTTCTGAAGATGATGCCTCAAAAATCCTCTATAAATAGAAGGGTTTGCAAGAGGAGACATACACCATTTTGGAGATTAACTCCAATACCACTTTCTTTCTTTCTTTCTTTCTTTCTTTCTTTCTTCCTTTCTTTCTTTCTTGTTAGTTTTGCCTCCTTCATGGAAGGCTTAGTTTTTCTTTCTTGTTAGTTTTCCTCCTACATGGAAGGCTTAGCTTTTCTTTATTGTTAGTTGCCTCCTACATGGAAGGCTTAGGATTTATTTGTTGTTAGTTGCCTCCTACATGGAAGGCTTAGGATTTATTTGTTGTTAGTTTGCCTCTTTCTTTGTTGTTAGTTTGCCTCCTTCATGGAAGGCTAGGTTTGTAGTTTCAATTCAAGGATTCAAGATATTTTCATTTTAACTTTGAGGTCTTGATCTTTATTTACGTGCATATTAAGTGGTTTCTACTCTGCTTCACTATATTCTTCAATTTTATTCTTTAATCAAAGTTTGATCGGTTGACGTATTTTGGTTAATGTAGAATTGATTTATAATTGGTTTTTGATTGGTAAATCATTTTCCAAAAGTTTGAAGAGTAGAAATTAAGTAATTGAATTGAAGGTTTTCATTTTATTACTTACTTCAACTGAATTCTGATTGTAAAATTGGTTTAGATAAAAGATTAAGTGGTTACTAAATCTTGTTGATCATAATCAATTAAATTCTAAGAGGTTTCTCAGTAGAGAATTCAAGGATCATTGTAGGGGTTCCAGATGATCCTAGGTTGATAAACACAATGCATGATTTTAGTGATCAATGATTAGTTATGAAAATAGCCTCTGAATTCCTTGAGTTGATAATTGTTAAGTGAAATTAATTTCAGTCTATATTTTGTGTTTAGCACTCAATATCACATCTTTACAAAACCCCCTTGTTCTAATTGTCTCCTTATTTGCTTAAGAATATGAAATGGTCTTTGGGAGATGACCTAGGTTGCACCTTATACTATACCAATAGTTTGGGGGAAATCTAGAAATTATTTTTGCGCGTTTGCGACGAGCGTGTCAAAATTTGGCGCCGTTGCCGGGGACCATTTTAATTTCCTAGGCTCATTTAGGAGTTTGTATAAAAATTTTAATCTTTCTAACAATTGTTTTTACTTTAGGTATATCATTCTTGGATTTTCTGTATGAATTCACCTTTTTGTGTATGACCCGATCCAATCCTGAAAATTTATATGCATATGATCCTGAGATTGATAGAACATTCCACCATTTGAAAAGAGCACATAGAAGGCATTCATCCAGTAATAACCAAGAAAGTAACAGTAGTGATTTTTCATCTTTAAATTTTGATAGTTTTAAATATTTTGCTAAGAACATGGCTGATAGAACCTTAAAAGAATTAGCTGCACCTGATGTTGCTTATCAACCATTGTGTATTCAATATCCTGATGTTGATGCACCATTTGAACTGAAGTCTGGACTAATACATTTGCTACCTAAGTTTCATGACCTTGCAGGTGAGGACCCTCATAAACATTTGAAGGAATTTCACATTGTGTGTTCCACAATGCGGCCACAAGGAATTCCAGAAGATCATATCAAGTTGAAGGTATTCCCTTTCTCCTTAAATGATGGAGCTAAGGACTGGTTGTACTATCTACATCCAACATCTGTTACAAGCTGGAATGATATGAAGAGATTATTTCTGGAGAAATTCTTCCCTGCATCCAGAACAGCAGCTATCAGAAAAGAGATTTGCGGCATCAGACAGAACTCCCAAGAAACTCTCTATGAGTATTGGGAGAGATTCAAGAAACTATGCGCCACTTGTCCACACCATCAAATCAGTGATCAATTACTGATTCAGTATTTCTATGAAGGACTCATGCCAATGGACAGAAGCATGGTTGATGCAGCTAGTGGTGGAGCACTTATGGACAAAACTCCTACAGCAGCTCGAGATTTGATTGCCAACATGGCAGAAAATTCTCAGCAATTCAATTCTCGAACTAATTCCTTGTCTAAAGGAGTCCATGAAATGACCACCAAGACAGACCATACACGATTGGAGAACAGAATTGAAGAACTAACCTCCATCGTAAAACAGTTGGCCATCGGACAACAACAGCAACTTAATGTTGTTGACAAAACCAAAACATGTGGCATCTGCACTTCTGCAGATCATCCTACTGATGCATGCCCAACATTGCAAGAAAGTGAGACACCTGAGGCTGCAGTAAATGGTATTTTTGGCACAGGACAACAATACAGGCCTCCTCAACATTATCAGCAACAGAAGTTTGAGCCACCTTCTGGATCATACAATCCTAGTTGGAGAAATCATCCTAACTTGAGATATGGTCCTCCACAACAACAAAGGATTCAAACATCTGACGCCCAAAATAAATACCAACCACCGCCATTCAGACAACAACAACAACATATGCAGCAATCTGTACCCTCTAATGCTTCTGAACCCTCTCTTGATGATTTGATGAAGCAATTAGCAACCAACAATCTTCAGTTTCAACAAAATGTAAGTTCTACCATTCAGGATTTACAAACTCAAATCGGGCAGTTGGCTACCACTGTCAACCAATTGAAATCTCAAGGTTCTGGTCAACTACCTTCTCAACCTGTCATAAATCCCAAAAGTGTGAATGCCATGACCTTGAGAAGTGGGAAGAAAGTGCAGACAGACCCTACAATTTTAAAGCAACAAAGCTTCAATCAGACTAATCCACACCAAAAAGAAGCATTTATCTCTACACCTGGAGATATCTCTGATGAGCCATCTGAATCAGAGGGAAAGTCTGATGAAAAAAATACACCAGCCTTCGATAAGACATCGAATGATCAACAAAAAGAAGCTTGCCATAAACGATCTGCACTTGAAACATCTGATGAGAAGAAAACCCCAAATTGTGCTGATCAGAAGGTATCTTTACCTTTTCCAAATAGAATGGTTCAATCCAAGCCCAATGTTCATGCAGAATTGGATAAGGAGCTTCTAGATACTTTCAGGAAAGTGGAAGTCAACATACCACTTCTAGATGCTATCAAGCAAATTCCCAAATATGCCAAATTTCTAAAGGATTTGTGCACGCATAAGAGAAGACTCAAAGGGGATGAGAAGATCAGTGTGGGACGCAATGTTTCTGCCTTAATTCAACCTAGCCTCCCTCAGAAATGTAAAGATCCAGGAACTTTCACCATTCCTTGCACAATAGGAAATTCTACATTTGGTGATGCATTGCTGGATCTAGGTGCTTCCATTAATGTTATGCCCTCATCAGTTTATAAATCTTTGAATCTGGGAGAACTGAAGCCAACTGTTGTGGTGATTCAATTAGCCAACAGAAGTACAGCACATCCAGCCGGAGTACTTGAAGATGTGCTAGTTCAAGTGAATAAGCTGATCTTTCCAGCTGACTTCTACATTTTGGATATGGAAGATGAGTCATCCATCAATAGAGCAACCTTGATCCTAGGGAGACCTTTCCTCAAAACTGCAAAAACAAAGATAGATGTGCATACGGGGACTCTCTCTATGGAATTTGGAGATGATATCATCCAATTCAACATATTTGAAGCCATGAAGCATCCCATGGAGAATCATTCACTCTTTCAACTTGATGCCATAGACCTTCTTGCGGATGATTATTCTATTGACAATCTACTTTTTAAATTTTTTGATTTTGATTTAGATTACTTAGATAATTTTACTTGCACATGTGATGAATTTGATTCATGTATTGTGTGTTCCAGGATTAATGCTGCAGACCAACCTTCGTTGAAAGATGACATGTTAGATGCAAGTGTTGCAGACATTTCAATCTCAGATAGATCTCTTCCTTCCATAATATAACCACCTCCTTTAGAGTTGAAGCCTTTTCCTGAACATCTAAAGTATGCTTATTTGGGGGAAAATGAGAAGCTTCATGTCATTGTAGCAAAGAACCTTCTACCACAACAGGAAGAAAGGTTACTGCAAACCTTAAAAATCCATAAACAAGCAATTGGATGGACTTTGGCTCATATTCCAGGTATTAGCCCATCTACTTGTATGCATAGGATACTGCTGGAGGAAAACACCAGACCTGTTAGACAACCACAAAGGCATTTGAATCCAACCATCCTAGATGTGGTAAAGAAGGAAGTAGGTAAGCTTTTGGCAGCTGGTATCATCTATCCCATCTCAGACAGTGATTGGGTAAGCCCGGTGCAAGTAGTTCCTAAGAAGACTGGCATGACTGTAGTCAAAAATCACAATGATGAACTAATCCCTACTAGAATACAAAACAGTTGGAGAGTGTGCATAGATTATAGGAAGCTTAACCAAGCTACTCGCAAGGATCACTTCCCTTTGCCCTTCATAGACCAAATTTTGGAAAGATTAGCAGGAAAATCTCACTATTGCTTTCTGGATGGTTTTTCAGGTTATTTTCAAATACATATAGCCCCAGAAGACCAGCATAAGACCACCTTCACTTGTCCTTTTGGTACTTTTGCCTATCGAAGGATGCCCTTTGGTCTATGCAATGCCCCTGGAACCTTTCAAAGATGCATGGTAAGCATTTTCTCTGATCTCTTAGAAAGTTGCATGGAAGTGTTTATGGATGACTTCACTGTATATGGTTCTTCTTTTGATGCATGCTTAGAAAGCCTTTCTAAAGTTTTGGACAGATGCAGTGAGACCAACCTGGTTTTGAATTTTGAAAAATGTCATTTCATGGTAACAGAAGGTATAGTCTTAGGACACTTGGTATCTAGCAAAGGTTTAGAGGTTGATAAGGTCAAGATAGACATTATTACTTCTCTACCTTACCCCACTTCTGTGCGAGAAGTACGTTCTTTACTTGGTCATGCAGGTTTTTACAGAAGATTCATCAAGGATTTTAGCAAGATTGCACAACCTCTTTCTAAACTACTACAAAAAGATACAAAATTTGTGTTTGATCAAGCATGCAAGGATTCATTTGATGAACTAAAGAAGCGGTTGACAACCACTCCCATCATTCAACCACCTAATTGGACGCTTCCATTTGAATTAATGTGTGATGCATCTAATTATGCCCTTGGTGCTGTACTATCTCAAAGAGTTAGCAAGAGATCTCATGTCATTGCATATGCCTCTCGCACACTTGATGCAACCCAATCCAATTACACAACTACTGAGAAGGAGCTTTTGGCAATTGTGTTTGCATTAGAAAAATTTCGCTCCTATTTGCTTGGATCTAAAGTTATTGTCTTCTCTGACCATGCAACTTTGAAATACTTGCTGAAGAAGACAGATGCTAAGCCAAGACTGATTCGTTGGATGCTTCTATTGCAAGAATTTGATTTAGAGATTAAAGACAAGAGTGGTGCAGAGAACCTTGTAGCAGATCATTTAAGTCGGATCCAGCAACCTTGTGAAGAAACTTCAATTGCAGATTCATTCCCAGAAGAGCATCTCTATCATTTGCACGGGAAGGATCCTTGGTATGCAGATTTGGTAAACTATCTGGTTGCTAAAGAAATACCCAAACACTTCACCAAATCGCAACTTGCCAAGTTGAAAAGTGATGCCAAACACTACATATGGGATGAACCATACCTTTGGAAGACATGCAGTGATCAAATAATTAGAAGGTGTGTTCCAGATCATGAAGTTCAGTCTGTACTTACCTTTTGTCATTTCCTAGCTTGTGGTGGACACTTTGGGCCACAACGGACAGCTAGAAAAGTACTAGACTCAGGCTTTTATTGGCCTACAATATTTCGTGATGCACACAAATTATGCATAACTTGTGAGCAGTGCCAAAGAATAGGGAGTATTTCGCGCAGAAATGAGATGCCCCAACAACCACTTCTCTTTTGTGAGGTATTTGATGTATGGGGTATAGACTTTATGGGTCCATTCCCTGTCTCTTTTGGCTTTGTTTACATTCTGCTAGCTGTTGATTATGTTTCAAAATGGGTGGAGGCAAAAGCCACCCGTACTGATGATGCTCGAGTTGTTGCAGATTTTATCAGGTCTAACATTTTTAGCAGGTTTGGCATTCCTAGAGCTCTAATTAGTGACCAAGGTACTCATTTTTGCAACCGCACAATGGAAGCCCTACTCCGCAAATATGGAGTCATGCATAAAGTCTCCACCCCATATCATCCTCAAACAAATGGTCAAGCTGAAGTTTCTAATCGAGAGATCAAGAAAATCTTAGAGAAAACAGTTCAGCCTAACAGGAAGGATTGGAGCTTGCGCCTTGTTAATGCATTATGGGCATATAGGACAGCTTACAAGTCACCCATTGGCATGTCTCCCTACAGGATTGTCTTTGGTAAAGCATGTCATCTTCCAGTTGAATTAGAGCATAGAGCATTTTGGGCAGTAAAGAAATGCAACATGGATCTAGACCAAGCAGGAATCCATAGAAAGCTTCAATTGCAGGAACTTGAAGAAATTCGATTAGAAGCATACGAAAACTCCAAAATTTACAAAGAAAAGGTCAAAGCTCTTCATGACAAAAAGTTGGCAAGAAAGGAGTTTTCCGTTGGACAAAAAGTTCTCCTTTTCAATTCTCGGCTAAAGCTTATGCCTGGTAAGCTACGTTCTAGATGGTTAGGACCATTTGTAGTTACTAACGTTTTTCCTTATGGTGCAGTGGAAATAAAAAATGAGGTAACTGAAAAAATCTTCAAGGTGAATGGACATCGTCTTAAACCATTTTTCGAAGGTTTTCAAAAGCACACGGTAGAAGAAGTGCATTTGCACAATGCCACATACCTGCAATAAATTCAAGAGAAGTCTCCCTCTCTCTCTCTCTCTCTCTCTCTCTCTCTCTTTCTCCCTCTCCCTCTCTCACATTCCTCGCTTATAAGTTTCAACTAATCTCTCAACTTCCTTCTTTACCTCTTAAATCATCCCAACTATTACACCACATTGAGCTTGCAGGAATAATAACTTGAGTGTTTTAAAAAAAAATGGAGAAAGCTCTCACCAGGATTAAAATTTTGTTCCCTACTCTCCCCAGAAATTTTCTTAAAGACATTTACAATTGCAGACTTGAACGATTGAGAGAATTAACACTCTTAGGCCTTCCAGAAGATGTCCGTTGGATCATTGAAGCTAAGGTACGTTTAGCAGGTGAATTTCAAGAATCATTTGTTAAAAATATGCCAGGTATGGGAAGAAGTTCCTATGCAAAGAAGAGAAGGGCAAAAAGAATTGGAGTTTGCTACAGGTGTGCAAGATGGACCTGTAACACAATATGCAAGAACCCTGGAATGGTTTCAAGAAATCGAGAGGACAAAATTCAATTCATAAAGGATGGACTGAGTAAGGAGTCATTGGATGATATCATTCAGACTCTTGAGACGCATCCTAGTGGGCATGTACAAGGAGTCCTTCTTGATTTGTTTGAACTGTTCCGTAAGGAAAAAGCACGTTATAGTCTTGGGAATCTGACTTTAAAAGACCCTGTTGTCAGTTTACAAGAAAACTGAATGGGAAGCACATCCTCGACTCTTAGAAGGCGTTTCAGCCGTTACTGGACGTAAAACCAGAGGAAGATGTGAGCCACAATCACAACTACTGTTCATTCTCATGCGTGTATGTTTGTCATTTACATTGTCTTTTCAATTTATTGGGCCACCATTTTTTTTTGAAATTTTCACCCCTGCTTAAAGTCTTTCCCCTCTGACATTCACCTTTTCCTTGAACAAAAAATTCAAACTTTTGCAACAAAAATTCAAACTTTTGCAACAAAAATTCAAACTTTTGCTACCAAATCCTGATCCCGCACTATTCAAGCGATCTCCTTGTCTGATATTGAGTCCCTATAAATTATCCACCTCTATGACATATTTTTTGAAAGAAAAAAAAAGACAGAAACACCGTATATGGATAGGATCAATACTATCTGTGTTTTTGGTGGGTCTAACCTTGGAAAGGATGGAGAATTTCAACATGCAGCTTATACCCTTGGTAAGGCATTAGCTGCAAGAAAAATCAATCTTGTTTATGGGGGAGGGATTCAGGGTTTAAAAGGATGTGTTGCAGGATCTGCACTCACAAAGGGGTGTAACATCTTAGGTGTTGGCTTAAAAAATGAGAGCACCTCCTACTTCACCCTGGGTACTGAATTGAAGGTTGCAACCATGCATGACCGTATGAGACACATGTTGGTTAATTCTAATGCATTTATTGCATTACCTGGTGGTCTTGGAACAATGGAAGAAATTTTTACCATTATATTTTGGGCCTATCGGAATTTTCATAAAAAACCTTTGGGCTTATTGAATATTAATGGCTTTTATAATGGTTTGATATCCTTTTTAGATCATGCAGTAGAGCAGGAGTTCATGCCACAATCCATGCGCAACATCATAGTATCTGCTTCAACTGTTGAACAGCTACTTGAGATTTTGCAAAATCCTACATCTGAGCTCAGTCAAGCAATGCAGCTGGTGAACCAACCAAATCAGGATGGCAGAGATAAAAGAGAACCAGATACCACTCTTCGGTTATAACTTTTCCTTACTTTGATGGTTTTCTTACATTTCTTTTCCTGTTATATGAAATTCCATCTAAGACATTGGGGACAATGTCTTGGATAGGTTGGGGGAAGATGGTCCGATATCTAAAATTAAAAAAAAAAACTCAAAAAAAAAAAAAAAAGGTTAGATTCATAAACTTGCTTTGAGTAAGATGGCTGAGTAAGGAGTTACACTTGACTCTTGATACGCATCTTATGATCTAAAAAAAAATGTTTTTCTTTAGATTTCATAAAATAATTGAAGTAAAATGATTTACATTTCGAGATTAATTAGTTTGGCAACACATATTTGAACTGGATAGATTAGATTTGATAAATATATTACCTGTGAGATTTTGAGCCTTATTATTATTTTCTTTCTTGTGTGATTTTCATCCATGGAATATGTTACTTCAGAACTTGCATTGATTCTTTCTGAAGCTACATTTTCACATGAATTGTACAAAAATGATTGAGGCACTGTTTTTCTTGAACAAACCACTTGGTCAAATAACCAAACCATATAATTTTATCCTTTGATCAGCCCTTTGAGCCGATTAGCCTTTTCTTCTTTTTAGCTCACCACAAATCAAAAAAAAAAAAAAAAAAAAACAACTTTGTCTGACCATAGAAGGTGAGGAATACTGGATTTATCATACCATAAGTGTTTCAATAAGTGTGGGGGAGATTATTGTTGTGTTCATCAATATCATGGTTGAAAAAAAAAACTGAAGCAATAAATTAATAAATAAACTATTATATTGAAAAAAAAAATAAAAAAAAAATTGAAGAAGTGATATCTGTTTCTCACACTTGCACTTACAATCAATTCTCAATCCTCACCATTTTCCTTGGTCTAACATTGTATCTCTTCAATATATCATTTCATCTTTCTAATCCCGTTAGAACCAAAATAAAGACCTCTTGATTTGTGCATTGCATGTGTACATAATAGTAGAGAAGTAGAAGATATGCAAGCCTATGATAGTTCATCTTTCATGGATTGAATTTGAGAGAAACACTTACCAAATCAAACACTTGAGAGATTCAGAGTATATCATGTGAGGTTTTATCTTTCTCAATCTATGTTTTTCAAATTAAAGTTGCCTTTCTAAGTAATTTCAAAAATGTGATGAAAGAATGCTTTATGAAAATTTGTGAATTCTTGAGAAATCAACTCAAAACTTTGATGTTCTTTAAAAAAAAAAAATAGTCACCAATCCTTAACTTAAGTTTGCCCGAGACGTGCAAAAGATAAGTGTGGGGGAATTTGATAAGCATAGATTTCATAAATAATTATCTCTCACTTTAATCTCATTAAGACTTCTTATATGTTCAATTAAGTGGTCTTTGTCATATTTTATGAGTTTGGGTTCATATGAAGTTTAATTGAATTTCTTTGCTTACCCGATTAAAATGACACTATTATAGTATTTTGAGCATAATAGGAGTTGTAGATATCCAAAAATCATGAAATCTATCTTGAATGAAAGCTTAAAGAAGTGTCCATAGTTACAAAGCAAGATCAGACTCTAAATTGGATGTTTAGGACTCCAAAATTATCTCAAAAGATGAGATAGTGTTGCTGACGTGGAATTTGAACAGTGTGCAAAGATCCGGCCATATCTTGAGATATAGAAGTCATATTGAGATGAAATCAACTTTGTTGGACAGCTAAGATCCAGGGCTACAACTTTTGTTCAGAAGTCAAGCTCTAATTTGGACATGTGAACATCCGAAATTGCGGTGCAAGAAAGTCAAAATTGTTGTGCTCATTGGTGGCAAAAATTCAAAAGTGTTTTGCAATTTCAACAAAGCCCATGTGAAAGCAAGAAAAGGGTAGAAAAGTAATATCCTAGTTGGTGACTTTCTGAAGATGATACCTCAAAAATCCTCTATAAATAGAAGGGTTTGCAAGAGGAGACATACACCATTTTGGAGATTAACTCCAATACCACTTTCTTTCTTTCTTTCTTTCTTTCTTTCTTCCTTTCTTTCTTTCTTGTTAGTTTTGCCTCCTTCATGGAAGGCTTAGTTTTTCTTTCTTGTTAGTTTGCCTCCTACATGGAAGGCTTAGCTTTTCTTTATTGTTAGTTGCCTCCTACATGGAAGGCTTATGATTTATTTGTTGTTAGTTGCCTCCTACATGGAAGGCTTAGGATTTATTTGTTGTTAGTTTGCCTCTTTCTTTGTTGTTAGTTTGCCTCCTTCATGGAAGGCTAGGTTTGTAGTTTCAATTCAAGGATTCAAGCTATTTTCATTTTAACTTTGAGGTCTTGATCTTTATTTACGTGCATATTAAGTGGTTTCTACTCTGCTTCACTATATTCTTCAATTTTATTCTTTAATCAAAGTTTGATCGGTTGACATATTTTGGTTAATGTATAATTGATTTATAATTGGTTTTTGATTGGTAAATCATTTTCCAAAAGTTTGAAGAGTAGAAATTAAGTAATTGAATTGAAGGTTTTCATTTTATTACTTACTTCAACTGAATTCTGATTGTAAAATTGGTTTAGATAAAAGATTAAGTGGTTACTAAATCTTGTTGATCATAATCAATTAAATTCTAAGAGGTTTCTCAGTAGAGAATTCAAGGATCATTGTAGGGGTTCCAGATGATCCTAGGTTGATAAACACAATGCATGATTTTAGTGATCAATGATTAGTTATGAAAATAGCCTCTGAATTCCTTGAGTTGATAATTGTTAAGTGAAATTAATTTCAGTCTGTATTTTGTGTTTAGCACTCAATATCACATCTTTACAAAACCCCCTTGTTCTAATTGTCTCCTTATTTGCTTAAGAATATGAAATGGTCTTTGGGAGATGACCTAGGTTGCACCTTATACTATACCAATAGTTTGGGGGAAATCTAGAAATTATTTTTGCGCGTTTGCGACGAGCGTGTCAGATATGTATATTTATGAGCTAAGAGAATTAAGTAAAATATAGTTATTTAACTTTAAAGAGTTGAATTTGAGCTAAACTTGACTTATGAGAATAGTTTGGGTATTCTTTGGATTAAAAAATATTATAACAATTAAGTTTTAAAGGACTCTAAGGATATTAAGAATGTCGGTAGTTTATGAGAACTATACATAGTTAGTATATTTAGCTTTATGTGCTATAATTGAGTAGAAATTTCTTATTGAAAGCATTTTAACAAATTCTAATTTTTGGAATGTATTTAATATCTATTATGTCATTTTAAATGTTAAGGATATTAAATTATATTAAAAAAATTGTGTTGATAAAACTTGAATTGAGATATTGCATGCTTGATTGCATAGTGTCTCGTTGGGCCATAGATATTAGAATAAGAAACCAATGGTGGAATTGAGAATTTTGCTGAATAGGATTCTTACATGAACTTATGATAATTAAGAATTAAAATATAAAGTGTTGGCTATATCCTTAGTTAGTGAAAAATGTACGTGATAGATGAATTGTTTGTATGAAATTGTCTTAAATGGTTCTTGTAGTAATATGATATTTTATAAGAAATAATAACAAGTCTGGGTATAGACAGAGGTTTGTTGAAATTTTTTTATGAACCACTAAAAAAACTTGACTTGAAAGTCTAAAAGAAAGTGGACTATAAATATGTGACATGTTGAGTGAATGTATTGAGTTTATTGTAAGCATGCATCATGCATATTATATATAATAAAGTTGGAAAGTCACGATTGTTTATACCGAAAAATCATAGGGGTTAGCTGTTCAAGAGTATAGAGGGTTAGTCATTGAGGGTGATGACTTACAAATGATCTAAG
Organism: Canavalia gladiata; assembly: GCA_037954105.1. Taxonomy (NCBI): domain Eukaryota; kingdom Viridiplantae; phylum Streptophyta; class Magnoliopsida; order Fabales; family Fabaceae; genus Canavalia; species Canavalia gladiata. The sequence continues at coordinate 72,608,126 of CM075658.1, forward strand.
GTAGCTCTTCAATGTCGAAGTCATCAAGTTTTGCAAACTTGTCCATTTTGACTTACCTTTGGGATTATCATGATTAAAGAATCGATTTTCTGATGATTTGCCAAATGAGCATTAATATTTGGTCTAAGAATAAATCCAATAGATTTGATGAATTACAATGAGGGACTGAATGGAAAATCAAGATCTTAACAACTTTTCAGGATATTAGACACGAGCCTGCATTTATGACATTTTAAGTCTAAGATAATGAGAGACTGCATGGAAAATTAGGATTTTAACAACTTTTTAGGATATTAGGCACAAACCTATATTCATGACATTTTGGATCTAAGGTAGATCGAAAATTTAAGAAGACTCAATGAGAGTTGTTATAAACTTGAGTTATATGAGAACATGAAGATCCGTTACGTGCATTCATGCGTGACATAAATATTTCATTGACCCTCATATATGTTAAGCATTAAATTAACTATACTTTTGATAATATTAGAATAAATACTTATCTCGGCATGGATGTATATATTTTAACATTGTATTCTATTATTCATGTACATTAATATTTAAGAATTCTTACCCCCTCTGTTTATTTTATCACTATCATTTCACTTTATTTACCTACTTTTTATACCAAAAAACATAAGTTAACTGTCATTCTATCCTTAAGTGAATGCATACTTTGGTGATCGAAGAATTTTTAAAAATAAAAATAAAATTTTGTATATATATATATATATATATATATATATATATATTTAATAGTTAATTAGGTGTCTAAGATTTTCTATTATCTTTTTAAAAAATTCAAAAATTATATATTTAAATGATTTATCGAATACTTCTTTTTATATATATATATATATATATATATATATATATATATATATATATATAACGGATTAGTAATTTATTATATTTATAAAGTAAAAAATATGATATCTTTCATTGTATTTATGAATAATTATATAATAAAAACATATTAAAATAATGATAGTATATTTTTATATACGTATAACCAATTATTTGATAAATAAAAAAATATCACAATTCTTATTATTATTATAAAATATTATAAAAAAAATAAAAATATACAATATGAAATATGTTCAAATAACATTAATCTCAAGTAAATAATAATAATAAAAGAAACATGCTGAAATAATATACATGTTTAAATAGTAAGTAAATAAAAAATAAGATATATATATCAAGAAAAATGATTGATATTTTTTATTTTTTAATTTTGTTACTTGTCTTATAATTCTAGTTAATTTTATATTTGTGTATTTTATTTTATTATTAACATTTAGCCTTTTCCTTCTTTTGTATTATGATCCAATACACATGTCCGAAAAACATCAGAATTTTTATTCCAGGTTCATGCGGTGTAAACCTACCAAACTCAACCTCACAATTAATCATTCCATTGGATCTAAATATGAAAGCTCGACTCACTAGAACAATGCATTTTTTTTTTGGGTCATGTCGATTTTTTCTTTATTTTGGTCAATAAACTTTATTGGACCTAAAAGCCATGCAATGAATGGCCCAAATCCGATTGTTATGTTGCTGACACACCTTGCTAGCACCTCGCGCAAATTAGTGTAAAGAGCAATACCATACTCAAAGCTTATATGACTTAATCCATAATAAGGGAAACAAATTGGGCTGAAGTTAACAGACCAGACCAACTAATCACAAGCTAACCAGACCCAAGAGAACTAATTAGACTAATCCAAATTGTTTTAAGCAAATTCAACTCAAATCAGTCCTGTATGTTAACATAAAACAAGATAAAGAAAAACTAATTGAAAAAAAAAAGGTAGAGAGACATTGGTTCAGGGACCAGTTACTTGGGATCCTGTGCTATGACCAGTCAATGATGACTCGTGAGTGTGTATGGTTCCCCTCGGTGCACTAATTGCTGTGACCGAGTGTGTTACGATGGGGTCGACGGTGAGGTTTTGTCACCAAAAATTAGGAATGACACTTAAAAAGGTTTTGTCACCAAAGGTTTTATTATTTTCATTATATATAATATAGATAAATTAATTTGGTTAATATAATATTCATATTCGTATTCATATCCATAAAATTTTATGGATATTTATCCAAAGTTATATATAAACCTATCAAGTAGGTATTCAATCTATTTATTATAGATATTTTTTGTGGATAATTAATAAATAAAGAACTCACTATCATCCTTACTGATGGTTCTTGGTTGTGATGGTTGTGTGGAGGAAAAACTCATATGGTTTTAAACCATATAGTTACACGTCTATTTTAGAAAAAAAAAATAGTTATGGCAATATTTAGCCCGCATGTGATGTAGGTCTGGAAAATAGGAGGCTCATTTAGTTGTAGGTTTACGAGATTTAATTGCATATTTTGCAGATATTAAACGGATTGAATCATGAGTTTATAGGTCAATCTATTAACTTGCGCAATATATTTATATATTTTGTTAAATTAATTAATAAAAATTTAAAAAGATAATTTTTTATAATTAATTTTTAATTAAAAATTTTAAATATTTTTTGACATTTAAAAAAAAGGTCCACATTTTTTTTAGGAGCTGTATGAAAGTTGGATTGCGGGTTGCCTGCAAATCTACAAGCCTTATGTAAACTTCACAAAATTTGGCGATTGAAATATGGGCTTTAGAGAATGAGCCCATTTACCCGCATACTAGAGAGGCGGGTTAGCCCATCTGCTCATCTCTACCTATAGCTGTATGTCTACTCTAAAAAAATTGTTCATTTGTTGGAATATTTTACCTAATATTATATTATGTTATAAATCATGCATATTTTGTACATGTATGAATAATTAGGAATAAAATACATAATTAAAAGTATTTATGATTTAATTTAATATCAATTTACTTATTTTTATTCATAAAATATGTGATTTTGAATGGATATTGTACATAATTTTATAATCATTAATTTTTTTGTTTCATTTATTAAGTTTTATTCACTTGTATAAATAATTTATGTGAATGAGATAAGACATGATTATTCCTTATCTTTCTTCCTCATACCTCTTTATACTTTCTCTATCTTGTATAAATCAACAATATTTTTATCATTTACATAAAAAATTAAAAATTAACTACCTTAATATTAAGGATCTATTGCCCTTTTGAAATAAGTTGAAGAAGATATATGAACAAAAGAAAAATAATTATCCTTTCAGAAAGATAGATTTGACTGGTTACACTTGTAATTGTAAGATTTAAGATCATAAATAAATTTAATTTAACATTGTTTAAAATTAGCTTTCAAATGAAGTTATGTGATAAGAAAATTATTGCTAAAAAATTGTTAGAAAATACATCAGCTTTTCATTCCTTAAATGTGCTCTTGCAGTAATAATATTAAGAATATAAATTCACTAAATATTTTAAAACAATTTCTTATTTACTTGTTACTAAAAAAATTAATAAAAAATTATTAATCTCATCTAACTAATTTAACTTCACTTTCTAAAGTGAATGTGACATCTTTATTGGACCATGGACAAAGTCATGATGGTCATGGTGGAAAAAAGTTTGTGAAAAAACATATGAATCCATACTCTTCATATGATGAAAATAAAGGTGATAAAAAGAATATAAACAATTAAACTAAATATGATGAAAATAATTAAAGGTTAGAACATGACAATAACTCTCATAGATATACGACAAACTCACAAAAGATTATTGATCTTGTATATATATTGTGCCCTTACGCATTTAGTTGATTTTTTTCAAGATATTTTACAAATAAAAGGCCTAAAATATTAAAATAAATTTTTATGAATCTGTTGATGATATGTTTCTTAAAAATGTTGATTTTGTTGGTTTTAATTTTTTTAAGATTCTAATGATAATATTGAACACTTGAATGGAATAAAAATATTTATTATTGAAATATTTTTATTTTATATTATTTGATGGCTGCTTTTATTTATTTAAAGTTTATTAATAATACTTTTCATACTTTCTTTCTATTGTACATTTTATAATTTTTATAAAATATTTGTGTTACCAAACAGAAAATAACCTTGATTATATGTAGGGTCACATATATTTAATGAATAGTAACATATTTTTGTAAATAACATTCAATAAAATTATTGTTAGTATTATATCTAGTCGTGTAAATATAATTGAATGTTTTAAAATAACATATATTATATTGAAATAAAATTATACATATGATATATTGTAATTTTAATAGATAAAGAAGAAATCAGCTAAATTTTAAAAATATTTGATAATAAACATTATATTAAAACAAAAGTTGAAGGAGCTTTAGAATAATTTTTGTCACATTAACCTTTTTAACAATAATTCATATTATTAGAAAATATTTTAAACCTATATTTTACAAAAATAAAAATGTTTAAGATAAATTGTAAACATTAAAAATGAAAAGATTATAAAAAACTATCACTTTGTAATCATTTTTTTAGTTGATGGAGTGTAACTATGATCTAACCCATTATTAAAAATATACATAAATAATTATTGAATTATCATAAAATTATTATTTTCTATGATGATTATTTATTAGGGATAGATAAAATTTGGTTATCCATTCGAATCCGATAACATGAATGAATAGATTGGTGGTCGGGTAGTATTCGGGTAAAAAAATATTTAAATTTATTAATAGGCCTAGTCTAATGCTAAGAAAAGAAACCCTAAATGACTAATGAGTTATTTGCATTGTTTTCCTCTCACTCTCATTTCTCTTCTTGACTCTCACTTGGTACTTTTCTGTTCTGTGGCTTTGATAGAGTTTGCTTCTCCTTTCATTTTTCCTCATTCATCTTTCCTTTCTTCTTCGTGACTCCAACTGAGATGTATGAGTCACTGAGTTCTCTCATATGTCTTTGATTTATTCCCTTATGGGTTGGTGCCATTACTAGGATTTTGAAATATTATTGCCCTTTCTATTATCTGATATCACTGTTGATCCTTTTCTTCTCTTTGATTATGTTCTCTCTTATAGAAGGTACGTGTTGTTCTTCTCTTCAATCCATATCTGTTTGATTTATATTAATTTTTAATACTTTTTTGACCTATTTTTGATCCTGTTACTGTTATTATTCTTGCATATTTAAAATTGGTGACCTCACCATCGTTGTGTCTCATATATTGGTTCCCTTTCGTTGCTTCTGACTCTCTGTTGCTGTCTTTTCTTGTTGAAGGTAATTGATACTTATTTGTTTAAGTTTTTTATCCTTTTAATGTTTGGTTTTGAATGTTTTGATTACTGATTTCTACTTATGTATCATGATTTATGTGGTTTTATTTATTATTTTGTTGCATGTCAGTCACCTACTGACACGCTCGTCGCAAACGCGCAAAAATAATTTCTAGAATTTTCCCAAACTATTGGTATAGTATAAGGTGCAACCTAGGTCATCTCCCAAAGACCATTTCATATTTTTAAGCAAATAAGGAGAAAATTAGAACAAGGGGGTTTTTGTAAAGATGTGATATCAAATGCTAAATACAAAATACAGAATGAAATTAATTTCACTTAACAATTATCAACTCAAGGAATTCAGAGGCTATTTTCATAACTAATCATTGATCACTAAAATCATGCATTGTGTTTATCAACCTAGGATCATCTGGAACCCCTACAATGATCCTTGAATTCTCTACTGAGAAACCTCTCAGAATTCAATTGATTATGATCAACAAGATTTAGTAACCACTTAATCTTTCATCTAAACCAATTTTATAATCAGAATTCAGTTGAAGTAAGTAATAAAATGAAAACCTTCAATTAAATTACTTAATTTCTACTCTTCAAACTTTTGTAAAATGATTTACCAATCAAAAACCAATTATAAATCAATTATGCATTAATCAAAATACGTCAACCGATCAAACTTTGATTAAAGAATAAAATTGAAGAATATGGTGAAGTAGAGTAGAAACCACTTAATAAGCATGTAAATAAAGATCAAGACCTCAAAGTTAAAATGAAAATAGTTTGAATCCTTGAATTGAAACTACAAACCTAGCCTTCCATGAAGGAGGCAAACTAACAAAGAAAGAGGCAAACTAACAACAAATAAATCCTAAGCCTTCCATGTAGGAGGCAACTAACAACAATTAAATCCTAAGCCTTCCATGTAGGAGGCAACTAACAATAAAGAAAAACTAAGCCTTCCATGTAGGAGGCAAACTAACAAGAAAGAAAACCTAAGTCTTCCATGAAGGAGGCAAAACTAACAAGAAAGAAAGAAAGAAAGAAAGAAAGAAAGAAAATGGTATTGGAGTTAATCTCCAAAATGGTGTTTCTCCTCTTGTGAACCCTTCTATTTATAGAGGATTTTTGAGGTATCATCTTCAGAAAGTCACCAACTAGGATATTACTTTTCTACCCTTTTATTGCTTTCACATGGGCTTTGTTGAAAATGCAAAACACTTTTGAATTTTTGTCACCAATGAGCACAACAATTTTGACTTTCTTGCACCGCAATTTTGGACGTTCACATGCCCGAATTAGAGCTTGACTTCTGAACAAAAGTTGTAGCCCCGGATCTTAGCTGTCCAACAAAGTTGATTTCATCTCAATATGACTTCTGTATCTCAAGATATGGCCGAATCTTTGTACACTGTTCAAATTCCACGTCAACAACACTATCTCATCTTTTGAGATAATTTCGGAGTCCTAAACATCCCATTTAGAGTCTGCTCTTACTTTGTAATTGTGGACACTTCTTTAAGCTTTCATTCAAGATAGATTTCATGATTTTTGGATGTTTAAAACTCCTATTATGCTCAAAATACTATAATAGTGTCATTTTAATCGGGTAAGCAAAGAAATTCAATTAAACTTCATATGAACCCAAACTCATAAAATATGACAAAGACCACTTAATTGAACATATAAGAAGTCTTAATGAGATAAAAGTGACAGATAATTATTTATGAAATTTATGCTTATCACCTACCTACAATAATGAATACTGAACAGTGAACATTGAAGGAATGCTAAAGTAAAGGACTGAAAAGTATTTATTTAAAAATTAAAATTTATTATTTATTTGATTCTGTTTCAATATTTATATTGTTTGATTTGTTTATTTGGCTAACCCTCAATTTTGTGTTTGTTTTGCATATGACTTTTGAAAGTACAAATTTGTCTTCTATGATTGTATATCTATTAAGCCTGGAAGACATTAGCTATTGGGGAAAAATTGAGACCAAACTCTAGAGAAAGAGTTAAAGAATTGACCTCTATCAGGTTGTGTTAATTTTTTCAAGTAATGTTAAATTACTCATATATTTTTATATTTAGGCATTGATGAAGATGATGACTTGATTGAGATTGATCTATGCTCTTGAGTTTCATGTTCCCCAATACTTCTATGGTTTTTTCTAAGGTTATTGCATGCTAAATGAATGATCTAAATGAATGATCTTTTCTTGTAAGCTGAGATTAAACTTTCCTTTTTATGATACTGATACTGCACGCTGATCTTAAACTTTCCCTTTTATGATACTGATATTGCATGTTGATTTTTGCCTGTATGATGCTTTGATTTGAGATTTTTTATTTATTCCTCTTCTTCTCATTATTGATTTGAGACAATGATGTTTTCTTCTTCTCTTGTCTTATGTGACTTTTTATTTTTTACAAAAAAAAAACTTGAATTGAGTTTTTGTAACTTGTCTCTATTTCTATGATGTTTGATCTGAGAAACCTTTTAAACGAGATTGATGCTGCATGTTGATCTTTGCCTATTTGAAGCTTTGATATGAGATTTTTTCTTCCTCTTCTTATCTGATTACTGATTTGAGACAATGATATTTTCCTCTTCTCTTGTCTTATGTGACTTCTAATTTTTTACCAAAAAAAAACTTGATTTGAGATTTTTGTAACTTGCCCCAACTTCTATAATGTTTGATCTAAGAAACCTTTTAAATGAGACTAATATTGCACGTTAATCTTTGCTTGTTTGATGTTTTGATATGATATTTTTTCTTTCTTCCTCTTCTTCTCTAATTACTAATTTGAGACAATGATGTTTTCGTCTTCTTTTGTCTTATGTGACTTTTGATTTTTTACAACAAAAACTTGATCTGAGATTTCTGTAACTTGCATTTACTTCTACCATGTTTGATCTGAGAAACCTTTTAAATGAGACTGATACTGCACAATGATCTTTGCATGTGTGATACTTGATCTAAGCTTTCTTTCTCTTCTTCTCTGATTACTGGTTTTGATGAATGATGTTTAACCTAAGATTTTTTTATACCTCCTTTTCTTCTCTGATTACTAATTTTTATCAATGATGTTTAATCTGAGATTATTTTTATACTTTCTTTTCTTCTCTGATTATTAATTTTGATGAATGATGCTTAACCTAAGATTTTTTTTATATACTTCCTCTTCTTCTCTGACTAGTAATTTTGATCAATGATGTTTAACTTAAGATTTGTTTTTATACTTCCTCTTCTTTTATGATATTTGATCTAAGAAATATTTTCATGTCAAGGTTTTATGATACTATACTACGCCTTGATTTGTTTCTCTATGATGCTTTGAACTGAGATTTTTTTAATCTTCTTGTTCTTCTCTGACTATTGAGATGAGACTAAATTTTTTTTCTTCTCTTGTCTTATCTAATTTCTTATTGTTGTAGAAAAGAAACATGATCTGAGTTTTTTTAATGTTTTTCTTCTTTTTTTATTACTAATCGTAGACTTAGCAAACCATTTCTTTTCTCTTATCTTGTTTAATTTCTTTTTTCATTAATGATGCTTGATTTGAGATATTTTTTTTCTCATTTTATTATTGATTTGATTACTGATATGAGACTTAGCAAACCATTTTTTTTCCTTATCTTGTTTAATTTTTTTATCAATGACGCTTGATTTGAGATATTTTCTTTGTTCTTTTTCTCTCTTTATTACTGATCTGATTACTTATCTGAGACTTAGCAAACCATTTCTTTTTCCCTTACCTTGTTTAATTTTTTTTATCAATGATGCTTGATTGAAGATATTTTCTACATTCCTTTTCTTTTCTGATTTCTAATCTATGATGCTTGATCTGAGATATTTTCTCTGTTCCTTTTCTTCTTTGATTTCTAATTTCTAATCTATAATGCTTGATCTGGACATTTTCTTTGTTCCTTTTTTTCTTTGATTTCTGATTTCTAATCTATGATGCTTGATCTGAGATATTTTCTTTATTATTTTTCTTCTTTGATTTCTAAGTTCTAATATATAATGTTTGATCTGAGATTTGATTTCTGATCCAAGTATAAAATTTTGTTCAAAAATTATCTGGCTTCTTATATATAATGCTTTGATATGAGATTTTTTTTTTGTTTAAATCTCTCTGCTTGTGAGTATGTAATGGCCAATGATAATTAACCATTATAGAATTGTTTCTTTTTATTCTGTAAATTGGTTGATATTACATTATCATATAAGACTAATGAAGTTGATTGGGTAGTGACGTATGCTCGAGTTAGATTAAGTCTTAAGTTCAACTATAGAGGCGAGGGACTTAACAAACCAAACATAAGTACCAAATACCACCAGTTTATAACTAACTGACCCAAACAAAAATATATATATAAATTGAGTTAGAATCATGAGCCAATCATAATGTATTTGGATTTATATTTTGAAATAATGATAATAGATTCTTGTAATCAAAAGAAATCGATTATATGAAGTTATGAGATATAGGACACGAGTTGTAGCATAAAGTTTTCACAAAGGTCGGCAATATATTATGAAGGGTTATATTCCTTTATTCGATGTAAATACAAACTAATATAGATTTATTGGTCTAAGTGGATTTAGTAACTACTTATTTATATGGGTTATTGAATAAGATTACTTATATGGATGGTTGGATAAGATAAATTTTTGTCTTAGAGTCTAAGTTTAACATTTTTCAAATAGAATCCTTATACAATAATCAATTTATATAGAAAAAATTCTAAAGCAATTTTATATAAATAAATATTATCCATTAAGTTCTCCAAAGATTGTTCGTTTATTCAATGATAAAATGGATCCTTTTGGTTCTCAAGAAGATGATGAAAAAATTCCTAGTAACAAAGTACCATACTTAGTGTTATTGAAATACTTTTGTATCTTACAAATAACATTATATCAAATATAACTTTAACACTCATTTTACTTGAAAGATTTATTTCTGGATCAACTTGCGGGTATTGGAATGAAGTAAAACATTTTATTTGTTATCTCCACGGTATATTTGATTTGGACTCATTTTATCAAAATAAAATAAAGTCAGGATTGGTTAATGGATATGTTGATTTTAGCTATCTTTTTTATCCTCACAAAGTTAGATCATAAAAAAAATATATCTTTACATATCAAGTATTATTTTCTCATGATAATCAACAAAGTAAACCACCCCTAGCATAAAGTTAGATCATCAAATTATTTAAAAATGTTGACAGTCCATAAAATAACTCTAAAGGGTAGGGTTAAGAATTATAATTAAGTATATTAAAAAAAATTGTGAAAAATAATAAATTAACAATATTTCATGAGAACAATGCAATATGTATTACTTAAGTTTAAGATGATATAAAGGATGATAGAACTAAAAAAAAAATTATACTCATAAAATATAAAGAAAAAATTATGTTAATATTTGTAACATGTAACCATGTGAAGAGCTAATAAATTTGTTCATAGAAAAAATTTCACCATCAACTTTCAAGAAACATGTTTATATTATTTAAAAATATACCAATTAAACAATATTTCTTATAATGGTAGTAAGTTTATCTATAAATATTGTACTTTTTTTTTCATTCCATTTTTTTTATTAAATTCTATTTAAAAGATTTAAATGAAACATATTTATAAAGTATGTTTGGTAGTTTATTTTAGCTATATAAAATATGAAATAACTAGTTAATTTTTTTAAAGATAATTTTAAATTTTTTTTAATGATAGTTGTTTTGATAACTATTTTAATAATTTCTCAGCTTATTTAGTTATTGAATATTATATTTAAATTATTTATAATAAAATATTTTATTTTTTATTTATAAAAATTTTGAAGATAAAATAAATTCTCTTTTTAATATAAATATTATTTAAAATTTATTTATAAAAATTAAAATAAATATTTTTAAATTTAAATAGAAAATTATTTATTTAAAATTATAATTTTTATTAAAAATGTATCATAAATAAATAAAATTATCTAACTTTCTTTTTTGTAATATATAAATATCAAAATAATTTAAATTTTTATATTTTAATAGAAACATATATATATATATATATATAAATTTAAAATATTATCTTTATTATAATTTTTATTAGCTAATTTATCAATTAATTATAATATAATCTTTATAATACTTAAACTTTAATATAATGATCATATTCTTATTTATCATTTTATCTTTATCAGCTAATTTAATAATTACTTTTATCAAATATTTTTTATTTTAATAAATAATTTTTTAAATTTTTCATCTTTAAGTTTTGAGCTAATTATTCAACTTTTACTTATTTTTTAACTTAAATAATTTTTTAATTTTTACCTAATTTATCTACTAATTTTACCAAATACACTCAAAACATATAATCATAAAAAAAATTGTTATAAATCATACGTATTTTACATACGTGTGTTGACTATCATGATTAAAACAAAATACACCATTATAAATTTTTTTATTTGATTTTATAAAAATTTATATATCTATATAAAATGTGATTTTAAATGATTATTGTAAATATTTATATAATCATTTGTTTTTCAATTTCTCTTAACCTGTTCTTTTATATAAACACCTCTTATGTAAATGAAATAAGATATAAATATTTTTTTATCTTTCTTTTATCTTCCTCTACTTTTTTTCTTTTTTTTTTTATTATAATTTTATAATGTTATATTTATTTTAGTAATTTTATCTTTTTAGTTAATTTTACTTTGTCTTATTTAAAAAAAATAATTTTTTTCAACTTACTTTTAAAGTATCATATCTAAAAATATATTAATTTAATCAAAATTAATTCAATAAATTTAAATCAAATAAATTCTAAGAAATGGATGTTCTTTGTGAATGTGATACTTCGCGATTAGGAAAAGACAGAGCATTGATCGATTTTGAAGGAGCCTCTTGTTTTGAATATTCGAATCATGGTCCCGGTGATTGGCGAATGCGAAGGTGACTTTTTGCTGGAATACATAATAGAAATAAGTTTTGTCTTAAATAAAAGATAATTAGACTTTTTTTCAAATAATAAATTTTTAATTTATTATTTTTATAATAAAAGTAATTAGATTTAAATTTATAATTTCATGTTAAATATATCACCCTTTTATCATTAAATCATAACTTTAAATATAATTATATTTTAAAAAGGTAAAAGAAAAAAGGATGAATGAAGATAGGTTGAATAGAAAATAATAAATAAAAATAGATTAAATAGAAGTAAAAGGAGGAAAGTTGATGGATAAAATAGGAGAAGGATAAAATTATTATTTTTTGTTTTAATATGAGTTTATTTATTTATTATTAAATATATTTAAATTAAGAATTCAGATCATGTGGTACATTTCTGTAATTATTTTTTTTTGTGAAGAAAATACTTAGGGAAGTGATGGCACCGTCAATATTAGAAGACTCGATTGCCATTTTAATGTGTAAGGGAGGTTTAATTTAAAAGATTATAATTGAGACTTCAACTTCAAGTAATTATATCCAATCACAGCCACCCGATTAAGAAATTCCTCTGAAAAGAGATATCCAATAGCAATTCTTGAAGCCTTGCACTACTTTCATACTTGGTGATAGTAACTTAGACGTTGCACCAGAAAGACTATTCCACCAAAATGTACGTAGTCAACGTTGATTGTGTAGTTTCATTTATTTTATTAATATCCTCTACACAACTCATAAATTTTGTTGTTTGACATTATTCCAAAAACAATCTTAAATGATTCCTTATTTTTCAAATCATTCTTTTTTCATTATCTAAAGACTTTCATTATCCCTTAATGCTAAACGATACATAGTATTGTTGTTTTAAATGAGACACTGACAATGTGGTTGCATCGGAATATTCATAACCAAGAATTTAAAAAAGCAGCGTTACTCTTTTCTTCCAAACTCGTAATATCCATGTCCATAAGATTTTGTAAAACCAGCTCTTCACAAATAGGAAAACTGATCTGACCAAAATTGAGGAAGGAGGAAGAAACCAGAAGACATTACAAACACGGGAGTTGCTTTTTATACTTCATTTTGTATTTTTCACATTCATCTTTTATTTTTTTATAAAATTCAATATTAAAATTATCTTTTATTTCTATTTTTTAAATGAATTTAATAAATTTTTGAAATAAATTTAATAAATTTTTAAAAATACTTATTTAAAAAATAATTAAATTTATTTTTAAAAATAGTGTCCAAATATATATTTTCAAAAATTTATCTATTATATTACGAAAATATTTTCGATACATATATTCACATTCTTTTACTTAAGTATGTTAAAATATATATTTATATTTCTTTTTTATATTCAGAAACAATATATTTAAAATTTATTTAAATTATTTTTTTAAATTAGATATTCTAAAATTAATATTTTTATTTTAAATACATATTTTTAATGAAGATTGTACATTAAAAAAAAATAAAATTATTTATTATTATCATAATTTTATCTTCTCAAAATTTATTATCTTTTAAATTTAGAAGAATAATTTTTTTTCTTTTTATTAATAAGATTATTTTATATAGATTAAAAAAATTACAATACTTATTTACATTAAAATTATTATAGAATGTTTATTATATTTTTTTAATTTTTCTTATTTATTAATATCTTTTATAAAATAAAAATATTATTTTAAACATTTAAAATGTTAAATAAAAAGATTTAAAAGTATTAAAAAATATAAAAACAAAATGAAGAAGAGAAAAAAAATAATAAAGACTAATGAGTTTAAATTAGCTATAAAAATATATTATTTTAATAATTATTTATATAAAATGAATTTTATATTTGAATATGTTAAGTTAAAATACATTTTAAAATTATATATTTTTAAATTATATAAAATTTCTTTTTATTATAAAAATTGCAAAAATAAAATAAAATTTATAACAATTAAATTTTTATTATAAAAAATAAATAATTGAACATGAATTAAAAAGAATTAACAAAAAACTAAATTAATATTTTTTAATTAAAAATTTTAAATTTTACTTATCTTAAATAAACTATTTTGTATGTTAAAAAATATATAATTATACCAATTATTAACAAACACCAAACCAGTTCGAATAATATCTTTCACAATCTTTTTGTATAATCAGAAAAAATAAGTATTTCCAAACACACTGTACGTGCTCAAATTTAATTTATTAAAAGAATAAAAATAACCAAAATGAAACTCTACGCCACTTAATTATAAAGAGTATTATGATATGCAATGAACTCACCCAAAAGCCTAATCTGCCAAGGGAAGATTCATTAATAACTTTATAATACTTTTCTCATAATTGTTACTATCTAGTTTCGTTCACCAACATATATGACCCTGCTCCTACTTCTGGAAGAAAAAATCAGTCCTTTATATAACATATATTCACGTAACATGATTGATTAATTTTTTTTATTTTAAATACATTTTTTAAATAAAATAAGAACAACTTAAATTAAAAGTATTTGCTATCAGGGGAGTAGATATTGCAATACTGAAAATTTGCTCCCGTATGTTATTACAAACCGGATAAGATAAATTTGATGCAATAACTGAACATATTAAAAACATACAAGCAACAACCTTATATTCCTAGATAAGGTCAACTACATTGAACTCATTCAAAGAAAATCCAATGCAAAATTATCAAAAATTCCCAAGTTTATGGCATACCAAACTAACTATTAAAACTTATATCTTTTTATTCTAGTTTTGTCGAGAATTAGCCATCTGCATCTAAATGAAATCATAGCAAAACCAATTGGCAGCCAGCAAACCATTGATCACATGAGAACTTGAAGAAACTATTTCACATCAATCCATGAAAATATTATTCCCACGACAAAAAAAGCCTAAAAACAAACATTTATCTACATAGAGGATGATCACCACACCCACGCATAGTCTTCTCCAAATTACACTTGCAATTCACCTGAAATTTTTCTAAGAAAAAGACGCTCTGATTTAATGATTCCTTCTCTGAAGATAACATTTCCTTGACTGCAATGTCGTTTCCTATTTAATCATATAGATATTCCAGACCAACACCCTATACAGAATCTACAACCACTTCGCCCTGCTGCTTTGCAAGGTATCTTTCCCTCCTCTCTTTCTGAAAACACAATCATAGATTGTTAATAGGTGAAGCATTCGTCAGAAAGTAGCATATTGCGAAGAAAAGTTATATTCAAAAGCTAAGTACACACATACTGACCCATTCATCTATGACCAGTCCTTCCCCAATAATTTTAGGACCAGCATCTTCTGCAGGTTTCTTACGTGCCTCGAGGGCAGCATCAGCCTCAGCCAACTGTCGGTTCAGTTTTTCCAAAGCCTTCATGGATAAAAAATAGGTCCTCATAAGTTGTATGCGATCAGTTAATGTATACACAGACATCTTATGAACACCAACATCAAAATAGCTGATGATGCTGAATGTTTCAACCAAGGTTTTGAAAACCACACCAGTCATTGGACAGGTTAAGGCACTGATTCAAGATTTAATAGTCTAAACATAATTGAACCGTGACCAAACCGGTATTAATTAAATATTACTTTTAAAATATTTATCATATATAATTTATTTTAAAATATTTATAATATATAATTTATTAAATATATATAATATTAATACCATAATTTTACATGATTAAAAATTACATACCATTTCAAGTTTTTAAATTTAAGTTATATCTAAGATGAAATAAATATAATATAATTTCAATTTTCTCTTTTTTCTACAAAAATGGTTAAAATAATATTATTTTATGTATAAACCGGATTTTTACCCGTTTATTGGGTTCGTTACCAACTTTTTACTAAAACAATTTTGTGGCTCAAATGACTGAGGTAGACGGTTCCCAGTCTGACTTTCAACCACAATAAAGCAACACATATAAGATGTGCAGAAAGAGAAATGGAAAAGGAAACATGTAACAAAAATAAATATTGGCTCAAAGTAAAAATGTATGCCGAAAAAATCAGCACTCACAGGACTGGGACGCTCTGGATCTAGAAAAACAACTCGCAAGATCTGCTCCACTGCTACTTGATCCTTCTGCTCATCAAACTGTTTCGAGAGAAAAAAAAAATACTTGCATTTAGAAACAAAAATAAATAAGATCCCACAGTGTGGAAGATATCTTCACATAAAGCAGCGAAATGGAGCTGCTAGAGTGGCTGAAATGAAAAGAAAAAGCCCAAGCATATAAAACAGAAGAACTTAGGAACCATTTGGTTTGCAAAAATGTTTCCTATTTTCACTTTTAATTATAAAACTATCACCTTATTTTCTGTGTTCAAAAGTTAATATAAGAAATGGTGAAAATAAGAAAAAGTTGTTTGCACTTTCCTATACAAACTTTTAAAAATAGAAAACAAAATAATAAAAGGTGGCAGTTATATAGTTAAAAGTGAAAATAAAAATAAAAATAAAAATAAAAACAAAAAGCGTTTTTGCAAAACATGTTAAATTTTGATTGTGCATAAATTTATGTGGGGTGTGCGAGAGAGAGACTTAGTTATCCAAAAGAAAGTGAACCTTCTCATCATTATTAATCATAAGAAAAATCCCCGGTTCTCTTACTATACCCATTACTCTACTAAAAGGGCGTAAAGTCTTTATCTGTTAATGGGACGAAATCTACATGCACAGAGTAATTACTGAAAACAAAAGACAATACATCCTTTCCAATCACTTGTAACTAAACCCAAGGAACATAATAATTTTTGCTATAGAATAAATACTTTCTAAATTAATATGTGTATGCGTGTAATAGGTAATCTAAGAAGATATACAGTTGCAAGATTGTTAGATGCCCATGTTGATAGAGGGGGCACTAGAAAGGGGAAGGCAGGCAAGATAACACTTGTATCAAAATAAAATCAACAGCAGCAATATCTTATTCATGACAATGTAAGTTCGTAGCAAAAAAAAAATTAACTAACCAGTTCGGGGACATAATCAATTGATCCTTTCACCTTCAAGCTCATGATTTTAAATTTGAGTCCAGTTTTTTCAGGCTTTTCATTATTTTCTGGTTGCTCTACAAACTTGAACACTAGCAAACAAATTGCAAATTAGCAAGATTACTAGACCTTGTATTTATATCTTTTGTTACACATAACAAGGGAGATTGATTGAAATTAAATATTGTTTTACCTGTTGCTATGATACTCTCACCAGGTGCAAGGATAGCCCCAGGAGGACGCATAAAACAGCTTTTGGGTGCAGTTGTTTGAAACTACACATCCAAAGATTAAATGAAAAACAAAGAAATCTTGTGAGACTAGATAGTCTACCACCACTGATTTAGAATCATAGGTGATCTCATTAATTTATAAAGCAATAAATGAATTAACCTCCTGCTTAACTGTGACATAGTAAGAATTGCAAATGAGGAAACAAAAAATTTTAAAATGGGGAATAAATAAAAAGGTGCACAAGTTTCACTATACCTTGAAAGCTACATGAGATTTACTGGTGTTTTTAATCTTGATGGCGCTCCTAACCTGTTTGCCCGGCTCATCTACACAAGATAATAAGGAAATAAGAGACAAGTCATATAACACATGGATAAGTAAATCAACCAATCATATGGTACATTAAAATAAAATACTAATAAAATAAAAAATAAATAAAAAAGACCATGACTATAGAATGCATGAACTCAGAAACATATATGCGCATGCCTAAAAGAAGCACATATCTTTGCGAGATTGTCTGTTTATGCATTTCTGCACCCCACAAGGGCAGGCACTGGAAAAAGGTAAGAGAAGCAAAGAGAATTTTCTATCTTAATTGTCGTGGAGCTCCACTATTTGTCTATCACTTTAAAATTTCTGGTTGCAGACTTGCCACACCATTAACACTTTCTACTCGCATAACTTATGATTGATATCGTAACCAATCAAATTTAACTTATTTGTAGTCTACCATGTCAATGAATCTTTTACAAGAAAGGCAAATGTGTGATAATTCTACAGCAACAGTTAGTAACTTCCACCTCCTGCAAGATATTATTGCTACCATTCAAAGTTACATCCTTAATTCAGAGAAAATGTAAAAATATAGAAGCAAATAATTATAAGTAATTAATCTTAAGAAAATAGTACATCTAGTCAGTCGGAATTCAAGATGGACACTTCTCTAGCCTAATGCACTCTAAGCAATCTCTCAACCCCCAGATCATATGAAGGAAAATGGTTTAACAACAACAAATGACCAAAAATTCAAACACGCATGAAAAAGTTCCCTTCTCTTTATATCATAGGTATTTGTATCACTAAGATGAACAAAACTTGCGCTGAAACTAACGTCAAATGTTGTGTGGGAACAATTCATTTTCATTATCACATCCTAAGCAGTGAACTATTCATTCACAATTTCTATGTCTAGAATACCACCACACATTTCTACAAGAAGTTATAACGATCAAAATCAGAAGATATCAGCAGCAGCAACAGACAAAATTGAATAACTATCTTCGTTCCTACACCCGAACCTCCAGCTTTCAATTTTTCACTTTTGGAAAGATTTTAAGCTGTGATTAGCAACAAATGAATAAGCAAGAAAAAGTGCAGCATTAAAAACCACACGCGACACAAATAAATAACCATTATTTTTCAAGCTAAGTTGAGAGTAATAGGCAATTATCTTTACCCAAATCAATAGCTTCTGTTTTTAGCAAAGTCTAATTAAAGCCATAAACCACCATTAATAGAATTACAATTAAAATCAGGAAATAGAAATTAGAGCTAAGACCCAAATTAGATCATGATCATAGCAATTATTAAATTAAAAGCATGCAAACAAAAGACACAAAAATAAAAATCACCATATCTCAATAACAAAGAAAATTTAAATAAATAAATTTCAAAAGGAAGGGACAAGGAGAATGATACATACAAGGGAAGTAAAGTTTGTTAGAGGGATCAAGCTTGAGACGACGTCGTGTTGGGAGAAGCGATCTGGCAACAGAAGAAACGGAATTGGAGTTGTGAGATGTGGAACCCTCAAGAGGAGGGTTGTGAGGGTTATTAGGGTTGTGGTGATGGTGATGGTGATGATGAATATTAGCAGAAGACGACGTCGTGCTGGCTCCAGAACTAGAATGGCGAAATGGAAGCTTGAAGAAATTCCAGACCTTAGGTTCGGAGTGAGGCTTGGGATCAGCTACCGCCATGCTCTCCTCTCCTGTTCTAAGAAACGAGAATGGAAGTCACAAAAGCGAAGAGCTGAAGAAGAAAAAGAAACAAGCGAGTCTTGACTTTTGCTTCACAGTTCACACTTTCTCTAAACGTCGTCGTTTTCTCTATCTTATTTCTCTTTCAGTTGTTTTGAACTTCTGAAGTGTTGCAGACGCGGATGTGAGCGAGATTATGAACTGTGATGGAAAAGTCAATTTCACGTCCACGCGTTTTTGGCTTCTTTTTTTTTTAATTTTTTATTTTCCTTCTTCTTTAACCGTTTGCTTAGTGCAATAACTGGGAAATGTGAATGCAACGACGGTGTGATGTGCGCGTAAAACATGGTGGGGTCCCTTTCAGGTAAACTACTAGTGTCTTGTACGCGTTAATTATGGTTGACTTTTAGCCCCATATTTCTACCATTTTAAATAATTTTTCGGCTTAATTCTACTTGTATATTTTTTTATGTGAATCAACTTCTTCTATAAATAATTTATGATAAAATTATTTTATTTAATAAAATAATAATTTTTTATTAATTTAACTGTTAAATTAATAATTTTTATTATAAAAATAATTTTAATTTAATATATAATTTAAATTTACATATGCTTTAATTTAAAATTATTTAATAAAATATTAATTTTTTAAAATTTATCAAATTTTATAAAATTAATTTAAATAATATAAAAAAATATTAAGCAAAATATCTCTAATATAAATTATTGCTAAAATAAGTTTTTCTTTTCTATGCATCTTGAACTTATGAAAATTCAAAATGACTCATTTTAATCCAGAATATTTTTCAAAAACAAAACATAAACTACTAGTTTGGTCCCTATAACTTCAAGTTATTTAAATATAATTTTTATTGTAAATCCTAATAAATATTTTTATAAATTTAATTCAAAATAATCCATATTAAAGTTTTTATAAACTTGAATAAGAAGGAGCAAACTTAATTAATAAGGATCATTATGCATGATTTCAAAGTAAGAAGGACTTTTTTAGATAATTTTAAATTATACGAACCAAAATTAAGAGTTCAAGGAAATTGAATTAAGTTATTAATTTTTAAAAAAAATTATTAAAAATAGCAAAAGAATTATACAGGGTTTGTTGCAATGCACAAATCGAATGAAATCTTCTTCATATTTTTAAATTTTTCCATTTTTTTTAAAGATGGAAGTTGAATCCAGGGGTGCTGTCCCTTATATATACATTTTTAATTGTTGACTTGACTTTACCAATTTAAAATAATTATATATATATTCAGGGTATTTTTTTATATATGTATATCATCCGGCCTTATATATCATTTTGATTAGGATATAGTATATCAAGATGTTAATAAAGTGTGTCGTTGAATTCAATTGTGGATGTGATACTGATACGTGCTAGATAAGTTATACGACTAATTTGGACAAAATAGTTATCCCTATCCATGTTTTTAAAATTGGATTTGGATTCCCTATTCAATCGGTGAAAGTATCAATTCACGATTCATTGATTTCATTGGCATCAAATAAACAATAATAAATATATATATATATATATATATATTAATTTTATTAATATATTAAATAATAAATTATTATTAAATTATCAAAATAGTCAACTAATATTTTAAATTAGTATAAAAGAACCCTATTATATATCTTATATAATAAAAAATATGATAAATAATTAAACATGTAGAAATATTTTTCATTTTCAAATATTTTAAAATAATAAGTGTTTATGTTAAAATCTGTTCGACTTGGTTCTCAACATTAGTTTTTAATTTATTTTATTGAATTTTTACTATTTTTAACTGGTTACGATCAGTTTTACACTCCATTAATTTTTTAAATTGTGTTAATCTGATTAATTTTTGATTCAACCAATTGAAATAATCTAATCTAATTTTACAAACTATGATATCTATTGTTGAGGTAAAGCAATCTAAGCTTCCATTTGATACTATTCTTTTAGTAATGATTATTATTAATATTGCAATAATTTTTAATCTATTACATCATAGGGTTAAGAACTGAAAAAACATTTTACCTTAGATTTTTTTTATAACATTCAATTCTTAATATCTGTTGAGTTACTTTTTTTTTCAAAATTATTTCTATATAAATAAAAAAATATTATTAAGGAGAGGTGCAATAATCAATTACAAGGAAAAAATTAGAATAATATGTCTAAAAAATTTAAATATAATTATGAAAAAAATCATACAAAATACTGACAAATTTAATGTGATTAAATAAATAAATTAAAATTTTTATTATAAATTAATTAAATAGAATATATATATATATATATATGAAGAAAATGATAGAGCTTGGACAAAAAATGTGGGGACCTAAAATAATTCTTTATATATCAATAAAAAATTATTACTAAAAGAGAAACAATTTAATTCTTCTATCTAAAAAAACATGCATGTTAAAAAAATCTTAAAAGAAATAACCACCTTTCAAAATCTTCTTTTAAAATAATAATAAAAAGACAATCATTTAATGTCAAAGGTTACCTTAGCTAAAAGAAGGAAAATCAATTAAAATAGAATAAAGTAAAGTTCCGCATAAGTTACACTTCTTTACAACTAAATTCAAAATAGTTTACGAAAATACGTGGAATTTTTTTAAGGTATGCATATATTATTGCATAAAAATATATTTAATAATTATATATGTACATATTATATTCATATTTTACAATAAAAAGGTTGGACGAGCCGTGCTCTCCCTAGTCATTGAAAAGCATCGTCCAATTTGATGGAAGTATAACATAAGAGAAAAATAGAAAAAATTGACCTAATAATGAGATATTTGGATAATTTGTATGAAGTTATATGTATAAACTATTGAGGAAAAAAAAAGAAATAAGGCCCTGTTTAATATGGTTATCAATTAAAATTCAAAACTAGTTTTTTAATCTAAACTTACAACTTTTTGTAATTTTAATTTTTAAAGTGTAACAATAAATTTCAAATTCAAATTGTATAAACTACTTTATCCTTAATTTAAGTTAATTTAATAAAAATGAAAAATAAAAATAAAAAATAAAAATAACAGTCATAGCAAAATAATAATAATAATAATTATATAATAATAATAATATTAAAAAAGATAACAAGATAAAAATAATAATAATAATAATAATAATAATAACTATTATTATAGTTATTAATTAATATAAATAATGGGTTATTATTATTATTATAATAATTAAGATTGTGATAATTAGTTATTGAAAATGTTAGTATAATATTAATAATAGTAATAACGGTGATTGTTGTTTATTGTTTGAAAGAGATAAAAAGTTAAATTATTTATTTTTTATTTAAAAATTAAAAGTAAAAATTATTTTTATTTTAAAAATAAAATAAAAATGTTTTAAAATTAAGTTAAAATCAAACAATTTTATTTTAATAGATTACCTTTTATTTTAAAAATTACATCTAAAATTAAAAATTAAAAATTTATAATTATGCTAAATAATATTAAGTAATTTAAAATATGTAATTTTTAAATAATTTTGTATAAGGATCGAATTTTTAAGTAATTAGAGATGGAAAAGGATAAAAAAAATTAAAATTTATTTATCACACAATTTATTTTAATATATAAAAATTGAGACGCCAACTTTTAAATGCATCTGAACCTTTTAAACTTGTATCATTTATTTTTAATCATGTAAACAAATTTTACACATTCTTCTCTATTGGTTAAATGACTCTTTAACTTTCTTTTAAATTTTTTTTTTTCTTATACATGAAGAGTTCATCTAAGCTTCTTAAACTTCATGTTTTAGGAATTTAAGCAAATTTTGCATATCCTTCCTCTTTGGTTGAATGAATTTTTGGCTTACTTTTTAACAATTCTTAACCTTAAACAGTTAAATTAATATCTTGAATAATTTTTCATCTTATATATAAATTTTTTAATAACCCTCACTTTTATCCTTTTATTATATTAAATTATAAACAATTTTAAAATTAAGATGTCACAAGATTGCAAATAGATAAATTGCATTGGACTAAACTAATAAAATCGTCCCTCATTTTCTTCGTGACTAATCCCTGTTTCAAAAGTTGTAATTTCTAAAACTCAAGGCGAAGACTCACCCTACTTTGCTGAAACTTGTGTGCTGTATGATATGTCTTCGCGACTAATCCCTCATTTCAAAACTTGTGTGCGTATGAAATGACTCGTGATCATTGGTCAAGAAACATTATTTTACATACATAAAAAAATTGTTTACATGCTCTAATTAGAATATAAGAACCACTCTCAATCAGTAGCGGACCTTTTGTATGAAAATTTTGGAGGAGTCAAAATAATATCCGATCTTATATATAGATAAAAAAACTCTAATCAATAGAAAAGAAATCATGGAATTTTCCCACTTAAATAAGCATGCTAATTAATAAAATTAGGACTGTTCAACCGGTCTAAATTGTGTTAAATCCCTAAACTAATATAAAAAAAATGGAACAAACCTTAAATCAGAAAAATTATAGTTTTTATAAAGTTTGATTTAATTTTTGGCTTTTTATTTAAAACTAAAATTAAATCAAATTGGATTATACATTTATATCAATTTGTCTATTTTATCATTTTATAAATATTAACTTTCAATATATTATTTAATATAGTTGTATCTTTTTAAAAAAAATTGAGATTATTCCAATTTTAGTCGGAGATCATTACTTCTTCCAACCCCTTATTATCCAGGGTAAAAATAAAGCACTCTATGCATATAATAGAAACTAGTTATTCATCACAAACATGTTAAAAAAAATGGTCTCATGTAAACTTTTAACGTTATAAAAGTATAATGTTTAAATATTGAATTTAAATAAGCTATTGGTAGATGAAAATATTACATTTTTTTAGGATTAAATTTGTTTTTAATTTGTCTGAAATAATTAAATTTTGATTTTTATCTATCAATTTTAAAATTGGTTTTTCATTTTCTAAAACATCTTAATTACAGTTTTTATATTAATTCAAATTATATTAAATTAAAATATAATTGTAAAAATTGTAATTAAAATATTTTATAAAATAATTAAAAAATTTTCAACAATAATTAATCTAATATAATTTCATTTCCTTTATATTAATATTAGAAATCATAATTAAGATATTTTAAAAATATGAAATTTAAATTAAAAATTTTAAAATTGAAGATCAAAAATAAAAATTTAATTATTTTTAAAAAAAATTAAACATTTTAACCATTTATTTTATAAAAAATTAATTAGTTTAATTTTAATTCTATATTTAACAAAAATGAGGTGATTTTAATTTTTTTGTTAGAGATTAATTAAAATCGTATAATTTTATAAATTTTTAGGATTAAAATGTTTATAAAGACTAAAGTTAAAAATCATGATATTTTTAAAGAGCGGGAATTTATTAAGCCTTAAATTCGGTTTATTAATTTCCTAAGAGAGGTATATGACTTATAATATATATATATATATATAATATTATTAATTAACATTTTAATTTTAAATTTATATAATTTTTATTGATCCTTTATTTAAAAATTTTATTTTAATTCTAATTTCTATATTATTTTTTAAATTTATTCTTAATATCATTTGAAAAAGAAGTAATTTGCATTATTTTAAATAAATAAAAAATTCATTTACATTATATGAAAAATTAAAAATAAATTTGTAAAAGCTATATACATACGTTTAGAATACTTAAACTGATGACGGATGCTGACAACGATTGTATCTTGATTTACAGATTTAAGGTGGAGAACTCAAGTAAATATAGTTTCCAATCCATTGTGATAGCTCAAACAATTTCCAAATAACACCACAAGCGTTAGAGGCCGCATAGAAAGAAGCATAAAGCAACAACACAAAGGTGAGAGGAGTGTTGATGACAAGCCCATTAGGTGCCACAATTGAAGGCTCGGTTCCTTGGTGTGTGGAAGAAGAATAGAGGAAAAGGAAATGATTAGATAGGGGAAGCTTCAATAGAGAAGTATTTTAGTTGGATAGACACAGCAGCAAAACGACCGCGTTTCCAAATCAATGTGGTAGTAACATGGCAGGTTACAAAGTAAGGAACTATTTACTTAATTTTAATAAATTTGGGACAATTACGTGTACCTTTTGGGAGGAGAGATCCAATAATGAAGCTCTTCAAGATTTGTTTCCTTGTCATTTTTTATTGACCTTGCTTTCTTCTCATCTACTCACTATATCAAGTCTTAGGAAAACATGGAAGTGGATTCATTTTCCATTGTAGAGGATGGTGATGGAATCACCGAAATGACAAAGAAAAACAACAAGGATGGAAGCTTTTTTGGAGAGTGGCAATGAGTGAGGCTTTGCTTTCACTTTCTTCTCTTTTGTAGAAGTGGAGTCATTCTCCACCTTGGAGTTGTTGCCCCTGTTGTCAAGCTTCAACTTCTGCCATGAATTGGTTACAAACTAACAAATTTGGTCACTAGTTGAACTTTTTCTAAGAAATGAGTTCCAAGGATAGAGTGAGATTTGAGAATTATCTGCTATAGAATCAAGATTCTTGGTAGGTTTTCCTCAAAAGCTTCAATTGCTAGTTGATCGAGGAATTTCATTCACAAGGTTGTGTCCTTGGGCTCAGCAATGTGAATTTGGCAAAGGTCTTTTATCATTGGACATTGATGGAATTGACAGAACCATAGCTTTCTTAGACCATTTGGTGGCACCGTGGCATTGGTTTGATTCTGAAGCGGCTAAGAGTTTTGTACTATGATTTGGATAGTTAACTTATTCCTAGAGTCATGTAAAGTTCATGAGATCTTTTGCTAACCTTGACGGCTGACAAATATTTAGGATAATACTTGGATTCCTAGCAATTGCATCCTACAAATGTAGGTTGAATTCAGGTGATATCTTCAAGTTCTTGGTTAAATTAACCACCCATTTTTCTGCACCATTCGTTTCATAATAACATTGCATATAAGCTTATGATTCTATTCAAGATTGGCAATGACAATTAGGTGGTGTGCTATTAGGACAAGCCGTGAGAACATGCACAAGGTCATTGGTTTATTCTTGAGGTATGGGTTTTCGTTTAAGACATTATTGTTATCAGCAAGAGGTACAGCCGTTGTTCATTCCAAGCCTATGCAGTTGTTATCTACCACCGCTTGCAACTCTCTCTCTTACACAGTCAATCACATAGACATATGAATTCTAATTTCAAAAGCATACAAATAATGTAATGTTTTCATAGACATGAACTTCCGCTAATCCTTGCATTTTTTTGTTTTTGTAAACCTAAATAATATTTAATTTGATGAATTGAAATAAGATTTTCCTTCATTAATTTACATCAATATGAAATTTTCCTACAAATTACCAAAAAAAAAAAGGCAACAAGTTCAGTTGAGTGAGTAATGCTATACTTAGAACTAATGAAATCAAGAAGGATTATAACATAAATTCTTATGTGTTTCCTCATAAAAAACTTTTTTCAATCTTTTACCTTCTTAATATGCCAAGTGAATTTTCTTCAAACATATTATATTTTTATTTTTTTAATTTTATTCAATATCAAACCTTTTATGTCTATAGATTTAAAATTCATAAATTTAATCCTAAAAAAATTTATAATTTTGATATTTAATATACATTGTAAGATTAAGGGATATTTTATTTGGTTTTATTTTTAAATTTTTAAAATTTTTATAGGATATTTTCAAAAACTATTTTAAAAACAGAAATGAAAATAACTAAGAGAAGGAAAAGATAAAATAAAACATAAACAATAGAAAAATGAAAATAAAAAATTAAAGTAGCTTGTAAAGTCTTTTGATTTTATAATTTAAAAAACTGAACATGTGATATTACTTTTTAATAACAATTTTTAGAAACTTCACTCATCAAACAAACTTTTTAGTTTTTTAAAATAAAAAACAAACAAGCTCTAAGACTTTGTTCATTTCATAATTTAATTCTCAATTTTACCTTTTAAACTTATTCCTATATAATAAAATAAATCCTTTTTATTTTAATAATAAAAATATATTTTATTGTACTTATTCTTTTAGGAATGTAGCATGTGAAAATATTTAGTTATAATAAGAATGAGAAAGTTTATATTATCCAAACATAGATGATTAAAATTAAAAAATAATTAATGATCAAAATAGTCATTTTGATCTCTAAAAATGAGAGATCGATCATATTAGTTTCTGAAAGAGAAAAATCACCATTTTTATTCCTAAAAGATAAATAAGTCAATCATTTTAATTATTAAAAATAAATAAACAATCATTTTGATCCTTGAATTAAATTATCAGTTATTTTAATTTTTACATAAAAATTAAAATAACCGATTTTTTATCTTTCAAAAATCTGGCTATAACCAAACCACATCTCACGTCCTTTCTGAATCCTTTTACAGAAAGTTATATTTTTCTTTGGTGAAGTGTAGAAAGTTAGAATATTTCTATGTAAAAATAAAAATAAAAATATGCGTCTTCATAAGACCAATCATTTTCCTTTTGTTTATTTGATTTCTTTCGTACTTAATTTATATGTGTATGTCTTTTCTTTATTTTCTAATAATCATTATAACCTTTCTTTTTTGGTCAAGTAGTATTGTATTATGTATATAACCAAAGCAGATAATCTTTTATGTACCAAAACAAAAGCAGATTGTTCATTTTTCTCTTTTTGGTCACCCAATCTTGAATAAAAAAGCCTAAGGTAAAAGGCCGAAAAGCATTACATGGACACAACTCATAGAGCAATACAAATCCACATCAAACGAAAAAGCTACAAACTATGTGCAAAATAGAAACGAAAACCAAATCGTTTGTTCTACGAAGGGTCCTTTATTTTCAAGCCCATTTGTTTATCTTTGATGGGCACTTTCCATTCGGAAGGGCCCATCAAGTTAACACTCAAATTAGTTTATCTTTCATATGGTGTCATGACAAAAACAAAATCTTTGATATGGTATCAATGAGTAATAATAATTGAACTTGATAGTTACCTACTAAATTTATTATTTTTAAATGATAAGCAGATTAAAATAAGATGAAATATAATATCTTAGCTCTTTTTAAGTTATAAGATATTTTTAAAAAGTAATTATGATAGAAGTTAATAATGTTTAATTATATGATCATTTATAGTAGAATGAAAGGTGTAAAAAATTATTATACGAATAGAATCATGCTAAACATGAATTCTACATAACATGTTTGTTTTATTCACACATCAAATAATATATAAGATTTAAATTTATAATTTACTATAAAATACTCAAGTTCCTTATATTTATATAACCTCTTCTTTGGTTTCTCTATCAATATATTTAGATTGGCACATCGCACAAATGTAAAAACTAGTTTTTACGTCTTTCTTTTTTTCCCGTTGTAAAAGATTTGTCAACATTTTCGAGTTTTATCTATCTTTTATATAAATAGTTTAAAATAATAATTAAAATAAAAAAAGAAATGATATCGTTGTAAATATTAATAAAAAATAAATAAACATTTTCTTAAACTAAACAAATCCTGAAATTATTAGGTAATGTGTGAATGCTCACCAAGGGTATCATGATTTTAGGTAACTAATATAATAAGATGCTTTAGGGTATTTATTAAGGATTTAAAAATAGATATTAAATAAAAAGTTGTTTTAATTTTTTTAATGTACCGAATGTTTATCTTTATTTAATATTTTTTTTATTGCTTGACTTGTCAGCCAAATCTTTTCTTTATCAAACCTTTCATGGTAAATTGGAGTTTTAATTTAAAAATGAGATAATCTCTCATATTTTCATTTTCATCCTGCTTAATGTGTCCTCCCAGCTGTGATACATGCTTTCTTAATTTTTTTTATTATATCAATATCAGATATAATATAACGTTTTAAAATATTTTTAAATGGATTTAGTTTCTTGATACTTTTAAATTTAAATTTTTCAAATTTCTTATATTTTTAATAAATGACTAAGTAATTTTTTATAAATTAAATTATTTATAAAAAGGTAGAGACCAACTTTATTATAAGAATAATTCTTACAAAAATTATTCTATTTAATAACTTAGTGAAAATAATAAATTTAATCAATCTAATCATTAAATTTTAAAAAATTATGTAGATCAAAATTTTAAATTATCATAAAATTTGAAAAAATTTAGTAATTTTTTAAATAATTTTAATTTAATATATAAAACACTTCTAATAATATTTATTAATTTAAATTTATTTTATATAATTTTTATTTATAAATACTTGTGAAATACATAAAATACCAGCTAACTTTTACTAATAAAATAATAAGTTGGTTTTGAGATAATAAAATTCAATTAGTAGTCAACAATGGTTCAAACTTTAAAAAGAGGAAAAGGTCAGGATATTTTTAGTCTAAAATAAAATATTTAAAGTTTTACACTTAAAAGGTTAGGAAATTAATATGCTAGCTAAAAAGAGCAGAGTTAGGTTTGAAACATTGACAGATTATTATCGTGTTTTAAAAAAAATTAAATAAATGAAACAAATATCCGTACAGATTAAATTATTGTTTGACTTTATACCTTTTGTGAATTTGGTGAAATTTAGTAAGATCACTTTCCAATGCAAGGTTTCCACAATAAGTTAAGGAAAATAGAATAGAAAATAATTTTAGTAGAAGAAAAGTCAAGGTTTTTAATAAAGCAAGGTTATATATATTGGCCATCGTTTCGACTTTCATGAATAGTATGATAGAAACAAAAGCATCGATGCGCCCAAACGGAGGGCACTTGACCATAATCGTAAAAACATAAATAAAGAAATGTTCCCTTAAACTGTACGTTGAAATGGGAGAAATTTAAAATTATAAAAATGTAAAATAAATAATAAAAATATTTAATTAGTTATGTAATAATTTAAAAATACTCTATTTATCATTTAAATACATATAATTCAATAATTTAATATTATTCTATTTAAACACAATCTAAGTAAAATTTTAAAAAAATTCAAATCATAGACGCCAGCTTGACCCGAGCTATTAGATAAACAATAATTTAGTATTAAGTATAATCATAACAATAAGATAAGCATAATTAGACTCTCAATATAGGTGGAAGATGAAGACTTCACTGTCCACTGTTGGAATTGGAGAAGTGTGTCCACCTAATTGTTTGATGACACGTTTCATGCTGTTAAAAATAAAGGTAATTATTAAATTAATGTTATTATAGAAATATTTATCTTATCTAGGATTGGTAGAGTAACATGTCCGCATATATCAAAGGTGTAAAGTCTGAAAAATTAAGAGCTGTGGAAGGTCGTGTGAGGCACGGTGTGTTACTTCTTTTCGGGCGGGTTCCAACGGGTTCAGGTAATCAAATTTCAAAACACAGATAACCGGTGCATGTATTGTATTGGACTCTTATCCCTCCATTTCAATGCCCGCATAAGTCAGATTTCGGCTTTTCCAGGTGTTGGATAGAGTGAGCGGTTTAACTTGGTTGGGACTTATATTTTGGACCGATAATTTTATTTTTTTTTATTTTTTTTTTTTCAAAATGTGAATTTCCAATTTTTTAAAAAATCTTTAAAAAATGTTGGAGCTGCCAAAATGACATATTAAACCTAACTTTTTTTTCAATTTTTTAGAATCCAACCCATATAAATATGTTCTAATCTATTATCGAATGATTTTAAATTTTAAAGTTTTAACTTCAAATATGTTCCATATAAATAATTATATTCAATATAAGATAAGATATAATATAACGTTGAATTGAAGTTTAAAATACATATTATACATAAATTATGAATATAGATAACCTAATTTTATGAAAAAATAAATTTATAAATTAAAAATATTTAACAAATACTTACAAATAAATTCTTTTAAGCACAAATTATCGATAAAATTAAATAAATAAAAATTGAATTAGTTCATCATAAACTAAATACATACTTATAAGATGAAAGATAAAAAAGTTTTCAAACAAAACTATTATAAAATAAATATCATCATACTAAAAAAAAAATTAAATGAATCTGTCTTAGCTTCATAGATTCAATATAATAAGAGAAGAGGAAAAAATAAAGCAATCTCAACCTTAACTTTACACATAAATTATCGATATATAAGGATGAGAGGAAAAATTTAAATCATGAGGACATTTTCAAATCAAACATCATAGAAGAGAGATCAGCATACTTAAACAAGATACATTTAAATTATTCTCAGCAGCTTTATAACAACATAGAACAAAGAGAAGTATAAAAGAATAAAGGATTAAAAAAAATTTCAACTTAAATATAATAATAGATATCAGTATACTCATATAAAAGGGACATTCAAACCATTCTTAGCCAAAGATGTTCACATAACATATATTAATATTAGAGAAAAGAGAAAATTAAAACCATTCTTAACCTTAAAGCTTTCTAAAGTAGATTTCATCATAATCTTAAAAAAGGAAAAATTAATATCATTCTCAATAGTATAATCTCAGATAAGGGGGGAAAATATTCTAACAAAATTTAATCTTAGCAAATATTATTGTTAAACATACATTGATCTTGAAAAAAATCAAAGAAATATTAGAAAACGTGTGATTAAATCAATTAAGTCATGATCTTCATCATCACATGCTTTGAGGCTTGAGATCCTTCATCTTCAAAGCCAGTTAAACCACATGCAACAAAACATAGAAAAAGTTCAGAATTTTTTTAAAAATAAACATAAATCAATAACAAAAAACCAAATTCTAAAATAAGCATTACCTTCTCAAAAAAAAAGACATAAGTAAAAAACAGAAAATGAGAACGATATATGCGATGATAAGGGTGAGTAAATACAAGAATAATGAAAAATAATAATAGCAACAGAAGTATAAAAAATGTTAGAAAATTTATAAAAAAAAACATAAATTAATAATCAACATTAAAACCTAAAAGAAGCATTACCTTTGTGAAAAGAAGACTCATGTAGAGACTATAAAAAGGGATTGATATATGTAATGGTCAAGTGATCAAATATGAGACAAGAATAATGCAAAACAATAACAGTGATAAAAACACCAAAAAGCTCAGATTTTCTTTTTTTTCTAAAAATAAACATTAGTAAATAATCAAAACAAAATTATAGTATAAGCATTACCTTCATGAAAGGAAGATGCAAGCAAAGAAAAAAAAGGATAATATATATATATATATATATATATATGACAATGATATGAGCGAGAAAAGAAGAAATTAGAGGTGAAATAAGAGATGAAAAATCTAATGTTACTAGAAATCAAATTCTAATTTTTTCCTTTAATTTTGAATCTAGCCTATTTCTTTTTATGAAATTCAATTTTTCATAAGTTGGGTCAAGTTCAATTTTTTTTTTCTGTTTTAAATTAAGTTCATTTTTCATTAATTATAAGTCTCACGCAACGAACTCTAAATACGAATGGATAGCTTTTCGATATTTAGAGATTCGTATGAATCCCAATGCAACCGTAGTTATATTAGATTCCGTGCATATATGGGTTAAGAATTGTTCAAAAACATCTAATTGCTTTTAAATCTTCTTTCAAACTTTTTTTTTCCCTCCGAAGATCACATCTTCACAACAGAAACTACGTAATCTTAGTTTTCCGTCACATCAGAAAATACGTAGGGAGCAAGTTATGTCAGACTATTTTTATATAAACCTGTATGTTTCTATTTTACTTAAGGATCAAACATATTTTCAAAAATACCAAAATCACACCTTTCTTGTCGTAACCGATTCCTAAACCTAATTTCTTTTCCAATTTAAAATTTTTTTAAATTTTTTCCCTTAAATAAAAATTTGGTGACGGTTCAACATAATCAAACAAAATTCCTTTTCAAAATTTTAACGAGTTCATTATTTTGTTATAATTACGGTTGCAACAAAATATAAACAAAAAGCTTAATATATATATATATAATTAAAAATAAAACTTATATATATAATTATTTTTAAAATAAATATCTTTATTTATCAAAAAAAATCCTAGCTCATTCATATAACTAAAATAATATATAAAGATAAATATTTCTATAAAAATATTATTTTAATAATTATTTTATATTTAACATTAATTGGATCAAAATGCTGTTTTCTCAATTGAGTTCTATTTGATTAATATTTTTATAATTTAGAAGATTAATTAAAAAAAATATTTTTTATTAAAAATTCAATTAAAATATATTTAAATTATAAAAATATATTAATAATTTTTTAATAAAAAAATATTTTTATTTTTAAAATAATATTTTTAGAATATTATTAATATATTTTTTATTATTTAATAAATATATCATTAATTAGTATATTTAAAATATTGATTAACGAATAAAATTAATTTTTATTAAATACTATATTAAAAGTTATAAAATAATATATTAATAATTTTTATTTTAATTTTTAATAACAATCCTTGTTAGCATATCCTTTATCTAGTTGACAATCTTAGTACAGTGCGTAGGAAGATTAGGTGTCTCCGTAAACGACGGTAACATGGGCGACTGCTATCCATTAAAAATACTCAAAATATTCTATCAAGTAATCTTGAATTCTTGGTTATATATATTAACAAAATTAAAGATAATTATATCTTTAATCCTTCGGCCTATAATTTAATTGCAATTTTTTTCTCGATTTGCAAAGTTCAACCTATTTTTTCTCCTTCTAGTTTGTTTTCCATTTATGTCTTTTGGAAGGAATGGTATAATTCTTTAGATCAAAATTAATTCTGTCTCTCTCTGGTTTGCTGGCATTTCTTGAAGTCAAATTCATATATCATCATATATGATCATAACAAGCATTTAGCCTTCCATTATTATATATCTACAGGTTACTTAAGGTTAATTAAGTGTTAGGTAGAAGATATCTTCACTATATTGACAGTTAATAAAGTTTTCTTCTGTATTAAATTCTACTCCTTTCCATATTTTTTATAACAAATTCTTACCAAACTATATTAAGAAACATGTAAAAATATTAAATAATATTGATTTTAAAAAATTAATAAAATTTAAAATAAAAATATTACATTCTATATTAATTATATCACTTTAAGTTATTAAAATTGTAAAGTAAAAATGTGAAAAAAAATTCTAAAATTTCTAAAATTTTACAAAAAAATTATATTCAGGATCGTTAAATTTATTTTAGAAAAATATTATGAGTTAGAATTTTATCACAACTGATCTATTTTCATTGTTTTTAATTTTCTGAATTGAGGATTTTAATTTATGTTTCTTGTTTGTGGCACTTGTCAGTGGTTTGGCTATTCCTGCCTCTGATTAAGGAGATTAATTTGTTTTATGGGTAAAACTATATTCAGTGCCCCTGTCGTTCTTCCCAAAAAGAAACAACGCATATCTTAAATTATTATCTTCGTTGAAAATTCTACAAAATTAATGGCCTCTTGAGCTCTAATCTCACATACTTTAGCAATTGGGAGACTCTATATTAAGCGATAGGGACAAGGTGGAGTATTAGGATAAACTTCATCTTAAATGTTCATTAAGAAAATGAAACAGTATAGACTCATAATAACAACTTTGACGGAGTTAGAGTGCTTTTAAAGGTTTCCACAACATTGTAATTCAAAAATAATTCCTCCGTTTTAATTTAACATTATAAAAAATAATTTTTTTAATATGCCTAATAACACATAATAAATAATTAATAAATAATAACTTTATATTAAAAATTATAGTATTTAAATTTTTTTACATTAAATTATGTAATTTTTAATAAAAATAATAGATATAATTTTTTATTAATATCCTTATACATATTAAAAAAAATCGTAAAAGAATTAAAAACCCAATAAGTAATAAGATCATGAGTATAAATCAGTTATTAATTAACACTTATTCCAAACGAGAAATGAATAAAAATAATACAATAAAAAAATAGATAGAATTACACTTATGAAAAAATAACAACGAAGATCAATGATATACGAGCATACGGTATCCAATGAGATTAAGTCGGTTTCAGCATGGGCATGCATCATCTAGAAAGGGTTTGTTCTTTCTGAGTTCTCGATTTTGGACATTATGCATTCACAATATCCCATATAGCTTATCAAATTGGGAACATGCCTCAAAATTTAAACAAACAACACTTACAAAAATATTTGCAGATGATTCACCAACAAAATTCTTCCACTGATAGATATAAGATTTAAATTCATAACCTTATAAATTATGAATCCAACCCTGAACAAACCTTTGGTGATTATCCATTTCGCTTTTTTTTATTTATTGTAATACTGATATTTAATTGTATGAATGATAATGAAACATGCATGAGTTACTCTTGAGTGTAAATGCATCTTTGATTATTATTGGATGTATGCTTCAAAAAGGTGAGGCTTGTTCTACTTCTTTTTCTGACTGGCACACCATATTCCTGTTGTTCCAGTTCACACTGGAAAAGGGAGGAAAACAAAAACGTGTTATTTAACTTATGCAGTCAAAGATGATGACAACCTTTTCAGAAAAATAAAGGTAACTTGACTACGGCTAAAAGAACATGTACATTTGAATAGCTAAGAACGGTCTCATAATTTTAATGTCCACGAGGATTATGAACAAGGTGAAAGGGGCGGTGATTGACAAGACAACGCCTTATATATTTATAATTGATTTTTTCTTCAATAATTTAATAATTTATTTAAGCAAATTGTAGCTTAGCATAGCTATACTATTCTTAGTCTAACGAGAAATTAAAATGAAATTACTAGTTTGAAGAAGTACTCATTGTATACGGCAAAGTCAAACAAGTTGAGTTCTTGTTTGATGATTTCCCATGACAATGAATTTAAAGAAGAAAATGGGGAAGTAAATCATGTTTTTGCGGCAAATTTTTATCATAAATAAATAAGCATATATGAGTTAATCGGTAATATTAAATGTGAAAAAAAATTAATTGAAATAGATGCACTAAAAAATTTGTTTCTTGCAACAGTTATTTTTTAGTTATATAAATTGTTAAAAAATATATTAAATTACAAAAACTTATATTTAATTTTATCGGTTATAGAATCTGAATCATATAATTTTGGTTGAATAACTTTTAACAAATATAAATTTGTTAAAATTATTAACAGTTAAAACTGTCATTAAATTTTTTTATAGTAATATAAAATTAAATTTTGATAAAAAAATTCAACTAGAGATAATTTAACTATAAACATCGGAAATAATAATTAATGTGATTAAGGTTATAAGATTCATATTTAGTTAAAAATAGGAAAAAATATTCAGCCTTCTTAAATTTTACCTTCTTCATAAATAAATATCTTAAATATTAATTTTATCTTAGTTGATCATTAGAATTTAGTTAGTTTATAATTAAGTATTCTGAACTTTAATTTTATTTTAATTGATCATAAAATTTTATGAATTTTATAAATAAATATTCAAAAATTTTATTTTATTTTCATTGATTCTTAAAATTTTTGTTATTAGTCATCCGTTTAGACATTAAATTTTTTTTAAGAATTTAATTAAAAAAACACATGAAAAAATAAAAATAGTATATAATAATAATAATAATAATTTTTCACAAAAGGTAAAGTAAAAAAAATTATTCATTAATATACACACATTGTAGATTCTTTTATTATTCTTTCTTTGTAGTTTATTTTTCTTAATTGTAATTTTTACTATGTTTTGATGTTTAGAATATTAAATTAAAAAAATAATGAATGACTTAGGGATGAGGTAGATAAATTGTTGGAACTTTTCATTCGTAATTTAATTTTAGTTAAATTTTGAAAAGAAGCTATTTTTGTCGAAGATAAAATTTAAATAATAATTAGAATAAAATTAAAATTTAAAATAGTTATTTATATAATTAATAAAATTTAAAATAATTAATAAAAATTGGATAAAATTTAATAATGACTCAAGAAAATATAAAAATATAAAATACATATATCTTTTTTGGGATAGTTTTAATTTTAAATTTTAAAATTTTTATAAATTTAATTTAATTTTAATTTTAAATTTTAAGTTATAATATTTTAAAAAAATGATTGTAAAATTGTATCAACTTATTTTATTCCAAATTTTTATTATAAATTTATTAAAAATTAAATAATAATAATAATAAACTATTATAATAAAAATTATAATTATAATGGTAGGAACTATTATTGTGGCAATGATGGTTATGTTTAGAGTAAAAATAATAATGATAGATGTAATAATGATGATGATAATAGTAATAGTTATAGGATAATAATAATAGTTATAGTAATAAAGTAATGGTGATTGTATTGTAATAAGGTGAAGATTGTGATGATTATATTGTAGTAAGATAAAGATTATAGTTAAGATGGTGATTGTAATAGTAATAATGATGATAAGATGATAATGGTAATAATGATATATTTTAAAAAATAAATTTAAAGTTTAAAATAAAAAATTTTAAAATTTAAAATAAATATTAATTTTTTAATTTAAAAAATTAACTCAAATTCTTTTAAAAATATATATATAAAGTCTATTTGAAACAAATATATTTTATTTTTAAATTTAATTTAAAAATTAAAACCTTACGACCATCTCAAATAAAATTTTATTCTTAAACTGGTTAAACCCTTTTTCCTATGAAATATCTACTTATAAACCTTTTTCCCTATAAAATGTCTACTTATACTAAAAATTTTCTGCCCATCACGTTATATTGACTTGAGTGTCTATAATAAATGGTGTCTACCTAAACTCGTCAAAAAATTTCTCTTTTGGGTGATTAGGTCTTAAATCAGATTTTACGATATATATATATATATAATTTGCATAGACATAAATTATATATATATATATATATATATATATATATATATAATTTATGTCTATGCAAATTATATATATATATTTACTTTATTGAACATTTTTTATTAGAAAATTTCATCTAAAAATCAATCATTAAACTAAAAATTATTATCATTTATATTTATATGTTTTATAAAATTTAATTCTTAATTATTTTTTATAATTTTATTCTTAAAGTACATGTTATTATCAATTTTTTTAAGAATGCATCTTATTATTTTAATATATTTATATATTTATTAATTTAAAGTTATTTTTTGTTGCCCGTAATTTTTACTATATAAATATAATCTATTTAAAATATATTTTAATAAAATTATTATTATTTATCATATTATAAGTAAATTAAAACTAAAAATATAAAAGATAAATTTTCTAGTCCAATTGAAACAGATGATTTTTATCAACTCAGATAAAATTAAATTTTAAATATTTCAATTGAAGACAATTAAAGTATAATAAATTTTTATAATTAAATTGATTTTTTTTTAAGATTTGATCTAAAACGAAACTGCGAACATTTCCTATGTAAGATAATCTCCTTCTCCCACGTATTAGGCATGGAAAAGATAATCTCACTAATTTACACCAGAGTATATCTAGATCTAAATTATCCAAATTTTTTTCTAAAACTCCGTATGTAATCATAGCTCTATTAAGCAGTAGAGTATCTATGTGTTTCAATATTTTGCGGTTCCTATTTATACAACCCCAATAAGTGGGTATTTGATGGAGGGATTCTTTTAAATTCTTGACTCGGAATTTTTAGTTTCTTCTGTTAGTTATAAATGTTTTTAAAAGCATCCCCAGAAAACTCCTAGAAATATTTATTTAATTATATTTTTTTACTAAAACATTCATATGAATCATATTAAGTATTTAAGATTTTCATGAAAGTGAGATACTTTAAACTATACTTAGTTAACATTCTCATGGATCTTTTTAATCTTATCAAATACATTTATCAACAATTATATAGTTTTTAGAAAATATACTTCCGAAAAACATAAATTTCAAGAATTAAAAAAATTCCATATACCAGCATTGTCTAAGAGGTTTATGACATTCCTTAATATAAATCAGTTTATAAATTTATCATATTTTATATTTATTCTTCATTAATATGCAACTTATCTAATGAATATAGTTAATTTAAAACAGGGAATTAACTTAGAATGCTATAAAAAAAATTTAAAAACCAATAAAAAATTAATATTATTATTATAAATATTTTTAATCAATGTGCTTTGAATAAAATGATCGTATAAATAGAAATTGAGAGAGTAGTTTATAAAGGATAAATATAAAAAAATTAGAATTATTTTAAAACTTTGTAAAAAATATCAAACAGTTTTTTTTTCAATAGCATGAATTTTTTTCATATAAGATAATCATGTTAGAGTATGGCAACATATTATACAAACCTAATTTTATCAACAACAAAAAAAATTCATACCCAAAACATTACTTAAAAAAAATCAAATATATACCATTTAAATCAACCACCTATTAATACATCAAACATTGTTTTGAATGAATCTTATAAATAAAATTAAAAAAATAATTTTATAACCAATATTTTTGCAACACTAATTAATAAAATCTTAAAAATAAACCTTATCCATCATCGTGCGTAATTAATGTGTGCGTATATATCGGCAAGCCACACACCGAACTCTATTATTGCAATGGTGTATTAAATGCTCATCCTTAACCATCTTCGCATTAATTAGATACGCAATTAGACAATGACTAAAATACTTAAGTTAGCTCAAATGCTCAATTTGCCTAAGTCGAACAGACACTGAATGAATACTTCAAATAAAAGGTTACAAGGGGAACAACCATGTCGTTGAGTTAAACATCACATTTTATATGTATATTAAATTTAAATATTTATATTAATTTAATAATTTTATATAAAAAATAAAATTTATTAATCTATCTGTTAAATTATATTAAAATATTTAATAAATTTTATATATAAAATTTTATATAAAACAAAAATTGATAGATGTTTGGTATTATAATTTTATTTTAACGATTTATATATTCTTTAAATATATATATATAAATATTAATAATTAAATAATATATTTATATATTTATATATTTTTAAAATTTTATATATAAAATTATAAATATATTATAATATAATTTAATAATTAAATTAATATATTTTATATTTTATATAAAATTATTTAATTAATATAAACTTTTAAATTTAATATTGATGAATGGATATTAATATATATATATATATATATATATATATATATATATATATATATATCGATGATCACTTCGAGAATCGATCTTTAAATGGTTAAATTCTGAAACTGTTAGAATTGATGAAAACCGACCGACTTGCCTCTAACCTCTATATATATATATATATATATATATATATATATATATATATATATATATATATATATGTATATATTTATAATCGATGATCACTTTGAGAATCGATCTTTAAATGGAACTCTGAAACTGTTAGAACTAATGAAAACCGACCGACTTGCCTCTAACCTGCATCCTCAACTATACAATGCTTGAATAGGAAATACTGAGCCTTCGTTATGAATAGGAAAATACAATTTAAACTCAGTAATATAATGCTTGATATATAGTATAATCATATAATATAAATTTTCATATTATCCAATATTATTTGGTGCATCATACATGACAATATAATTTTATCATATTCAATATATTTTACTCAATCATATATAAGCCCCATAACATTTAAAAAATTTCATGGACAAAAGTACTGTTAAACATAAAATAACTTCAAAAATTATTAAAATAATTTAGAAAAAGAATGATATCGTGTCAATAGGAAGCTGGTGCCGTCCCACTTATATCACATGTTTCTCTTTCAATTCCACTTAGTTCAACATGGATTTATAACAAACACAATAGATAGGATATATAGTTCAATGAATTTGCGGAATCCGAATTGTATATGCTCCTTCATTTCCTTTCAATTTGTTTATTTATGTATTCTCAAAGTTGTAACGCAGTGAAGTTGACGATGAAGCTTGAGGATACGCAATTCATGGAGTAGATTTTGCAACATCTGAATTTTTGGTTAGACTTGGAGTATTTTAATCTTATACTTCCCATTGGACACATGTTGTCATGCATCTCGTCCTACATTGTTTCTCTCTGAACCAACTTATAGGTAGCTCAGGGTTGAGGTGAGAGATATGTTGACTGTAATTAAGGAGATAGTTAGACTTTGTTGGATGCGATTTACTGCATGGCCCCATATATGGTAGTGCGAAAGTGCCGTGAACTTGCTTAATTGAGTAAAGTTGTAATTTGTTTAATTAATGGTTAAATATATTTTTAGTTTATTTAAAATAATTAAATGTTAGTTTTTATTTTTTAATTTTAAAACTTTTAATTTAAAATTTTTATTTTTTTAAATATTTTAATTATAATTTTTAATGTTAGTTCATATTAAATTAATTATCATTATAAAAAATTTTAATATTTTTTAAAATATTTTGATTATGATTATGATTAATCTACTTTAATGTAATGTAATTTGAATTAATAGTTAAAAATTATAATTAAGATATTTTAAAAAAAATAAGAATCTTAATCTAAAAATTTTAAAATTAATGAACAAAAATCATAATTTATTTTATAAAAATTAAACATATATTTAACTTTTTAATTAAAATATTTTAAAGTATGTGGTATGTAACTTTTGACGTGTGCAAAATATGAATGCAAAAATGTATGTCAAATTTTATTTTCGAATAAATATACCTGTTGGTATTAAAAAAAAAGTATTTAACATTTTTGGTATTGATTTTCAAAAATTATGCCAATAATTTATAAAAAAAATTAACTTTAA
Organism: Canavalia gladiata; assembly: GCA_037954105.1. Lineage (NCBI taxonomy): Eukaryota > Viridiplantae > Streptophyta > Magnoliopsida > Fabales > Fabaceae > Canavalia > Canavalia gladiata. The sequence goes on from CM075658.1 coordinate 72,650,280, forward strand.
ATTTATTAAAAAAGAAGTTTTTGTGCAAGTAAAAATAACAAGTGTAAAGGTATTGATAAGTATGGAAATTTTGGATTCGCATATGACTTTACCTATTTTTATTCCTTAAATTTCTTACGAATAATTTAAGCACCAATCACTAACCACTTGTTCTAATGTTATTACTATCATGAAATAGTAATAGTCTTTCTCCTAAGTATTACCTTAATAATCATGTAAGATAAAATAGTTAAGAGAAACATAAATTATATGGAATTTGTTAATCTAATAATTGGTTAAAAGTTTAGGATTCTAATTAATTCTCCAAAATCCATAGATCCAATTATTTTATAGTTTCATCAATTAGAGGATGGTACAATCTCCTACTGTCAATCAGCTTAAAGATCAATAAGAGTGATCAAATCTTATTAATTCATTAAGGACAATCAAATAACACAATTGGATAAAAAAAAAATCATACAATTATACATAATGAAAACATATAATCATTTTATAAAGAAAAATGAAGTTTAGATAGTTACATCAAAAGATCCACTAAAGTTTCAAGATATAAGGTTAGTTATACATGACAAAAGATGACAAATGAGAACAAATCATTCTAAAAAAATTATCTATAATCCTAATCCTAATATAAGAAAGACAAAATTGTAATATTAACAAGGCTGATAAGAGACTTCATAATTTATACTATGAAGGAATTTCTTTCATCCAGATTGTATAAAAGGAGACTAGGAAAAATGAAAATGAGAAATGAGAAAAAAGAGATGGATCAGAGGATCCCTCAAAATATCAAAGGTGTCAAGACATCTAAAATGTCTTTGTTTTAGGTGTAACCGCCCTTTTATAGATGTGAATAAATTATATTTTTCGTTGCGAACCAGATTAACCTAAATTACATCCTTAGTCATCATAGTTGCTTTAGGTGACCTGCAACATTATCAAGGTTAACTAAAATCTTTTTTTACATCATTAGAGTTAACATGAATCATTTATATCACATCCTAGGATTGACATGACCATGCAAACCTAAACATAGTCGTGTTGAAAACATGAAGATGTTGTAAGGTACTCAGGTTTACACGGTCCTACTTAGATTTGCATAGTCATATGAAAAATTCTAACCCACTATAAGGACTCAGCAAGTATGGTTGTGTTGGCTTCATTTAATGAACATTTTTATCCTTCTAGGACTTATTTGTTTTTTCATGTTATTTATGTACTTATGTGACTATTTTTATAAAAATAAAAAAATTAATTAGAATTATAATAAGATCATTAATTACGTAGTAATTATAGCTAATTTTTCTCAAATAAATTACTGATTCCAACTTTTTTACCAAATGTAATATTTATGTTTTGACAATCTTTAAATTTAACAAAAGAAATTTAGTAAAATTTACTCTTTCCAAACTTTTTTTCTCACCTGAATTGTATTTATAATGAATTTCAAACTTACATAAATATGGTTTGTATTTATTGTATAAAAACATAAATTAAAAGATTTCATATATTCTCTTAATTAGGTATTAGCTTCTTTTTATTATATTCATTTAATATTTTTTTATAAATTTTTTAATTACTTTTTGAATTATAGATTTTTTTTTAGATTTATAAATCATGAGTTGATCTAACTTTACTATTAATTGTTAGATTTAATATAAATTCTAGATTGAGTGAGAAAAAAATAGGATTAACTTATTTTAAAGTTAAACCTAATTCAAAATGATTTAAAGTATATAAATAACATTCTTTATATATTTTATTTTTCTTAACCTAAAAGTTGCATGTTTTAATTGGATAAATTTTGATAAAATATGTATTTTTATTTTACTTTAACAAATAATCCTATAAAATCTAGTCAAGTCTTTTTTTAATAAATCTAACAAGTATGTTCTAAACTTATAAAATAAAAATGGGTGAACTAAATAATTTTGCTCTGTAAAATATCACAATACTAAATATATAATAAAAATAGGTCATATACGGGAAACTTAAGCTATCAGATTTTATATTATATAAATATTATGGGGTATGGTGTATATAGGTACTATAACATCTCATTTCTCAGATGTAGTTAACTTGGATTTTAAAGCATTAATCTTCTTTTTTATTTGAAAATTTTTATTAATTACATCTTCATTAGCGGATTTACTATGTATTACTATGATTCACTACAAGTAGTCGTACTTTTCCTAACGCACCACTCTAAATATTAACAACTGTACTTTTGCAACTCTTCATACTCAAAATGTGTTCGACATTGTGATCGGATTGTGCTCACTGCAAGGTTAAAGAAGATAAGTGTTATGGGATAGATACTTAAAGACAAGTGTTACGAAGTAGATGCTCACTGTAATATGAGATAAGACAAATGTTACATGATAGGTGCTCAATACAATACAAGAGACGACATGTTCATTATTATGTTTTAGAGAAAACAGAAAATTAATCTACTTCAGTCATTTATTCAGATTTTTGAAATTGTAAGACACAACAGATTCTCGGATTCACTAAAAAAAGCTTAATAGAAAAAAACTTTATGCATTTTCAGATTTTTTGAAAACATGAAAAGGAAAAAAGCTGAAAGAAAAAAATTTGATCCTAATTAGTTAAAAAACCAACTGAAAATCAAAAATAAAAATAATAATTTACACTATATATTTATAAAAATTTGTTGCATTTAAATAAAGTAAAAAAATATAAATTTTATAGCAATTTTTTAAGATCCCAAAAAATATCTACTAAAAAATCTATTTATTTTTATAATGATTAATAAATAATAAATTTTTTAAATTAAAAATATATATATAAAAATTTTCTTTTTATTTCACATATAAATATAAATATATATATATATATATATATATATATATATATATATTATAATATGTATGTAAAGATAAATAAATATGAATATTATAATATTTATATCTATATTTATATTCAAATAACTTTGTAAATATTTATTTATATCTACATCCAAATCCGTTAAAGAAATGTTTATCCTATCAATTACGCAGAACCCATTAAATAAGGTAAATTGGGACTACTTCCATATTCTTTTGTTCCAAATAAGAAATACAGAATAAATAATTAAATTTTATTAATTTAATTATTAAATTAATAAATTATATTATATAAATTATTTTTATAAATTTTTTTAAAAATTTAATATATCAAAAAATAAATTTAAATTAAAAATAATATATTTTTATAACATTTATTAATTTAAATTTATATAATAAAATATTAAATTTTTTATCAATTTTATAAAAATAATCTATATAATATAATATACTTAAGGAAAATTAAAAGTATAAATTTATGATTTCTTTATTCAAAAACATAAAACGAATGAAAATAATTAATCTAAAATTTTAAAATATTAATAAAAATGTGCTAACGAAAATTAATAAAAAATAAACTAAAATTTCATCTCGAAGTCGAAGAAGTATTTTATTTCAAAATCATTGGAATTATCATTACAAAAATAATGACATATATTAATGGCTATAGGCATTATATTATCTCCGCTGGTAAAACTTTTATATAACAAAAACTATAAATATAGACATTGTAATCTATACTAAAAAATTAATATATTATCGATTTCTTCTATTAATAATTTAACATCCTATATTGTTCATTTCCATCCACAATATTTATATTAATAATTCAAGTTTTATTGGACATAGGATAACGGAGACAATTCTAGCTATTCTCTAACTTTTCTTCATTATAAGATATTTTGTGGCGTTTTAAATATTAAAAACAATTATTTTAAAAAAAAATTGACCATAAGAAATATTTTCTGAACTTAATTATATATATATATATATATATATATTTATGTGTTTTTGTATATTAATTTCATAATTTTATAATTATAATTAAGTGCAGTCAAGTAAATAGAAACATTTCCTCTATGACATGGTACTGGAAAGAAAGGCATGCGTTGTTAGGGGTTACGTGGAATTGTCACGTTGATTACAGCTAATATGAATCCAGAAAGCTAGCTAGGGGTCACACTCCCCGGAAAATGACGGCTAGAGGCCCAGATAATGTTAAAAGGAAATTAAAATTTTAATATCAAACACACACACAAAAGATCAAATTTCAAAGTGTGATGAAAAGTAAAGATTTTTTTTTTCAGTAATATTAATTAATTGGGTCGAGTTTTAATTTGTAAGGCAAGATAAAAAGTAACACAAGATGCTGAAACAGCGTATGAAATTGATTAGATGATACGGAGAGGGGACACGTAGCAAGAGAGATAACAGAGGACGGTACCAAATAAATTTGACTTCCCCTGTTTCTTACACTTCCATCTCTTTAATTGCTATTTATACATGTACCCAACTACGTTCCATTGAGTCTCGTACAAAATATAACTTATTTTCTCCCTCTTTTTTGCCATCTCCTTCACGCAAACCGTTTCAGCGACTCGCTTAAGTAGCTCAACAAGTTCAAAGCCTAGCTAACGTTACCATGGGTAGAGCACCTTGTTGTGACAAGAATGGCCTTAAGAAAGGACCATGGACACCAGAGGAAGACCAGAAACTTATGGATTACATTCAGAAACATGGATGTGGCAACTGGAGAATACTCCCAAAGAATGCAGGTATGTCTAAATAGCTTATGCATAACATAAGTTTATTTTAACAAATACTCAATTAATTAAACTGTTTAGCTTAACAGTGGGTTTTGCTTATTTTTGATTGAATAGGATTACAAAGGTGTGGAAAGAGTTGCCGTCTCCGTTGGACAAACTATCTCCGTCCAGATATAAAACGAGGTCGTTTCTCTTTTGAAGAGGAGGAGACAATCATACAGCTACATAGCATTCTTGGCAACAAGTAATTAACCCTCTTTGTGTGCTTTTGGTCATTTTGAAAAGAGTCACAAAACAAGATGACTCAAATTAATATTTATTTTTTAATTAACTTAATTATTGGATTATTGTGTAGGTGGTCAGCTATTGCTTCTCGGTTACCAGGAAGAACAGACAATGAAATCAAGAATTACTGGAATACACACATTAGAAAAAGGCTCCTAAGGATGGGTATTGATCCTGTGACACATAGTCCACGGCTTGATCTTTTGGACCTCTCTTCCATCCTAACTTCATCTCTCTATGGCACATCACATATCAACATCCAAAGGCTACTTGGCACACACACACTCATCAATCCTGAGCTTCTAAAATTGGCTTCATCACTCTTCTCCTCTAACCACAATGATCAAGACAACCACCTCTGCAATCCCCAAATCATACAAAGTCTAGAACCTTCTGGAACACCTTCCAGCTCGTTGAATCCCCCTTGTGTTTCATTGCCTTTCACTCAAGAACAATTGGTTGAATCCAATTTGAACCATTACCCTACATCAATTTCCCCTGACTTTGCCTTTCAACAACAAGATTGGCATTGCAATGGAATCGTTTCAAGCACTGTAACAGGTGGTTGTGTCTCTCAATTGCAAACAAACTATAATTACCATGGTTCTGATTATGATCATCATGCAAATTTTGTGGACCCTCCAATGTCCGAAACCTCCACTTTCCATTCCAATAACGGAAACCACAACTTCGGCTTCGGTTCAGTTCTCTCAACGCCGTCTTCAAGCCCCGCACCGTTGAATTCGAACTCAACGTATATCAATGCGAGCAGTAGCACCGAGGATGAGACGGAAAGTTATGTCAGCAGTAACATTTTGAGATTTGAAATCCCAGATATGTTTGCTGTTAATGAGTTCATGTAATGTATTCAGATCATGAAATAAAACAATCATGTCGAACAAAATTGAATCAACAAAAAGGTTGATTGATCCTCTCATTGATTTATCTGGGGCTAATTTGCTAGCTTGCTAGCTACATAACCATGGATCGATGGTGTTCATACGTGTAACATTTTCTAAATTTTTATCATTAATAATTAGTAATAGTATTGATAGTTTGACTTGCTTCATAGAGGCTTTGGTTGTGTTAGGAAGTAGCAAGGTTATCTTTTTCCATTTTTTTATTCTTTAAAGTTTCTATTATTGCTATGTTACTGTGCATGTCTGTTATCTTCCTATTATTAGCAATCTATTGCACATATACTAATCGGATTGCTTGAAGTCTTAACACAGCATAGCGCCAAAACCAATTACGTAAATCACTTCAAGGCAAGACATGACTATCATGCCCCAACAAAAAATCAACTCATAAAATTAAAAGGCCAAATCAATTAATTTAGTATACATAATGCATTTTCTTATGAATTAAACGCACATATAAGCAAATGTTATTTGCAACACTCGTTAAAAGTAAAAATAAATAAATAAATATTAAAAAAATAATATATATATATATATATATATATAAAGAGTGAGGGGAGGATTCAATTTAATTATAAATAATTTATAGTAAAATTATTTTGTTCAATATAAGTTTTTTAAAATAATTAAATTTTATCAACTCAACCATTAAGTTAAAAAAAAATATTGTGTAGATTAAATTTATAAAATTTTAAAAAAATCATTTGATTAAATAATATAATTTAACATATAATATATATATATATATATATCTTTTTATTATATATTAATAAAAATTATTTAATAAAATATTATATAATTTTTAAAATTTTTAAAATTTATATATTTAATTTAGACAATAAATTTTTTTAATTTGAGAATTATATTGATCAAATTTAACAATTTAAAAACTATTAAGAAGAATGATTTGAATATGAGTTATTCCTAAAATTTATCCTTTCTCATCTATATCTATATATATATATATATATATATATAATTGTTAATATATTTTTATTGTAATTTTTAATAAAAAATATTTATTAATTTTCTAACTAGATAATAATTAATGAACCTATATGTATAGTAAATATATTGTTTATTTATAAAGTATTTTAATTATATATTAACTATTTTTATTTTTATAACAATATTTTTCTATTCATAAGACATGTATATCATTTTCATTCAATTATCTCTTGGTGTAAGAACTATTTTCTATTTATTTATTTTATTGTGATTCTAATATTTTAGTCGGGATGTAGACTATCTTGAATTAGAAGGTTTGCCAAATTAAAATAAAAAGAAAAGAAAAGGAGAAAAATAGAAAGTGTAGTAGGGGACAAAGAGAAATGAAGTATATATTTTAGGAACCAGTAGTATATGTGACGGGGGAGGCAAGATTTTTGGTTTCAGAGATTCCGACAGTGAGTCCACGATGCCGGCGAGTTGGCCGGAGATAAACGCCGGAGCACGTGAGATGGACACCTGTCCACGACACCTGTAACAGGTAACTGTCTTTTCACGCAGTGACAACGAATAAAGTAATATAGTATTTGATTTTGCATGGGGGGTTTGACCAAAACACTCGGATACGTGGACCTATACCACAGGTGACACTGCAATCTGTGGGACCCACAATACAAGCCACATTGCTTTTCATTGAAAATCATGGCATGCATCTTGTGCCGTTTTTTTTTTTTTAAATTTTCTGGAAGGTTAGAATTAAATGGGTAGATATATTAATTGCGTCAGCAGTGGGGACACGTGGGCTCAATAATACATAAATGGGCCCCATTTGGGTTACCGGTTGGCTCGGTGAACGGGACAGTCTTATCCAATTTGAATTAGAAAACTGGAAATTGGATAAAGTACGTCGTCGTCTCGTTGCACGAAATGTGTGAGGCAAAGGAAAGGCCCTAGAGTTTTTTTTTTATTTTTTTTAATACTTAAAGCACATTTTAAAGTACTCGATAAAAAAAAATAAAAAAGCTAAATTTTAAAATGTTTTTAAGTTAATATTTCAGTTTTTAAATATATTAATTTTTATTTAATACCTATTATTTGAGGTAATGATATGATAGATAAAAAAAATTATTAGTCTTTATTTTAATAAAATTACGTATAGAGAGTTATAATAAAATAATGAAATATTTAGAAACTACTACAAAATAATGAAACATAAACACAAAAGGCAGTGAAGAGAGTTATAATAAAAGGATTCAGTTTAATTTTTAGGGTTTATCTTATTATAAATAGGAAAATTTAAGAAATTTTCATAGAACTAAATACATTTTAATGTTTCAGTTAGTAGAAATCTTAACAAAATAACATTAAGAGAGTATCTGAAAAGGTGATACTTTCTTTACATAGAACTTGAATATATGCAAGTAAATCACAATTAAGGTATCCAAATATCTCTACAAGATACAGTCATGGAAGGTCCAACTCAGAGGATTATAATCTAACTAGAGTTTAAATTCTTCGGAACCCAAAATAATAACAATACAACAAAGTATGTGTTGAAGTTATTCTGTTATTATGTTAAACTTTTGATTAGATACACTAATGATATATAAATTTATGTAAGGATTACTCTGCAAACGAACTTATATAGGAGATATTAAAAAATTCATTATAAAAATATATTTTGATATGATAAACTCTTATGAAATAAACATTTAATTAAAATATTTATCCAAATTTACATTGATATTATTTTCTCTATATATATTTAGCGTGTCCTTAGATGAGAACACAAGAAGCACACAGGAAGTAGCGGCTGCATATTTATGGTCGGTGTGCGTGTTGTACCTGATCAGTGCACCACCTCACGTACGGTCTTCAAACATTTTTATCTCCTTTTCTGCGTGGAACTTGGATTTAATTGTTCTTCAGTATGCACACGTCTCTCTATCACACTCTATTGGCTGTGAACATTTCACACTTTCTACTACAGTCTACAGTTCCAAGGTAGCAAAAAGTGCAACTTCTAGGTGAAACGTGTCTCTAATTTATTTGTTTCTGTACCTTCCTCAATCATCATCTTTATCTCAACCAAGACTGCTACACAAAATGACAACAAATCACCCTTAATTTCGCCTCCATGACCAAACAAACACCTGTTTCGTACTTTGGTTTAATTATAACTAAAATCAATTTCTTATTATTATTTTTAAATTATTAAATAATTTACATATTTTCATATAATGAATATTTTTCATTAAATAATTTGTACTCTTATTTTTACGTTTTATTTTAAATTATAAAAAATATTAAATATTAGTTATATTGATAAAATTGTGAAATTTCAAGTTTAATTCAATCTTAACCAATACCTCAACTCTTGATATGTATTAACAGTTTTTTTAATTAATATTGATCAGAAGATGTATAATAAAAAATTAATAAATAATAATTTTTATTATAAGTCAAATGTTTAACGTTACTAATATATTAGATCTTATAATTTTATATATAAACTTATTATATAGTATTGAACATAAATTAAAAAAATGTTTATTTAATAAATGAGAAGTTTTTTTAAGTCTTTATACTTTTGATATATTGTTTTATATCATATATATTTCCAGGAAACAACTCAATGATTAGCTGGGCATGAAATAGCTACATAAATGCTGGATTTCTCACAGTTTGGTAGCTTCTATCATCCTTGCAGAAGCCAGTTACGTGTGGTCAAACATGCATCTTCAACCACATCTTTCAACCAATAATTGACATTAATATAAATCGCCATGACTCACTTTTGCTGCTCTCAGGCTTCTTCTACTCCTACAATTCGAAGGTTCCCCAATTTCGGGTTACCGGTTCCGCAGGTTTCCCTATGTTCTGCATGTAAGCTGTTCGTCATCGTTACGTCCACAAGCTTTTTATATATATATATATATATATATATATATATATATATACACACGTCTTAGTCATCATCCAGAGAGTTGAAGCATGAGATAATTAATGTCCTAAAATCTAATTAAGAGCATTCATGTCCATGTATTAAAGAAATTACTATACATTCTTAGAGTGTTAAATAAGATTAGTACATTTAAAACTTGAATTTTAACCACTGAACTTTTTTTTTCAGATTACATATATCCTTATATAGGAGATAATTTTGTTCAATTAAATGTTGATTGTCACTTATTTATATGTTTTTATTTTTTAAATTGAAAATAAAAAAATAAAAATATATAATATAATTAACCATTTAAGTTTATCATTAATTGAAGTATGATGAAAATACAATAAAAAGAGTAAGAGTATACGGCATCATCTGCTTGTGTTTGACTAGCAGCCGACCACACACACAAATGAGAGAGAGAGAGAGAGAGAGAGAGAGAGAGAGAGAGAGATTCTGTAATTGTAAGTAGTGAGCTTCCTTTCCTTCGCTTTCATTCTCGACCGTCCAAAGAAAAAGCTGCTTCAAAGGTTTTGAAAGTAAACTCAAAAGTGGGTTTATGTCTTTGTTTGAATTTTCTCCCTTTATGTCGTTCTCTCATAATTCTGCACATTGTTTTCTTTGTCTCCTTTCGTCTCTTCTTTCAGATGACACCATCACATGACCATGGAAGGAAATTAATATTTTGCAATGCGCCCAAAGTGGAATCTGGAGAAATTTTTGGCTGCCTGGATAACTTTCTTTGCGGCATTAGAGCCTTAATTATTGTTTCTATCTCCTATGTATTATACAATTTTTTTAAAAAAAATTAAATTAATTAAATTTCAAAAGTTTAAAATGTTTAAATGCTTACAAAGTTACTTACATATTATCTATTAACAAAATTCTTATATCAATCACAAAGTTTTCATAAAGTTTAAATTTATAATTTTATGAATTATAAATTCAATCCTTATTTACTCAACCAACCTTTATTCACTGTTATAGAATTTGATATTTTCTTATTGTAAGAAAAATAATATCATCATATTGTATCGTAAATGTATTTAGCTTAATTAAAAATTTTATATTTATGTTTTAGTTATACAATTATATCAAAATTTGAGAAAAAAATTATTATTTATAATAATTTTATTCAATTTGAACATAATAATTTTATAAAAAAATACATTTTTATTCAATTTGACTTCTCTAAAATAAAAAAGTTATAGACTATAAATCTTGAATGATTGTATATCCATTCTGTCATTTAAAATGTATCTCCCTCACTTTAAAAAAATTGAATTCTTATTAATCACAGAAATATTATAATTATTTGAAAATTTTATTAATTAAATTTGATAAAAAATATGTTTTTCTTTTTATATCATGTCCTTTATTATATATATTATATATATGACATATGATGTATCTTTAAAGCGAATAAGCTAGCATCCACATTCACACATAAAAAGGGTGAATTGTGCACGACGGGTAATTACCAATTTGCCATCGCTTTTTGTTTTGCTGCTTATATAGAAGCAGAAGTTTTGTTTCTCTTATGTCCTGTAGATGCTATGGGATTGGGAGAAGGCAGCTACCTAAAGTTGTATCAACTTCAAATTATTGATTTATTATCTTAACTTGGTCAGATTTTGATAACACTCAATAAGTTTAACATCTGTATAAAAACCAAAACCTCAGCTTTTGGAATCACTATACCCTTTTCTTGATTTGAATTTGTGTCTTTCTGTGTGTGTGTGGGAAAGTCAGAAATGGAGGAATTCGTCCGCAGGAAAGCTTGATTCTTTGTTTTTCAATTGTTTTGAATATATGGCATGCTTCTTGTAAGTCAATAATGACACTGTAGACATTAATTTTCATAGCAAAAATATATTTTACTAAAATTATTTGACTCACTCGCAATTTGTTTGATTTCTTCAATTTACAGAATTCAATGTTGAACTACACATTATCGAGACAATTTCAACATATACTTTTAACTCAATTTGCATTGAGATAAAGTCCAAATAATAGGCTTATTGTGGTTTAGATATAGAGTATCACTCGCATTTTATATGATTTAATAAATGTGTTTGGTGTCTTCAGTTGATAGAATACGGTGTCCCATTACACATTATTGAGAAAATTTCAACAATATACTTTTAAGTTCTATCTCAATTTGCATTATTGAGATCAGAAGTTCAAAATAAAAGGCTTATTGCGCGGTTAAAATAATTGGAGTATATATATATATATATATATATATATATATATATATAATTAACTCAATCCCTACCCCTACGTTGAAAACAACTCTTTTCTCATTCTCTCTCTTTCCTTTTTCTTTCTAAATAACGTTGAAAACAACTCAAAATAGATCACCACACCTAACTTGAATTGTCAAAGGTTACCATAAATAAAGAAAGCACCTAATACGCACTAAAACGTGCTCTCTGTGGATAAGATGACCATTTGTACAAAAGTCAGATTATACAAAGAAAGCATAATGCATATACAATAATTAAGTGAACAAATAAAAATATGTCGCTTAATTAGTGCTTTGGCTCCCATATATCCATGTAATTAAGAAATTGACATTTATGAGCTATTTGTCACACGATATTTGATATTCACGATTGGTAAAAACAGATTCAATGGAAATTTTATTATTAGAAGTATATTTAAACGTTTTAAGTATTCCTGTATAGGTTGAGGATATAATAAATTGTTATTCAACAAAAAATCACTAAACAACTTATTAAGATGCACAGGTGTATAGCTAATTCAACTCTAATTTGAAGATATGACAAATGAAAGTGCTCTGTAATCATAATTCAAAGTTGAAGTCCAATTTTCAACCCACCACAAAACAAAAATGACTGTCCCAGAAAAATACACTTAAACTTTCGGCGGATATATGAAATTGAAATTGGTTTTTGGAACAACTCTTGTCACAATCCTGTATAGAAATGCCACATGGTAGAGTTCGATCAGTTCAATAATTATTTTAATGATGTGATAGAATGGTAAACTTGTTTTGATTAGTTATAGATTGCGTGCAATCAAATTTGTATCCTTAACTGAAGTACACCTGTTATTTACACTCTCTTGCACCAAATGCAGTGCTTTCCCAATCATATTAAGGCATTAAAACAAAATGAGATATAACATGAAGAAGTCTAAATATTATTATTTGGAAAATGACTTCAGTCACTGCTAAGGAAGATACGCTCGATTTGAATTGACGAAGAAGGTTGTCTTAAAACAATTAGACATTTTAAAACTTATATTTAATTGCACAATTATTAAATTATACCTTTTTTCCTTCAGGAACAAAAAAGATATCGGTTCATTGCAACACTAATTTATAGATACGAAATAAGATACAGAAGAAGGGCAAGACTTTGTATAGCCAAATAACTCAATTACTTCATCTGTTTGTGAATAATTATTATTTTAATAATTCTAATTTCTTTTAAATAAATTAATTGTCACTTTAAAAATTAACCAGATATCAATTATATTTTCAATTTGTATGTTATAATTTCCTATTTCTGCTCAATAAATATTAAACGAGTTCGTAATATACTTAAATAAATATATTTTCAAAATTGAGAAAAATTAATGGTTTTCTTAATTTTAGTATAAAATTTAAAAAATAATTTTCTTATTATTGGTCCACAGACATGAAGATTTTATTTGGATTTGATGTGAAATAAATACAAAATCATAGCTAGACATAAATACATGTTAAAAAAGCCCTCTTCTTCATACTGGTCATAAGGTGCACACAGAGTTGTGATTTTTCTTTTTCTTTTGGGTCTACACCCAATCCGATTTACCAAGTATGTATTATCATGTTCAGACCTTAACAAGCTATTGACCCAAAAAAAGAGACTTTAATAAAGCCTAAGGCTTTTGCCAGTCATCACATAATAAAATTAAGACTACTCAACAAGCATATTGGTATGGGCCTTATGAAGTTTGTGGAGACAATATTGTCAAAATCAAATGGGACTCTTGCTCAATCTGTAAACATGCTTGGTTAGACTTGGGCTTATACGGCTCCACCCTAAAGTTGCTAATATATCCAAGAAATCTTGAAGAAAAAATATCCTAGAAATGAAGGTCAGAAAATGAAGAAAATCTACAAAAATCAATTAAAACTATTCGAAGTTATATTTTAATCGTTTGAACTGCCCCTTAACAACTAATGAGTTTTGCATAAAAAAAACTAATGATTTTCTGTTAATGAATTTAAATATAATAGATGGTGATCCACTTTATAGCAGATTGACAGTGAATTAGAAAGTCTCATCTTATTAATGAATAAATAGAAAGATATTAGAAATTGTTTAATAAATATATTAGTTTTAAATTTATTAAATTATGAAAATTTAAATAAAAAATTAAAATATGTTAAAATATATAAAAATATATTAATTGTATTTTAAATTGATTTTTAGAATTACTTTCCTTATTTTTAAGAATAATCCAAACTGAATAAAGAAGTTAATGGAAAAGGTAATCAAGAAAATGTTGAAACTATCTTAAGAAATAATAAATAAATAAGAAACTAATCCTTAAAAATAGTTAAGATATGATGAGTAAAAAAATTAAAACAAAAATCTAACTTTTATCTTCTTTTTTTTCCCTTACACTCCCACGGTCGAAGAATTCATCCATTAACAAATATAAGATTTTAACTTTTAGTTTTAATTTATTGATGAATTGGTAAAGATATTTACACATCCTAATTATTAATAATTATCCTTTTCTTATCCTATTATTTGTAGAGTTATTTGTCTTAACGTTTCTGTTATTCTGCTATTCACCATTGTTTTTGTAATGTTTATCATATCTTAAGTTTCATGAGCTTTTAAAATTCAACTCGCTGAATTTTTATGTAAAAAAAATGATAAATTGGTATTGTCACCACTATCCAATCCTAATTAGGATTTTGAATTTCCGATATTTATAACATTAATGAGAAATATATGACTGATTTTAAGTATGCACTTTGATTCATGGTTAATAAAACGACTATATTCAAATCTTAATATTCCATGTTATTAAAGTTCTCCTGATATATTTGTCTATAAGTATAAATAAGTAGTAAAAATATAATTTTTTTTTGTTGAGTATAGAAATAAGATGAATCACACCCATTCTTAGTCAATTTAATGGTCACTGTAAAATTATACTTCACACAAAACCCTCTCAAATCGATTGGATCAAACCAATTCGATTGAGCACAGGGATACTCAAACAATTCAGCCATCAAAACATGTGTAGAGCCCAAATTTTTAATTTTGTAAATACTCTATATAATTTTAGCAATGTTTTTTATTAGAAAATTTCAAATTAGTTCATAAAATAAAATTTATTTTCACATTATATAGTTATAGTTGGTCTGACCTTTAGCAAATATGAGTTAAATCTATTATAAATACATAACCAAACATTTATGAAAGGATGACAAAATTTGCATTTGTCTAAAATTATTCTAATGGTTATAATAAGAAAAGAAAAAATAACACGATAAAAATAGAATAGATTCATTTTATTCTATGTATATTTGGATAAAAAATTAGATAATATTGTATTTTTCTATTCAATGTTAAAGATAGAAAATAATTACATAATATGATAAAATTATACAAAAATAAAAAATTATATTTTTTTATGAAAATTAAACAACTTTTTAATATTTATTTTTAAATTTTTCAATGGAAATATATAAAAATGTTGAAATATAAAATATATTTTTATGTAAAAATATACTAAAAATGAATATTAAAATTATAATAATATTTAAAAAATGGTTTTACAATTAACAATTAAATAGTTTTGTAATAATTTTTTAAAATTAAAGTAAACTATAAACACTAAAAAAATTATTTTGATAAATTTTAGAAAAAGAAAATAATAAAAAATTATTTTATAAATATATTAAGAAGTGTATGAGGTAAGAATAAGAAAAAGAATAAAAAAGAACTATCCAATTTAAATGGTTTCTAATTTAACGTTTTTCTTTAGACTTTTAACAAAGAATAATAGGTAAAAATAAATTATTATGTCTCATTAACTCAAACGAACATTACAAATAAAATAATAAGAAAAATTATGTTATTCTATCTTTTATCCTACCCATTAAAGGAACCTTTCTGACAACACCTCATTTAAATATTATTCTCTCTTTTTAGAAATATTTTTATGAACTACTCTATTTGTTTTATTAAGATACACGACTCTTCTTTTAATAAGTATTTAATTTTTTATTTATACTTTTTTTAAATACTAATTTGATTTAAATTTTAATATAATAATAAATTTAAAATATTTCTTTTAATAAACTAAATGTTAATTGTTATAATTTTAATCACTTTCAATTTAAATTTAATTTTTAAATTTTAGATTACCTAATCAATAAAACTATATATTATAATCTAATAAATTGATTTCTTAATTTATCTTTAATTTTATTTTATTTTTTTATAATTTTAACTTTGTTATTAATATAATATAATTAATATTTTTATTAATAATAAAACATTTATAATTTAATTTAATTTATTTATATTTATAAATTTTATTTAATCTTATAAATACTCGTATAATGTAGAGGCAATATACTTGTTATAAAATTACATGATATATAAAATTACTGGGAGGAGTTTTGTGGATTCAATGTTTTATCTTAATTCGAGAAATTACCCTCCTAATTTCAAATATTAGATATAAAGAGAAAAATGTTGATTCTTGGAGAAACTTTTATATATATGTATGTATGTATATATATATATATATATATATATATATATATATATATATATATAAAACCTAATAATATTATTTGTATAATGTATGAGTAATTTATGTTATGTTTTATGACATTATAAATTATAAGCATGAATTAAAATTTTAATCTTATTTTTGATAAATTTTAAAATATTGATGTTTATAAATATAAATAAATTATAGTTTATATTAAATAATTAAATATTTAAAATTAATTTTTATAATAAAAGAGTGAATTTTTATGCAATAATTTTTGTAATGTGAAGAAGGGCTTGTACTTGTAGCTGTAAATTGCTCACTGTATTAAAAAAAAAAGAATAATAAAATGAATAAAATTTACAAAAAGAATATCATAAAAAATATCCAAATGTGATAATAAAATTTATGATTATGTAATAAAAAATAATAAATAATTTTAATTTATATGTATCCATAAAATATAGCAAGACTAAAAAATATGATTAATTAATTATATAAATATAAAAAATATATAAAATTTAATATATAAAGGTAGATGAAAAGATCCTTTAAAAAAATTAAACCCAGACTATAGAGTGTATCTACATCTTGAAAAGGCCAAGGAATATCTTATTTCTAATTTATATACATAAAATTTTCTTGATATATCATATTCCTATTTCGAAAAAAATCATTATAAAATAAGTTAACTAAAAACATATTGAAGTATAATGCTTTAAATCAAATTTATTGTTAATTGATTTTAAACTTATTCACCAGATTATAATTAAATATATTTAATAAATTATTTTATAAACGTGCATAAACAATTATTGTATTACAAAGTTTTTCGGCTGTAAGAATATTTGAAATTTAAGTAAATTTATAAATTAAATTAAATTAAAGATAATAAAAAATATTTTATTTTATCAAATAAAAATAAATTAAAAAATATATAAACTTTTAAAATTAAAATATAAATAATGTAAATAAATAAATTAAATAAAAAACATATATCATACTACTTAAAATGTATTTGGTAAAACTAGGTGACAAGATAGTTGGAAGGTAAAAACTTGCTAGTTGAAGTAAAAAAAAAATAAAATTGATACAGGTGGAAAGTTATAAGGAAAGCAACAAATTAAGATCTAAAATGAAACACATTTGAGGTGTCAAAGAACAACAATGGAGCTAGTTTAATAGGAGGGTATTCTATAATACACAAACTCATATCTTATTTAGCTCTGGTCTTGGCTAAAAAATTTGCACAATAGTTAGATTCACGAATGTAGTGAGTGATCTTCACGTTCCATTTGGTGTGCCAAGAGCCTTTGGATTGCGACAATAATAGATCCATGTCTATGATACGATAAGTGGGGCTTAAACAAGGCTTTCACAGCATCCTTGCAATCTGATTCACATGTGATCTTCTTGTGTCCTCTTCTCAAAGATAGCTCGAACCCATAGTAAATAGCCAACAACTCCGCGTGTATGTTATCAGAGTACCCCAATACTCCCAAAGAATCCATATATCTATTTTTCGAATTGCTCTCTAAGGAGTCTTCCAAAGCCTACTTGTCCCGGGTTTCTAAGGAAGCTACCATCTATATTTAGGCTAAGTGAATCTTTGTTTGGTGGATCCTATCGAATCCATTGTCCAACATGTTTTGCTTTCAATGTGGCATGTTGCACTTTGTCAAGTACAAATTTGAGTGACCAGGCTTGAAAAATACTTTTATGGATGATTTGAGTAGAGTTTCTGAGGATTTGAGCATTTCGGTCCAGCCAAACCTACCAAAGTCAGCTGTGAATAAATTGTCACGCTCTTTAGAAAGTGTTATGAGTCAACTTCTCATCTTATCGTTGTATAAAGCAGGGAGCATATGAATGTTTAAATATTTCCATATTTTTCACGCATTGCACAGTCACACAAACAGTGCCAACTATCCTCTCCTCGCTTATGACAGTGCATGCATATGTTACTTCGAGAGAGATGACGATTATAGAGAAAGGATGTTGTGGATATTACACATTGTGGAAAACTTGCCAAATAAAGAAACGAATTTTTTCTGTAATTGTTGCTTTCCACAACCAAGTCCATTTATTGTTTATGGTATGGCCATGTTGATCTATAAGCCACGTATATCCTTCATTTGTTGTATATTGCTCATTCAAGCGTTATCCCCATATGTATAAATCTGGAAGAGCTTCATCAAGGTAGAGAAGAGTAGTCATCAGTTGTTGCACTATTGTTGATGGTATCAAGGTGTGTATTAAGTCAAAGTTAAGTGCACCATTTTGCCAAACATCTCGAATCTTTGTATCCAAACCCTGAACTTCCAAGAAAGAGACAAATTCACACAATTTTCCTAACCCTGACCATTTTCAAACCAAAGGCTGACATTACCCTTACCAACTCGAAGCTTGTATGTTGGTTTAAGTATTGCAGGTTCTTGCTGGATAGCATTCCAAGTTGGTGATCCACGTTTTTTTGGTTGTGGAGAATGGACTTTGAGATACCATACTTGTGTTTAATTAAGAACCTGCACCCACAATTTGTCATCATAATGTAACATTTACTAGGTTAGCTTCCTCAGTATGGTTGTATTTATTCTCCTCGCTTGTCATATGTTCAATCCTCCCCAATTAACCAAGTGAAGGCCCTTGCTTGAATTGTTGCTCCAGAGGAACTGCCTTGCTATGGAGTCAAGTTTGTCACACAACGAAGTAGGTATCCAATATAGTTGCATCACGTACGTTGGGATGGATTAGAATATCGAATTTACCAATGTTAGCCTTCCAACTTTATTCAACAGATTAGTTTTCCAACTCGCTTCTTGATTTTATCCAAAATGAAATGAAGTGAATTGTTCTTTCTTGGCTCTCCCATGATATATTGGGAACTCCAAGTATTTACTAATGTTTTTCATGAACCTCTAAGTAATTTGTGTGAACCTTTCTTTTCTCTAATTCGCAACATTATGGGAGCAAAAGTAAGTATTTTTTTTTTGTGAACAAAGGAATACAAACAAAAGAAAGCGATAAAAAAATAAAATGGGCAATATCACCTTCTTTAACTAGACATATGACCTATTTACAATCTGTATAACATAGCAAGTTACAATCAACCTTAAACCATTTAGTAGTGCAAGTAGTTCAATTTGTAGCGCATGTGAGATACCAATCCTACCAATTACCATAGAACCCATATATGAACTGGCCACCATGGTTGGGAAGGAGCCCTCCAAATCCTGCTACGTCTGAATTGCCAAACGAGCATAAAGTGAATTGGTTAAGGATGGTTCTCTGTTGTTAAAGATGTGTTTATTTCTTTTAATCCACACCTGTCAATGGCAACATAAAAACCATTCTTCATTTAGCTTGGTGGAATTAGTAACTATCCATTCCGAGGTCGAGACAAATGAGTTGAGGTTACGGTTGAGGCCAACTCTAGTTCTTTTCCAGAATGCTTGGGAAAATTCGCAATCCCTTAAACAACGAAGGGTTGGTTCATCAACTTCTTAGAAACAAGTGCAAGATGGAAAGTCTCCTATGTGGCGTTCAAAACGCAAGGAGTTGGTTGGAAATGCATTGTGGAATATCAACCATAATAGGAACTTAATTTTCTTTTAGATTCTCAGCTTCCACACCGAGTTCCATCTTAGTTTAGGTTCTGCGATAGTGGTTCCAGTGATCCATTTGTATCCCGATTTTGTTGTATACGTTCCATTAAGTGCTGGTTGATAGCCTCTATGACTTCCATGTACGAAGTTTTTCTATGTGGAACCCTTCCATATATCTCGAATAGAAAGGTGAGAATGATTGATGTGAAAAAATAGAGGAAGGTTATAAAATTGATCCTGATTACACCAATTTGTGAACCAAAGCGATCCTTCTCCATTCCTAACTCTGTATACATATTCTTTCTTTCGTAATGCTAAGGCTTTCTTCATTGAATTCCTGGTGCAAGATCCAGCAAGGATGTTTTGGATTTTTTATTTTGAATTGACTATGGCAAGCCTAGTCTTCTTGCCCTCTTCGGTTTGGGGATTGTCTTCCAGTTGAGAGCCATTGCATCTAAGCTAGATTGTGATCCAATTTCGTTTGTGGACTTCCTCGTTAACGGATAAGACCAATCTTTCTATCCACAAAATAAACAAATATGGAGAAAGAGGAAGACCTTAGTGTAATCCTCAATCTGTTCCGAGTGACTATGGTTTCAGTTTCTGCATGGGCATTGAAAGTCATAATATGCTCATTTTTGCCCTTATTGGCATTGACTTTAAACATATGTGATCCCCTCACATTAATGATGCAATCATTAATTCCTATGCAATCTTCTGGAGATGAGTTTTGGTCAAGATGTCACCACTAATGTTTCCTTCATTGACAACGTTGCTAGATGAGATGTCCATAACAACCACAAGATGAACAAATAATATGTAGCGCCTCATATGAACAAATCATCCAAGGTCCACCCTCAATAACTTGACCATGAAATAGCCATTTCCTACGTCCATGGTGTCAAAGTCAGCTATAAGTCGCCAAATTTATCGCAGTTTGAGTTTCATTGTAATGTAGCCTAACGTCTTCCCCAAAAGCTCTAACATTATCCCAGCATGAAGGTGCAACATGGGTTTGAGCCTCTGTTGCCATCCCCAAGTTCAAGTCTAGCTAAATAGTGGGATAATAGATCGATCTTTGATTGTTGATAAGGTCAAACTTTGTACATGAGTTACCGACAGGACGGTCTGGTAGATTTGAGACGGAGGAAGAGATATACCGTTTCAAACTGAACAACCACTTTTTTATTTTATAACGGATAATAAACAAGATCATCATTAGATTAGGGATTAAATATTATAATTTTTATTAATTATAAATTTTAATAATTTATTATTTAAATTAAATTATTATATTAAAAATAAAGGTAATATTTTTTATATTTATTTATTTTATTAGTTATGATTTATTTTTAAATAAAAATTTGAATGATGTCCGTCTATTGCATGAATAATTTTAAAATTAAATGCATCTATTAATAAAAAATTAAAAATGATAAAATTCTTAAAATGAAGATAAAAGATATTATTACATTATAATATATATTTTAAATTAAATATTACATTTAAAGTAAGATTATAATAATCTCTAGATTTAGTTTAGGTAAAAAAGAAACATATCTTTATAATAGTATATCAATCTTCAACATTTAAATTTAATTAAATTAAAAAAGAAAATATAATTTTTTAAAAATTTAATATAAAAGAAACTTTACATCTTGTTACAAATAAAAATAACTTTAAAAAATATAGTTGTTTGAATTTAAGAATTCTTACGTTGTCTATTAAGGAGAATGGTATTTTATTTTATAAAAACTTGTGTCTTATTTTTGAATGAAAAAGATTGTGGACAAAACTTTACCCGACAAAATCCAAATTATAACTGAAACAAAAAAAAATGAAGAAATATCTGCAATAGCTCATGAATTTGTGGGTCATGATTTGTTGTTATATTCATTAGGGTTGGTGCTTGATATGGCCGCCTCAGTCACAATCGCGCCAAGTCTTGAATGATTTATTCACATTCACAATTCACGTTCTCGGGACGGAGGTTCAGATCCTTCCAATTTCGCTGCCTCGCTTTGACCGCCGCCATCAATTTTAGCATGTTCTCTTGTTCCTCCCTTTCAGGTTCTTACTCTTATTCAAATTTGTTTGATTTTCGTGCTATCCATTACGCTCATTCCATTATTAGAAATGGATCGCGTTTGGAGATTCTTTCTCTTTCTTTCTCATTGTTAGAGTATGAATCATGAAATTTCCAATGCTTATTTACTAATTAATTCTTTAATTTTTTAATTCTGGGACACACTAAAAGAAAGGAATATGGAGCAAATTGGTGATTCGATTTCCAAGCAATTTGGAACGTTGGATGGATTTGACCTTTCCTGAATGCTTTGATCAATTGAATTTTCGCAACGAACTTTTGTCCTTGTTTGTTGTTATAGTTAAGTATCTTGGAGAGGTTATGATCTTTTACCTGCATTCCAGTTCGCACCCGTTTCCCTTCCCAACTTCATGTTTTTCATCTGGTATCTTCAAGTATGCTACACCTGCTGGTTTTCATTCCTTCACTTGTTATTGTCTTATGCTGCTGTTGTTTTCTTTCACCCATCACCCTTAACGTGCAAGTGTGCAACTACTGAACTCCTTTGGCTTGCTTATTGGATTCAGTAATGTCATGAACCAAAATAAAGTCTCTTAGCTTCCCCTCCCTTGAGTTAAGGAATGTGTCTCTTTTAGTGCCATAAACCATGGTTGTGTTTGTTTGGGCTTCTGCACATGGCATGTGGTGATTCACCATGACTTGTTAGTTGCTACTAGAGATAATAATCTTATTATCTTCTGAGGGAAATGTGTTCTCAAATCAAATTCCCCATAATGCATACAAGCCAATGTAGGACTATTTATTTTTATATTTAAAGCTTATAATTAATATTTAAATCCTTGCAATTGTTCTATGTCTGCAACGATCACTTCAGTTCACATTGACACTATGTAGCTTGTTAGTCACATATAGGACCCTTCTTCACCCTATCCCAAATCTTCTCTTGCCTCTTTCTCACTGTCCCCATCATCAACATCTTTCATCCACCTTGGCCTTCACACACAAATGGACAAGTAATGCTTTGATTGATAGAATAGTCTTATCATATGTATACAAATATTTGTCAAGTATGCTTTATGTTGCAAATTAAGGTAATTAAATTTTTTTGTAGACATGGAAATAATAAAATTTCGATAGCTTTTGTTGGAAGCTAGAGAAAATAGTTGGTGTGTGAGATATTTCACAATATTTTTGTTGGTTGTTTTTTAGGCTACAATGAATTTGATTTTGACTTGGTGATGATTTACTGCACTGAATTACCGAATGAGGGTTCATTTTAAGTATTGTATGCAGGTATATGGATAACAGCACTGGGTAGAATTTTGAATTTATCTTTTTATTGGAAGATGCCAAAATAACTAACGATGTCCTACTAGTTCTGTGGACAAATTTGAGACTGAAGCTTAGTAAACCACTTCATGAATCATAAGTGAGTGTGGAGGGCATTTATTTTCTTTGTCTATTTAGTTTTGAACTTTTGAATCATTTGATGTGTTTGAAATAATACACATATAGCACACTGGTATAAAGATTCAACATATACACCTTTTGTTGATAGAAGAATAGAAAAAAACTATCTTTTGCTTATCAACAGCGTTGTATTTGACATAATATTTGGTATGCAGATTTTTGATGCTTGGAAACATAGGGAGAGTTGCCCAATCTGTTATTAGAATCCACAGATGCAGGTATCTGGAAGGGAGTAGAAATGGGGCTTTTGCCTCAGTTGGACCGAATATCAACCAATGCAGGATGTACATGCAATATAAGTTTCCTAGTAAAGGATGTAATTCATTCTTGTGGCAGGGTCCAAGAGAAAACTTTTGCAAAGGCTGTCCTTTTAAGAACTTCTCTGTTATTTCAGCAAGTAATGTAGCAGCATATAATACTCAGAGAGCTTGGAAATTGCTGTACAAAAAATACTCTTCCAATGGTTATATTGGATTTACCTCCATAAATATGATTGCTCAAGCAGTGAGCCTGGCTTTGGCTCGTTCTTACTTGCTGGTTCCTAGTTTTCTTGCATTTGCAAGCGGAAGGCTAGCATTGGCTCAGCGAAATGGGGCAGATGCAGAATGTTACCCATCACAGAATGCTTTGTATCTGCATGCACAAGACGGGTACAGTTACATGTTTGCGTTTGTATTTGCTGTAGTAGAGGGTCTTGTCTTGTTAGCAAGAGCTATCTATCTAGCCATATTATTCTCTCCAAGCATACTGATGGCACCACTTGCAGATTATTTTGGACCAGAGTTCAGGAAAATATGGCTTTGTGTTGTTCATCGTACACTAGAAAAAGCAGGTCCAGCATTCATAAAATGGGGTCAGTGGGCTGCTACACGGCCTGATCTGTTTCCTCGAGATCTATGTACTAAGCTTGCCGAACTTCATAGCAAAGCACCTCAGCATAGTTTTAGCT
Organism: Canavalia gladiata; assembly: GCA_037954105.1. Taxonomy (NCBI): domain Eukaryota; kingdom Viridiplantae; phylum Streptophyta; class Magnoliopsida; order Fabales; family Fabaceae; genus Canavalia; species Canavalia gladiata. The sequence continues at coordinate 72,674,822 of CM075658.1, forward strand.
ACACAAAGAAAACTATAGAAAGAGCGTTTGGTCGAAAAATTTCTGAAATTTTTGAGAATTTTGAAGAAGTGCCAGTTGCATCTGGAAGTATCGCCCAAGTGCATCGCGCTTCTTTAAAATATTGTTACCCTGGTAAGCCTGCAAAGCCCTTGGTGGTTGCAGTAAAGGTTAGACATCCTGGTGTGGGAGAATCTATCAGAAGGGATTTTGCTATTATCAATTTAGTGGCAAAATCTTCAAAGTTCATACATGCACTTAATTGGTTAAGGTTGGATGAAAGTGTTCAGCAGTTTGCAGTTTTCATGATGTCTCAAGTTGACCTTGCAAGGGAAGCTGCTCATTTGAACCGCTTCATTTACAATTTCCGTCGTTGGAGGGATGTCTCTTTTCCTAAGCCTGTCTATCCATTAGTGCATCCTGCAGTTTTGGTGGAAACATATGAAAATGGTGAAAGTGTCTCGCATTATGTTGATGAGCTTCAAGGACATGAAGGGATTAAAAGTGCTCTTGCTCATATTGGTACTAATGCACTTCTGAAGATGCTTCTGGTAACATATCTTTCATTCACAATTTTTTATGCCATTTATATAACTTGTGGTTGATGACAGAATCATTTTTAAGGCTTACTTTTAGCATTGATGTGTTATGGGTCATGGAGGGCTAGTGTGTGTAGCGAGAGAGAGAAAGTGTACAAACCCAAGACCCTAGACTTAGTGGAGGCAAGTAATCAATTTATTTATTTTTTACTTTACCGACTCTGTTTGATTAAACTGAAAATTTTTATTGATGAAGAATTGAAAATTTGAGCAATGATTTGTAATATTGATGTCCTTATTTGTTTAGTGTTGAGACTGTTAATTTTCCATCAACAATTATCAAGAATGCACTTAACTTAATAATGTTCACCTTGGTCATTAGACTTTATAGGATCCAGATCTACTTTTTTGAAGTTTCCCTTGCTATGGTGTCAACTGATCTTCTTAGCCTCTTAATGGCTTTTAGCCAATAACTATTTTAACATATTTCTTAGTGGGATATGTAGAGTAACACAAGCTTCCCTTTGTTAGTTAAGTTCATCTTGCTTGTCTAGATCTTGTTTATTTTTTTTATAAAGATATCTTCTATAATTGTGTGTGTTAGATGTAGAGCTGATTGTGAGCTTTCACTTAACAACTAAAGGCATCTATCACAAATGTTCAGAAGTTCAATCCTTACTGATCCTTATTCTAAATAAAATGTTGAATTTTTTCATGAGCTAAGTTGGGCCTATGCATTGTCCACATTGCAAGTTAGAAAGGGATCTTGCATGTGGGAGTGTGTTGGATATAAAAACCATTCTTGAGCCTTCACCTAACAACTAAGCCCTTTGAGAGAGTTGGTTATCAACTGTACTCTTTTCGATTTAATCTCGAATAAATTATCTTGTTTTATAAAAAAATGGTTGCTTTTTATTTGATCTATTATTAATCATTATTGCACTTTTCTCTCCCTTGTAGTTTAACACTTTTAACTTACCCTATTAAACTTTTTGTGTGTCACTAAAACTTCTTGGTTGACTTTCAGTGGCTAATAAGGCCTAATATTGTAGCCAAATTGTTGATAGAAATTAACATTTTTCACTGTAACTCAAATATCAAGGGTTAAGTGACAAAAATGTTTAAGGGGACAAGTAGAGAAAATGATAAATGACGGGGGATAAAGTGTAATTTGTTCTTAATATCTTTACATCCTATATTTCATTATGAATGCAAAGAGGTCTGGTCTCTTTTGAAAGTTTAAAACTTGAACATCATAAAGTTTTAGATTCTAAGACATTGAGATGTCCTTTTTCAGGTGGACAACTTCATTCATGCGGACATGCATCCTGGAAATATCCTTGTTCGGAGCAAGCCCCCCAAACGGCTCTTCAAATCAAAGCCTCATGTTATTTTCCTTGACGTAGGCATGACTGCTGAACTCTCTGGTAGTGATCGGGTAAACCTATTGGAATTTTTTAAAGCTGTTGCCCGTCGAGATGGTCGGACTGCTGCAGAGTGCACGCTCAACTTATCAAAGCAACAGAACTGTCCAAATCCAAAGGCTTTTGTTGAGGTAATTTTTTTAGCTTGCAACTATTTTGGTAGGAACTATTGCATTATTGATTTCTATTGAGCATGGTGAAGATCAATAGATGGGAAATTCCTATAAAAAAGGATTATATCTATAAAATGTATTTTAATATATAATTATGCAATATTTCATTGATTTACATAAAGATTAATGTTATATTCCAACAATGGTTGTTCGTAGTAATAGATTGTGACATGTGAACGTAATCTACAGCATCAGGGGTTCAAATCATGGAGTCTCTATTCTGAGAAAGGTTTCCCCTGACCACCACCTCTGGCTAGAGTGTTAGTTTCACTGTTATGCCTATGGAGATACTTGATCAAAGACAAGATTAATGTAATATACTTTTGAAATTCATGAAAATAAAAACCATTCGAGTGTAATGATGAACAATGACCAAGAATTGACAGGTAAAAAACAATTGAAGTAAAAAAAAATTGAAAATAATTAGTTTAACAAAAGGTTTAAACATTTTTAATTTATATTATTATGGTTAAATTTAATTTTAAATTTTTCAAAAAGTAAATTTTCTATATAGTTTAAATATATTTGTAATTCATATATATATATATATATATAGTTAATTTTCTTACATTCCTGTTAATCTTTCAAATTTAATGAGGGTGTTAGGAAAAAATTTTATAATATATGTTCAGTGAAATATACATTTAAATTATTTGGTTAAAAAGATTGTTCAGTTTTTACAAGACTTGATATAAACAACCAAGATAATGGATAATTATAATTCCATAGTTGGATTGGTAAATTTTATATTTTATATAAAATTATTAAATGGTGCTAGATTATCAAGTCTTCCTCGCCTGTGTCATTTTGCACATGCGTTTTGTTCAACTCAGTAGACTTGTGATGTCAGAGTTTATGTGCATACTGACAAATTTTTACTTACATATGTTAATGTGCAGATTTTTGTGGTTGATTGATGCTGTATGGAAGAACATTTCATTTTATGACAATTTTGCACTTAGCCATTGGCATGGGCTTTTTATAGTCTGCTTGATTTACTTTAGCTATATGCATTTTATTTTTCTTATTGAAGTTCATTCACTTTGAACTCCTTGGTCATATGATTCTGTGCCATTTTATGCATTGGATTTACCTCATTGTTTTCTAACAGGAAATGGAAGAGGCGTTTACTTTTTGGGGCACTCCAGAAGGTGACCTGGTCCATCCTGCCGAGTGCATGGAGCAATTACTAGAGAAAGTTAGGCGTCATAAAGTTAACATTGATGGCAATATTTGTACTGTCTTGGTGACCACCTTGGTTCTTGAGGTAATTCTTAATGATTTATCACTTCTACAGTTTATTTTGTGACTCGCACGGGAAACCCATTTGAAGGCATAAATTAGATTTAGAATGTTTTCTTTCCATACACCTAATAGCCTATCTTGCTGCTCTTTACCGTTATGGAATTTGTAGGGTTGGCAGCGCAAGCTTGATCCTGGGTACGATGTGATGCAGACGCTGCAAACATTGCTACTTAGAACTGATTGGGCAAAGTCTCTTTCTTACACAATTGACGGGCTCATGGCCCCTTAAGAAGATTTCTTTCTTTGGAGGCTATTGAAACAATTTTGATATTGACCAAAAAAATTCTTTTTGACCAAAACCTGAAATATTACTGAAGGGCACTGAAATCTCCCACCCCCACTTTTTTGTTCTCTTTTTGAGAAGCTTATCCGCTGTATTTTTCTTTATTAATTTCCAGATGTTATTACTGTGCCTGAGCGTCACAGTTTACAAGAAAAAGATTAATAAAGTAGTCAGTATTTGCGTCCCTCATACTGTTGTGCACGCAGAAGGTTGACAATAATTTATTTCGCCTTAATTTGTAAGTCCCTGTTCTGATAATTTGTTGAAATACTGAGATCATATGGCTAGCTGACACATACCAAGAAACCACAGCATAAAAAGTCTTTTTCCTTTATGATAAGATCTTTATAGGGCTTACAACATTAAGGATCTTCAAAGAATGAAAAGTTGATCTGGTATTCTTGTATGAATGGAAATTTTTTAAATGTCCAGAATCAAGTGATCAACCACATTGCAGGAAGTCTTCTTATCTTCTAAATCAATTTTTAAAATTGAAGCTGATTTTAAACTAACAAATTTATATTTGAATATTTTTTTTTAATTTTTCCCGTCGACGTTCTGCCTCATTTAAAAAGAAAAAGGAAATTTTTTGGGGAAAAATTGCATCGATTCCATAGAATTGTTCCTACGATATTATAATTCTATTTTGCTTGGTTCTGCACGGTAAACTGAGATTGGTCTTTTCAAACCCCCACTTCATTCTTATCCACTGCACCCAGCCCGTGATGGATTTGTTTGGTTTTTATTTTTATTTCCTTTTAAAATTACCATCTTATTATTATTTATCCTTTTCAAAAAAACCCTAATTAAAATTGAAGATAAAATCCAACTGGTCTTCAAATTTTCGTGCTACATATTTTCCTTGCATCCTACTCGTCGATGGAAAGAAAAGCATGCAAGCTCCCAATATTATCAGTGTTTTAAGTCGGATTATCACTTCTTTCGGCTAAACGATTGACCAATAGAAGCATCTGTCATAGAAACCTGCGTCATTATAAATGTAGATACCCAAATCATCAGCTCCAAGTTCCCATGTCAAACATCATTTAGAGTGAGGAAGTGAAAATCTGTCCACTATTACAATGAATTCTGGGGCCAATTAAATTGACAGCTTCACAGTGAATGAAAAATTATAGATTATGCTCATGATTCAACTTAGAAACAATTCGTAGTGCTAACATTTGATAGTTTCAAAACATGATATCCAACTTGTGACAAATTGGTGAAAATTTTGTCGCCAGCTATTCAGCTGGTGTGGGTACTTCCCAAACTGATGGCAGAAGTAGGACCAACAGATTGACCATTTTTAGATTCTTCTCACTTTTCTGATTTACCCATCTGCACAACTGATTTGGAACCAGTTTCAAAAGCATAACCCTGCTACAGATATGATCAGATGCCAATCAAGCTTTATGGATGATGGAATGACTACACTATCTACAGTTCTGAATGATAGAGCATACGAATATCGATTTCACCGTTATAAAGCACTAAAATGTTAGTGAACGAAGACATGGGATGTTCATGTCGACATGGTTCATTTAAAGTAACCCCCTTCGGCAAATTAGGTATGCGGACACTAGTTCTGACATATAAGGTTGTGGATTGTTTTAGTTTTATACCTAGTTGATGTCACATTTCAGCTGTAGCTAAGAGCTAAACAATCCACCAGGACAAACTATTAGTTTAAGCATTCTCAACTAGTAATACTCCAACTCCCTTGCAGTTAAAACTACTGAAAAATTTTCAAATTCCAATTCTTCTCTCATTATTAGTACATCATATTTTACTTCAAAAAAGCAACTGAAGAAGAAATGTATACAAACCATAAAATTTTATTTCAAATTCAGTTAGGCATAAACGTCACATCAGTAAAAATAGATAGAGACAGAAATTAATCAATTTAATAAGTACCTTCCTAGATATTAATGTATTTGAGTATTAATCTACACAAGAATGAAGATATGGAACTGGGGTTAAGACATGGGATCTTTAGAGAACCACAGAGGCACGTATGTATATTTTAGCTGGCGCAATCATGCTTTGCTTGTAAGCTGACGTATTTCTTTAATTGCTGTATTCATGCTATGAAGCGCCATCTTCTTTACCTGTTTCATGAATGCCAAAAGGAGAAAAGCTTCATCATCTCTACGCCTACAACCAAAGGAAAAGAGCAGGAACTGGTAAATAATATCATTACAAGATCTACCTCCAGCATGTCCACTTTTGCTTTATGGTCTTCAGGCAATATTTGAACCTCGTCAATCAACTGGATACACTCAGTAACATTTTCAGGTGACACAAATTCCAATACTGCATGAACACAACACTGCAGATCAAGAAACAAATGCTTGTCATACATTATACAATTCATAGCATATTAAAGGATTACAAAGACTAATATTGAGATGATATCCTTCATCAGCAATCATATTGCCATTAATATTATTATTGTGCATAAAGTCTAAGTGTTGATAGCTAAATACATCATACATTGTTGAGCAATCATTTGCTAAAAGTACAGCTTAACATAATGAAAGTAATTTTCAAAATATAAAAAAGTCCAAAAGAATGTATATCCAGTTCAATAACAATTAAAATTCAATAAGGTTTATGCGATTTAATTAACTAGAGAGAGAATTTGTATGCTAATGCACAAGACCTTAGGATTTCTAATCTGGTATGGACATCCAGCAGGAATGATGACAGCTTGTCCAACATGTTGCTGAAAAGTCCATGGTTCAATCTCTGGTAATAGTGACAGGTGTGTTAATGGTGTTATCTAGGATGGAAATGGATGATGAAACAAATAGAAGCATATTTACTTACTAAATTCCTCCTTTAGTCTCATTTTGTGAGTACTGTCAAGAAAAACACTCTGATCTAAAATTGGATGAACCATCTGCAGACAAGAGAAAATGAATAGTCACAGACTCAATCAAAATCCTTCCTAGGAATTATCTTCTTTTGAGCTTACCTTCTTGTGGTAGTCATGGGTATAAGAAAATTCATCATAGTGTCTTTTGATGTATTCCATGAGCTTTGGTACATCTTGTCTACGGAAGACATCCCACTGGGCACCCAAATGCTCGGTAAATTTATCTCTTTGTGAGCTTTCAAAGGGATTTCTAGAATTATTGTGTTTAGACAGCTCAGTACTTTGAACAGTCCCATGGAAAAGTGAAGAGGGTCCAGACTCAGAATCAGAATCACATTCTCCGTCCTGGGAAATATTGCTGTCAATACTCTGACTAGCAGCTTTTTTAGCATCAGTTGAGATGCAAGATGTTCTATTGACTCTTCTGAAAAAGCCCATTCCTTCTTTAATCATACTCTGCAAGCCTTTTTGCTCCATTTCTTCAGCATGCAACAATGTCCTTCCATTCAATTTCTGTTCCTGTAGCTCCTCTGTAGCAATAGTCTCCATTTGACATAGAGTTCTGTGCTTTTTCAGTAATTTTCTTATTTTTGTAAGCTGTTCTGTAGAGAGGGGGACATCCATGGTGTGTGTCATAATATTAACCTGGAATTGCAAATCAGACACAGAGAACAGCATGGATTATCTATACAAAATTCTGTTTACAAACTAAGTGCAAGCACTGTTATTTCAGAGAGAGAGAGAGAGAGAGAGAAGGAATCAGTTGCATTTTTTAATTTCTAGGCACATATCAGGAACATAGACCAATTTTAAATGATTATAAGGCTAGAACAATTCCTAATGAATTGATTATGTATTAGACTAAGGATTTCCAAGTTTTGGTTCTGGTATATACTTTTCAACACAATTGAGGACTGGTATTCAGTATAGATAAGAACATCAAGGCTATTATAGCCCAAAAAGTAATTGTAGGATTTGGACAACTATAAGAACATCAGACGCAGTATGACCTTCATCAAGAAAACATTTCATATTTTCATTCCCAGACCTGAAACTAGCATATATATATAAGGGACGGGGTTTTTCATTGCATATAATATAAAAATTATAAGGGAGAAACAATCTTCAAGACAAGCAAACACTCCATGAAGATGCTTCAAAAGATGAGATCCACTTTAAGTTATCATGACAGGATATATGCACAAAAACATTTTTTCACCAAAGGAAATATCAAAAGAAGCTTAATATATAATATTTGAAAAGCTTTAACACAATATAGTTTGAATTCAGAAAACAATATGACTGATAGTGTGAGGCAGTATTACTCCAGATATATTTGAGGAAAAAAGATGAAGTGCAACATAATAAAGGATACATACCACATCATATGAGTCATAGCAGAGTTTCGTCACAGAATCAGCTTCTTGGTCAGCAGAGCCATAAGAAATATAGACATATGGTCCAATGTCATGTTTTGCACTCCCATGAGGCAAATTTGCAGCTAAATTCAGAAGACCAGACAAGGGATTCATGTATTCTTGAACTGGTAAAGCATCAACTACCTCAGCAAAATGTGCTGGAAACTGCTCTTTGAATATCTGGGAAGATAGCCACCCCTTTAGTTTCAGCATCTCATGCCAAGTGTTTCTCTGAGGACGACGTTTGACAGACCCAGTAAAATACTGCTTGATATTAATCTCCACCTACCAATAATAATACACTTTTAACAGTGGCAATTTGGTTCAATGGCACCACCATCATTATTAAGAACAAGGTTTACATGTTTAAACATACGGCAGGTATATATGTCTGTGCATATGCTCATAATCAACAGCAATAATTACATACACTAAAATTTAGTCTATAATTAAAAAATGCATTGAATTGAGTAAAAAGTATTGTAAGATAGCTTTAATCTTTTTGGGTTGAATAATGGTATCAATTTTAATAAATCAATTTAAAGGAACAGACACAACATACAATTAGTTGATGTACTTACCTCACACCAATCCAAACAAGATTCAAGTAAGTCTTTATTATTCTCATATCTTGTAATGCTCTGCTCAAGATAAGTACAGAACATGATCAGCGGATTCCAACTGAGGTTTGACGTGCTTTGGAGCATATCTTGGACTACTATCGGATGACCTTTACCCCAATGTTTTTGAAAGTGCTCAAAGTTATCGCCAGTGATGTCCAAAACTGTGGGACAAAACAAGTAATTATCATTGGAATCTTCTCTTAGAGCTGCTTCTCGCAACTGCTTATATCTGTTAGTATTGTGATCGGTGTCAAAACACAATGAACAGCTTGAACTTTTATCCGATGTTTCAGGAAAGTCATAGCTGCAAACAATTTCTTCTGCCTTTACTTCCATCTCTTTGATCCAATTAGAGGGGAAAACAGATCTCAAATCAAGGTGGCTATTACCACAACCACCTAGCTCCGCAGGAGGGCATGATACACCATCAATGCCATTACAGTTTGTCCTCTCAGGCAATATTGGACCAGCAGTTAAATTGCCACCAAATATGGTTTTTTCATCCAAAATAGGGCTCTCACTGGCAACACAAGCTTTCATTTTATCATGTCGCTTGAGCATAGATGAGTTAATTTCTCCAGAAGTTTTTCCTTGACTTAATCCCTGACAACAACTTAAGCATAGGCTATATGAACAAGTAGGACAGCTTCTATGGAGATCCAAAATGGGCGTTTTGCAGTAGTTGCTGAAACAAGTGTTACATTAGTTAACAAGCAGCACCAGAAAATCATGTGACTTCTCTAATAGCATCTGTAGATGAAAACTTACCAATAATTTTTTTCATTGCAGCCAAATTCAACCTGCTTGATTTGAATATCAGAAATATTTTTTCCTGTCACACAAAAAAGTATCTAAGATACATGAGCTATAATAAACAAAGCTGCTTCAGGAAACATCAATGTTGGAAGAACAATACTACTACCTGTAAATTTTGCTTCTGTTTCTAGTTCAGTAGCCTGATCTTCACTTATCTGCTTTAGTACTGGAAGAAGCATGCAGATCAAGTAATGAAAATGCAATATTCTGTCAACTCTGCTTTTACCAGTCAAATATTCCTGAAACAATAGGGCATAAACTGAAGTGTCAGCCTATGCTACTAATGAAGCACTGTTCAAACAGAAGAGCATCCACGTTTGATGTCAGACCTTATTTTCGCTGTCTTTACATTGGCTTGCCAAGCAGTCCTTACAAGTGCAAGTTCCGCGACAAACTGGGCATGCCTTCTTAACTTCATTCTGAGTGTCAAAATACCTAAATTTGTTTTGACAAATTTTGGCAAGTCTTACTATGATATGATTCTCAATTTAAAGGAATGGACAACAAAAATTATATTGGTAAAATATCTTAGTCCTAATCATTATTAGTCCATCTGCTATTATTTCCAAAAATTACCAAAAAAAGGTAATGATTCCATATGTATGAAATATATATTTTCTTTTTTAAATTTCAATTATTCTTATTAACCTCTTGACAGTGAGAAACATTTCACACATCTCTCTTAACTACATCAAAAGGGGTATGCTTTCATCAGGAGGAGCTGTGGAATTATGAGAAGAATGTCAAACTAGGCCTGTAACTGATCAAATCATGCCTTTTAACTTTAAGCTTCTACATTGCCCCCAAAAAGTTAATTACACGTGTGGGCCCTAAAGAATTAAGAATCAAAATCAACAAGGTTTCAACACGAAGCAAGAAATTCAACACAACATCAAACTTTGAAACAAGTGCAAAAAGATATGGATAATGTCACAAAGATTCAGTCACATGCTCGAAACTGGGAGGATTAAGTGAATTTAACAATTAACAAACCGCTCTTTAATGCAATCCATGCAGAAAAACTCCCTCTGACAGCTTGAACACTTGATGAGATTCCAAGTATCACTTCTCTGGCACCAATGACACTTCTTCCTCTTTGCCTTACCCTTCTTCAAATTTGATCCATATGGCACAACCTAAACAAGTACAGAAAGTTAATTAAGACTCTTAAAAATAAAAATTGAAAAATTATAAATAAGAACAAAGTACAGTTACTTAGAACAAGTACAGCTGGTGTTCTGCTAAACAAACCTGCAACTTCCCAGCAGGAACCCTATCAACATTCTTGGACCTAAAGTAACGCGGAGTAACAGTTTTAGAATCAACACCCACTTTCACATCACAATGCGAATCCACATTGTTGTTGTAATCATGAGTTGTTGAAGCTGGAGAGATTTCCATTACACCATTGGGCAATTCCCTCCTCAACTCTCCTTCACTGTAATGCAATTCCTCTTCTCCCTCCTCCTTTTTCTTTTTCGTCTTCTTTTTCTTCTTCTTTTTCTTGTTGTTCTTCTTCTTCTCAGCTTCTCTTTTGAGAACCATCCTTATAAGCTCCATCTGCATATCACCTTGCTTCAACGCCTTCTTCCTAGAGGAAGCAGCAGTAGCAACGACCAATGCTTCCGAATCCTCCGAAATCTTGCGCTTCTTCTTCGCCATTGTGGACGCTCTCCGTGCCCTAGATTCGACATTGTCGACAACCGAAGGGTCCTTCTCCTTGCGCTTCCTCTGAAGCTTCAACGACTCAGGAACCTTCTCCTTGTACTGGCGATGGCGACCTTGCAGGTAGTGAATCTCACACAGCTTCAGATTCTCCATCACTCGGCGCCGGCACCGCCATTGGCGACCGTCCGTGCGACCGCACCGGAGATGGTCCGGCAGAGGCTCCTCCTGTCCCCCCTCCTTCGCCGCCGCTGATTTTTTCCCCATTGATTTTTTATTTTCCGGTAGAATTGGGATTTTCTCGGGAAAATTTTGGAAGTGAAACCTAAGCAGCGTCTAGAAAGAAAGAAAGCCCGTGTTATCTGCAGAGAGCGCAGAGCAAGGGGAAAAAGGGTTTTTCTGTTTTTCAGGCCCAAAGAGAGTGTCGTTATTTATTGGGAAGAAAAAAACAGTGAGAATGGCTTGTAGCAATAGCATGGCATATTCTCGTAATTATTGGTAAATGCAGAGTCCCGTTTGGTCTCTTAATCCTCAGCATTGGAACGAGTGGGATCATTGATTGTATCAGGGAAGATCGGGACTATTCACAATCTTGTGATCTTATCATCAGTCATCTGATAGAGGAATGCATAGTTTTTCTGTCAAAAGCAGGGCGCTGATTTTATTTTATTTTCCCTTTTTTTATTTTATTTTCTTGGTTTTGTAACCGGCTTTTGGTTCCAAATTATGTGACAGAATCTTTGGGATTGTTTGAAATGGATTTTTTTTGCCACATTTGGAACTTCTTCAGTTTCTTGGGCTTAATCCGATTGCATGTGTATTAATCATAGTGTCCTGATGTGTAGCATTTAGGTTTTGATCAAGCAATTTGGATGTATATTATGTGTATAAATCCATGAATGCCCAATGGAGTGACCAATGTGATTTGTTAGGTTTGTAGCAGCCTTTGATGTATATATACAAAGGTGTTTGTTTTTATTCTTTATGTCTCAACCAAATTAGTATCTTTGATAAGCTAACTCTGTTCAGTCTATTCAATATATTGAGTTCTACCTGACTACACAGGATCAATGTAGGAGTATGCTTTTTATAGCTTTACGTTAATTTGTATTATATATATTTTTTGTATTGAAAATTACATTCCTTAAAAGAGGAAAAGAAAAAAAATGGGATGCAATATGACATTCAACCTTTTCTTTTTAATATTTTAGTTTTGAGTGGCAGAGTAGAAATGAGAAGTGCAATAACCGTTATTTTTTTTACCTATGCTGGAGAAATTGTGTTGTTGTTTAGCAGTGTAATTAGAGCATTAAGGATACTTATTTTGGGCTGCAAAATGATAAACTGTTGTTTGATAAAGTTATAAAGCCCAATTTTACTATGACGCTGCTGAGCACATCTGATGTAAAGAGAATCTGTCATCATGGAATATGGACACTACCAATTTGGTTGTCAATTGTTGTTGGACTTTTGATTCCATATAATATAAATCAAACAGTATGAAATTACATGTAGTAGTACATACTGAAACAACTCAAACTAGTATGATTCCAAAATTTGCATTGCAAGTTGTATTTTAAAAAAGTGTAACAGCTTCAATTGTTTATTTTAAAAGCTGTAAAATTTATATCATCTTGAGTTCTGAATGTTTTGGAAAAGCAGCGAGCCATGTTGCCTCAGCATATATGGAATATCACAGAAGTACTTCTGCAATTGCCACTGCATTAAATTTAAAGATGAGAAGTTTTGTTTTTTTAAAATAAATCTCCTTCCGTACTGGTTACAGTTACACTTACCATATCAAAACCTTTTTCAAATTCGAATTCTTTTCCTTTTCTTCTCTTTCTCTAAATTCTTTAGTGCATGGAGCGACGTCAAAGTTACACTTTTGTTTTAATTGAAAGTACAAAACTATGGAACCTTAGACATGAACATCACATCAAATCTTACATACTTAGGCCCGTGACAATTGAAATATAATATTTTTGTTACCGTTTTCATTAACTTTGATGTCAACTAAAGTAACCTTTGGCTAATATATTTGTAATTTGAATGGTAACATTTGTGTATATATATATATATATATATATATATATAGAAACATCGGTTTATATTTTAATTTTTAATCGATTAATTACCATTGTTAATTGATTATTTAATATTTTTGCTATTATTAATTACATAAATAATTAATTAAATATATAAATAATCAATTAATCATATTTAATAATTAATTATAAGTTATATTATATATTCATAACTTATATTAAACTATTAATTAATTATTTAATTGATAACATAATTTATAATTAATTATCAAAATATTTCGGCGATTGTAGCGAGATGAATTCAGAGCACTTATGTGCGATAAACAATTTTCTTGTAAATGTGTTCTCTGCTGTGTTGCTCAAAATGCTCGGCACGCTTGAAATTGGTTCTTTAAACATTTTGATGGAATTTTTTTAAAAAAATTAAAATATAAAAATTGTATTGTTTTAGATTAAAGGATTGTTTAGGTTCATTTAAAATGAAAACTATATTAATTTATATAATTTTAATTATTTTATTATATTTAAATTATAAAAATTGTCTTAATTTAATTTTAAAATATTTTTAATAAATAAACATCAAATATGTCTTTTCATACATAAATATATATCAGTTGAAAAGATATATTAATTAATAAGAAAAAAAGTTAAAATAAAATAACTCTTCAGATAAAATATCAAGTAAAATAATATTTTTTATTAAATACACATCACGTAAATATGTAACTTTTCATAAAATAACGCTAATTGAATAGATAGGATTCATTATAAGTAGATATAAAGTATCTATAAACAAAAATATTTTTATGCACGATTAATACTTAAGTTCCATTTTATTTTCACTTGGTGCTCTCAACTCATTTACATATTTAGTTGTTTTGTTGTTATTGTTTAAATTTCGAAAATGTAATACATATTTAAAACTTTTCATTATATCCCAAAAGAAATTTGTGATCAAATCTAAGTTAGATCCCACTCGTTATTGGTAGGACCAAATTAAAGTTAAAAGAAAGTATTTATTCATATTCCGAGAAAATCGTACATATTTTTATTTTTACTTTGTTTATCTTTTTTTACTCTTCAATTTTTTTTCCATTAACAATTTCTGTTTCTAATTATAGGTCATGTAAATGAAAAAAAAAAACTTAAATAAAAGAGCTAAGAAGTAAAATTTTATTTCAATAGTTTTTATATTTTGAAATGAATTAGTGTTTAGTTTGTCCATTTAAAGTATTCTTAGGATATAAAAAATATAGGAGAATTTTAATTATTGGAGAGAAGTAGGATAACTTGTTGACATTAGATAAGCATACGAAATTCAAAAGAGATGGAAAAAAATAGAAAGAAGGAAATTTACAGTAGAAAATATATAAGAAGAAAAAAGTGGTGTTTACATTTCATGATCTTGAGACGCTCAACCTTACTTTACTGAAGAACTTTGTGCCAACAATGGACGATCCAATATCCATTTATTTTTGTTTGCTGTGCTTGATGACATAATGCTTTGGATTTCGGAGAGTTCATACTTCATCAGTTCATCCTTATGTGCTGTGATAAAAAATGACAGAAATTCTAAATGGTGGGACCCGTCAAGTTATCTTATGAGTGTGTTGGATATCATATTCCCATTCCTTAAAATTATTAATTAAAAACTTTCTTGGATGTTTTAACTTGTTTAATAAAATAATTATTAATGTTTTTTAATTATTAATATTTTTAGATATTGTTCTAAATATTTTTTAATTTTGTAGTTTTTAATTAGAATAATTTTTATCTTTAATATATATTATATCTTATTTATATATTTTTATAAATTTAATATCTTATAAAATTTTAAAATAATGATATATTATTTTAAAATATATATTTTAAATTGGTATTTTAATATATACTATTTATTTTAATTTTTATATAAAATATTAAACTTTTTAATAAAAATTAGAATTATAAAAATAATTAATTTTTAAAATTATTATTTACAATTTATTTATATAAAAATTAAAAATTAATTTTTTTATTTTATAAAAATAAATTTTATTTAGTTAAATTTGAATATACCTTTTATTAAAAAGTTACGTCGTACTTATCAAATTTTAGTTAATTAATTAATTAATTATATTTTTATTTATTTTTTATCTTTATTAATTAATTTTAGAATATAATTATTAACTTATTAGTTTTTAATTTTTATTTTTAAATTCATTTTTTAAATTATAACTAACTTATTAATTTTACTGAACATCTCCTTATATGCTATGTTTAAGTTCTAACAATTGTGCTAAAAATGTAAAGAAACAGTGTAAAAAAGTTTTAAAAAAAAGTACTTCGTCATTTAATAGTAGTTTTATCAGTAGCTTAAACAAAAGGAAGGGGGAGGATTGAAATTTCAAAATGACTGTGTTATTCATAGTAAATACATTGTTAGTTGTTGTTGTAAAATTTAGAACAAATAAATAAAAACAATTAAAATGGATAATATTTTAATTTTTAAAGAACAAAAAATAATGTAACTTGTTCCAAATCTATCGGAACGAAGTGGTTTTGTTTGTATTCTGATCAAAAGAAAAAAAAAAATCTATTATCCATTCCTATTGTCAAATAGAAGTATCATTGACATGATCATCCATTCTTGGATTTCTGCAATTACAAGGGCTGAAAAGTAAAAAAAAAAAAAAAAAAAAAAAAAAAAACTAACCATTGATATATCATCTTATTATGAGGCATTGTTTCCTGGAATAAAAATTGCTCAAACTTAATTGTAAAAGAAAAAGGAAAAAAACACGTCTGCCAAATTTCACATTCACCGGGAAAATCCTACAAATGATAGAAGTAATAGAGAAACAAACATAACCTGTCTTGCCTATATGGATGTCTTCCGCTTCGCACAATCCCATATTGTCAGAAAAGCATGATTGAGTGCAGCATCGATGACAATAAAACCACGCCACCATTGATCTGCCACAGAGACACAAGTGAGTGAAATTTCATCAACGCTGCACTCAATGATGTTTTTCTAATATGGAGGAGTTTCGCAAATTTCCTTGCTACTGCATTTGTATCTGTTATATAATATGAATATCATTTGTAAAGCTTAAATGGAGAATGTTCAATGTAGTAGTACACCAACCATTCTTTTGTACTCCCAATTTCATTGCTAATTGAATAGTTGGCAACCGTTGCCCTTTTGTATATATCATTATCAGCTATGGCCAATTCAGCGTCATGGAAATTATTGTACTGGTCAATTGTACTGGAATAAATTCTTGTACTACATCAAATATCATCTGTTTTGGACGTTTGGTCAACAATTTTATTATTTCTCAATCCCCATGTAACTTTCTGTTACAAATCTCATCACGGTTCAAAGCAAGAGACATTTGCTCATTTAAAAAAATAAATCTAATTATCATATATTTTTAAAATGTTTTATTTTAATCCATTTTATTTTTTATATTTTTATCATATCATATTTTTTATCTCTTCTTTTCATTTTTATTTTATCGGTATTTAAATGCATAACAATATTTTTAAACGAAAAAACAAGAGACACTTGATTATCATATTCCAGAATATATGTATATAAGAGTTTATTTCCTTTTATATTATCATTCAAGATCTAAATGAACAGGTAAAGTCACAGAAATTCATATAAATATAAATCTAGTCTGTAATATTATAAAGAAAACTAATCCCTAATCTTCAATAGATTGTTTATGGTCTTTTCTACTATCATTCAAGGTCTCAAATGAATGAAAAAGTCCCAAAAATTCCTGTGAATAAAAATTTAGTCTTGAAATTGAAATTGTCAATTAATTTAATTTGTGATATCACAATATAAAAATTAAAAAAATTCTCAACTTTAGTAATCATCAAACAATTGTTGCTAAAATTAGAGACTACATTGACTTTTATATATCAAAATTAAGGACCAAATTATTAATACACATTTAAGAGATAAAATGATTGATAGTTATAAAACTCAGATTGAATTTGATAGAATCTAATGTCAAGAACTAAAATAGTAAATAATTGCTAATTTTTAAATACTAAGTTTTTTGTGTATGATTTTAGAAACTGAAATGACATGGATAATTATAATTTTAGGGATTAATGAAAGATTTAAACACAATTGCTCAGCGTATAAGGAGATAACTATTGTAGCCTCCTGTACCCGTGACCCGATAAGTGTTAATTGTGTGGGCGTTCACATGCATTCACCTATTTAATCTCAGTTGAATTATGAATTGATGCTTTCCCAAATTAATGACGAGTCTGATTCTGAAAATATTACTTTTTTGAAAGGATTTACATATGACATGTACACATTTGTACTTGCATACATTTAACCTGCATCCTTTGGGCCAAAATCACAACCTCTGTTTTGGGCCTTTTGATCCCCAAAACATCACTTCAACCATTTTTAAAGGCAATTAAAGTATGTTCAGCAATAGTATCGCCGTTGGCCAATTAAAAACAGACCTAACTAGGGGATTCAACTGATCAGGTCATGATCTAGTTTGATTGTCTTATATTATTTTTCTTTCATAATTATTTACCAATTTAACTGATTGAACCAATCAGTTTATAATATGGATTTTCGCTAATCTACCCTCCAGTTCAATCATGCAATGGATTTGACACGGCCAAGCAAAAAATCTGCTTTATTAATCCTAAAACTCTTCCAACTAGTCCTTCCACTTCTTCCCCCTCCCCTCTTTTGAGGAAACTTTCTACTTCTTCACCCAACGTCTGGTTTCGGAAATATTTGTTATAGATTAATACCTAATTAATTAATTGAGATATTGAAAAATCTACACGACCTTCTATATCTTTTACTTAAACTTAATATATATATATATATATATATATAGATATATATATATATATATATATATATATATAGATATAGGGATGAAACTAAATAAGGTTGTTCGAAAGGGCCTACTCAACTTGTTTAAAGCTTAGTTAGGTTAGGTTCGTTTAATAAATAGATAGACTCAGACTTTTTAGATAAACAAGTTAGACCTAAATTTATAAAAAAATCTATTTAACCTGTTCAAGGTCTATTTATATTTATTTTAATATATAATATTTATTTTATATTTTATTTATATAATATTAATATATATATATATATATTAGACTTATTTAATGGTCTTTTTATCTTATAAACTTTAAGTTTGCAAGCTTTTTTAATTATTTGTTTATATAAGCTTTAAATTTATTTATTAATTTTTTTTGTAATGTAGGCTTTTAAACAGGTTTGCAGGCTTTGCAGACCTTATAAGTTTTAAACCAGGTCAGACCTTGACAAAAATAAAAAAAGAAGCCTGTAACATGTAAAAGGCTCAGGCTCAGGTAAAACTTAAATACTCAAAACTTAACTTGACTCGGCTTATTTTTATCCCTATATATATATATATATATATATATCGATTATGGATATGTTTCTAAAATAAATATAAAATTTAACTATTTTTAAAGTAACAATTTATAATTACATGTGAGTATAAAAAATTAATATATTTTAATTAGATTTATATAAAATTGGAAGCACTGTTGGAAAGAATTTATAATTCACCATCAGTTTATATTTTGAAAAGTTAGTCTCTTACCTATCAAATAAAAGAATAATCTTTTGCATTGAATAAAAAAAATTAAAAGTGAATAGTATAAAATAAAAAATATTTTTATTAAAATAATAATAACATGAGTAAATTATTCCAACCTTTTTTTTATTTTGCACATGTTACAAAATATTATTTTTATTTCTAAAAAATATATAAAATTTCAATTTCATAAATATATTATAGTTAAGTTGATCTTTACTTTTTATATTAGATAAAATATTTTTATGATAAATTTTGACATATTATACTAAACTTATTTTATGTATAAACATTATACGAATTCTTATATATTTTTAAATATATTATAATTAAAAATTAAAAACAACTTTAAACTGGCATAAGAAAATTATTAATAAAATAAATTATAATTTTATATATTCAAAATAACCAAAATTATCTTAAGCTTATTAAAATAATAAATTTTAAAAAATAATTTCATGAACTATTATTTTTTGAAAAATGATTTCATTTATATTTTAACACTTAAAGTATTCTAATTAATTCGATTTTTTCCATCGCTAACAGTTTAAGTGATTAAATTTTTATTACAAATTTCGTAAACTAAAATTTTTATTATTTCTAATAAATTAACTATATTTTATTTTTCCATTTATTTATTTTTATTTTTAATGTTATCTTAAAAATTTTATCATTTAAATATTTAATAATTTTATTTTTAAAATTTATATAATATATTTAAAAAATAGAATATGATTGGTGTAGTGTTTAATATATAAAAATTGTTTTGTGTAATGTATCAACATTTATTATAAGGGTATTTTTGTTAATATGATAAAAGAAATTTAAAATTTAAATATAATATAGATAAGTTTCTATAAATTTTTAAAATATAAAATAGAAGAAAAGTTAGTGCAATTTACTCTAAGAATATTATCTTTAAAAAATCTATTATATATATATATATATATATATATATATATTATAATAAAAAAGAGATATGGACAAACTAGCATATCCATTAAAATCACAATTTCTGTTTTTGACATGTTTATGGGCCAGCTAAAATATTGGGCTCTGTTTTAGACTATTCTTTGTTGGGGATTGCTTTTTACACCCTCCAAATTTCTTTTTGCACCCCCATTACACGTGAAAATACAAAAATGCCCCTGTGACTATATCTCATCAGCACCTCCCTCTTCTTTCTTTTTTTTTTTTTTTTTTTTTCAGCTGCCATTGTTGTTCAATGAAGAGAACTCCAACCAAATTTTTTTAATTGAGTGTAAGTTGAGTTTGCGGAATGCATCAATCGTCTTGTACCTAGGGTGCACCAGAGAAACTAACCTAAACCCCTAATCCCTAAATCCCTACATCTGGCCTACCAATAAACTACAAAATGTTAATGGATACTAACATGAAACTTGGACTATGTTGGACCTTGAAGGTGCTTGCGGAGAAGACGAATGCACATTGTGGAAAAGAAGAGGTTGACTGCGGGAATGCACCTTGCGAAAGAGAAGAGGTTGATTGCGGAAGAGAAGGGAGATGCTAAGGGTATAATTGGAATAAAAAAGTTATAAAAAAATTAAAGGGGTGTAGAAAGAAAAAAAGGGTGTGAAAAGTAAGCCCCTTCTTTGTTTCTCAAGAATACCTACTTTGTGGACAAAAATAAAAAAAATAAAATAAAAGAATGACGTATTCTTAACAAAGAAAAGAAAAAGAGAAAAATATATTAAATTATATATATAAATAATTGTTGATATTAAATATTAAATTTTAATATTTATATTAATCTAATAATTTTATATAAAATATAAAATTTATTAATTTAAAATTTATTATTAAATATATTATATATATAATTTTATATAAAATAGAAATTGATAAATATTTTATTTTATAACTTTATTTTAACCATTCATATATTATTTAAATATATGTAAATATTAATAATTGAATAACATATATACATATTTCTAAATTTTTTAAAATTAGATATACAAAATTATAAAGATATTATAACATAATTCAATGACTGAACTAATAAATTTTATATTTTATATAAGATTATTAAATGGGTATAGATACTAAAATTTGACATTTGGTGTCAATGAATCTTGATTCTATATATATAGAATTATTATCTATCGATACTAGATATCAAACTTTAATATTTACACTAACTAAAATTTAATATTTCATTATATAATTTTATTTTAACATCAAATATGTTATTTAAATATATATATATATATATATATATATATCAATAGTTAAAGAATGTATACAAAAATATTTAATTTTTTTAAAAATTTAATATATATATATATAATCATAAAAATTTATAATATAATTTAATAATTAAATTAATAAATTTTATATTATATAAAAAATTATTAAATTTATGTAAATATTTAATAAATTTAATTATATATATGATTATTCAAAAATGAATATCCTAAATAATTTGCTACCAAAAATAGAAGGAAAATCTTCTTCCTGACAAGATTTATCTATTATCATGGGTTAATTAATTAAAATTAACCAATAATTTAAAATATAAATTTTAAAAATTAAACTATAATAAATATTTAAAAAAATATTTTAATTCATAATAATTTTATTCATTTTAAATATAGAAAATATTTTATAACAAAAAATATTCATCATATTTAAGCATAGATATATGTTAAGCCATGCATTATATATATCTTTTTTTTATTGCTATTATAATATTATGTTGTTATTTAGATATTTTTTTTAATTAATTTTTTTTTATTATTAAATTTTTTTATATAAAGTAAAAAACATTATCTTATTCTATTATTTAAAATTTATAAGTAATTATATTATGCACGCATACTAAATACAATACTTTCATGTATAAATATTGGGTTTAATTTATTTTTTTTAAATTCTTTACATGTAACGTTTAATAAAATTTTTTAAAACACAGTTACACTGGATATATATACTATACTAAAAAAAATATTTAGTGATAATTTTAAAAAATAAAAATACTAATAATTTTATTTTTTATTATTTTTTAATAAACTTATATTTATCAACAATTATTTCAGATAATATAATCGTTAAAATTAAATATAAATAATTATCAATTTAATATTTTTTTGTTAATTTATATAAAAATAACCATTTTAAAATTTTGTTAATATAATTTTTGTAAAAATTATTTTTTTATAATGTATGTATTTATTTTAATTACTAAAAAAATTAAAGAATAAAAAATAAAATAAAATCATGTTATTTAAATAAATAAAAAAGTAAAAATTTAAAAATTATTATAAAAATTAAATTGTGTAATTTTTTAAATAATGATAATAATTTATTTAATAAAAAATTTATTATAATATTTTTAAAAATAATTTTTTATTAATGTTTTGGAAATAAAAACTCCATCGATCCAATGTCTCCCCTTCCCTTCCCGCTTGTCTCCCTACTACCCCACACACAGATCTATATATATATATATATATATTATCAAACATATTGATATTTTCATATTTTTTCTATTATTTTTTTATAATTATCATCTTCCAATAAAAAGGTAAATGAACACCATATTTTTTATAATAAATTTATATATTATGTAATAGTTATTTTAATTATTTTATATGATAATATTTTAAAATTAAATTCATATTTCAATGTATGTAATAGTTGATGATCATAGAAAATTTTGGATATCTTTAGGAGAGTGGAGATAAACATACCTTTCCTTGAAGTGAGCAAATGGATTCTAAAATATGTCAAATTTTTTAAGGAAATAGGCATGCATAAAAGGAGGTTGAAAGGAAATGAGAAGATAAGCATGAGACGAAATATTTTCTCACCAATAACTCTCATTGAACAAAAATGTAAGGATTCAAAGACGTTCTCTATCCCTTGTGTCATATGCAATAATAAATTTGAAAATGCCATGCTAGATTTAGGAGTTTCAATCAACGTTATGTCTATGTCCATTTTTAACTCACTTTCCCTCGAACCCTTGCATTCCACAAATATTGTGATACAGCTAGCCAATAGAAGCAATGCATACCTAGCAGAGCTCATAGAAGATGTATTAGTTCAAGTCAATGACTTAATCTTCCTTGCAGACTTTTACATCTTGGACTTGGAATGAGAGTGTGAAACTAATAAGTCACCTATCATCCTAAGAAGGCCCTTCCTCAAGACAGTTAGGACAAAGATTGATATGTATGCAGGAATCTTATCCATGGAGTTTGGAGACAGTATAGTCAAATTCAATATTTTGGATGCTATGAGGCATCCCGCAAAGGACCACTCTATATTTAATATCGATGTAATAGATGAACTTATTGATGGTTATCTCGATAATGATTGTGATTCGTAGATTTCATCTATGATTGATTTTGGTGGGTGTAACTGTTATGATTGTGTTGTTCCTGAGTTGTGTAGTACTTGTGCTGAAGTTGAAACTTGGTTGAAGGATGATTATGATAATAATTGAAATAATGCTAATGATTGTAAAAATTCTGATTATGCTAATTTGCAGGTTGTAGAGACATCTCCTACCACTAGAATGCTCCCGTCCATAGAGCAACCACCTACAGTAGAGCTTAAACCACTCCCAGTGCATTTAAAATATGCATACTTGGAGGAGGGTGACAAGCTGCTAGTAATCATATCCAAGAACCTTGATGGTGAGCAAGAGAAAAGGTTGCTAAAAATTTTAAGAAAACACAAAAAGACAATTGGATGAACCCTATCTGATCTACCTGGTATCAACCCATCTTTGTGTATGCATAGAATTCTCTTAGAAAATGAAACTAAACCTGTAAGGCAACCACAAAGACGACTTAACCCCTAATTCTAGATGTTGTAAAGAAAGAGGTAAGTAAGCTTTTACAAGCTGGCATTATCTACCCTATATCAGATAGTTCTTGGGTAAGTCCTGTACAAATGGTTCCAAAGAAATATGGAATTACAGTTGTAAAGAATGAAAGAGATGAGTTAGTTCCTACAAGAATTATCAATAACTGGAGAGTTTGTATTGATTATAGGAGACTAAATCAAGCAACCAGGAAAGATCAATAGGCATCACATCATTGCACTTGGTTCTTTTGGCCACCCAAAAGGACAATCTTTGGATACTTTTGTGTTCCTATGAAGTAGGGCTCGAAGCCACACACCATAAGACAAGGCTTCACCCCATCTGCATCTATATCTCCCTCTACATCCAAATTAACCTTCATTGTACGACTAAGACAGTCATAGATATAATAAAAATTTACAACCGAACAAATCTTCATAGTATGACTAAGACAGTCATATATATAACAAAAATTTGTCAACCATTCATATTGAAAGGTAACTTGAATCTTTTGGTTCTTACCAATTTTGATCCACATTCATTTCTTGATTGGACGACAAAGATCAATATTGACATTTAAGTGTATTACTTCTTCCAATTGATATTCATCACTCATGTCTCAATCTTCTAAAGAACCCAAGATTCGACCAATCTTATTTGCAATTGCTTGTGTTCAAAAGTTTAAAGGAACATTTTGAATTCGAACCTAAAAGGGTAAGGAAAAAAGATCCATCTCTAATGGTTGTTTCATTCCATCAAGAGGTTCAAGGGCTAAAATATATTTATCAAAAGACCATGATCCTCCTTTCAAAACAAAATGGAACGAAAATAAATTTTTACCAAAATTTATAATTTTTATAAAATTATTTGTTTTTCAAATATTCAACTGTATAATTTTAAAAGTCTTGACATTAAAACTATCAGATGTTGATAACTTGCCAACTAAAGATAGAAAAATTTATTCCTTACTTGCCTAGTAAAAAACATACCACAATCAAGTTTCACTATATCTTCAACCTTTTACCTTTTCTTATGGCATAATTTTGACATCAAACAAAAATTTGAATAAAAACTCTATTAAAACACCTCTATCAGCAAAAGACGATAACTAATATTAAGATTGGATTAAAAAAAAATTTACTTGACAACCATTATGGATAAAATCATTCCAGTAGAGACGTGAATGACTTAAGCAAATTTTTATCTTCTTTTTAAACTAATCATACTATAATATTCATCATAAAATAAGATTATTATCATCATAAATTTGATATTATAAAATAGTAATTTTATAACATAATAAAAAAATATTAAATATAAAAGAGATAATTATAATTTATGCAACCATAAAATAAAAATATATATTTAATGTTAAATTTTTATGTAAATAATAATATCTATTATGATAATTTTTAATTGATTTATTTAGAATAATAGATACTATTATATTACTTCAACTGAATTTATTTTTTATATTTATTTTGATACTTTAGAATTTTGGTAATTTTGAAACACTGTTATTTGTGATTTTGTACAGCAATTACATTATTTGGCTCTTGTTGATAGATTCTATATATTATTTTTTTCATCATCTCTAATTTTAGTAAAATTATTTTAAATTGTTTATATATTAGGTTTTTAAATTTAAGAATCTTGTAATATCAATTCTATCTTACAACAATTATTATTATAATATAATATCTTTTAATATTTTTATTTGTGAAAATATTTTATTGTGCTTTTGATATTTTTATATAATTATTTTCTAAATATTTATTTTCTTTTTATATATTACTTTGAAATTATTTTTACGGTTTGTAATACTGTTTTGTCGGTATTTTGATTATGTAATACTATATTGCTATTTTTATTTTAATAATATTATTTTGTTTCTATTTCTGATTCTATAAAAAATAGAATAGTATTTTAGAAATATTTTGTAATGTTATAATGTTATGTTTTGTAATTACTAAATATTATAATAGTATTATTAAAATATTCTTTATCTTTTTATTTTATAATAACTTTTTTAATAAGCCAAATTTTCCAATGATAATATGGTAAAGAGAAACAGAAGAAAAAATAACAGAAAATGCGACAAGAAATAAGAACAGAAGCTAAATAATAATAAAACAGAAAAAAAAAATAACATAATGCATTTAATGTGAAAGGATGAAATCGAATGATAGATGTCTATCATCATTCATAACTGTAAAAATAAACATGACATACTGTTAGATATGTAAGTACAATTAGGAAAAAGTAACAAAAATAATCAAACATGGCTGTGGGCTCAAAATGGTATTGAATAATATGAGAATGATTTGGCTTAATTTATTGCGAGGTTTAGTTTATAAAAAATGTTTTGTGCGCCGTCCACTCAAGGCATAGCCACAGACGTCCTTTTAATTGCAGGCAACTTGCTATAGAAAGAAATAAGAAACTTCCCGTTCAAAAATATCTTATATATCTTTCTTCATCAATCGTCAAAGGCTTAAAGACAAAGTAGATAACCAAAAAGTGTTACTTTACCAAAGAAAAAAAATTAGATAAAGCCTATATGTATGTTGGATTTCCTTCAAATAAAGGCATGTATAGGCGAATTTGGATTCCATGCAGTGAGAAACGGTTTATTTAGTGCAGCAAGCTCAATTATATAACAAAGGGCATATATATATATATATATATATATATATATATATATATATATATATATATATATAAACTCAACTGTGCCCTAATTTGATATAATTTCTTTTTGAAAGTAAAAAGGTTGCAACTAGCTTCGCTTGTAAAGTTTGAATTAATTTTTAACAATTGATATGTTGTATATATTGTATGGTTAAGTAAATCGGATGAACCATTCGAATTAACTAGGCTGATCAGTGATCAGTTTTTTACACCACTACTAGTATTTTGCTGATTTTTTTATTTCTATTCTTTTTTAGGTCATTTTTATTTTTATTCATAATATCTATTGTGTGGCGCATTTCTCCCCACATATTACATATGCCGGAAGTCTTTTCACACATCTTCAACAGATTAATGATGAAAAGCTTTAGTTCAAATTAATTATAAATTAAAGACAAAGATTGGACCATGATATGAGGGAGATTGGAGTTTTGTTGATAATGGAAATAGAGTAATGATAAGATGAATAATCAAGTTAGATGGGATTCTATTGAGTGTTGGCAAATAATTCTGCATAAATTAGAATAATGAAAAAAATTAAGGATACTGTTAAATCTTTTTAATATTTATTTATTAAATTAAAAATTTTGTTTTAATAATATATTATTTAATATTAATTTTTATTATGTTAAGTAGTAGGATAAAATTTGATAAATGTATTTTAAAAATACAACTTAACGAATATTTAAGTTAATAAAAAGATTTTTTTATGTTTTATTTTTTCACAATACTTTGTGTAGTGACTTTTTCAGCAAATATTAACATTAATCTATCAGTGAAAAATGAAAATAATGTATATAAAATCTTATTACGTAAAAAAACTCAACACACTATTAGATTCACTAATTAATTTGAAGCATCACAATCCGAAACAGTACCAAATAAAAGTGAGCTTGGAAGTGTTTTCACCCAATTGGGACCAAAAGCTAAGGCCTACTATCTGTATTTTTTTGCTCTAGCTCAGATCACAAGTTCCCAACCTATATGACAAGCGAGACTGAGATCCAAAACTGCTGGTCTTTCAAATCCTAGGTGCGCACTTTGGTAAGCCAGCAATTAGGAAACATTCTTGTTTATAAAAGTGTAAGGGTCCGAATAATTAATGAACTTTCCAAGTATATTGTAACAATTCGAACAGAGAAAGAAGGGAAATTTTTACATTAAATTGTAATAGTTCAATGAAGAATATGTCTCCATCAATTAAAGTCTGCAAATTGCCGTTGATTCAAAAACAGTAGGTGGTGTGGTCCAATATTTAAAAGCGAGAAGTACTTCTCATAAGCTTAAAGCTCATGCTCACCACATCTTGAATAGTACCCTACCATAATTTTTAAGGGCCACTCATTGGCCATCTATATTCAAACAAACTAATATGTTATAGACCCGAGCCAATTATTCAATTTTATTAACTACTATAGGTATTAGTAATTATTTTTTTAAAAAAAACTTGAAGTGTAATATTATAAATATATTTTATATTATTTTTAATTAAAATTAAAAATTATTTTAATAATTTTAATATAATAATAAAAATAAATATTGATTATTATTATAAAATTCTAATTTTAATTACACAACAACATTAAAAACATTTGATCTATATTTTATCCTTACTTTAATTTGCCGGCCAGGAGTTTATAACCAAAAAAAAAGATGTCATCAATCGGAACAACCAATTGTAGCCATTCATTCCTAGCAAGAACAAGAAGCAGAATTCCCAGTTTCTTAACTCGTTGACATTTATATATATATTGGTTTCAGAAATTTTTATATTTAAATTTACTAAAAGGATTTTAGGCTGGTTCGCCATCCTTTTCTTTAATAAGTAACCTTTCAAAGAGATGTGTCCACAAATATATTTGCATATTCACCATGTTCCCCATCAATAAATTAATTTTAAAGAAAAGTTTGACTGTGACACCTTCAATTTGAAAAAAAAATTATTTTAAATTTATGTGCACTTAATCATTGCTTCGTTCATAGAATTATTTAAAAATATCTTACATATTTCTGTTTTTTACAAATAGTTGTTCACATACTTCCAACTTTTAAAATCTATCGAGGTCAATTAAAACCATACAAATTATAAAATGTTAGATTTAATTGAAATTTTAGTATAGTTATTTTTTTTAAAAAAAAAGGTGTTAAAAACTTTAATTAAATTTAATAGTAAAAAATTTAAAAAATAATTTTATTTGAATGTCAAGGTAATATTATTTTAAAGAGTAAATGCAAGTATATATCTATTTTTGGAATATAATATTTAAAATTAATTTAAGTTACTAAAATATTTATTTGTCTATTGTCCTCAAAATCAGTTATACCCACGGCAAAAATTATTTTAAAAAAGCTAAGATTTAAACAAACAAATTATTGTACAAATGGATTTCGCTTGTCAGAGAGTGATCCCTAAATTAAACCAAGAGATGCGATAAATGATCTATGCTTTAGATTATAAAGTTGGTAAAGCAAGAACCAAATATTATAATATTAAGAAATAAACAGATAAAATTTTCCAAATATTCAAATAACTAGCAAATATCACATGCATTACACAAGTACTTGTAAATTCAAGAAACATTATATTCAAACATTGAATAGATGAATTTAAAAATTATAGATCAATAAAAATAGCTAAAATTATAAAAAAAATATGCGAATTTAAATAATAATTAAGAATAACGTATTATTTTTTAAACAATATATATATATATATAAATATATGAATAGGATTAAAATTCATTAATATTAAATATCAATTTATATATTTATATTAAATAATTTTTATAAAACATGATATTCATCAATCTAAGTATTAAATTGAAAGTTTTTATTTAATAATTATATATAATTTTATACAAATAAAATTATTATTTATTATATAATTTTATTTTAAAATATAATATATTGTTAAAATATAAATTATTAAATAATATATATGTAAATATTTAAAATATTTAAAATTTAATATATATATATATAATTATAAAAATATTTTGTATAATTTAATAATTAAATTAATAAATTTTATATTTTATAAAATTTTATTAAATAATATAAATATTCAATCTAATGTTACCATATTCTGATTTCTCACTATATATAATATTATTTTAATTCTTTCACATTATCCTGTTTTTTAAAATAAAATAATATTGGCAAGATAGAGAATTTGAGACATCAAGTGGGTGATGAAGGATCCGTTATATATAAGATGATATAGCATGCAGTGGAATGCCAGCGAGGAAGGTACGGGTCTCTGACTCTGACACCGAATCCAATTAAAAAGTAATCGCAAAACGCTTCCACTTCGCGACGAGACTCAGCGGAGAATGACTTCACATTCACACTACCCACCCGAGTTGGACGCCGACTCGGTCACCTCGTCCCCCCGCTCTGATCACTTCCACGAGGGGCCGCCACGTGTCCGCTTCATGTGCAGCTTCGGCGGCAAGATCCTCCCTCGCCCTCACGACAACCAGCTCCGATACGTCGGCGGCGACACCCGAATCGTCGCCGTCCACCGCTCCATCTCCTTCGCCGCCCTCATTCTAAAGCTCTCGAAACTCTCAGGTACCAAACCCGCCATTTCCCTCGCTTCGTTTCTTTTATTTTATTGTAATAATTTGTTGGGATTGATCGGTTGCAGGCATGAGCAACATAACGGCGAAGTACCAACTTCCAAATGAGGATCTGGACGCGTTGATCTCAGTGACGACGGACGAAGACGTAGAGAACATGATGGACGAGTACGACCGCGTCGCACTGAATCAGAACCCGCGGTCGGCTCGGCTTCGGCTTTTCCTCTTCCCCGAAGGCGAAGACTCTCGAACCAGCAGCATCAGCTCGCTCCTAAACGGCTCAGCCAACCGCGAAAACTGGTTCGTTGATGCCCTAAACGGTGGCGTATCGGGGCTCGAGCGAGGCCGCTCCGAAGCTTCTTCCATGGTCTCGGAAGTACCCGATTACCTTTTCGGATTGGATAATTCCGAAGAAACACACCACCACCACCAGCGTGAACCGAGACTCAAGGACCGACCCGTTCTCCATGACAACGTTTCCAGTTCGGATCCGGGTTCTCCTGCCCCGGTAGTTTCGTCCCCGTTTTGTTCCACGTCATCAGCGCCCTGCGTGCCCTCTATCCCCAATCTTCCTCCGGTTAAAATCAAACCCGTAAACCCGGTTCCCGATACAGAGTCCAGGGAAAATCAAATTCAAGATGAAACGGGTGGGCAACCTCAACCCAACCCGTACCCGAGTAACCCTGTAGTACACTATCCACAAGAAACTGCTTATTCGGGCCATTCTGTACAACCGGTTCCTGTTTTTTATGTTTCTGGTCCGGTTCAACCAGGAACTGTACCGGTCCAACAGGTTCCTATACAGGCACCGTATCCCTATGTTCAACAACCATTTCATGCCATGGTACCATCTCAGGTTCCAATCGGGTACCATCATTTGGGCCCTAGTTCGGGTCAAGTATACGGTGCAGGGGTGAGGCATATGACCCCATTGCACTCATATAGTCCATCTGCCGCGATTGTTCATGACGGTTTGAAACAGCAGATGTACCAAGCCGTGCCAAACTCTGGTCCAGGTCCGGTTCACCCGGCAATGGCCATGATGGGTGGGGATGAACCACAGAGAGGTGGGGCGGAGTTTGTTCCGGGTCGGGGCACCAATTCGCTAAATAACTGAACCACTTTTTGTTTAGCAGTCTAAAATCCTTGATCATGCAAATGGGTGGTTAATCTATGTGTGCTTGCATCATCAATTTTCACTTTTTATTCGTTCAACGCATAAAATAGCCAAGAATGGTATATTTCATAAAATTGTTTTAGCAAGTAGTTTATAATTACTGTCGTATATTAAAAAGGACAATGTTAATAATTAATATTTTCGTTATGCTAATAGTAATTTTTTGTTTCGGGGGATATTAGTCTCGGATATTTACAATATCAATACTTTGCAGATTTTTATGACCTTTTAGCTCTTCATGTAAAGCAAAACCAGTGCAGGGTTGCCTGAGGAGGTTGATTTAGTTGTTGTTTTTGTTTTATAACGGAGACAATGAAATTTAAATTAATACTTTATGTAAATTATTTAAATTTATTATGATTAAGTTGACTGTAGATTAGGTTTATTTAGTTAATAGCATGGAATATATATATATATATATATATATATATATATATATATTTACTTTTTTTTAATTTTATAAACTTTATTTATTTTTCATTTTTCCCCATTATTGTATCATCTCTCTTCAATTATAAATATTTCTCCGTGTTGTATGTCCACAAGCAACAAAAAGGTGGGAATCTTTTGATCTGATCTCAACTTATCTAAAGGAACGAACTTTGTATTTTTGTTATTAAAGAAATTAAAGAAACATCCAAATTTTGTGACAACAATGAGAAATATATTACTAATATCAAAATTAAATTTAAATTTTTTTTTCTCTAAAATCGTATTCACAGACACACTCTTAAACTCTGGTTTTAGCCTGCACGAGAATTTCTAAGGTACGGTGCTCAAATGTTATTTCGAGTAACTGTATTATTTTAGTTATAATACTGAAAATTTAACTAAAGTAGAAAACATATTATTTGTATCACTATATTTATAGACATTCTATGATTCAATATATATATATATATATATATATATATATATATATATATATATATATATATATATTTACGTCTTTAAGAGAGAGAAATTAGGATTGTGCTGAAGAAAACCAAAGTGAATGGTTGGAGGCATATCGCGACATGCGCATCAAATATCGCCACTAGTGTATTATTTTGCGACGTGGAACATGATGTCAGAGAAATATTTAATTAGCCACTGACACGTATAAGGTATTTTTCATATATAAATTATTTTTTATACAAGCACGCGTGAAATGTCAGTCTAAATTATTGAAATGAAATTTAAATTTTAATTAAAAGTCACTAAAACCATATCTAATATTGTACTTCAATTTTATCCTTTAAAAAATACCGAAAAAATTTCGTGAAAGAGATCATTTGATCAAACTGAAGAAATGCTTTACCCAATGCGGACATGCAGCAGAAGCACAATGCACACGTGATATGCCATGAATGATGAAACAAAGGCAGTATACATTCCATGCAACCCCACGCCCCCCACCCACTTTGGGGAGCCTATTTCTACTATAATGAAATTGTCCAGTTTATGTGTCTAATGGTAATTTTGTAGGTTTTTTTTTTTTTACAAAACATGAAAATTTTCAATTAATAGAATTTTATAATTTCTTTTATAAAAATGAGGACATTTCTTTTAAATAGATATTTTCTTTTTTTCTCGTACGCTTTTACACACCGGTTAATGTTATGTTAATATGCAATGTAGTAAATGCTGGAAAAACTTCTTGTTAGAATGTTAGTTATGCACGTGATTTGTAATTAAGTACATGTTGTTATCAACCAAACTTTACACGTAATTTTTTTTTTCTTTTCCTTAGAGGAATCATGTAACGATAGAGATTTTAGGGTTCAAGTTATCATTTTAGAAATGATTTTAACTATCCTACCCCAGGTTAGAGAATTTATCATGATAATGTAAAAATTAATATAGATAATTTCAATCCAATATTGTTTAACTTGTTAAGGAAAATCAAGTAAGTTAGAAAATATCAAATAAAATAAGTGAGAAAAATCAATTAGCAGAAATAAAAAAATTATGGAATATCTCATTATAAAGACAACAAATGAAGAAATTATAAATAAAATTAAATATAAAATTCTTTGAGGAACTAAAAGAAGGATATCATAAAATATTTCATTATGAAGATAACAAGTCAAGAAATTATAGACAATCCTAATTTTACTAATTGTTGTAAAATATCTCTTAAGTCTCTTCGGTAAGTTTACTAATTTACTGTTTCATAAGGAGATTTTCCATGATTTCCTTCCTTCTTTTATGCTAATTAATTTTCTTCCAATATTATTTGATTTTATTTTCTATTCTTTGATTTTCCTTAACAAAACTAATTTGTTTACCTCATCCAAATATGTCAACATACAAAAAGCTTAATTGTTGTTCAAAAATCTTTTAAAACAATGACATGGTGAACTAACTTAATTAACAAAATCATGTATTTAACAGTGTTATTAGCTGTGAATATAATTCCAGCTACAAAAGGTGACAGTGGAGAATCCTCAAAATGAAGATGGTAAAATCTAGTCAAATGATCTATGAATAAAAAACTAGCTGCAGTTAAGTATTCAAAGTCCAATATATATTTTAGAAGGTACTATCAGTTTTTTTTTATTTAAAAAGGAAAAAAATTAGTAGTTATAAAGCATAGTCAAAAGTCATAACTCATCATAGAATAATTTAGTCTTCATCAGTACCGGTTAAAATTAATTATTCAAATCAAATCACTTAAAAAAATAGATTTTTTATGGATATTTTTAAAAAGTTGTATAAATTATACAAACTATATTAAATTAATATAAAATATATTAAATTTTGATGATTATACAATTTGAATCATTATTAAATATCTTTCAACAAATAATTTTTAAGGAATATAGATTTGTCAAAAAATTTTTATAAAAGTTAAAATTATTATTAGACAATTTTTTTTAGTAAATATATATCTAATAAATCATGATCACTCCATTTAATTTAACAAAAGAAAAAAAGGATTAACAGTTACTAAGCATGATTAAAAGTTACAACTCATCAAAGAATAATCTAGTTTTTATCACATATATTTATAGACATATAATCTTTAATATTTTTATATATAACTATATTATATAATGTAATTTTAACTTAAAATAGAAAACAAAGGTAAAATAGAATAAATCATTCTCTTAACATGAAAATAAATTTAACAAGATTTATATTAGAATTTAGAATCTTTAAAAATAGGAATTAATAGAAGTTATATATTGCTTAAAAATACCTTGAAAGATTGTCTTTTTCTGTATCCAAATGTATAATTCAGAATAAAATCTTTCATTTATATTCTTTCTCTCTGGTTTTGATGCAACCATGAGTAGTCCAAATATATACAAAGCAATGAAGATTCTATCCTTTTATAGAAAAATACATGTAACCTAATTTTTATTCATCATTGATATCAGACTAGTTAGGTCTTATACAAAATTTTTTAACACACTTGTCAATTGGATTTAAGTTTAATAAACATATATAATGATGTTTTTCAAAATTTATAATGTATCACTTAAAATTATATGAACTTATAAAAAATATTAAATTATCTATTCAACAAATTTTTATAAAATCAAAATTATCAAAAAAAATTTAATTAAAATAAAAATTTTAATAGAACAATCAATAAATAAAATAAAATAATTTCAATGAAACTTCAAACTTCTCTTTCTAGCAAAAATTGAGTATATAAAATCTACTTAAGATTAAAAACTTGAAATGATAAAGTTAGAAAACTAATAGATTCAACAATTTTTTGTTCACAATAAATTAAAATATAATTAATAAATAGATAATAATTTATTGTTGAAAATAAAAAATAAAATAATGTGCAAATAATAGTCCAGTTAGGTGGTTAGAGTTTTTAAGATTATCGTTTTCTATGTTTACCTGTTATGATAAAACATTTAACATGGATTATTTTTAATGAAAATGAAACAAAAAAAATTAATATTAATCATAGGCTTAATTTTTAATTTTAGGATAAATTAGATTGATATTTTTTAAAATTTATTAAAAAATATCAAATATTTTTTTATTTTTATATCATTTTAATCTCTTGTATATATATAATATTATAAATATTTAGGAAAAAAACTTATATAATTATATAATAACAAAAGATGTGGAATGTTATATTTTTATATAAATTAAAAAAAATTATATATAAAGATGAAAATGAAAGAATATTAAATAATTTTTTAACCAATTTTAAGGGATATTAATGTAACTTTATCTTAATTTTATGTTTTTCTATAATTAAAAATAATAATGTTCTAATTTTTAAGAATAAGAATTAATTATGCATCTTCTACTAATGTATATTACAATTTTTCCAATAAAAATTATTAATTAAATTTTAATAATTGTTGAGCTTTTAGACTCTTTCTAACACCATCGATGCATGCAAATGAAAAAGATATATAAGTAATGTTTTCTCTTTTTGTAAAAGTTAATCAATGGTTAACAGGTATAAAGATACAACTGCATAAACAAAGATTAGTGTCTCATGTCATAAAAAATATTATTAAGGTTTTGCAAATTATCCTCAAAACCCACTACAATTGCGTGTTTGAATAGAAGATTTTTAAAAAGGAAATTATTTGTAAAAAGAATTTAAAAGAGTAAATCAATAGTTTATTTTTTAAAATTATTAATGTTATCACAGTTAAAAAATTATCATTTAGTAGTCAACATTTGTGAGCAAATCAATTAGATTTATAATTGCAACAAAACCAGACTCGAAGAAGAGATGTGATTATTTAGGAGCGAATATCAATTCAATTGCTAACACTTCCGTCGCTAAATTTCTGTTAGCGATCAATAATATTCCATCACTAAATTTTTGTTAGCAACTGAATTAGCAACCATTTATAAATTTGGTATCCAAATAACGAAAGTAAAAAATAAAAAAATAATAACAATTAAATAATAACCAATATATTTTAGTCATTAATTTAAATTTTAGAGATTTGGTTGCTAAAGTTAATAATCGACTAATTTCAGTTGCTAAAATTATAATTTATGTTAATGATCCTATCTTTTGTCCTCTTCTTGATGCTATTGCTATCACTATTGCTTCTCTATATTTTATTTTTGTTACAATAAGGGGCGAAGCCCAAAACTCAAATTAAAATTCTACGAGGTATGCCATGACCCTCTTGATCTTCCTGTAGCATTTGTATCAGACTTGGTGGGGGGTCATTCCAGATCCGGACTTGCTCCCCTTGCTTAAGACAAACAACAACCATTGCATCAGCACATCTATTGGCTTCTCTATACACATGTTGCACAGTAACCCTCCACTCTCTGTGAATCAGTTCTTTTAACTCTCTTATCACTCCATGATGAAGTCTGGTTGGAGTTTTACAATTCAAAATTTCAACCGCTACCGAGGCATCGCTTTCAACCATGATCTGTCTGAGGCCCAGCATCCAACAGAGTTTAAGGCCTTCCGCTATTGCATAAAGTTCAGCAGCCAGCGAGTTAGTAACAACTAGTTTACTTGTGAATCCTTGTATCCATTCTCCTGAGGAACCTCTAATGACGCCTCCACATTCTGCTCTTGCATACTTGGTAAAAATCTCATCAACGTTGAGTTTAACCCAACCTTTATCAGGGCGAATCCAGGAAATTAAGGAGATATATTCTTTCATGAGGTCTTCATTCCACCTTAAAGTGTATTGTTGGTGATGCTTACGGACCTGAATAGCCGGGGATAGCGGTCTCACAAAATCATCTTCATGGACCGCTAAGTTTCTCCAATACCAAGCTAGCCAACATCCTGTAGCGAAAATTTCAGGCCAGTTGATTTCAGGCGAGAAAAGCTTGGGGTTCATCAGGTTCTTTCTCAACTAATCTCTATTGGAATCCGTGAAGAAGGCTTTCCAATGGCATCTCGACACCAGTTGTTTCCACATCGGCTTAATTACTAGACAATCTCTCAACGCATGTACTTGATCCTCTGAGGAGAGATGACATACTAAACAGAAGTCTCCTTCTCCACCCCATTTGCTGGTGATTCTTCGCGTGGGTAGCCTATGGTGAGCTGCCAACCACATAAAAACGCGGATGCGTTCAGGAACTTGAAGTTTCCAAATTACTCTCCACTTATTGTTCCTATTGCCTTGAGAGGAGTTCCTGAGCATACTATAAGCACTAGCCACAGTAAAGTTGCCATTTCCTTCAGGACACCAGCAGATTTCCTCTCCTTCTGCACCACTAGCCAGGCTGGTATTGGTGGCGAAAGTATCCTTCAATTTGACCATGGCTTTCCAGAGCCTTGAGTCTGTCTTTTTGGCCTCCAAACATCTTGTTTCTTCACTTTGTCTCCCATATTTTCCTTTTAGGACTTGAGCCCAAAGGCTTTCTGGTTCGGAGTTCATCTTCCACAGGAGTTTCAGTAAGAAGGCCTCATTCATAGAATGTAGATTCTTTATGCCGAGCCCTCCTTCTTCCTTGTTTTTGCACACTTGCTGCCAAGAGATCGCATGTCTTCGCTTCTTCCCCTCTTCGTCACCCCACAAGAACTTTTTTTGGTCCTTTTCCAGCTCGTCAAGGATTCCTTTCGGAATGCTCTCATGTTGCATTGGGTATAGCGCCATGGAGCTCACAGCGGATTTTACAAGGGTTGTGCGACCCGCAAGGGAAAGACAGGAAGCCTTCCACCCCTGCAGCTTCTTTTTGACCTTCTCTACTGCAGTCTTGAATTTATCTTTCCTGTTTTTATGATGCACAATGTTAGCACCCAAATATCTGCCTAATTCTTCCACTTGCTTGAAGCCACTTTTGAGGCTTATTGCTCTTTTATTGGCGGCTGACACATTAGGAGAGAAAAAGATAACCGTCTTCTCCTGGCTGACCCGATGCCCTGACATCTCTCCAAACTTCTGTAAACAGCTTTGGATAATCTCAAGTTGCGAAAGACTGGCTTCCGCAAAAAGGACCAGGTCATCAACAAACATCATGTGGGATACAGAGGGCCCATTTCTCCCCGCTTTCATCCCCTTCCACTTCTTTTGTCAGACACTATCTTGAATTAAGTGTGTCAGTTTCTCCATCCCTAAGACGAACAGGTAGGGTGATAGGGGGTCTCCCTGCCTGAGTCCACGAGATGTAAATAACTCTTCTAATTTGCAACCATTCCAGATAATGTTTGTGTTGGTTGTTCTAATACACGCCATGAGTCTAGTGATCATGTTACTTGGGCAGTGGAGCTCCTGAAGGACTTTTTCCATGTAATCCCAACTAATACGATCGTAAGCTTTTTCAAGGTCGATCTTAATTGCCATGAAGCCTTTAGCTCCCTTCATTTTCTTCATAGAGTGTATCAACTCATTAACAATAATGATGTTGTCATGTATTTTGCGCCCCGGCACAAAACTGACTTGGAAGGGGGAAATAAGTTCACTGATCATACATTTAAGCCTCTTGACTATGATCTTAGAAAGCCCTTTATATATCACATTACAAAGAGAGATAGGCCGAAATTGGTTTACCTTTTCTGGAAACTCCACCTTAGGAACCAAGGTAATCAGAGTTTTGTTATACTTCATAATGTTGCCTGGGTTCTCCCACATCCCTTTCACAGCTTCTATAACTTCCGGTCCAACAATATCCCAATTCCTGTGAAAGAAAATGGCAGGAAACCCATCCTCCCGCGGAGCCTTGAGACTGCCAATGGAGAAAATCGCAGATTTGATTTCCTCTGCATCAATGTCCTTTTCTAACCCCTGCCAACGAACATCTTCAAAGGCCGGCCAGGAGAACTTGGACTGATGCCACGACCTATTACCAGAATCCTCAGAGAAGAGATTAATGAAAAAAGAGTTGACTAAGTCGCCGGCTTGCTGGTCTTCCTCGATCCACTCATTAGAATCGTTTTTTAACATACTCACCTTATTTCTCCTTCTTCTTACAGCAGTTTTGGAGTGGTAGAACTTCGTATTTCTATCCCCATCATTCAGCCATTTAGATCTAGCTTTTTGGAACCACAGTAATTCTTCTTGGTTTAAAACTTCCTCAAGCTCTTTCTTCAATTGCTGATCCAATTTCTCAAGGAACGGGTTGTTATTATTTTGGTCCACCCGTTGGATGCCTTCAATTCTTCTAATTAGCTCATTTTTCCTTTTCCTGATATGCCCAAAGACATTGGTGTTCCAGTCTTTAAGTTTTGGAACTAGACTTGATATTTGGCATTCAAAACCTGTATCCCTTGTCCAGTTCTCCTTCAAGAAGCCTTTAAATTCCTTATGCTGTAACTAGACTGCCTCAAAGCGAAACGGTCTGTTCTCTGGGTTGACTCGTTCCTTTAATAAGTGGATAATAAGAGGGTGATGGTCTGATTGGAGACGAGGCCCCACTTTGACAAACCCATCACAAAATTCCCTTCTCCACTCAGAATTGCACAAACATTTGTCAAACCTTTTAAACAGCCTGTTTGCAAATTGTGTTATAGGCCCTCGCCAAGTATACTTTGGGCCTTCAGAGCCCAAATCAATGAGGTTACATTTGGATATGTTGTCAGAAAATCTCTTACACTTTCTTTCATCTATCACTCCACCCCCACGCTGTTCTTCAGGAGAAGCAATGTCATTAAAATCTCCCGCTAACATCCAAAGGAGAGCCGTATTAGAAGCTATAATTTCCAGAGATTCCCATAATTGTCTTCTTTCTAATTCTCTTGGGCTCCCATAGACGGCAGTGAACATCCATGGTCTTCTCCCAAGCCCACTGATATGGCAGTGAATAAATTGGAAATGCTTGGCTGCAACTTGGATTTTAATGGATTCGTCATCCCATAGGATCCAAATTCCCCCAGACATACCTCTAGCCTCCTCAATGATATGAAGCTTAAACCCCATTCGCTTAATAGCTTTAAGCGCATTGACCCCGCTACAACGAGTCTCCACTAATACAACAATTTTGGCACGGAATTTATTTTTGATTTCTTTTAGAGCTGTACTGAACGCCTTTCCAGCAGCTCCTCTTGCGTTCCATGTAACTATCATTAAAACTGATAGAAAAGCAAGTGGGTAACCAATAGAAGACACTTAATTATGCACCTGGGATGAGCCAAGCCCGTTCGGCTCGTGTTGCTCATTGGAATTCGGCCTCTGAAGACTCCATTGATTCTCTACATCGGAGAGACCAGGGAAGAGGTTAGGGTCAGGTGGAATCTCCTCTTCAAGCTCCATGACATTTTCAGATAGGCACTCTAAAAATTTGTCTGGATTGGGCTCAGCCATCATAGTTTCCGGTAGCCCAACATCTGAGTCTCCATCCTTTGCTGGTGACTCAGTGGGCTTAATATATAGGGCCTTTGGGGGGTTCACCTTAAGCCCATTTTTGTTCTCCTCTGAATGGCCCAAAGATGTCGCCTTACGAGCCCCCTTGTTGATCTCCATGAAGTCACGTTTTTTGCCCAAGTTGCTTCCATTCTTCGCCCCCTTTTCGCCCCTGGGTTGACTTATTTGAGAGTGGACTCCATCCTGCCCATCAGTTACCTTCTCTTTCATCTTTTCTGTACCGTTCGCCTCTGACATTTTCTTTTCACTATTTTTCGTATCAAGCTTGGCAGTAGAGCTTTTGGGCCCCACGAAATTATCCCCCTTTAAGGTACTAGGAGGGATATTGGTAACATCATGGAAGACTTCTCGAGGGACTTCTTTCTCTCCCCTCGTTGCTTTGTCAGACTCCAACTTACTGAGAACGGCAAACCTTGAAGAGACATTTTGCTTTTCCTGTCTCTCATTCTGCCCCTCAGACAATTTCTTGCTGCTCTCTCGTTGACCGCGTTTCCTCCTTTTCCTCTGGTCATTAACTTTCATCCATTCACCATAGCCATTACCGCCTCCTACCTCCGTCTGTGGACCTTCTCCGTCCTTTGTTTGGTTTTGCCCTCCTCCAAGCATTCTCTTATTTTGCAGCTCCTCTTTCTTCTTTGGACAATGAATTTCCTCATGTCCAAACTTGCCACAAGCAAAACAGATCTGATGGAGGCCTTCATACTCAATTTTCAGAAGATTTCCATCTACCTCATAAGCTGGAACCAGGGGAGCATTTAAGTCAATCTCAACACACATTCTTGCATACATGGTTCTAGCTCTCCTGAGAGTCATCTCATCCACCTTTATAGCCTTGCCAATCTTATTTCCAAGATTATAGAAGAATTTTCGGTCATAGTAGTCACCTGGGAGACCAGGGAGTCTAACCCAAATAGCTATATTACGGATCTTCTCAGCTCTAGAGTTGAAATTCCTCTTCCATGTCTGAACAGTGAGATAGTGATTATTAATGAGCCAGGGACCACCCTCAAGAGCAAAGAAGTAGTTATCAATGTCTTGGAAAGAAGCAATAAAGAAGTCGTTGCCTATATCTGATAGTTCCACAGTACCCGCTTTTCCCCACATTAACTGGACCCTCCTTCTTAATTGCATGTAGCCAATACTACCACCTAAAAGCTTTATAATGAGAGATTTTCCCCATTTTTTCTCCAGTCTTTGTTTTTCCTTTTCAGAGAACTCAAGCCGCGGCCAAGCTTCTGTGTCTGTGACTGTTACTCATATTTTCATGTCGTCTTCATCACTGTCTACTAAGTTACCATCCCAATATTCCTCAACAACCTCATCCATGGGGTAGTTCTTGCTATTCGACTGACCAGGTTTGAGAGCGTCCTTGTACGAGACGGAGCCTGCCCCACATGGTTTCTCCAGTGGTACCCCAGCTCGGGTGGGTAAGGGTGTTTCAGGAACTGCACTAACTTCTTCATGCATCCATTCTTCATCCCGGGGAGGGATAGCCACGTCACCAGAGAATCCACCATCTTTTTTTCTGGGATTTATGACTTAAACCCTTCTCCTTCAGCACTTGGGCCGCTGCCTCAGCAATAAAATCAGCCAAAGAAGGTTCTTTAGTGACCAGGTGAGCGGACTCTGCATTTTCCATCTTATTCAAGTTTTCATTGATGCTTCCAATCGGCGACGGACGTCCACCAGGGGGGCGGTCAGGGGGCTGTTTACGTCCACTCTCATCCCTTCCTCCTCGTGGAGATCTCTCTCTCTCTCTCTCTCTCTCTCTCTCTCTCTCTCTTTCCACACTACGATCTCGTTCTCTCTCGCTCATTTCGTTATTGTTTTGATTTTTTTTTATTTTTTATTTTTTTTTTGCCTTTATGTTCAAGCAGGAAAGTGTGCTGCAGTTTCTCAACCTTTTTTACTACAATTCCTTTTCACTAACCCTAATTTTCTTCGCTTCTCATTCTTCCAAACATTTCACAACAAACAACAAATAGAACAATTTCACGTTTTGAAACCTAACCTTTTCTTTGGAATCTCTTTGGCTTCAACAACAGCTGTTGAGTGTCCATATTCCTCTTTCCTCTGTCTCAGTTCTCAGTTCTCACGCCGCTACTTTTCCAAGAGAAGGTCTGGTTTGCTCAAGAAAGCTCACGAGATCTCCGTTCTTTGCGATGCAGAAGTTGCTCTTATAGTCTTCTCCACTAAAGGCAAGCTTTTCGAGTACTCCAGCGACCCTTGGTACTCCAGATGGGAAGCAGGCAAGTGTTTCTTCACCTCCCCTTCATAAGTGGTCAATTAAAAAGTGAAAATAGACCGCAAAATCACAGATCGGAGATGCTGAATCGCTGATTGTAGATTCACGATTGAACAAAGACTGTCGTTGCTGTTGAACCACGAAGACGCGCCACGAAGCACTTAAAGGAAGACGATCTAGATCGAAGTTGATGCACTGGTTCTGTAAAGGGGTGCCCACCTTCTAATGCATTGCTTTCTGGAATAGTATCACTATTTCCAAATCGCACTAGTCGTCACCACCGACGACCGAATGATTCCGACGCCGTCAAGCCGTCAAGACTTTGAGAAGTGACCTCTGAGCAGGCAGTGGGCAAAGGAAGTTTGTAATGTTTTATAATCAAACCCGTTCCTACTATCAAGTTATTCACTCAAAATATGCTCTAACATCAATTATTGCTTCTCTATATTATCAATGAGTGGATCACCCTCTTGTCCTCTCTCCCTCCCTCTGTCATCCCCACCCACTCCCAGCTCCCACCCTAACCCCGCCACATCCACCCCGTCACTCATCTCTATCTCCACCTTCAACCCTTTATTTATTTATTTTTTCTCACTACCACCTTTTACACATAACTCTGCCCCTCTAGCTCCTATCATCTTCAATTTTGTTTTTGTAAATTGTATTTTATTTTTTAATCATTTTTTATTTAATTTATATTTTTATATTTGTTATTAGTTAATTGTTTGTTTATTTATTTAATGTTAATTTAATTTATTAATTGTTTTCAGATTATTTAAATTTTTTAATTTATTAAATTAATTAGTTTAATGAATTTAGGTTAGTAAATTTATTAACTTTGTTAGTTTGCTAGTTATTGTTAATTTATTTTATTAGTAAGGTTATTATTTTATCATTGTCATTATATTGAATTAGTTAATTTAAGTTATTATCTAACTTAGGTTAGTGAAATAGTTAATTTATTAATTAATAATTTTAAGTTGGTAAGTTTATTAATTATTTTAATTTAGGTTAGTAAATTAGGTTTTTTTTGTAACTTAGTAAACATTTTAGGTTTCTAAATTAGTTTTTTTAGCAACTTAGGTTAGTAAATTAAATAATTTATTTTACTTTAGGTTAGCATATTTGTTAATTGTTTTTAAATTGAGGTTGATAAATTTTATTTAGTAAAGTATTTTTGAAACTTAGATTAGTAAATATTTTAGGTTAGGAAATTAGTTATTTTTAAAAATCAGCTTAACAATTTTTTAGGGTAGTAAAAGATTTGTTTAATTTATATTTCTACAATAATTTATTTTAATTTATGTTACAGAATAATTATTTATGCATATGTTAATTAATGTAAATAATTTTATTTAATTTAACTACAATAGTTATTTATGTCCATTCCGTACGGTGCGTTATTGAAGTTAGTATAACTTTACAACAAAATATGAAATAGTGACACATGTGTAGAAAATTAATGTATTTATCGTGTCCTATATATGTATTTTAATTAAATTATGTAAGTTTATATGTAATTTTTTTATATTTTTAGTAATTATATTTTTATTTATTTTTATCTTATGCTAAGATTTAAGACGTCCAAACTTAGTCCACAATGCATAGCACACTTCAACAATTTGACTTACAATTAAATTATGGAACTAAATAATTATATGAATACAAATAAATTGTTATTTTTATGAGTGAAAAATATTTAACATAATTGATGATAACAAAGTTTAAAAGTTAAAAAATTGTTATTTCACGGGTAAGAAAATATTCAATAATATAAAAGAGATTTTGTAAAAAAACTTAATAGTAATAAAATTTTATATTTAAATAAGATAATTAAAAAGAAGAGTATTGGAATAAGATAGAGAAATATAGAAAAACATGCAAATAGTAATGAATATAAAAAAATTAGAATGATGA
The DNA here is from genome assembly GCA_037954105.1 of Canavalia gladiata. Lineage (NCBI taxonomy): Eukaryota > Viridiplantae > Streptophyta > Magnoliopsida > Fabales > Fabaceae > Canavalia > Canavalia gladiata. The sequence continues at coordinate 72,719,305 of CM075658.1, forward strand.
ACTACTATATTAAAATAAAATAGAAAAATAATAATATTGGAATAAGATAAAAAATGACAGTGAAATAAAATAAAAAAACATAAAAAACTAAAATTAGAATAATAGAAAAATAAATATTAGAATAAGATTGAGAAACCGTAGAAACATTATGACAGTAGAGAAAATAATTATGTTAGAAAAAATAGAAAGAATAATGTTAATTAGAAATAAAAAAAAATAAACTAATAAAATACATAAAAAAATATGTTTTATAAATAAAAAATATAGCAAATTTTTACAAATAAAATATATATATTTTTTAATAATTAAATTAGTTAATTTATGCAATATTGCTAAAAAAAAATTCATGATGTCTTTTCCTTTGATGTATGTCTTGTAAACTTGAATTTCAAGTTAGGAGGATAATGTATATGTTTTACTGTAGTTGTTTAATTCCATATACTTGTATTTATGAAATTTTTGTTTTCTGTTTAAGATTTAGTATATTATTGACAACATTTGCTTGTTGAAAAAGATTTATTACATTAAATTTTTAATTGTTAAGTTGGATAGTTTAAAAACTGAGTGTATGTTATGTTTAGTAAAATTTTGGTTTATTACATTTTATTATACTATTTGAAATAGATATTTGATAGTAGTATCAATTCATCATTATCAAATCATATATTTAAAGATGATTATGAAATGTTATTTAAATTTTGTTAAATATTAAATATAAAATATGTGAATTAATGAATAACTATTATTAAAGTGTTGATTTTTTTTAATAACATAAGTTTTTAATTTTTGAATTTAAAGCTGAAGAAGTTGAAGGTTGTTTAATGTGTTGTTTTCATGTAAAATGTTGATTTTTTTTATGGTTATTGGAAAAGTAATGAACATTTTTTAATAATAAAGATAGATAGATTGGATAATAATACACATGTAAATAATAATTATACAATTTAACTTGTAAAGTTTATTGAGTTTATAATTAGTAATTTTTTTTTTAAATTATCCTAAGCTAAGGTATTTTTTAAGAAATATAGTTGTACATAAATATCATAATTTGGATCATGTTATATGAAGGTTCTACTGAAAATTAATATTATCAGATCCATGCCGCCACCTTCACCCATTGTCCTTCCACAACAATTGTATTATAGTATGGATGATTGAAGGAATAGTTCAATTCCATTGAGCTAACATTAATGAATCATGCTCATCTTCAAGATAAGTGCAATGATAGAAGAAATTGAAATGAAATTGGAAAACTAAAAAAAATACTTTAATTCTAAAATTAAAAAAATCTATAATATATTAACAATTGCACAGACTCTATTTTAGGATAAATGTGAAATTGCACAAAATTAATATTTCAAAATTTTTATTGTGTTAAGAAAACAGTGATAAGTTTAAGATTAGGTTGCATAAAAATATTATTATTATTATATATATATATATATATATATATATGAATGTATAGTATTATTTAATGAATATGCAAATAATAGTGTGATTATTTGCTTAAAATGTAAAAATAATCAATTTAAAACTATAGTGAAAAAAGGATGTTAAAAAAGCTTGTCCTTCAAAAAATGTATGTATTTTTTAATTACACCGACTTCAACAATTTTTACCATATAATGGCGACAACTTCTTGTATGTGATGGCATCTCTCGTATGTGATAGCATCATATGAGTTAAAAGGAGCCTAGGGTCTTGTATCTTCCATAACGATCCTTGCAATGTCATATCAGGATAATGATCATTGCAATGTCATATCATGATTATGCCATGATGGATTCAATCTGTTTGGGTAACATTATATGTTTGACCGTCATTTTGATTTCATATAATTCTTTTTCTTGATAAATATGTATAAAGAGAAATTTTATTTTCCTAATATATAATCATTGTTCTTGTCCAAAAAATCTAAAGGCAAACATTAATGTTTACATGTAACCGTTGGTCAAAGAGTTGGCAACATTATGAAGCAAAAGATCCTGATGTATGATATTTTCTTGAAGCAGAATTTCAATATGCAGACATCTATGCAGAATTTTAATATGAAGACATCTGTAACGTGGACAATTAATAAAATTTTTTTATTGCATTCTTTTGCATGTAACTAATCTCAAATGTCTTTTTTCTTTTTTGATACTTAAGAGTGCGAGAGGACAAAAACTACCTTTAAAGTACTAAAAATAATCCATCTTTCTTTGCTATCTTAGAAATTAGGTTGTCTTCCCAAACCTTTTAAATTTCACAAAATTCATTGTCAAAGTTATTTAAAGAAGCTATTTTGCAAGCAACTCGAAAGATAGTTAAAACATGTGTTAATTAAGTAAAAAAGTGTTAGAGGAAGTGAATCTTTAAAGTGTAGAAAAAGTAAAAAAAAATGTGCATAATTTTTTTAAGATGTGGATAAATATTTTTCTTTAAATTTAAGTAAAACTAAGATTTGATAGCAAATTTTTTTCATAAATATTATATAGACTATTGAGTATGTTTTGCATTTTTAAAACTCAAGCAGCAACAATGATATTTATATAATGATAATTTTACTTTCACCTTTTGTGTATTAAAAATAAAATTAAATAAATTTATGAATGAAAAAAGAAAATAAAATAAAAATTAATTGTGTATGAAAAATATTCTTATTTATAAACATTGCATGCTTTTTAAAAAATAATCATATTTATTTAATTAATGTTATTTCATGAAAAATTACACCTTTTCAAAATATTTATTCAATAAAAAATCATAATATTTTACTTGATGACTTATATACAAGAGGTATTATAAAATTAATTTGTATCTTTATAAATAAACATATTTTTAATTTAAATAAAATAAAATAATTGTTTTAAGTTAAATAAATGAATATAATATTTTATTTTAAATAAAATAATATAATTTTTTAATATAAAATAATACCTTTCATGAAGTAACATATTTTTTCGTATTTTAAATTTTTTTCATAATTTCTAATGAAAAAAGAAATTGGTGCTCGAAATTTTTGAACTTTATAACTTGTTATTTGTGATACACTTTTTTTATTGCTTTAAAATAAGTTGGTGACTTATTTTAAAATTTATAAGGTTTATAAATCTATTTAAAATTTTACCATAAAAAAGATTGTAAATAGAATTAAATCTTATATAAATGATTAATTAAAAAGGTCTAAACTTTAAGTAAAATAAAGAGTTTGTAACTTCAACTATATATTTTAGAATATATATATTGAATATTAACTATGTACAAATACAATAACATATAAAAAAAATCACATAATATGTATATATAAATTTAGATATACATCAAAACTAAAGTAAAATAAAAAATATTTATTTTAAAGTTAAAGTAATATATACAAATTTTATAATAAATATAAAATTTTTTATAAATATAATAAATATAAATATATAATATATAAGATAAATAAACATCTAAATAAGTTAGGCATCATTCAGGATGATTTTAAGTTTTTAGTTTTAAAAATTTTAAAAACTAAAATCAATTTTTATTTTCAGTTTTTAATTTTAATTTTTAGTTTTTAAAAATTATTACAAAAATAAATTAAGACACTTTATTATATTACTTTTTTATAAATTTAAAAAATATATAAATAAAAATATTAATTCAAAAAATTAAAATATATCAAAATAATATAAATTTTAAAAAAATAATAAAATTAAACAATAAGAATAATAACAATAAGAATAAAAGTAATATTTATGAAATAATGGTAATTATGTGATGGTTATGATATAAAGAATATTATATAATTATAAATTTATATTTTGTATATTATTTGATTATTAGTATTCAAAATAAATAATTTTATGTATATTATTATTATAATATTTTATACTATTCAATATTTATTTTACATAAAATAATATATATTATAAGATTATAAATTAAATATAATTTTAGATCAAATAATATTATTTATTTTTTAATAAATAAAAATTATATAAATAAAAAATTTAAAATAAATTATTATTATTATTATTATGATAATTATATTAATAATATTAATTGTAACGTGATGGTGATTATAATATAAAAAATGTTATGTAATCATATTTTATATTTTATATATTATTTAATAATCAATATATAAGATAAATATTTTTATATATTATTATTATAATTTTTGTATATTATTTAATATTTATTTTATATAAAATAGTATATATTATATTATAAAAAATATATAATATAAAATAATATTATAATATTATAAATTAAATATAATTTTTATATATCAAATAATATAATTTATTTGTAAATTTATAAATATATATATATATATATATAAATAAATAATAAATAATTAAATTTTTTCAAAATAATAAAAAAATTTAAAATAAAATTTATAATAATAATAATATTATTATTATTATTATTATTATTAATAGCGATAAAATTAAAATAATGTTCATAAGATAATAATAGTAGTCTAATAGTTATAATATAAAAATATTATATAATCATATAAATTTTTATTTTACATATGATTTGATTATCAATATTTAAGATAAATAATTTTATATTATTTATTATTTATTTTATATAAAAACAATATATATTATAATATTATATTATATATAATTATATAATATTAATTAAATTATAATAATATGAATTTAATATAATTTATATATTAAATATTATTTTTTTATTATATAAAAATTAGATAAATAAAAAATTAATTTGTGAAATTAATAAAATAAAATATATTATTATTACTATTATTATTGTTATAGGATGATGGTACGATTCAATAGATTTAAGAATGAAAATATTTTAAAATTAAAAATAATATTCAATAAACTTCTTTCTTTACGTTGAAATTTGAATTTGAATAAAGTTTTAAGCAAATTTTTTAATAAACTTAAATTTAATTTGCTTATTTAAAAGACAAGTTTAAAATCTATCTATTTATTATATACTAAACAAGTTATATTTTTTAATAAGTTAATTCAAGTTAAATTTAAATAAAAAAATTTAAATAAATCGAATGTTTTTATAAAAATTTTATTTATTTTTATCTTAATTATCAATAAATAGACTAGATAGATTATATTCATTTGATTCTAATAATTTCAAAACTTGCTTCTAAAAAAATAAATAAATAAATTATCTTGTATAGAATGATAATGTGAAGCATAAATGTTAAACACAAATGCGTGGTATCCTAGTAGCTAAAATTTGCACGTAAACATCTTTCTCAGGAGAAAAATTAGACAACCTGGAATGAGTTCAATGATGGAAATTACTGTGCCAAAAATTTCACCGTGTCATCACCCCGTTTAATTATGAAATTCCTTTGAATGCCATTACCAAAAATGCATGGTTCTTTCTTGTTTGTCCGACACAAAAGCTGCTTAATAATACCCTTAGACATGATCATCTATTTGTCTTTGATTCGTGCAAAAGGCCCATGAGGTTTTAACGCTAGGCAGTACTAAATTGGATCATTCTCTCGCACTAGTCACATGTAATTGTAACTATTGTTAGTATAGACAATAGATGACCCTCAAGGCCACCCCCGAACCCCCCATAAGCATAAACGTTAAAAAAAATTCCAATTTGATGGGAGTCCATTCAAGTGGGACATTTCTGACACCTTTCACTTCTTGATCATCATGTGAGCAACTCTGCAACAAATGTTTTTAATACCATTGCCGAATAAGCATTACATGATATAGCACGCAACAACTATTCCATATAATTCTGCAATATCAGAAAGATTGCAAAATTGCTAATTTATTTTCACATTGGGGTGACTCAGCTCAAATGATTATAAGAGTGAGTCCTAACAATAATAGTAAAGAATATCAAAACTAGTCAAAGTTATTATTTTGAGGATGTCACAGCAAAAGAACATTCCTTTTTCTTCTGATTGGGGTTCAGATAGCAGGCACAGGTCAAAGGGAATAGGGTAAAGATTTCATAGCTATCATTGAGGGGAATAGATGTTGCTGCTTTTTCCTTTCTTTCCCAAGCAAAAGGGGTGTGCATAGGATCAAAAGCCAAAGCCAAAAGTGGTTACGCATTAGCCATTAGGACATAATTAGAAGGTCATGACATTAAAAAGAGATTCTCCCAATAATATGCTCAATTGTGCATCAAATAAACAGAAAAAAAAAATCTCATGTTTGCATCACTAGGACTGAAATCAGGTCCCAATGGAAAAAGTTGTTTTGTCAGCTGCCCATAGAGGTGTTAGCTTGTCTTTAGAAAGTACAGTTACATGGATGGATGGTTTAATAAACCAAACTCCCTAAACAGAATAAAGAAAATTTTCGTGGTGAAACTGTTACAACCCAAAATGATATCCACATTGTAGAAAGTGCGTTACATGGTTATTCAACTACATGGGATTACACAATTCATGTGTGTATTTATGTAGGTAAGTACATAACAGTAACACTCCTGTCATTCTTATCTGTCAAATCTTCACAATTTTTTAAACTGATGGTAAGTTTCCCATCTACGCGAGGTGGCAGAAAATGTGATACTAATAATTTATACAAAAAAATGTTGATTTGATGAATTCTCTAGAAGCTCCACTCACGTCACTCATGCTTTTGCTGACTTTTATGTCAGTTACCGAGACAGACAAAGGAAGAAAGGATCCATAAGATGTGTGAATATTTCAGTTCTCTTCTTTATCAGCACAGAAAGCCAAGCTTCTCTCTAATTTTCCATCATTATAATTTCTATATCTTTGAGACTTTTTGTCTCAATATATATCTCATTCTATGGTCTATCCTTGAAACTGAATTGCTCAATAGTAACACAGACAGTGAAAGTGAAACACAGTCTAGCTAAAGAAAGAGAAAATGGAGTTTGATCTTGAATATCCCTTATCAAGCTTCAAAGAACACCAAACTTGTTCTATTTCAGAACTCTTTGCCTCTGAATCTGTTTACATGCCTTCAACAGAGTACTTAAGCTCAACAGATTTTCACCTTTCCTTTCGTTGTGAAGCCATTTCCTTCATAAAGGTGAAATTTAGCTATAGATAAGTATGTTTAATTTTCTTTTTTGTCACATTTTCTGCACTTGTGACAAGCTTGATGTTTATTCAGGTCCAGTTTTCCTGCAATTTGGATCCATTTGTATCTTACCTTGCCATAAATTACTTGGACCGTTTCATGTCAAGGCAAGAAATACCGGTAAGCAAATATCAAATGATTTCCCTTGAAATCTTTTTCCACTTCATAGAAAAATAAATAAATAACCTCAATAACAAGGATTCCAAGATTTCTGTTTTATTTCTTCCAAATTTTCTAGACAATCGAATGGAGCCATTAGCCCTTTGATTTTGTAGCAGGAAAAGCCATGGTTACTCAGAATCATTGTCATAGCTTGTCTTTCTCTTGCTTCAAAGATGAAGAACGCACCCTTCTCACTTTCTGATTTTCAGGTATGTTTTCAACTTCATGTGATTACAATCATTACTAGAAAGAAAAAAACGTACAATGTCATAACGACTTAAAACAATGATGCATGTATGTAATGAATAAAACAGAAAGAAGGTTGCATGTTTGAGGCTCGAAGCATTCAGAAAATGGAGCTTCTTATTCTTGGAGCTCTGGAATGGCGCATGAGGTCCATTACACCATTTCCATTCTTGCATTTTTTCATCTCTGTATCAGAACTCAATGATCCATCAGTGAAAGAAGCAATTAAAGTGCGAGCTTCAGAGATAATCCTTAATACTCATAATGGTATTTCTAATTTCTAACACCCAATCATGAATTTCACATGAAATTAACACAAACCCTGACTTGCTTTCCTCTTTTGGTGGCTATATAGATATTAAGTTTTCAAAGTATAAACCTTCAACTATTGCAGCATCTGCACTTATCTCTGCATCTCATGAGCTATTCCCACTGCAGTGCTCTACTCTCACAGCTTCAGTTACAGCTTGTGAGTATCTAGATAAGGTAAGCTTATATTTAACCATCCTTCCAAATTCAAGTACATTGCTTGATTATTTGTTTGCATGGTGTTATTGTGTTGAGTGTGTTTTGTTAGGAAATACTATCCAAGTGCTTCAATTCTATGCAAGAGGTGATGGTAGAAGCAAATGAGTCAATCATAGACTCAAGCCTTATAAGCACAGAAATTCCAGTTAATATGGTGGAGGAAATACATTAGAAGAGAGAGATTTTGATGCTCTTTATTGCTGAAACAAGTTCCAGATTTCTCAAAATCAGGGTTAATTTAATTTGGTCCATCTGTTTTAAAACCAAGCTTTAGATTTGGAGTGTGGAATTGAGATACAACCCAGGGTGTCCTAAGTGTCATTCACCACAAATATTTCAACTGCAGTGTATTGGATAAATGAAAATAAGAATTTATAGAAACAAAAACCATTTGGATTTAGATTGTGAAAGTTGTAATGGAGCACCAATGGAATGAAATAGAGGACAGAACAACGAAGAATTTGACAGAAAACTTATAAATGTTCCCGCACATTTATTTAACTCTTTCACCTTGTATGGGTACATGGTGCCAAAGTATTGTATTAGTTCTCCACCCACGAAGAAGTCATAAACATGTTGTGGTAACTCACTTTCATGCCGCTAAGCATTATCGAAGCTTGACTTTTTGATTACGTCAAAACAACATTCCATGGTAGAACGGATGGAAGGGAGAGTTTAATAGAATAACGGAACATTAAAAAAAAAAGAATGTTTTCATTCCATGCTCTCGAATTGGAAGATGAAAAGCAGGGTATACAGAGCTGTCAAGTACGTTTATTTGACTTCACCAGTCCTATCTCTTGTGAGTTAAAGTTAAAATAGTTTATTAGATAAAAAAAATCATATATAATAAAGGAAAATTATTATTGAAAAATATTTAAATATAAATAGAATAAGACGTAAAAAAATATTAAAAAATAACGTGATATATGATAAGATAATAATAGATATATATAAAGAAAATAAGATATATTAAGGTAAAAATACTGTTGATATGTATGATAATTAAAATTGTATAAAAAAAATTATACGATCAATTAAAAATCTTATTATATCCAATGTGGAACAATTCATGGACTTATGATTTAAAAAAAATTCTAATATTTAAATAGATTAGTTAGATTTATTTAATGAATCGATCTATTTAGTAAGTTTGTTTTATTTTAATAAATTTTTTAAAAATAAATTCCTAATATTTAAATAGGTTAGCTAGATTTATTTTATGAATCGATCTATTTAATGAGTTTGTTTTGTTTTAATTAATATTATTAGAATTTTTTAATATTTTTTTAAATATATTTTTTTCTCAAAATAAAAATAACATCTTTGTATGATTATTAATTTCTAATTTAAAATTTTATAAAAATTAAAATAAAAAAAATTACCAAATAAAAAAGTAACTGCAAAAGAGTAAGTATTACATTAATATAAAAAAATTATTCATCAAAATCATTTAGTTTAACTTATCCTTAAACCTTATTTCATGAGTTTGAGTAAAAAAATTAAATATTCAACAAATCCACACATAAAAAGATATATGAAATTAAAAATTTTAATAAATACATTGGATTAGAGTCAACTAATAAAATTAACTTTTTTATAAAAAATTATTAAAATTTAAATAAGTTGATTAGATTCATTTAACGAATCAACTTATTTTGTAAATTAATTGATCCATTTATTTTTTTCTCTAAATTTTATTCTCTTTTTAAAGTTTGTTTCTCTTTTTTTTATCTTTCCAATTTTTTTTAACTCTTTCTAATTTTATCATTTTGAAATTCCTTTTCCCCTCTTTTAAGTATTTTTTCTACTAAGTTTTCTTTCTCTTATAAATATTTTTTTCTTTAAAATTTCTTTCTTTGTCTTTTTAATTTGTCTCTAAATTTTCTTTCTAAATTTTTTTCTCCCATTTTAAATTATTTCTCTTTTTATATTTCTTCTCTCTAATTAAACTTTCTATTTTTTATTTTCAATTAGTTTCTTTTTTTCATTTATTTTCAATAATTTTTCTCTCTCTAAATACTCTTTTTTTTAGATTTTTTTTATCTCTCACTATAAAAAATTCTTTTCTTGTATTATATTTTTCTTTCTTTAAATAAATTAAAAAGAGAGAGTGAAAAAATTTAAAGAAAAAATTTTAAAAAATAAAAAATATAAAAAAACTTAGAAATAGAGAAACAAAATATTAGGAGAAATAAAAATATAGACAAAAAAATAAATAAAGAGAAAGATGGATTTTACAGAAAGGATTTGAGAGAAAAAAAAATTAGAAAAAATTTAAAAGAAGAAAGAAATGAGAGAGAAAATTTAAAAGGATGTGAAAGAATTTTTAGATAGAAAAAGAAGAAATAATATTTATAGAAAAATAAAAATTAGAGAGATAAAAAATTGAGAGAGAAAAAGAAAGAAAATATTAGAGAAAAAATAGAGAAGGTATAGAATTTAGAGAGAAAAAAATAAGAAAATTTAAGGAGAGAAATAATTGTAGAGAGTGTTTGAAGAGGATGAATGAAATTTTAGGAAGAGAGTAAGAAACTTTATAAAAATAAATATAAAAGTTTGAAGAGAAAATTAAAGAGAGAAAGAAAAAAAAAATCAAATATAGAAAAAATTTAAAGACATGAAAATGAAATTTTAGAAAGGAAAAACTTAAAAATAATATTTTAGAAAAAAGATTAGAAATAGAGAATTTAAAAGAGAAAAAGTAAAAGATGCTGAGAATTTGATAGAAAAAAATTAGAATGAAAATAAAAAATTAATAATAACTTTTTTCAATAAATAATTATCTAACTCATAATTTATAAATTAATCTTCAATTAACCCACTTATTTCAAAATTCATGTGAATTATAATTTTAAAAAATTATTTTTAAATAAGCTGCAAAATAGAAAGACTGAAATTTGAGGTGAGGTAAATTATTGATACTTTATAAGTCACTTTGACCATTCTAATTCGATATGTTCCACTCTATTCTTATTTTAAACAATTTAATGGAATTTATTAGAATAAATAATTATGTTAACTATTTAAAATTAAGCATAACTTATATTAATCATTAAAAAATAATCATTGTACTTTCTAAAAGATAAAAATCAGTTATTTTAAATTTTAAAAATAAAAAAATTTACTTATCTTTTAAAAATCCAAACAATAATTTCATTTTCAAAGGTATACAGGGTTTACGGACCGACGAATACAAAATCAAAATAACCATCAAATGTTTTTAATTTATTGGTTTATTTCATAAAACAAACAAAGCTTTCATAGCTCAGTTGGTTAGAGCACCCGTTTAGTAAGCGGGAGGTCTTGAGTTCGACTCTCAATGAAAGCATAATTGAATATTTTTATTTTTTTATTAAATTTTAGAATACATTTATTTTTTATTAAATTTATATCTATTATTTACATAACCATATTAACATCTACATTAGTCTCCATCCAAAATGGAAGCAATCCCACCGCTTAATCCTTTCAGTTGAAGATGCACGGTGGTACGGTGGTTTAATTAAGATTAAGAAGGCATTGCTCCAAAATCTTCCTCACTAACAGAATTTAAGATGGATTGCTAACATTTGTGTTGGTTTCAATGCAACTTTGATCACTAATCTTGATGGAGACAATGGGAGGAGGACGTAACTCAAAGAGTGATTTATGTTTTTCACCAAAGCCACCTATGCATATTTTGTCACCCCGACCATGCCAAGTGCCATCTTGAACATTGTTCATCTCCAATGTTCTAGACTCCTGCATCATATTATAAATGCGCAAATATTTAATATTACGATTGACACCAATTATATATGCCCCATTTTGGCTATTGGCACCATTAATTTTATAGGTATTTCATTCATCATCCTGTTTTTCAACATATATGACAGTAAATTAATTGAGGATAACCAAACTGAGAAGGGAAGGAAATTCGGAAAATGACCTGACTTAATGTACAACAAGGACAGGAAAAATGGTAAACACAGTCGTCTAAGGAACTATCACTCCCCTGAAAATGTTACCAAAAAATACCGCATCAGTTAGTTAAAATACATCCCACATAAAAGAAAATAATTAAATAACACTAATATATCATTGCGCATTTCAATCCACCGAGTAGGGGGTTATATGACTCAGAAGTATCAATGTCAACCATGTTTATCCCAGTAGTCTACTTGGATGCAAAAATGCAGATAAATTTTGCTGAATCCTCCATCATAAGATCCAAACAAATCATACTAAAATGGTTAGATTTCAGAGGAAAGAACAGAGCTGTTTAACTAAGTTACTCTACGATAGTATATTTGCATATGATCAAGTTCATAGAAATAAGCCAAATGGGCAACACAGATTTTCTGGTGTCATGTAATATCCAGCTTCTCACAAGATGCCATGTGAGAAATCATATATTTGATTGATTCATTTGCAAGTAAGCGGCCACACCAGCCTGTTATACATAACAAATGTATCATAAAACACATACATTCCTGATACCACTTCCCACATAGTCTACATGAATGGATATTCTGCTCTTAGTAATAGTTTTATTATAAATATAAAAGGAACTTTTGAATGGAAGGAGTTAACTTTAATTAAAATAATTTTATTTTTAATTAATTAATAAATTTAAATTAAATATTTCCCCCTCAAGTGTTTTTCTATAAAGAATTAAAGAAAATAATTCCCACCTTGATGTTGAATTTCTTTCTTACACGTGTCCGGAAGAATCCTAAATATACTCCAATAGAAACAATGAAGGCAACTGCCAGGTATAGAAAGCAGTGACGTCTCGTCACAGCAAGGGCAATGAAGTTAAGAAAGGCACCAATAGCAAGAAGAAAATAAACTGCTGCCTGAAACATAAGACAAGGAAGTTCAAATTTCAGAAAACCACATCACCATAATTTTAAAATAAGATAGTAAATTGCCAATGATAATTTTTTAACAGTTTTATTATACTTCTATATTTTTAAGTAATAAATATTTGTTTTCAATAAAATCTTAGAACTTTAAAAATTTAAAATCTAAGAACTGACGTTAACTAAACTGGTTTTTAAAGTTGTAACATATTCTTTAATCATTTTTGCCAAGACAAACGTTCTTTAACTTTCCAATCAACTTTAAATTTGTGTACCTGAATGTAGCAAGAACCAAAACCAGCTCTCTTCATGTTCTTCCCAAATCGGTAGCACGGACAACTGCAACACCCAAGTAGGCTATTATTTTCAGACATGTTACCTTATATGAATCCTCATTACAATATCTCCTAATCCTCAAAATGAAACTGAACCACTAACAAGTTCTCTAGAGGAATAATAAGGATTAAAACGCAAATTAATCAAAGGAAAAAAGAATTAAAAGAAAAAATTTCTACCCTCCTTCATTCCCTTAAAATCAGCTAAGCTTATCTAAATACTTTTTCCATGAAAAAAAAAACTTTTTTTATTTGATAAAAGAAGAAATAGCAAAATGCGAATGAATAATTTAATTAATTACCATGCGGATTCAAGAGCAATGCAACGATCATCAAAACAATCAAGGATTTCACCTTCCCACATCCTCAACACCCCACCAAATTCTTCACCTTCCTCTTTTTCTTCTGCCCCAATTCCAAGCTTCCCCCATTTCCCATGTGAAGCTCGCAAAGCAACGTTGGAGCAAAGCGTGTCAAAGTCCACAATCTTGATCAACCTCTCTTTCTCTTCCTCCTCCACATTCTCTTGCTTCTCCAAATCCCCCATTGCCTCAAATCAAAGTCCCTTCTATCTCCTTTCCGTTACAACCAAATCAAGTCACCTTTGGGGGCTTCGCTTTATGGGTTCTCAAGAGAAGGAAAGAGAGAGAAAGGAAGAAAGTTAAGAAAACTACATAATATTAAAAGAACAAGATAAGATAACGACGATTCCTTTGTTGAGTTGACACATTAATGAATCTCTTAAGTTGGCGGGAAATTATTGTGGTGGGACCCAAAATGTGTCTCCATTATAAGGGGTGCAGCTGTTGCCACGTGGTGTGGTGAATATAGTATGTGTTTTTTGTCCACTAAACACGAAATTAACGGTGTGTTAAATACAGCCAATTTTGCCATTGATCTTATTCTTATCCTAAGTCCACTGCAATTTAGAAATTGATAAAGTTTGTTTTAAGTGGGAATATTTGACATTTAACCAATTATTTTGGTTTATAAGTTCATATTTAGTTTTACAAGTGAGATAGGGTTACTAAGAATAAAGGAGATAAACAAACCTAACTACCGAAAGCAATGATACTTGACGCCATTGCCTTTGCCTTCTGGCAAATTTGGTTGGTTGGCTTAGGAGAGGAAAGGTTTGAAAGTTGCCAAATAGACAAACTAATAGGACAGCTGGACAAGGGCGTTACGGAAATTGAATATCAACAATAATGTGACAGTTCCAATTCATTATCTTATCTTTATTGGGGAAGAATCATGTAAAGATGTTGCTGGGATTGAAGTAGTGTACTTCCTCTCAATTCTTTTTATGGTAAATACATAAATAATTTTTAAAAATTAACAAAAAGTATTTGAAATATTTAATGTTATGATTTAAAATTTACTTTAAAAGTATTTATAGTATTAAATATTTAAATTAGTACATCTTATTTAGAATTTATAGATAAGTGAGGGTATAAAATATTTAGTAATTAATATTTACTGTCTTTATTTCTTTCATTTGATCACGAAAATAAAAATTATATTTATAAAAAATAATATTATTAATTTTTTAATTTATTTTTTATAAAGTTTAATCTTATCTCTCTTTATTTATTATAATTTTAACTTTTTATTTGTTTATTTATTTTTAATATCTATCCATTATTTTTATTTATTATAATTGAGAATAACTAGATGAATATATATATATATAATATTTTTATTTTAAATATTTAAATAAACATATAAATAAAAATAAATATACATAATAATAATTTATATATAATTTTTTAATTAAAAATTATAGAATTCAATGCATTGATAAATTAAATGTTATAATTTCTAATAAAAAATTATTTATTAACTTTTTATCATATTCGTCAAGCATATGTTAAATAAATCATTCTTATACATAAGATTGGAAAAATATAGATATCTTAGAAAAAATCTGAAGGAAATATTAAACTAACAGGATGGTATAAATCTTTTCTAAAAAAGTGTTAGTAAGATTAATTTAGTCGGTGGAGAAACAAGTAATGTATGAAAACATATATGATTATAAATTCTCAATTTTAATTATAATAATTATTTTAATTTTATTTGTAAAAAATATTGTAAATTTCATAATTTTTACATGTGTGATTTAGCAAAATAATTGCTTTAAGGGTAGATATGCTTAAAATGTGAATGTAATTAGAATTTATTGGTAATATAATTATTTGTATAAACTATGTATTATCATATTACTAAAAATTGTTGATTTTTTTAATAATTATTCTAAAATTTAAGTTATTATAATTTTTAATTAGTTGATAACATAAAAAAATTTAAATTAACAATATATTAAAATTAAGATATATTTTATTCATATTGTTGAGATTCATTAAAAAAATATTTAATATTATTTTATTTTTTATATTATTTTAACCTTCTTCATATATAATATTATAAAAATTTTAAAAATATCTATAGAATTACACTATTGACAATAATATGAAATGTTATGAATTTATATAAAGTAAAAAAAGTTTGTGTAAGATAAAAAATAGAAAAAAAATATCAAGCACATATTTTTAATAAATTTAATTTTTTTAACATAATTCTTTTTTAAAATTAAATTTTAAATTATATTATTTTTTATTTTAAAATATACATTATGCTCTCTTAAAATTTAAATATAAATAATATTTAATAATAAATAAATTTAAAAGTTTTTTCCAATGGTATGATTTTTTTTTACAAATTTTAATGTCATAAGAAATTAATTTTAGTTGTATTCTTATTGATTTTGATATTTTATTTTTGAGTCGCTATGAATTAAAAATAATTTTGAATTTATTTTTAATATATTTTTAAAATAATTTTAACTTAAAATTAAAACAAATTTTTTTAATTTTTATTTTTAAAAAATTATTGTAAAAGTAAATCAAATTATTTTATTTTATCCATCATTTTATTTATCATTTTAGTATGAATTTAAAAAATATATATAAATAAAAATATTAATTTTAAAAATTAAATTATATCAAAATAATATAAATTTAAAGTTTTTTAAAATAATAAAATTAATTATTATTATTATTCTTACAGTAATTATAATAGTTATGATAGCAATAATGATATTTATAGTAATAAAAATAAAAATATTATTTATCAGATAATGATAATGATATAATCGTTATAATATAAAGAATATTATGTAATTATATAAATTTATATTTTATATAGTATTTAATTATTAGTATTGCAAATAAATAATCTTATATATGTTATTATTATAATATTTTGATATTATTTAGTATTTATTATATATAAATATATAATATAAAATTATATTATAAATAGTTATATAATATTAAATCATATTATAATATTATAAATTTAATATAATTTATATATTAAATAATATTATTTATTTTTTAATATATAAAAATAAAATAAATAAAAATTAATAAAATAATAAAAGATAAATTATTATTATTATAGTAATGATGATAATTATGATAATAATGTTAATTATTATAATAATATGATTATAATATAAATAATATTATATAATCATATGTTTATATTTTATGTATTATTTTATAATCAGTATATAAAATAAATAATTTTATATATTATTATAATATTTTTTATATTATTAAATATTTATTTTAGATAAAATAATATATTATATTATAAAAATTTATATAAGATAAAATTATATTATAATATTTTAAATTAAATATAATTTTTATATATTAAATAGTATAATTTATTTGAAAATTAATAAAAATAGATAAATAATTAAATTATTTAAAAATAATAAAAAAATTTAATATAAAAATTATTATTATTAATATTATTATAATAATAATGATGACGATGATTGTGATAGTAATAATGGTGAAATAAAATAAAGTAAAAATAATATATTATTATTATTGTTATAATAAATATAAAAATAATGATAGTCATAATTGTAATTATATATATATATTTTTAATTTAATTCATTTTTAATTTGATTTCAATTATTTTGAATTCATTAAGTTTTTTACTTTTAAAATTTAATAAAATTAATTTTCTATCACTTTTCTCCAAAACAATCTTAAATTTTAATTTTCTTAAATTAAATAAATTAAATTGTCTTATGAAAAAAACTTAAATCAAATTTTACTCAAAATAAAATAACAGAATAAAATTTATCCTCTCATAATTTCTAAAATCACATTTCATAAAAAAAATTTAAATTATAAAATTTTCACAAAATTTTTTACCATTAAATTTTTAAAATAATTTTATGTTCTAATTCTATTACAAATTTTATTGAAAATTTGAATAAAATAATAATTTGAAAGATTCAATCATAATTTTTTTTGGAAAGGACCAAATTAGTTAAATTTTAAAAAATACTTAATTGTGCTGAAAAAAATTTAAAAAGCCAAAATTACATATAATTTAAATAAGAAGAATTATAAATAAAAATAAATATTAATTTTAAAAAAATAAGAATGTATATTTTAATATAATAAAAAATTATAATTAAAGTATTTATTTCAAAATATAATTCATTCTTATTTAAAATATAATTTCTAATTTCATTCCGTATTAATGAATAATAATATTTTCAAATTACCAATATAAAAGATCATTTATAATATTTTAAAACAGTATTTTAAATTTAATATTATTTTGCAGCACAGTAATTATTAATTGAATAAATTTTAATAGTAATTTAATTCTTTTCTATTTACTGAATTGTTTAATAAAAATAAAATATTATATTTAACTAAAATTAAAATAATATCAATTATTAAAATATGTTATTTTTCGACAAGTTACTTGTTTCTTTAAAATTTAATTAAAATGTATTCGTAATGTATACTATTATTTAATTATTGATGGCTTTATAATAAAAATTGTTAATTTTGGTAATTATTATTTGAAAATATATATTCATGATTATTTTTAATCAATTAATAATATCAAAAGTATATCAAAATTATTTTTTATATATAACTATATAAAAAAATAAATTAATTTTCATTTATAATTTTATAATTTTTAATAAAATTAAAATGTCTCATTCTATTTTTAACATAATCTAAAAGAAAATGAAAGTTCTCAATTAAATAAAATATTAATATAACTAAATAAAAATTATTTTTTAACCTAATTTCTATAAAATAAAAATTAAAAAAATAATGAACAAATTTATTCTATCATCATAATTTCTGATTTGTGTTTTCTTCTTAACTTTCTATCTAATAATTTTAATATTTTTCAAAAAATTAAAGATTAGTTTATAAATAAAGATTATATATATATTATTTAAATTATTTATTAATTAACTAATAATTTAATATATTTAAAATTTAATTAAAATATATTAATAATCTAAAAAAATTACATTATTATTTAATTATAAATTATCATATTATTATAATGTTAAATTTTATAATAATTATTTAAAAAATTATATTTATCATACCTTTAATTGATTGATAATGTAAAAATTTATACACAAACAACATATAAAAATTAAACTCATAATAAATATTATTTTATATCTATTTTTTTATTTTATTTTTATACTTTCATTCTTATGGAAAGAATTTAGGAAGAAATTTTTTTTAAGGAATATATGGGTTCAAATAATCTTATACAAATTATTCTCTCTTTATCACATTAATGATATAATTTTAAATATTTTTATGTTTATTGATGATCTCAACATTACATAAAATAATGGAGATGAAATTAGACATTTCAAAAAGTATCTTAACATATATTTTTACATGAAAATTTTTGGACCTTTAAAATATTTTTTAGGTCTTAATCAAGGTAGTTAAAGGATTTTAAAAGATATTCTTATATAGAAAGAAGTAGGCTTTGGACATAATTTCAAAAATAGAATCATTATGGATCCAATCAGGTAGCTTTGTAGTGGATTTGAATTACAAGTCGGCTGATATCATTTCCTTAGTGGGAAACCTTACTTAACCATCTCATAACTTGTATTTAGTTACTCTATACTCATCTTGATTTACAAGTGTTGCATTCTCAACTTATACAACTCTTTTGGGATAGTCAAAAACTCATTATTATTGTAGCCAATCCATATTTTATAAATGTTTAATCATATTGAGGTATATTCTCATTTTATTTATGATTAAACTCAAGTTGGTAATATTATTATAACACATGTTTAAACTTAATTAGTTTGATGGTCTAATGATCTGTATATTTTTTTTAACTTTTTTTTATAAGTAAATTTTTTTATCATGGTAGTATTAGGGATACTCAGTCCTATTTACATAAGGAAAGGAACTGGTGATACAAACTAAGGGGCTGGAGCATTAGTCTTCAAAAGAATAGAAAATTTTAGCATTGCTTCTAATCTTAAATCATTGTCAGGAAATGATCTTTGCACCATCCATAATACTATTTACCTTAGTATTTACATTGTTGAAAATTTTATTATTTTGTACTCGCCAAATTTCTCATATCACTCCAACCATATGTTCAGCCCTATCACATTTCTTTTTCTCCTTTGAAATAGATGACTCATCTCGAAAAATAGGTTTGCAATGGACAATTGGTATACTATGGATACTTCGAGCCATCTATTGATATTTTTCCAAATTATTTTAGCTTCATTACACTACATGAAGATATGGTCAATCATTCCGATCATCGCTGCACAGAATAAACACTCCATGGACACATTTGTACCTCTTTTCTAAAGGTTGTTGCTAGTTGGAAGCTTATTCTGGAGCATCTTCCAAACAAATCCTTGGTGCTTTTTTGGGGCTATAATCTTTCATGTTTCCCTCAATAAGGTTTGTCTATGGTTATTTCCTCCATTTTTTGCATGTGTAAGAGCTAATAAGGTGTTATAACCCGCCTTGGTGGTGTATCCATTTGTAGGATCTCTTGACCAAAGCTAACCATCTTCATGGTCTTCTCTTCGTTGAAATTGGGAGATTGTTTGGAGAAGTTGGCCAACCTACTCCTCTTCCCAAATAAAGTGGTCTCTTCTCCAAGATAGATTCCAGGATGAGTTTGGATGCAAGATACTCTTAATCATTTTGCCTCAATCTTCTGATATGGTATACAACCTGGGGTATAGGTCCTTAAGAGGTTGTGAAGTGCACCATTTGTCTTCCTAGAATTTTGTATTTCTGCCATTTCCCACCTTTTTGCAAAGCTCCTAGCCAAACCAGGATTCATGTGGGTGCAAAATTACTTTCACCATATCCCTCCACCAAACTAAATAACCAACTCTTTGGCCTTTTCATTCTACTTCTAGTTCGCCTTCTCCATATTTAACCTTCAAACTCTACACCAAAGTGCTTTGGATTGTGTGAGCATTCTCCATCTTCATTTGTATTGCAAAGCTTCATTAAATAATTGAATGTTTTTTTATCCCTAATCCACCTTCCTTCTTTGGTTTACAAACCTCGATCCAACGAATCCAAGCTATTTTCCTTACCTCATCCGAGCCTCCCTAAAGGAACCTACGTTGTAACCTTATGATAGCTTGTAGCACCTTTTTAGGAGCTCTATGCAAGGAGAGGTAATAGACAAGGAGTGATGACAATACCACATTAAAGAGTGTAATGCGTCCCTCGAAAGAAAGGTATTTAGAAGCCCAACCTTGGATTTTATTTAGGATCTTGAGGATTAACTCGTCCCAAGTTTTTGCTTTCATAGGATTTGCTCCTACAGGAAGGTCCAAGTATGACATAAGAAATTGACCTGCTTTATCGTGTAGAAAGTATGTGCCTTGTTGTAGAATTTCATTTGTCACCCTCACACCATAAAGTTCTCCTGTGAAAGTTTACCTTTAGCCCAGAAACAAGTTCAAAGCATCTAAAGGTTTCTTTTATTTTCCAAAGGTTATTGAAATTAACTTGAAAAATAATAATTGTATCAATTGCATACTAGAGTAAATCTATTGGGATATGTTCTATATATAGGGGCTTTACTAATCCTTTCTTCATTGTTGCTTCATGTAAGCCCTTGAAGTCTTTAGTTTCCATGAGATACATTAGAATGGACAAAGGATCACCACCTTGTTTTAGATCTCTATGGATCTTAACTTCTTTAGTGGTTCCTTCATTTGTAAGCATCGATAGTTGTCCTTTGCATACACATGCTCTGATTCATCTTTTCATTTATCTTATACTCCTATACAGTCCCACATATGGTCCAAGAACATCCATGAAACAGAATCATATGCTTTACCAAAGTCTACTTTAAAGAAAAAGCATGATCTTGAGTGTCTCTTGACATGTTTCTCAAGAAAGAAGGTTGATTGGTACTCTGGGATTATGGATGACATTATGTGTATCAAATGCTTAGTTAACAACTTTGCTAGTAGTTTGTACAGACTACCCAGTAGAGAAATGGGGCGATAATGGTTTAGTGTTTGAGGGTGTGGAGTCTTTGGCATGAGGGTGATGAAGTATGATAGAAGGCTTTTGGGTAGGGATTTTGATGCATAAAATTCTTAGAACATCTAATATATTTCATCCTTTAGTTGCAGTCATAATGCTTTATAAAAGTTTGAGTTATAACCATTAGAGTTAGGGCTTTTCGAGCCATCACATTGTGCAAAGTTAGTTCAATTTCCTCTGGTAAAATGAGTATCTAAAAGTTGTTGTTGCTCTATTGAGAGCCATTAGAAATTCACCTGATTGAGTGATAGTATAGGAGGTTCGAGTGTATTAATAAACCACCATTCTGTTGATTTATTTGCGAGAAATTAGTTATAATTACGATGTAATTTACAATTATTTAATTATAATTCTATCAAATTTCCCTTATTTTTGTAGGAATGATCATACAAGCAGAGAATACAAAAATAGGCAAGTTTTAGATAAAAAAGAGGGTAAAATGAACAAAAAAAATATAAGACATCTAGTATGACAATGTCACGTCAGCCTTAACAACACAGGAGACATCCTAGTTAACCCTATAGTGACTTGGAATGATCGCGACTGCTAGATCAAGCCTGATCCACAACATTGAAACCTTAATCCACATCTATAAAAAATGAGGCTCTACCACACCACACCGCCCGAAGCCCCAAAGGCCAACCATTCTCCAGGATAAGTCTATCATTACCCTGGAGACACATCATTCCATTCTTATCTTCTTTCGGTATCCTCTCGTAGAATCTTGGAGGTAGAAGCTCTTTCGCAGTGTAAATTGCAATGTCTTATTACCAACTTTGTTAGCACTACGGTTTTGTTATTCTTTTTATAGAATTATGATTATAGATTATTTTGTTGGATTAGTATGCTCTTATTTATGTTATCTCTCTATGTATAACTAATCCCTAAATTACGGGGCTTTGGTGAAACTTATAATGTAACTAATTAAATCCTTTTTCTTTTTTATGAATGATTCTGTATTTTTATTCAATTCTATTTTTCTTATTATGCTTAATTAATTAGTTAGAATTAATCATTCTTATTAATTTGTAGGTTAATTGGGGAATAGGCGATCATACCGTTGTATAATTAACAGAACTATAAGGTAACTTGAATCTAAGAGTTTTGGAGGATCAATCAAAATCATTGATTTTTAATCGATTATTAATTTAACAAGTCCGAATGTTTTTTATACTTCTTTTTATTATATACCTTGCATGATCATTAGGGGTAATAACTTGAGGAAAATAATATTGCTATTACATGATCATTGAATAGTAATAGAATAAGAACGGATGGTTAGCAATTGACTTTAAATCATTCATAAGGATGTTAGGATGAAATTGGAGTTATAAGGGAAACCAAAGTCTCATGCCTTTCCATAATTGAATTCGTATGTGTTCTTTTACCTTTAAATTTTCTATTCTTATTTTGTTTCCTTTTTATATTTCTAAACAAACTCTTTCCTTATGAGCTCAAACATTCAGATTTAATCATTCTTTGAGATTGTTGAAATAGTCTTTGTGGAAACGATATTAAGGATTTTAAATACTTCTTTTTACATCGATGGATGTACTTTCCTATGAGTAAAACTTTGTATGTATAGTAAACACACAACATGTATCAAATTGTAGAGTAAAATGTTGCTCTATTGCATCAATATGTTCCAACCTTTCATCACGAACGTTTAGGACTTGTAAATCATTTTTATGATACCTTGCCTTTATCAAAACATGGAATAACTTGTGTTTTCATCCTTGAATTGTAACCATTTAATTTTAGCATTCTAGTGTAGGATTGACTCCTCGTGCATACATACTTCACTTAGGGTCTACATCATGTCCTTTCTAGCCTTGCCAAACTCCTCTTTCCATCCTTCATTAAAATATGATTATTCGTGTCTTGAATATATTGATTGATATTTTTGAGGTAGTGTTCAGTATGCTCAAAGTCTTCTCTATTTCATCTTTGATATTGGTCTTGAGTGCTTTTAATTTTTCCTGCAATTGATACATCATCCATCCTTGGTGTTTTTCAGTTGACCAAGTATGCTCTACCATTT
Organism: Canavalia gladiata; assembly: GCA_037954105.1. Classification (NCBI taxonomy): domain Eukaryota; kingdom Viridiplantae; phylum Streptophyta; class Magnoliopsida; order Fabales; family Fabaceae; genus Canavalia; species Canavalia gladiata. The sequence continues at coordinate 72,742,944 of CM075658.1, forward strand.
TTTTAAAGTTCAATCTAGTTAGCAAGCAATTAAAAAATTCAAACGGTTTTGGGATCCAACTTAGTGTATTAATCTTCAGAATAATAGGACAGTGATAAAAAAATCCTTTGCTTCGATACCCATTGCTTTGGATTTTTGAATATATCACTCCATTTTGGTGATAGGAGAAACCGATCCAATCTACTTCTCATAGCCCCATTAAATCTGATCCAAGTGTGTATTGAGCCACTTTCTTGCAGTTCAACCAACTCCATGTTAGATATAAACTCATTAAAGTACTTTGTTTCTCTTTAGTTAAAGATAGTGGATCAGCCTAGCCTTTCCTCCCTATTTCGTACACAGTTAAAGTCACCCATTACACACCACGCTCTTTCCATAAGTCTTCTTTTATTCTTTAGGATTTCCTTCTGCATCCTTTTCTTACCCTTCAAATTGTAGGGCGCATATACATTCACCAAGTTGATAAGTACTTCGATTTCCAATGGAGTGATACCATAAGGAAATGTGTCCTTATATACTGGTTTACTACTTTCCCTTTTGTACAATTCCAAACACAAATTAATCCTTTCGATCTCCCTTCTAATGCTAGGTTGTGGAACATAAAGTTGTCATAACCCCATAAACTTCAAATTACAGCCTTGTCCACCCTTTCCATTTTTGTTTCTTGTATTGTCAAAAACTCTACACATTTTCTTTTCACCATGTCCCTAATATAACTCTTTTTAATCCCCCTATCCCTTTTATGTTGCAAGAGATTAGCTTTATAAGGAACAAGTTTAGAGTCCCTCTTATGGCCTAGATGTTTCTTCATCATCTGCCTTTAGTTCCATAATTATTCTTGTAACTTCCTCCTCATTCACATTTAACACAGATCTTATTTGCTTCCTTATGGTGAGAATTTTTTTTTTCTCCTTTCTCTCCAATAAATCTTTCTTAGTTCTTTGATTACATTATTAGATATTCATCTATGAGATAGATTGGCTAGATATTGTCATTGAGGTGCTAATAGAACGTTGGGAATTAAGGTAGCTAGTGGACTTAATGTCATCCTTTTTCTTTGTAATTATTTTATCTTGTAAAATCTTCTAGGTTGATGGATGAACTGCCTTTACGGATATTACGATCATCTTCGTAGTATTGGATATAGTCTTCTCTCAAGATGTCTCAGATTCATGGGAGGTGTTTGGGACGACATAATCAGTGTTTTGGTGTGGCTTCTCTTTATAGGAATCAGGGGAAGTAATTTTCGTCATGTGCTAGGGTTGATTGCTAATCTCCTCGGACAAGGAGAGATCGCATGACTCACCTTAATTAAGGGCATTGACTTAGACTTTGTGGCCTTCCGTTACCAAATTTAAAATCTGTAACTAATCATCAATGTCCATACTCCAAAGATTACGAAGGAGTTCGATGTCATATGTGATTTCCTCGTCATGTTCTGGCTAGAACTCCTACTAAGGGGACTTTTCAATTATGTATTCGTCGATGATCTTCATGGTTGATCTCCCACAGTTGGCACAACAAGGCTTAATAGTAGTCATCTAGAAGTCTATGCTAAGCAACAATTCTTCAAAAATTTGAGATGAGGAATAGGTAACCATTAATACGGGTTTGGATGGTCTTATTAATAGGTTGTAGAGAATTTGTGTGGATTAGGATGTGAGATGTATCTAATCTTTGATGATATTCTATGGATGGGTCCATTTTTACAAGTCTACCCTCTTGCTTAGCAAGTAATTGAAAGAATTTCAATGACCATGTGTGGACTAGAATCCCATGGCATTTGACCCATGCAAAATGGTCTTGAGGGTGTTCTTCTTCCGATCATGGTTTGATGGATACAAACTAGAGAGCAAAAGTATCAGCCAATTCTTGACGTAACATGTTGAATTCCTCGTCATCTGAAACCTTGATTATCACTTTAGATCCTCCCACATGTATAATAGAAATATAGAATATCCCTTCCAAACTTAATTTGGCATGGAGAATGAGATATCCTCTAGTCAAATAAATTCTCCCACATAACATGTCTTCCACTGTTGATCGGCCTCATTTGGGATAGTAAAATCTAGATTATAATTTACTGTTGGTTTTTTGTTTAGATTCGATTTTTCTCTTCGATCTTCTTGGAGACCAGCATTAGCCTTTTTCTTCTAATCACTTTCCCTCTTCAACCATCCTAAAGGCTAACATTGGTCTCACCTAGTGTGGCATTATTTGTTGTCATTCTTGATTGTCCTTTTTGTTAGGGGTGTTTGGCTAGGTTCACCTATAGTTTAGATCCTATTCATATTTTATCCAACAATGCTTCAAATTTCTTGTCGTTTGCTACATTAGGAAAACATACAAGGCTAAAACACCATTTCCTTCGATTTGGACGCAAGGGAATTTAAACGCTTAGCACACGTCCTCATTGTGATAAAAGTCTTTGGAATGATTACTCTATCCAACCTTCTTAAAAGTTTGAGAAATAGAACGTTATGATCGTCCATTGTCAATCGCTTACCACGGTCCAAGGTTGGTCCCCAATATGATGGTCTTCCATCGAAACGTCATTTTCATCTTCTTTATTCGTATTCATTAAAACGGTTAAGTAATGACCCTTCGAGGGAGCTCTAGTAGAGAACATCTCCTTTTTGAAATATAATAAAAAGGTTTTAATAAACATCAACCATATTTCATTACCATGGAAGAATTTTTTATTTCCATGCAAAGATTTTAAGCCATTATATGATTCTCTAATTTCATAAACATAAAAAACTTGAACCATTAAGAAAGGTCAAGTATGAATGTTAAGGCATTGACCGGGAAATAGAAAATAACTAAACAACAAAGCAATGCATCTTAATCAAAAGTTTTGAGGCTACCTATGTGTGCTTATAGGTAACCAATTATATTCAAGGTTTTCAAAGAAAGATTGATCAAGATAAATATTTTAGTGAGTTTTGATTAAAGAAAAACCATGAATAAAGATAGAAGTTAGGAAAGAAAGGTTTTGAATAGTAATTGATATGGATAATCTAATGAACTTAGGAAAACATTTTTCTTATAAGAAGAATGTTGATATTGATTACAAGTTATCATAGGTATTGGATGTGAGGTGCCTTCTATTAAGTTAGTATGGTTGGATTTCATGTTCAACAAAATTTGGAAAAATATTGAAAATGTAGATATAATTGGTTTATACAAAAAGGATTGATGGGTATGTCAAACCATCTTTATGAATAGAATTTAAAGTTAATTTGGAAAGAGACATGGTAATTTTGCTTTCGTGACATGGACTATGGTTTCTAAGATTGTGATATCAATGAAATTGTGAATAATACTAAAAGAAGATAAGAGAAGAGCAATGATGATATTTGGAAAAAAAGTAGCCAAGACTAAAAGTAGCAAATATTTGTCAAATCTTGAAAAAATAAATTAATGTTAATGTTAGACGATCTATTAGTTGTTTCTTTAAATTTCAATCATTCTAAATAAATATATACATAATTAAAAAATATAAATTTTATCCCTAACTTCGTACATCTAATATGAATATAAGTTCTCTACAAAGGTGGAATGTAGAACTTCATTTCATATTATTTGAGAATGTCATAAACCTATCATTTTAGTATAAAGAAGGCAAGTCAACTCCTATTTAACAATAATAAAGGACTATAACATACTAAATATGAAGCTATGGTATAAAAGTGATATAATAAATTAGAGAAAAACATAAATGTTAATGTTGATCACATTCTTTTTTTTTCTCTCTAAATCATTTATATGTTCTCTTATGGTATGAAATGAAGGATTTAACCAAATATTATATCTTGTATAAAAGCATCATCATCCTTAGGTTGACTCAATAATGAGTGTTGCATACATAAGAAAGGATCATCTCCAACATCAATGTATTTTACCATGTTTTCATTGTTTGTATTGACATTGATTTTATTTGACAAAAGAATAATTGATCTTGTATTATCAATAAAATTGGGGACATAAAATGCTTGTTGAACCAATGATATCAAAATAAATGATTCATCTTTATGTCTCATCGTATTAAAATAAACCTTTATGAATCGTAATTTATCATTTTTGAATACCATTTTTATTGTTAATCCATTTACAACTAAACACAAAAACTTAAATGTTTTGTGTAATTTAACTTCCATATATGTTTATTTATCTAAAAGTATGATGTGTTCATATAAATAAAATTTTAGTCCTTAACATTTGAGTTATGCAATGCTTTAATAATAAGAGCCACCATGTGATGTGAAAAATTTTTATTTGTCATAAATGTTTTAAAAATCAATTCACTTACTTTTCAATGATTCTTTGATGACTCTAGATTTTTCTTTTATGTTTGAGATATAGGAAACAAACGTCTTCATACAAATGAACGAACAAATTGTGGCATCCTTAATTATTCTTGAGAATTGATCCATGGTGTTAGAGAGAGAAATCTATAATTTATATAAGTATGATAACAAATATTAAAAAATAAATTGAAAACTAGAATAATTTTTAGTTTAATTTTAGTTTTGATGAGTTTGAATTTTCTATGATTTTAGTTTCTTTTGTGTTTTTAGCCAATTATGTCACTCTACTTTTAAAATTTAGCAAATTTGATCTTTATGTAATTTTTTTTAAAATAATATATTTAAATTATTTTTTTATCCAAATCTTTAGAAAATTTTATAATGATATAAATAATTTTAAAAATAAAATAAAAAATTGAAAAATTTTGTAGGAAGTGAAATTAGGATTTGAATAGTAGAAATTTAATTATTTTAGGTAAAATTTAATATTTGATTAGTGTATATTAAATATAATTTAATGAGTTCAATTTATATAAACTTTGAGTAAAAATTATGAATTATAAAGTTTTAGGTAGAAAAAAAAATCAAAAGATTAAATTTATTAAATTTTAAAAATAAAGGAATCAAAATTATTTTTAAAAAATTTAAAAATAAAAATTACACTTACCTCATACTAAAACAAATTAAATGTATAATTAAGCAATTTTTTTTAGTGATAAAAAAGTAGGATAATAGTGTAAGGATTTTTGTTATGTACAATAATAAAAAATAAAAAAAAATTAAATCTACAATCTCATATAAATTATTTTAATTTTTATTATTAAATTAATCCTGATAATTTTAGTGTAAGAAATTTAAAAAATATTTTTAAAATTTATTAAATAAGCAATTTTTCCATTTTTTTAAAGTGTTTTTTATAATTATTTTATAAAATAAATTTTGAAAATAAAATATTAAAACACAATCAAATAAATCATAAATTTGTATCTTAGATATAAAATCAAATTATTCAAATGATTAACAATAAATACAATAATTATTATTATTATTATTACTATTATAATCATTATTTCATTAGTCAATTGTTGTGGTCACTGTAACTAACATTCATTATGACAATAAACCAATGAACATTAATATCATTTTTTTTATCATAATTGTTATTGTCATTATCATTATTATCATATCTTTTATAATTGTCATCATTATGATCATTATCATTATTATTACAATTATTATTATTATTCTTATCTTTATTATAAATATTATCATACACATTATTATTATTATTATTATCACACAATTTTTATCAATGTTATTATCATATTTATTTTTTAATTATTTTTGTCATTATTAAATTAAATTAAATTAAAAAATAAGGAATAATTTATATGATTATATTCTAGACCTAATATTAAAATTTATCAACTAAAAATTATAATATTAAAAAATAATTTAAAATTTTAAAAGTTTTTAAACTTAAAACTTATCATCTTATTTAATTAAATTTATATTTTACTATTGTTCATTTTATATTACTTGAAGTTTAATGTTGATAAAAGTTTTGAATAATTTTTTGATAAAAGTTTAAAAAAGTACTAAGTGGATAAATAAATATTTTCTAGTAATACAAATGTATCAAGAATTTGTATGTAATAATCCAACTATCATATAATTACAAGCATTACTCGTAATCAGCTTTTACTTGTACAATTAGAAATAATTTTGAGTAAGTTTTTTGGGCCTTGATTGAGCTTATGGTGTTGCCAACTTTAGGGCCATACTTGACTTGCCCTAGCAGCTCCACTTTTAGCCTATTTAAGGCTTCTTGTACATACAATTTGGGCCTTTAGTCATGATAACAATTTGGCAGCATTCCCTGAGTTTAAAAAAACTCTTAGGTTGTTAGACAGAACTTGTTCTTGATTCTATTAGTGAAGCTCTTCCATCATTGCAAATTCAATAACTTATCTTCATTCCTTTGAAATGGCCTCTAACTAACATCATTCCATCTTCATTTTCCATCCATTTTGTATATTATATTTGTTTCAAAATTCTCGACCATTTTTCTCACCAATTTTCATGCATGAGCAAGAAAATTTTTATTCGAATTTGAATCCCTCCAAAGGTCCACCAACCAAATCCAACAACTATAATTCTTAGTTAGTTTTCTTTACTAAACAGAGTTACACGGCTCCTAAAATTCTGCTGTATGAAAGGAAATTTTTTTTTCAAGGAACTCGTTGCGGCGAACAGGTCTACAGATGTTAGTTAATCAACTACTAACTAACTCCGTTTCTGATTTTACGCATAAACAATAAAAATATTTGTCAATATTCTTTTATTAACGAAACTCAATCAACCCCTAATATCAACAATACATCCATTGTCACTTACATTAAAAAAAAAAGTTTATTCAGTAGTCACACTATTTAATTAGATTAGTAGTTAATCATTTCTAATCCTCTCCCCACCCTGAAATATTTTTCTATATATCAGAATAATGCAATCAATATTCCTCATTTTGATGTAATATTTATAAAAAAAAAATTAAGCAAGATACTATGCTTAATTCATTTTGATAGATTTACCTCTCTTGTCAATTTCGTAGATTCAAACTCATAATTTAATTATCAATGTATAGGATGATAATAATAAAATCGAACCAGTAAGTTAATTCAACGTATACATCAAACAAGTCGGGCGATTAGGCGCCAACAAAGTACACCCTCTGATGAAATATGAACTAATCAGTTTTTGTTTTGCTCATATTTTTCACGCTGTGTACCATTTCTTGTGTGTACGTTAGACAGCATCTCAATTCATGAAGGAACCCGAAAGCTTTAAACCCTAGCAAAAGTCACTTCACAATAGGGTACTTTAGCCCTCAAATTAAAACTCAACCATTCACTATCAGGGGAATTTGGTATATGTCTAAATCCACTGATATGGATATCTAACAGAAACCAATTGCGCTGAGGGATTCTTCTGGGGAAGTCACAGCATCAAAGGGTACTAATTAAATGTATAAAAAAGGGTGATTTAGTGAACAATTGTGTCAAATGTAGCATCTAATAACAGTGCCAAACTTAGATTCTGGAACTGTGGACCTGCTAGAAAACACTGCAGGAAATATATGGCATGAAAGTTCCAATATCCGCGTGTCCACTTTCTATCTTAAAATTCATATATTGACTTAGTGGACGGTGACATTTGAATTGAGAATCTACCGAATGGTGTGCTGAGCTAGTTGCCTAAGCAACTCTACTATTCAAACTAGATACTTCAACATTCTGGTTTATCAAAAGGAAAAGACTGCTTTCTGACTATTCAAAAAATTGTCATTTATTAATAAATAAAAAAAATATTAAATATTAGTATAGTTTTGATTAGTATAATTTTTATCAAATAAAAATTAATTTAGCATAAATACTATAAATCTTCTTTAATAATATATTATATTAAAATTTAATGTATATACCTCGACTTTTTTATAATAAGTTTGAGGCATTATACTCACAAGATTTATAATATTTATATTAATAATTTAATTGTTATTAAAAATTATATTAATAGAGATTAATTTAATGCCAAATTGATAATAAATAATTTTTTTTACCGGGACATCAAGACCTGCCGTCCAACTTCCATTAGCTTGTTGGTCACTGCTTATAATTGGCATAGAAAGTCTCTTTTGTCGAGCTGCTTAAAAATTTATAATAAGTCAAATTTTATGTGCTCTATACTGCTTAAGAGATTATCTATAATTTATATATTTTAGAATATATTTTATATTTAATTGAATATATTTTTTGTTTATCAATAAATAAATATATATATATATAATATTTTAAATTAAATTAGTCATTAAATCAGTAAAAAAATATTTATAACTTACTGGTTTGATTTTGATGATCTAAAGTGAACTCAATAATAATTAAATATATTTTTAATATTATATAATATATTTAGCAATAAATTAATTATATAAATTATAAAAAAGAAATTAAGTACCATTTTAAAATAATATAAAAGAATGATATTATATTTTATAATAAAAATGGTAATAAATAATTAAATAATAAAAATTCATATATAAATTTCACATATAAGCTTTTATTTTTTTAAAAAATATTATAGAAATAAAATAAATAAAAAACACAAAAAATCATTTATCTTAAAAGAAAAATATTTAAATTATTTTTTTAGCCAGTTATTGTCCAATTTAGATAAACTTTTAGTCGATTCTTAACTATTTTTTATTTTCCAGTATTTCTGGATTATCTAAATTAAGAACTTTACTGTTTCTTGATTTAACTAGTCGAGTTGGAGGATTTATTCTGAATTTTAAAACAATCATAATAATAATATTATAAAAAAATGATTTAACTTTTAGTTATGTTTAAGGAAGGATCTTTCTGGTCGGTAATTTCAACTATTATGGAAACTATAAATTAATTGTTTATTATATTTTTAAAAGGTTCTTTTATTTTATATTTATATATATATATATATATATATATATATATAAATAAGGAGGATAAGTTATTCTAAGACTAATTTTGTCTAAAGTTACTTTATTTAATAACTTTCATATACAATTATTTTTTATTAATCCAACCATTGAATAAATAAATTATATTATATAAATCATTCTTGTAAAATTTTATAAAATTTAAAAAATATTTGATATTTTATTAAATAAATTTAAATTAACAGATAATATAAAAGTTATAGTATCCGTTAATTTGAATTTATCTTTTGAGGTATAAAATATTTTTTAAATTTTATAAAATTTTGTAAGAATGATCTATATAATATGATTTATTTATTCAATGGTTGAATTGATGAAATATAATTGTATATAAAAGTTATTAAACAGAATAACTTTAGGCAAAATTACTCTTAAAATAATTTAATCTCTTTTATATATATATATATATATAATTGATGGTTTTGAAAGAAAGTATAAATAAGTTTAATTATACAGAAAAGTTATTATTTTTTAAATATATATCATTTATATATATATATATATATTGATAAATTTATTATAAATTATTTTAGTTAATATATTTTTTAAATTATGAAATTTTATTAATTTAAGTTTTAAATTGATTAATGAAATATTGAATTATTTATTTATTATTATTTGTGATATATCCTTAATTATATATTAAAAAATAAAATAAAAAATATTATTTTTATTATTTATTCACACTAAAATTAAAAAGAAATAATTTTTGAGGTAGATAAACTTAATGTTACAACAAAAAAATTTCATCCTCTTAATCATAAAATTGGATGGAGAAATATTTTTTTAAAAAATTATTAATTAATTTTTATATTAAAAATATAAATAATTTTATATTAATAAAATAATATGATAAATTTTTTTATGAATATAATAGATTATTTATTTTTATTTATATGAATAAAAATAGTTTTTTATTTTTTATTTTTTATTTTTTATTTTTATCCTTCTAAATAATACATCTTTTTACTTTATTTTTTTAATCTAATATATATATATATATTGTTTTCTTTATGGTTGAGAAAAAATTAGCCGAGACATGCTTCAGCTGGAAAGGGAAACATTCCAATTTGATAACCAGGAGTCTTCCCATTTTCAGTGGGAGCCGTTAAAGTCAAATTTATTAGTCATAATAAATAAAATTCAATGCAAGTTGTTCCAAAGCAAATAAAACACAAAAATTTTAATTAAGAAGGCACTCCTTTACTTCTTAAGATGATTCTTTCTTTCACAGCTTCTTCTGCAATAGTCATTCATTAACAACCGTGTTTCTCAATTTTTGTCACATTTTTTCACCTAACCATGTGTCAGCTTCAACAAAGTTGTATTCATCACTACCACCTAAACTGGTCAAAACCCATTCTCTCTGTTTTCTCGTTTCATGCCAACGTTGCACCTTCTTGGTCAGAGTCATATAGTCCCTGCACTGGCTGGCTTTGAAGCCTCTTCTTCTTATTCAATCACTTTTTATCAATATTATTCCCAAAACACCAATTCACTGAGTCTTCTCTGCAATCTCAAGGACATGGGCATGACCACCAGATACAAAGATGCAATTTTTCTGTTCTCTCTGTTCTCTTTCCTCTGTTTTCATACTCTGTTTTCACATGCAGCAAATTCCATCACACGGGGCAAATCGATCAGAGATGATGATGATGGAGACACTTTGGTGTCAGAAGGTCTCAAATTCGAAATGGGTTTCTTCGGTTTTGGTAACTCCTCTTCAAGATACGTTGGGATTTGGTACCACAATGTTCCAAGTTCGGCATACGTATGGGTCGCAAACAGAGAAAAACCCATCAAAGGCAGAGGAGGTGCTATCACAATAAAAAATGATGGTAATTTGGCTGTCCTTGATGCAGAGAGAAATGAAGTGTGGTCAAGTAACGTGTCAATTCCAATGAAAGACTCGGAAGCTGTTCTTCATGATGATGGGAACCTTGTTCTTTCAAACACAGACACAAACAAAGATGTGTGGCAAAGCTTTGAAGACCCAACTGATACATATCTGCCAGGTATGAAAGTGCCAGCTAGTGCTGGAATGAGGAATGCCCCTTCCTTCAGGTCATGGAAATCAAGAACGGATCCTTCACCAGGAAACTTCACAATGGGGGTTGTTTCTGAGGAATCATCCCCACAGATAGTGGTTTGGGAGAGAGAGAAAAGGAGGTGGAGAAGTGGTTATTGGGATGGTAGAATATTCACTGGTGTGTCCAATATGACAGGAAGCTATCTCCAGGGTTTCACACTTAATAGAGATGAGAAAGGAGTAAGGTACTTTATATATAACTTATTGAATAGAAATGATAAGGTGAGGTTTCAGATAGGTTGGGATGGATATGAGAGGAGGTTCATATGGAATGAAGATAAGAAACAATGGACTATGACACAAAGTGAGCCTTATAATCGGTGTGAGCTTTATAATTTTTGTGGGAATTTTGCAGTGTGTGATTTATCTAATTCACCTATGTGCAGTTGCATGCAAGGGTTTGAACCAATGCATAGGGATGAATGGAATAGTGGGAATTGGTCAAGGGGGTGTAAGAGGATGACTCCACTGAAGGCTGAGAGAGTTAATGGTTCTGGAACTGAGGTCAGTGTTGGAGAAGATGGTTTCTTGGTGCAAAGGTGTATGAAGTTGCCAGATTTTGCACGGTTGGTGAATGTTGATGCTGTTGTTGACAACGAGGAGTGTGAGCACAATTGTCTGCAGAATAGTTCTTGTACTGCATATGCATATACTATTGGAATTGGGTGCATGATTTGGTATGGGGAGTTAATTGATGTTCAACACTTTGAAAATCTTGGAAATGTACTCAACATCCGTCTTGCTGATTCTGATTTAGGTAAGGTAAATAGTCCTTTGTCTTTAGTTATATTGATTAGGCTTTCAATTTTGATTTGCTAATCCATTTTATATTCAATCCCATAAACTTTCTTAAGGAACTGCTCCAACCGTGTTCCCTTATATCCAAACAATTCAGCCAACTTCAGAAAGTCCTTCCCTTCTTCCAATTTTCAATTTGGAAGAAAACATTTCCCTGAACACATTATATTAGAATTTTCTCCACATGACATTTAGGAAGGAATCTGCAGGACATTTTAATTGAATTTATCACTATTGCACAATAAATAGCAGAATAATTATCACAACAAATACAGGTGATGGGAAGAAAAAGACCAAGATTTGGATAATATTAGGTGTTGTGGTGGGGCTGATCTGCCTTGGAATCCTTGTATGGCTAGTATGGAGGTATAATGGAAAACTCAAAGGTAACATTTATTTTCCGATGAACTTTTTTACCCCTCTTTGATGAATGACTAGGTATTACATATTTTTTCTTATATTGACTTCTATATGTTTTTTCTTCCTTTCTATTTGCCAACAGTTTCCTCAGCTTCTTATTGCAACAATAATAAAATACCAGTCTTTGAACCAACCAAGAGTACGGAATTATCAACAGAAATTTCTGAATCAGCCGAGCTCAGCTTTGAAGAGAGTCAACTAAGTGGAGCAGAACTTCCATTGTTCAATTTTAGTTGCATTGTAATAGCGACAAACAATTTCTCAGAAGAAAATAAGCTTGGACAAGGGGGATTTGGTCCTGTCTATAAGGTGAAAATTTAACTGTTAAGCTTAACTTTTATTGTAATAAAAGATTAATGGTTTCATTTATTCTATTTCCCAGGGAAAGCTTCCAGGAGGGGAACAAATAGCTGTCAAGAGACTTTCAAGACGGTCCAGCCAAGGTTTAGAGGAGTTCAAGAATGAAATGATGCTAATAGCCAAACTACAACATAGAAATCTGGTTAGACTATTAGGATGTTCCATTCAAGGGGAAGAAAAGTTACTGGTATATGAATACTTGCCAAACAAAAGCTTGGACCGGTTCTTATTTGGTTTGTTTCTTGTCTTCGTTTTAACCATGTATATTATTCCTTTGCATTTTTTATTTGGACAAGGATTAAACTAGAAACCACCAATGCTTATTCATAATAATTGATTTGGTAAACATCATGGCAGATCCTGTCAAGCAAACACAACTAGGCTGGACAAGGCGCTTTGAAATCATTGAGGGCATTGCAAGAGGACTACTTTATCTACATCGGGATTCAAGGCTTCGAATAATTCATCGAGATCTAAAAGCAAGCAACATTTTGTTAGATGAGAATATGAACCCAAAAATTTCAGACTTTGGCTTGGCCAGGATATTTGGGGGAAACCAAAATGAGGCCAATACAACCAGAGTGGTTGGTACATAGTAAGTATGCTTTGATTTAACTTGGACAAATCATCCTTTATTTCCTAACAGAACTAGATTAATCTTAATATAACATTCAAAATCTGTTCCACAGTGGTTATATGTCACCAGAATATGCAATGGAAGGTTTATTTTCAGTCAAATCTGATGTCTATAGTTTTGGAGTTTTGTTACTAGAGATTGTGAGTGGCCGCAGAAACACTAGCTTTCGTCACTCCGATGACTCAAGTCTCATAGGTTATGTAAGTAACTCTTTCTTGCATGAGTTTATGGTTAAAAACAACTTGCACATGCACACACTCATTTATATACATATAAAAGAGCTTTAACACATGTTAGCATGTTACAAATTTATGGTATTACTTGAAAGGTGCATATCTTGACTTTGCGGAAGTTCCTAAGGTGTTTTGAATGATTTCCAATTTATAAAATGTGAAATGAGCATTATTTAAAAGGCATAGTTTATTGGAGTGGCAAGTGCTAATGTTTTAAATGGGTGTAGGCCTGGCATCTTTGGAGTGAACAGAGAATAATGGAGCTTGTTGATCCTTCCATTCGTGATTCAACTCCAAAGAGTAAAGCTCTGAGATGCATACACATAGGGATGTTATGTGTGCAAGATTCAGCATCTCATAGACCAAACATGTCCTCTGTGGTGTTGATGCTGGAAAGTGAAGCCACTACTCTACCCTTGCCTAGGCAACCTTTGGTCACTTCCATGAGGAGATATGATGATAAAGAATTTAATGCCGAAGGTCTTGATGTGTCAAATAATTTGTCAATTACAATGGTGACAGGTAGATAGGAAGTATTGCATCTTTCCCTTTCTTTTCAGTTTTGTTTAGACTCCCTTTCACTCTAAGAAAGTACAAGGAATATAGTTCTCTTTTTTATTTTTTCCCCTCCGTTTGAAAAATCCCCTTAAAATTGACTCTATTGTATATATAATTTATAAACCAAGTTATATTTGGCACCTCAAAAAAGTGGCTTGTTTCCTGATCAATAAAAGAAAAAAGTCTAGGTTGATGGTTCTGATATGGGGACATCATAGAAAAAATAGTGCAATCTTATGTACGAGGTCGCATTTGCATTTAGGTATGATTTTTGAGACATTTAGATCTCTGATACTATCATGTATACAGTTGTATATTGTCGGCAGATAATTATATATTCTTGGAGGACCATTCGCATCTTTAAACCTCTCGGTAGAAGTCGCTTATGACTTGTTTGTATATGCTCCAAATAGCATTTGGAGAAGTAAAAAAAATATTTCTGAAAAAGTCTCTCACACCGTGTTATAAAACTAGTGCAATGTTATATACTACGTACAAAAGTTAGAAGCCCCCACCACTCTCCTTTTTTTCCTTTGTTATTACTAGAATTCACCGGGAGTTAAATTAAGTTTGTCTTTTTTTTTTCTTTTAATTTTTCAAAAACTATTTTTTGAAACCAGAGTCTTAAAAGATCATACACTTCACTTTAAACAAAATATTTCACAAATATATTTTTTTTTAAATAAAAAAGTTTCTCAATCTAAATTTCCACTTAGATTAGTAAAATAGAAGAACATAAGACCAAAAAAGTATGCAAAAATATATACTAAATTATCTTAAAAACACAAGATGTGTGTATAAATTATTAAACTTTTCATTATAATGACATTTTTATACAAGAAATATTTTCTACAATTACTGTTTTTCAAGTATTGTCATAAGATTCTTCAAGATCAAATTTAGTATTTTTTTTCTTAAGCCTTTACAAGCTTCACATTCCCAATTATCACAAAATGAACAATAAAAGGAACATAAAGCTACACAATGGCTAATAGATTGTTCAAAGAATAAAATTGAATTTGTAGGTAAGTAGACTTCTTAAACTCTTCTTGTGGGCTCCCTTATTTATACTTCAAGAGATGCCATAACCATTATGTGATACAACTTGTTTTTAGGGTATACATTATGAGTTATGTTCGTAATACATTCGTACGTTGTTCCCCTATTTGAACAAAGGTTAATTTGCATCCTGACATATCAATATTGTTTGTTTTCTTTGCAAGTTAGACTTTCGTTATCCAACTAGGCATAAGTTAACTTTATAAAAAAAAATCCCTTGTCCCATTTCTCCTTTTAGGCAAAGGTTTTGCTTTTGAGAATTCTTCCAACTACAGGTTTTGAACTTTGAAGTATTGTGCCAAGACATTTTCAGGATTAGATGCCCAAAACTATTAGACACTCTGAAATCTACGCATTTGTAAAAAGAAAAATAATATTAATTGGGATTGGTAAAATGAGGTTTAATTAATTAAGTATATAATTAGTCTAAAGATATCAAATAATAATAATATGGTATAAACAAAATATATAAATTAGGTAAATAAAAAATAATAATTTACATTATAAGAGTTGGTAAGTTTGAGAAATTAACCTTTAAATATAGATTTGGTTCATTTGAAAAAGGTGGGTATTGAGAAAATAAAAATATTAAATAATAACAAAAATAAAAATAAAAATAATAGAAAAAATGTGATTAGTTTATTATATAAAGTTGCAGATATTAATTAGAATTAGAGAAAATAAGAGATTAACTTACTCTAATAAAACATTAATTTATTCTAACTAATTAAATGTTACGCTGTTTTGGTAAACATAAATTAAATATTCCAATTTACATTTATTTATGACCCAAAGGATGTCCTAAAGCAATTAAGTATGAAGGGAAAATCAGATACTACAGTAATTAAGTTTTATTTCGTACCTTGTATATGCTTTTATTTCATATAGGTATTCAATGTATCTGCCAAACAGTTTCATAATCATGGGATGAAAGTTATATCCTAGTTTCCTTGAGAAATTGACACCATCAATAGTTGTATTCACCTCATATGTAATATTATATTTGTTCCCTTAAAATCAATTATTTTAAAAGTCGTTGAAATATCATAAATTTAGGTTTATATTATGGGAGTTTATATCATAAATTTAGCAAAGGAGGTTATTAAAATAATTGAAAATAACTTATTTTGATCACTTATATTAAAAACTTAATTGAAATAAATTTAAAAACAGTAAAAATTATAAATAATTTTCATGTTTAAATAATTCATAAACTATTTAAATATACCTCTGGATATATTACTACAATATTATTAATGTAGTTGTTCACATTCCTTTTACATAAGCTCAATGCTACACAACGCTAACACAAAAAGCATTGCTAAATCAAGTGACCAAACTCCAAGAAACAAACAAAGTGTATTAACATTTCGATTTAAACAATAGCCCGTCTAGCTCAGTCGGTAGAGCGCAAGGCTCTTAACCTTGTGGTCGTGGGTTCGAGCCCCACGGCGGGCGTGTATTTTAACATAATTTTTTTATATTTTTTTAAAATAAATAAAAAATATTTTAACAAATTAAAATAAAATTTTTTTCTTTCTTTTTCTAATACTTTTATGATTATGATATTCTAAAATTTTTACGCATAGGATATTTGTGTCCAAAATTTTAAACAAAAAATTTAATAAATTAAAATATCTTTTTAATACTTTTATGCATAAGATATTCTTGTGTTTAAATTTTTTGAAAAAATTTAAAAAAAAAATATTTTTCTAATAATTTTACGCATAGGATATTCTTGTGTTCAAAATATTTTAAATTTTTTAAAAATAGATAAAAAATATTTTAAAAAATTAAAATAATTTTTTTTCTTTTTCTAATACTTTACCCATAGGATATTCTTGTGTTCAAAATTTTTGAAAAATTTTAAAATTTTTTTAAAAATATTTTAACAAATTAAAATAAAAAATTTATTTAAAAAAATTTAATTTTTTTTCTTTTTCTAATACTTTTATGCATAGGATATTCTTGTATCCAAAATTTTTGAAAAATTTAAAAAAAAAAACATTTTAACAAATTAAAATAATTTTTTTAAAAAATTTCTTCAAAATAGAGAAAATTTAAAATTTTTTAACCCATCCTAGTAGACATTCCTTACATTCTCTGTCTTTAAACACAATATTTACAATATTAAATGTAATTATATTTTTTTATAGCTTTAATTATGGATATTTGTTAGATTATTATTCTATTTAAATATATTACATTATAATAAAAATATTTATATATCTAAATTTTTTTATAAACAAAAATAATAAGATTAAAATTAAGAAAAATTTATGAATATTTAAATGTAAAATTTTGTATATAATAAAAATTAAATTATTTAATCTAAATAAAAAATATAAATTTCACCTTCCAAATAAAAAATTTTAAATACAAAAAATTAAATTCCATCATCCAAATAAAAAGTTTTAAATATAAAAAATTTAAATTTTTTTATTCAAACAAAATATTTTTAAAATAAAAATATTTAAATTGAAAGCATTTGATTTTTCAAATATTTCAATTTTTTTAAAATGCTTTGTGGATTCTTCTTCATGACGATAGCTTTTAGTCATCATGCTCTTTAACATGCTTAAAACATTTCCCTCCCTCTTTTTTACCAAATGCTTATCTCTTCATAATACTTTCAGGAGGGGCTGACATGTATTTTCAAACAGATTTTAAACATGGATACACCTGGCCTTCAAGCAAAATAGGGAAACACTTGTACCCGATGTTCATCATTGCTAATAGGCAATGAATGCTTGGGAAGCTCCAAGCAGAAACGCCCAAGGTTGAGATTACCCAACATTTTACTTGGTCAGTATGGGCATGATAATTAGGTCTAGGATCCATCAGGGGAGGAGAGAAGATGCATGAAGACTTGACTAGCTCAACTAGCAAGGCTGGCTCCACTTGTTAGTCCATGCATATAAGTTCTTGGCACTTGTTATCCCTTGTATGTTGGGTCTTTTAGCCTCTAATAATTCATTGTAAACCAAAAACTCAGGGACTGCAATGGAAACTGATGACCGACGATGAACGAAAAGACTTCCATCAAGCATGATTTATACCTTGCAAGATGTTAACCACCATTTCAAACGAACAACTATCAAACAATCCTCACTAGCGAGAAAGTTAATACTCAAAATATATTCAAGAGGGAAAATGTTTACACCAATGTTTAAATAACTCATCAACTGGGTTTTGAATTAATTTTTGTGCTGCTTACCCTTGGTATTGAAAGGAATAATAAATGAAAACCTGCTTTATCTACAAAGAAGTCTTCAAACTTCAATATCTACAACCTCAAACCTTTACATTCTCCTATGTGCTACTCCCTCCTCTCTCCATCTTCTGGGTTGAAACTTAAAGAAAAGGGTAAACATACCTAGCAAAAGGATACAATTAACCCCTGGCATCATAATAATCAAGAAAATCATTCTCCTGAGGCTGCAAACTTGAAATATTTCCTTGACCCCAGCCTTTCTGTACACGCTTCAGAGTTTTCAATGCAATTCCACTGCCACCGTCCCTGTCAAGTAGTAGGTAAGAGATCATTACTGAAGATGGAAGAATATGCAGTATAAGTAAATTCTGGATAGCACATTAAAAAGCCATAGACATTATACAACTTATATGACAATCAAAGTTTTGAAGATAATAGCAGAATCCAAGTTTACATTTTAGATAGATCTAATGTATATCCGATATGACAGCAAATAATAATAAAAGATATTGTAAATGTCACATGACAAAGCAACTCTTTCAAAGTTGAAGAAAATGCAAACATAAATGTCTTTATGTTAGTTTGAGTTTGTCAACAAGGTTGAGTTGAGAATGTAACTAAAAAGGTTTAGAAATGAGCACACAGTCACACAGGTTCTATCTATCACATGGTGGTGTTCCATTTGTCCAAAAACAGTGTTCAATCTTATAATAAGATTCAGTAATTTTAGTAGTCATTGTACAAAAGTTCTAAAAGAAATTACACTGATCATGTTTAAGGAGACTAGTGGTCACATTAAGAAATTTGGATGTAAATGATGGAAGACTTAACCACCGACAGAACAGAAAAAGAACCGAATAATTTAACCAAGAAAACCACAAGCATCAAATTAAAAACCCTTGTTATTCCAATGATGAACAGAATCCAAAAGCTGAATGATAGAGTATCTTCATCACCCATACAGCCATACCTGTTAATAATATCCTGCCAATCACTTTCACCATCCCTACTTTGTGTTCCAGGAATGGTTCTCTTTCCGTTTTGATAAGTCCTATCAGCATTCCCACCGCCTAAAGTTAATTCCATCATTCTCTTTGCTAGTTCATCCCCTTGTTGCTTGTTTCCTCTTTTACTTAAGCCATCAATCACTGGTATGAATGATGCATGATCGAAGCCATATCCCTTATCAATCAATTTATGAAGAAGGCTATTGGCATCATCTAACCTTTCATCCTGGCAAAGTCTTTCAATCAAATCTTTGTACATGAAATTCTTCAATGTGAGAAATCTATCTACTGATGCTTCAAATAGCTCCTTTGCTTCAGAGAGTTGTCCTCCAGAAAGTAATTCATTGAACATCAAACTGTACAAGGCTTCTTTGTGGCCACATGTACTCAAAGCTACCCCAAATAGTTCACAAGCTAATTTAAAATCACTAGAGTTGCAGAAGGCTTTAATCAATATTTTGAAAGAAGATATATTGGGAGATATGCCCTTATCCAACATTTCATGTAAAAGAGAAATGGCATCCTTTGCTTTTCCCCCTTTGCAAAGACAACTGATTATGTTATTATAAGTGCAAATATCTGGACAGATCCCTTTCTCTCTCATCTCATCAATCAATCCGTATATTTCAAATATTTGCTTTTTACTTCCTAAGCCCAGGATCAATGAATTGTAAGTTTGAAGAGTCTTGCTACAACCATTTCTCTCCATATCCTTCAAGACACGGAAGGCTGATGATATCTTCCCTTGTTTACAGAAACTCCGTATAAATGTATCATATGTAGCAGAATCAGGTTGCAAGTTTCTTGCCATCATCTCAATAAACTTTTTTTTGGCTTCCTCCAGCCTCCCAACTTTGCAAAGCCCATTAATTAAAGTTGTATATGTGATTACATCAGGCAAGCTGTTTGATACATTACGGATTGAATTAACTAGGCTAGCAAATGAGTTTCCTTTATCAAGGGATGTTGGTCCATTAGTCCACATCTCACTTACAATTTCAATTGCTTTGTCCAATTCTCCATTTCTACAGAGACCATTGACCACAATATTGCAGGTCACAGTATCTAGTTGATAGCATTTTTCATTCATCTTTTGCAGCATTTCCTCTGCTTCTAGTGTTCTCCCCTCTTTCCACAGGCTATGCAGCAATGTGTTGCATGTAAAAGTATTAGGGTGGCAACCATTCCTTATCATTTCATGAAGAACACGTTTAGCTTCAAAAACCTTCCCTTTGCTACAGTATCCATGCAGAAGAGTACTATAAGTAACCGTATCGGGGTAAACCCCATTGCTCATCATCAGATCCATCAACTCTCTAGCATCTGACAGCATATGGTTCCTGCACAGCCCATCGATCATAATGTTATACGTGTAAGCATTTGGTTCAATGCCTTTCCCTACCATTTCATCAAGAACTAACCGAGCCTCCAATAGTTCTCTATTCCTAAGCAAGCCCAACAACCATATGTTATAACTTTCCAAAGTGACAAAATTATCAACTTTCTTCATGGTGTCAACCAAACCCCTTGCTTCCTCCATCATCCCTCGCTTGCAGAAACCCTTAAGCATGAGATTGAAAGTTGTAACATTAGGCCTGGGAAGTCCCAATTCTTCATCCATCTGCATATCTCTGAAAATCCTGGATGCCTCTAAAACCTTCCCGGCTCTACAAAGCGCCGAAATCCTTGAGTTAAAGGTAACAACATCAGGCAAAAAACCTTGCTCTCTCATCCTCTCCACCAATTGCTCCGCTTCATCATTCAGCTTCTCTCTACAGAACCTAGAAACAAGAGTATTATACACAACCCTATTAGCATTGTGACACGACTTGTTAACAAGCTCCAGGGCTTGTTTGGTGAGGCCAGCTTGGCATAACCCTCGGACCAAAATACCAAGAGTGAATTCATTAGGGGGACATCCTTTTTCAGACATTTTGTCGAACAGTTGGAGGGCGTGGTGAAAAGCACGTGACTCGCACAGAGATTGAATCAAGAGGTTGAAGGTGTAGGTTTGAGGGTTAACACCGGCGGCAATCATGTCGGTGTATAACCAGGTGAGGAAATGGGAGCGGTTATGTTGGAGGGTTAAGCGGAGGAGAAGGTTGTAGAAGGGAAGAGAAGGGGGCGTTGATGGGAAATGGGCCCTGAGGGATTTGAAGTGTGAGAAGGCGTCGTCAATGTGGCCTGATTGGGCCAAGATTCTGACCATGGAAATGATGAAATCATGGGCAATGTGGTTGGGCTGAGAGCCCAGGATTAGTTCGCGGAGGTCGTCGAGTTCGCGATGCATGTTAGCTCCAACCAGAATGCGTGTCGTGAT
Organism: Canavalia gladiata; assembly: GCA_037954105.1. Taxonomy (NCBI): domain Eukaryota; kingdom Viridiplantae; phylum Streptophyta; class Magnoliopsida; order Fabales; family Fabaceae; genus Canavalia; species Canavalia gladiata. The sequence goes on from CM075658.1 coordinate 72,764,483, forward strand.
AGCAACGAGACGCTGCGCGTGAGGGGTGGTCGAAGACGAAGGGGAAGACAGAACGCGCTTTAGCAGATGCCATGCCAGCTTTGGATTGTTGGAGTTCTTCAAAACCCCTTTTATCAGCCTCTTCGTTTGCTCCATACAAGAACTTGTTTGGTTTGGTTTTCGGAGACAGTGCAAGAACCAGACTCGACTCTCTGCTTCGGGTCAGGACCATGATGGACCAATCAGACTCCACGGTCTACTACAGGTTAAGTGGTTTATTATCATTATATTTTAGTCTTTTTTTCGTTCTTTTTTTACAAGCAGGTCTTAATATTATGATTAATTGTTATATGGTCCACTACTTTGTTGTCTATTAGGAATTGGGTTCGGTCAGTTTTGGGTTAGAAAATCCAGAACCGCAACAAACCTACCTTATTAGCCTTTGTAATCGATCTCTCACCATAGTTTAGGCTCTTCTCTATCTCTACGGATTTATTCTGTTTGTTTCTCTTTGACGCATACACATAAGGATGTTATTTTTGCAAGCTTCAGCTGATTGTAGACCAAAAATTGTCCTCCGTGCTGTTCACAATGGAAAGTGAAACAATGGCTCTTCCTTCCTATTGCATGCATCCATAAGGAGATATGAAAATGGATAATTTCATATCTGTGGGTTTTTACTCCTTTGAATTATTTTAAAAAATAATTATCATAGAATTATTTAAAAAATACTTTTTTCTGTTTAAAATTAAAATAGTGAATGTTACACATAATGAAAACATGACCAAGTATCATAAGATGAAAAAGTATATAAATACTAAATTATATGATAAAAAGGTGACAGAAATTATGTGTTAAAATTATAGTTTGTTGAGTAAATTTTTTATTTATTTAAAGATTTGTTTTTGAAAAATAATTTTGTATTTCTAAATTAAATAAAATTATTGTTGTTATTTAGTATAAGATAAATAAATTTTATTGTTGTTATTTATTATAAAGGTAAAATGAGTAAAATATTTGTGTTCTTAAAATAAGTAAAACTATCATTGTTATTTATTATAGAGGTAAAATAAGTAAGATTTTTATATTTTTAAAATGAATAAAATTATTGTTATTATTTATTATAAAAGTAAAATTGGTAAAATCTTTATATTTTTAATATGAGTAAAATTATTGTTGTTATTTATTGTAAAAATAAAATAAAATTAATAAAATTAATATTTTTTTTATGTTGATGTAACTTACTAATTAAACATATAAATCATGTCAAACTTTGAAATAAAATTTTATTGTTGGTTCATTTAATTCTTATGTATCCGTTATTAAATCTTTTAATCAATAATTGAAGTAATAATTATCAAAGAAAATTTTATCTTTACAATAAATAAAACAATAAAATTTTAAATATTTTATTTTATCTTTATAAAAAATAATAATAATAATTTTATAAATTTTAAAAATATAAAATTATTTTTAAAAAAAATTTAAAAAAAAATTATTCAACAAAATATAAATTATTTTTAAAAAAATTAAACTAAAAAGTTAAAAAATTAATAAAAAAAATAGAATAAACTATGTTGTTATTCTAAGATGCAGACACATAATTGTGTTGAAACATATTTTCAACATAGAATTATGTGTGCTTCCATTATATATGATACATTCTATTATGTGTAATAAGGACTATTTCAACTTTATAGAGTAAATTATCCTATTCTAGTAATTATTTTCTCATTTCTCATTGACAAGTATATGAAATTACTGGATCTTTTGTCATTTCTGTTTAGTGATACTATCCTCTATAATTAAGTCCATATATATTTAGTATAATATACAAAGGTACAATTGCAGTGATTGTATATTATAAAATTGAAATTAATTTGCGACATTCTCTTGTATTTGAAGAACTTTAGTTCACAAAGTTATTAGTCAACTAAAGCTATCAAAAATAATAATTGGATGCAAAATGAAAAATAAATAAATAAAGTCTTTTCTAAGGTTGTATGTAAATTGCAAGAAAATCATGTTTCAATCTGTTATGTAGAATCCACATCCCTTATTTTCCATTCTATCTAATGCCAAATCTATTGGTTCTAAATCTCAAATTTTAAGGGACGTACGTATAACATGTTTGCTACGTTGGAGTATAAGTTTATATATTGACAAGGTCATTTAAAATTATCAGGGAAAAAGAATGTTAAATTGATGGATTAGATAAAGACAAAAATTTGTTTTTATTAATTCTCTACTAATATAGCAGTAATTTTAATTCTACCTGTACTGCTGAAAAAACAGAAGACCAATGCTACAACTAGCAAAAATCCTAATTTGAAACTAAAGATTGGTTGAAATAAGCTGGAACCATTGGCTTTGGGGATTGTCCAAACAAGAAGAATCATTATCATGGATGCAAATGCATTTTCTGGTGACTATCTTGGAAGAATCAGAATCCCTGTCCAAGCACAAAAGGTCTCCATCCGTATCATAGGTAGCTAAGTGAAGACCCGTCTTTGAAACAGCCTTCCAAGAACTTTGTGGTGACAAGCAATCCTCCGAAAGAGTTGGAGAAAGCCCTTCACCAATTGCCTTTAAACACAAAGCAGAGTTCATCAACCTAATTGGAGATCCATCTCCTTCGTAGCTCCAAAGACTATTACTTTTACAATCACCCATTACAATTTCATTGCTATTATTCACATGGCCACAGTTCCCACTCAACGGATGGAACATTATGTGAGACTTTGAGGCTTTTGAAGTTGGATCTGCATAAGTGAATCACGTTAATTTACGCATTGAATGTATACATATATTCTTTTTAATATGAAATATATATATATATACACATACCTTGAAGCACCCTTTGTAGAAGCTGAAATTTCTGAGGGAAATTAGGGTCCTGAAATTGTTTCCAATCAAAGTCCAATACACCATAGGACTCTCCAGGCCCAATATTGCCCTGTCTATAGTAATAGCTTCCTTGAAAAGCCCACAAACTCCAATCCAAGTCAACGGAGGCAGCATAGGACACAAAGCATGGCAAGAATTTATTGTCAGCGGAATTCTGAGCGGTCATGTCATACCCAAATTCACTTACAAACAAAGGTGCTGGGTTCTTCCCACTTAGAAGAAAGGCTGATTGGTCTTTCAACGATTCAATGACGGATTTGCATACCCAATTTGTTGGTTGCACATTCCACCTGTTTGCATCTCCACTGAAGGAATATATATGTGCCTCATACACTATTTTATTAGTAAAGTTTAGGTCAATAGCCTTTTTCTTCAAGAAACTCAAGTCATTGTCAAAATTTAACCCTGAAAGAATAACTAATAAATCCGGGTTAATATCATGGATTGTTTTTGCTCCTTGCCTCATGTATTTGTACCAATCATGCGTGTTTTGACGCGAACCCCTTAGCTCGTTCCTCAGGTCCATGGCGAACACCTATATAACACATGGGACACCATATGCCAAAAAACAATATTAGGGAAAATTCTATTCTTAACAAAAAAAAATTATTAAGAAATATTAACACAGATGGCAACACCCTTTTTAAAGTGTTAATGAAATTATTTGACAATAAAAAAAAAAAAGAGCAAAATATAAATCTTGTTGCATTGAATTTATTTTAACCCATTCAGCTCTTTAAATTCTGTGACGATTAAAAACTGTCACAAATAATTATAAACCATCCCTACATGAATATTTGTGTTCATTTTTAATCATCAGAACCTTAAAAATTCGAAGATTAGAAGAAATTGAAACTTTTTTCAGAGAGGTTGATTACTACTTACATTGGGTTTTCCCTTGAAGTGGTGGGCTATAAAAGCCAAACCTTGAAGCCATTCATCGGGGTTGAAATGTCTATCTCCGAAGAATCCATTCTGATCTGCATTGTCACAGCACCACATAGGCAAGCTAACATGGTTATCAATGAGAACCATCACGCCTTGTGCCCCTAGAGCATCAATCACTGCTTCATAGGCTTGAAGATGAGTCATGTTCAACACCCAAGGGTTATATTTCTCTATTTCCGACACCTTTTGCTGAAGATCCAAAGATAAGAAGGTGTCACCAACGGTGTCATTGGCATGGCGAGTGAACATATAGGTAGCATACGAGAAACGAACGCAGTTGAATCCTGCGTTGACCACTTGGGCAACAGTATCGTTTAAAGGCGCTTTGTCAAGACCCTCAGCCACCATTGGCTTCGCATGAGCCACCAAATGCGCACACGATAGCTTCACCCGTTTTCCCGTTGCATCGTCAATGATCCATCTCTTGTCAACTGACAAAGGCAAAGAGTTACAATACGATGTGAATATGGCCAACAAATACGTTAAAACTAAGAAGAGGAAGGAGGATTTGCTCGTTATCTTCATTTTCTAAGATCATATACAAAACAACTCATAGTTCCTTCTTTGGTGTTGTATGTTTATATAGCCACAGTGTCTTAATCTTAGGTTCATCTTAAAGTTTGTTTCTATCTATGCAAACCTTAACAGAATCAATCAAAAAATCAGTTAAGAATCTTTTCTGTTATCTTCCTTTATTCTCTCTTTTACGGATATTACATTTTTTAGTTTAAATTTAAGATTATTTATTTTGATAATAGAACAGAATTGTTTAAAACAATCTTAACCACGCGTCAGTACTAAACTAACAAATGGATAGCACTAACATATTATATTTTTTGTCATATTTAAATAATTGTTAAAAAATATTATTTATTAATTTTAATAATATTTTAAAAAGTATTGTTGTTGTAAAATATTATGAATAATATTTAAAAATTATTATAAAAATATAAAAAAATACGATATAAATATAACCAAAAGTATGTTAAAACTAAAAAAAAAGAGGAAAGATTTGTTCATATTTTCATTTTCTAAGACCATACACAGCATAGATGATCCCATGATGTTTATACAGTCAGTCTCTCAACATCACGTTTGATTGTTAAAGTCTGTTTTATCTGGTACATATCAACGTAAACTATAACTGAATCAAAATTTTTGTTATCTTCCCTTTGTTACATCTTGTTATATTTTTTAGTTTAAGTTTAAGATTATTTATTTTGGTAGAACAGGAAGAGCAGTATTACTTGAAACATCACGTTTCGACTGGACAAGAGACACATCCAATATGATTTTATCTTTCTGCAGAAAGCTTCTGCCTATATAACAGACAACCACCAGGAATTTTTAAAAAATAGATAACAAAATGTAGCTGGTTAGATTAGATTAGATTAGATAGAAAGTGTTTGCAAACTACTGAAGTTTTCAGAATGTAAAACCTATATAAATTAATTTTGATATATTTAAAATTAATTATCCTTAACTAACAATCATCTTAAAATTTGTTTTGTTTTATAAGTTGAATTTGTTAACTGTATCCTACAATTCCATTCCTTTCACGGGTAAATCAGTTAAAGTAGAATTAACTAAGATATAGAATTGTACCTACCGTTATTATCAACAGGCTTGCTAATTTAAAAAAAATTTATGATATCGTTCTAACTTTATCAATTAATGTAAATTATTACTTAAGTTTAACTTTTAAATTTTAAATTTTTAATATATGAAATATCAAATTAATAGGCATAGAAATGATGTGCCTTGATTTTAAAAAAAATTTTCTATAACTTTTTTTCTAATTTTTAAAGGTTATGTTTTTAATTTAATTTTATCTAATAAAACAAAATTATTATTTTTAATAATGAAAATATTTTCTATTATACTGTATTCTTTAATAAAATATATAATTTTATTATTATTTTATAATAATATTTTAATTTTAAAATTAAAATATATAACTACATCATAAACTTACTAATTAAAAGATAATCTAAAATGATTTTAAATATATTTTCTTTTATTTCAATTAAAATTCATTATTTAAATACATATTCAAATTAATCTTAATAATAATTTTTATTGATAACAATAGATTTGATAGATATAATACAATGTATAAAATTAATTTTAGATGATAATCAATCAATCATTTGATAAATATTTACTAGTTTAAAAAATCGTTTCATTGATATTTTTAATCATGAAAATATATATATTTTTTTAAGCAAACTTAAAAATAGTTGATCCGTGGTCAAGCGGTATCTAAATGGAGGCACAACGATAATCAAACAAAAAAATATAAAATACAACCAAAATGAATGTAAATTTTAATTATAATAACAAAATAAGATGAATAAATAACGACAAACGACTTTGAACATTAGGATGCACGACAACGACTTCCAACGGAGGAAATGGTTGCAACGGTGACGACAATCACAAACGTACAGACGGAGTGCAACGATGAACAACAGGGACGACGACAATGACTAAGACATAAACGAAAATAAAGAGAACAAGTCGAAATGAGAAACATGGGTTTTGGAGAATGAGGTTAAAGACAACCAGCGTCTAAAAATAAGTTACAGGAGAATACATTCTACATCGGTTGTTTCTCAAAACCGATGTAGAAAGTATTTTCTAACACGGTTGTTTTCATAAATGATGTAGAAAGTTGAAAAAAAGCTCACTTTCTACGTTGATTTTTTTCTGAACCGATGTAAAAAATTTACATTTATTTACAAAAATATCACTGTTTTTTTTATTATTTATATCAATTTCTGATCAACCGATGTAAAATCTTATTATAAAAATCTATTTTTACACTGGTGATCAAATTAACGTGCCTTGATTTTTAAAAAATTATTTCTATATTTTTTTTTAATTTTTAAAGGTTATGTTTGTTAATTTATTTTTATCTAACAAAACAAAATTATTATTTTTAATAATGAAGATAGTTTTTATTATACTGTATTCTTTCACAAAATATATAATTTTACCATTATTTTATAATAATATTTTTAATTTAAAATTAAAAATATATAATTACACCAAATATTTACCAGTTAAAATGTAATTTAAAATGGCTTCGAATATATTTTCTTTTATTTTAGTGAAAATTAATTATTTAAATACATACTCAAATTATCTTAATAAAAGTTTTTTTTGGATAACAATAGATTTGACATAAACACATATGTTACCATGTATAAAATTAGCTTTAAATAATAATCGACCAATCATTTAATAAATATTTATTAGGTTAAAAATTTATTTTATTGATATTTTTAATCATGCAAATATATTTTTTTTATAAGAAAAACTAAAAATAAAACAAAATTATGAGAACAAACTATTTTAAACAAATTAAATTATAACTCTTATGTACTATGAAATGTTCTTATTTTTATTTATCCATCTAACTGTATATGATAAGGTTTGTTGGAATCATAACAATAAAGAAAAGGGATATTGAAATCATAGCAATAAAGAAAAGGGATATTGAAATCATAGCAATAAAGAAAGGAGGATATTGTAAATGGTAAATGCTTTAGTTTTATAGGTTCAATATTTATCAATTTATTTATAAAATAAAATTATATAAATTAATATTTTCACATTTCACATGATCCTGTAATACAAGTTTAATTTGGAGGATGATGGAATTCATGCAATCTATTGTTTATAAAAATAATAACACGTATAAAAATAATAACGAGTGTATCATATCATTTTCTTAATTATGTTGTTCATCTTAATTCCAACGTCTATTCCAATTTTTTAATTATAAATAAAAATCTAAAATCAATTACAATTGGTCAATTTATAGGGACACTGGTAGCAGAGAAGAACAATCAATTTAAAGAAGGTCAGGATTAGAATCTCTATTTCAGTAACTAAGAATCTAGTTACATATAATGAAAATGAAGAAAAGAAGAGAAGGAGGAAAAGAAATCATTCAATAATCTATTGCAGTTTGATGAATCTTGCACTTTAATTCCTCAAATTTGTAGATTTAGCATTGCAAGAGTTGAGAGAGAGAAATTGAGAAAAAATAAATTTTGTTTCCAACTGCCAAAATTGTTTAGATACGAAAAGATGAGTTATTTATACATGTTCTGTAGGAATTCATGTCCAACATATTTTGTTTAGATTGCCAATACAAAAATGCCAAAAAACATAATTTTTTTCAAGCTTTTATGTGCTTGATGTTAGTTTTTTTTTTCATTGTCAACACAAACTCCTATGAACATGATTTAACAAAGTGAATAGAACATAAAAAAATAAATGAATTTATCACAAAAACTCTAAAAAAGTATATTGTTAACAATTTCTAGATCAGAACACTTAAATTCCACTTATTTTTTATGATTTATACTCATGTATATTCAAAATTCTCATTATTTCGTCCAAAATCACCAAATAAGGGTCCTGTTTAACACTTATCACAATCTCAAATCTTCATTTTTGGTTGTCCTCAAGCAAAGTAATTAGCCAAAGGAAAAAGTTTTAGTTTCAACACATAATACGACACTTTTCAACATGGGGCATATCATTCCAATTAAGTGTTTTTCATCTTCTCACTTCAATCTAACTCATAATAGATTTTAAACAACATTTAAGGAAAAAACTTTAATTGATGATAAAAACAAACTTGAGTGTTACCTTGCTGAATCGTGTGTGGATGAAGATAATAAATTTAATATTTTGTTATGGTGGAAACAAAATAGTTCCTACTTCCCTATTCTATCTTGTATGGCTAAGGATATATTAGCAATTCCTGTATCCATTGTTGCATCTGAAAAATGTCTTTAACATATGAGGTAGAATACTTGATGCTTTTAAAAGTTCTTTATCTTTTGAGATAACTTTAACTTGTGGTCAAAACTGGCTAAAACCTACCATTCATTATTTTAAAGATTCTGTCATTGGTGTGAATCTTGAAATTTCAGAAAAAAAATTTAACAAGTAAAATCTTTTTCATGCTTTATTAATCTTTGTATTTATATTTATGTAACCTTATTCTATATTTTTAATTTAATTTTGTTTTCATTGTCATGCTTACAAAAATTTGTAAATGTTGAAACGCTAGCATCATTTGTTCCTCAAACTTCTTGTATGGACTAGATGATAAATATTATCTTTGAATGACCAAAATGGTATATTAAAAAGGTGGTTTTTAGTTTTTAATTTTAAAAACTAAAACTAGATTTTGTTTTGAATTTTCAATTTTAGTTTTTAGTTTTTAAAAATTATTGCAAAAGTAAATCAAGTCATTGTATTATATTATCTATAAATAAAAATAAAAATATTAATTCAAAAATTTGAATATATCAAAATAATATATTTAAAATTTTAAAAATAATAAAATTAATTATTATTATTATGGTGATAGTTATGACTGTAACGATCATAGTGATAACGGTGAGAATAAAAATAATGTTTATGATATGATGGTTATAATATAAAGAATATTATATAATTATATAAATTTATATTTTACATATTATTTGATTATCAGTATTTAAGATAAATAATTTTATATATATTATTATAATATTTATATATTGTTCAGTATTTTTTTACATAATTATAATATTATATTATAAAAACTTATATAATATAAAATTATATTATAATATTATAATTTTAATATAATTTATATATCAAATAATATTATTTATTTTTAATATATAAAAATTAGATAAATAAATTTTTTTAAAAAATAAACTATTTTAAAATATAAAAATTAACCATTATTATTATTATTATAATGGTGATGATAATTGTGTTGATGATGTGGTTGTAGTAATGATAGTGCTTATAATATAAAGAATATTTTATAATTATATAGTTTTATATTTTATATATTTTTAAAATTTAGTATATAAGATAAATAATTTTATATATTATTATTATAATATTTTTTATATTGATTATTATTTATTTTATATAAAAAAATATATACTATATTATAAAAATTTATATAACATAGAATTATATTATAATACTATAAATTAGATATAAATTTTATATATCAATAGTATCATTTATTTGTAAATATATAAAAAATAATTAAATAATTAAATTTTTTCAAAATAATTATATTTGTAAGTATACAATTGTTAATTTGTACCTTACTAAAGTTTAAAAGGGAAAACAAGTAATTAATAACGTAACAGAGGATGGTAATTCATTCATGTGAGAAATAGCAACTCCAATCAAAGCAAAGTTTGATAAATATTGGGGAGAATATAATCTTTTGATGGATATTACAAGTGGATTGCATCCTAGGTGCAAATTTCACATTTTAGATATATGTTTTCTCTTAATTTATAAATCTCAAGAAGTTATTTAAGATAATATAAATAAGGTAAAGATTGCACTTGACTAATTATACAATAAATATGTGATAATAAATAAACAAGATTCATCCTTTAAAGAAGGTGATAATGGTGGATCTAGTGGTAACAATGACTCAACTTTCTCTTCACAAAAAAATTTATTGGTCATTGGATTTGATTTAATAATGAACTTGATACGTCAAAAGGAAGCAATTCCTACGGTTAAATCAAATGCATGCATAACTTGACAAGGTGTCCACATTTCTGATGACACTAACTCTTTTACTTGAATGGTGAAGGAATAATAGTTTAAAATACAAAATTTTATCAAAGATGACTATAGATATATTAACTATTCCAATATCAAGCATGACATTAAAATAACATTTAGTTCTAGGCTAGATGACGAGTTAATTGAAGTGCTCGTCTGTGATGGTGATTGATTTTGTCATAAATAAAATATAAAATATAAGTAAATTTTTTTTTAAAATTATATGGTTATTTCTTATATATTTTAAAAATCACTTAACAAAAATATGCTAGTTCATTGATCATCTTTAATCATATAAGTATATTTTCTTTTAAATAAACCAAAACGAAAAAAAAATCTAAGAACAAACCATTTCAAACAGACCAAAATTATAACTCTTGCATGCCATAAGATATTCTTATAATAGTTTATCCATCCAACTTCTATTGATAAATCATTCTCTATAGGCTCACGTAGCATAGTCAAGCCACCAATTGGTAGAAAATTAAAAAAATAAAAGTCAAAGAAGCTCAATTCAGGTGAGCCATCTAACAATTACGATTGTGTTAGGAGCAATGGTCTATATTTATAATATATGATTTTTTTGACACATAAAAGTATCTTTAATATAATATGCATATAAAATTCTTAAATTTAAAAATCGGTTCTTAAAATTTTCTATTGTTGAAATTTGTTGAACTCCAAAGGAAGGTTCTTAAAATTAAGAAAAAGTTGCTTATACAAAAAATTGTTCTTTATAATAAAAGTGAGTTCAACTTCAGTTTCATTCTTTTTATAATAAATGTAGGTCTAGCTTCAGTGTTATCCTAGCACGAAGTATAACATAATGAACAAAGTCTAATCAACAGAGAGTAAAATATAAAAAAGAAAAAATAAGATGTAATAGATGAAATTATCAGAAAATAATGATGATAATATATTAAGAAAATGACCCATATTTATAACACATGATTCTTATCTATCTCTTGAATAATAGCAACTACAACTTCTAATATGGACATCAAATACAAGAGTAGAGAGTTTAAGGGGTATTTAAATAAGAGATGGGTAGATTGCCCATCTCACATTTTACAACCACAGCCACTCCTTTCACCTTAGGCCTATCAATGTTGCAGCCCAAGGTGAATCTATGTTTCAACTATGCATTAGCAGAAAATAAGGATGTTACATGTGAACTGCGTATGAACATTTTTTAAGTCAACAAAAAATTTCATTCCATACAGAGGTCTGTCCCATGCCATATATATATGAGCAACGAATTAATTAAAAAGTGAGCTAAGGTGACAATGAATGAACTTGTCTCAAACCCTTCTCCATTTTTAGCAAGTGATCCACAACTAGAGTTGTTAAGGAAACTACGTTCAAACAACATTCAATCCACTTTCTTCATCACGTTCGAAATTCAAATCTTCCATGACATATGGTAAAAAGTTCCAAATAACATTGTGGTGTATGTTTTCTCAAAATCTATCTTAAAGCATCAAACAATTTGCTAATCGTCTAATTGAAATAAAAAATAAATATTTACAGTAGTCACATAAATACATGATGGTAACGGTTAAAATTTATCTACCAAAAGATGTGTACCATGATGTTTTTCTTAACTGTTATAGTTAAGTTCTCCGAGTCTTTAGTAATTATGGTGTGTGTGTGCAAAGTGGTTATAGTATGTTCCGCATGATGGTGGGTCTGTTAGGTAGTGGAGTAAAAGTACAGCGTAGTTGGTTTCTTACTGTTAGAAAAATATCTATTTAAAGAGCCTAATTTCTGTAATTTGAAATGTGCCTTTTTCAGTTAATTGAATAAAAAATTCACATTAGCTCATGGGGAATTGTTTTTACTCATTAAAATTCATGATCTATCTACCAATTAAATGTAAAGTCAACCTTTTTTTTTTCATGAAAATTTACAAAAACAGTATTTATTCAACAACCTCTACGCTATTAAAATAAACATCTAAAACTTGTTATAGTCGCATAAATTTTTATTTTTAAAAAGAAAATTTTTAAAATTCATATATAAACATACTCTCTATATATGAAGGTGAGAAAAATTATTGATAATATCTTTTATATATAAATAATCTAATCTATACATATAGGTAGGAGCATTATAAGTGGTATCGACTTCAGCTTTGTGCAATACGTTAAATTTTTGGTAAAAAGATATGTAAAAGCTGCTTTTACAATTCGAACGACCTTTTGCATTTCGGATTACTCTAGTTTAAAAGTTTTTTATATTTATTATAAAAGTTATATATTTTATTTTAATTTTAAAATAAATATTTTATATTTTATTTTTATTTTATATATATTTAAATTTATATATACATATTTATTATATGTATATATCATACTTTTTTATATATTATTATATTTAGATATCATTAAAGTTTAATATATATATATATATATATTGAAATTATAAAATTAAATTGTTAATTTTAAAATTTAAAATATTCTAATTAATTATTTATATAAATTTTAAGTTTATTTATTAATTTTTTATATGATAAATTTTTAAATATATTTATAAATTTTATAAACTTTAAAATATGATAGATTTTAATAATAAAAAAATTTATAATAAATTTAAATTTTAAAATTTTTAATTAAATTAAATTTAAATATTTAAAATTTAATTTAATTTAATTTTTTTATTTTTAATTTTAAGTAAAAAAAATTTATCTTATAATTTTTTGATTTAATATATATAGAAACAGAAAAGGATACAGATTTGGATTGGAAAAGATATTATTTTTTCCATTCTACTTTCACACGTGAAATTTTATTTTAATTTAATTTTAACTTTAATTAACTCGATTTTTTTTATTACAATTAAGATAAATATTTATTGATATAGTATAATCTTATTTATTTTAATATTGTCTTCTTATATTTAAAAATTATTTTTATTTATAATTTATAAATCTTTTTATAATATTTAAGATTTAAAACAAATTTTAATCAAACTATTAAAATTAACAGTGATTAAGATAATAACTCACGGTAACGTGATATTATCCATATGAAGTATTTTAACCCTGATAAAACTATTTTTAAGGTCAAAATCATCGAAAAATAAAGTTATATATATATATATATGGATTAATTATGTTTTTATTTTTTTAAAATAGTTAAATTTTAATTTTAATTTTAAAATTATTGGTTTGGATTTATTATTTTTTAAATATTTCAATTATAATTTTTAATGTTAATTTAAATTAAATTTAATTAAATTAAATTGTTCATTACTAAAAAAATTTAATTATTTTTTAAAATACTTTAATCATAATTCTTAAATTATAGTTAATATATTTTGATTAAATATAATTTAAGTTAATATTAAAAATCATAATTAAAATATTTTAAATAATAAAAATTTAAATAAAAAATTTTAAAATTTAAAATGAAAACAAAAATTTATTTTAATAAAAACTAAAAACATATTAAACTCAACAAAAAATCTTTTATCTTAGTTTAATAAGTAGAAAAAATATATAGTAGTACAAAATTTATTTTATAGAAATTTTAAAAAATAGAATTTGATTTTAAAAAATTAAATTTTTACTATACTTTTTATTAATATAATATATATTTATTTTTATTTTTTAATATTTTCTAAAATATAGAATAATTTTAATAATTTAAAATAAATAAAAAATAATATATATATATATATATATTTTTTTTTCCTCACGTTCCTAGAAAGGATTGTTTTGTGTATAAGATATACAAAAATACTTTCCTTCTCTTTCATTTTCTTAAGTAAATAAATGATTGAAAATATTTTCATATCCATATTTTTTTTTTCTCTGGATTTTCCCTCTATTTCCTGGTAAAGTATGTATTCGACCCAGTCGGATTGGGGCACGAAGGTAATAAAGTTGATTATTTCGGGTTGGACTCGACCCAACCGGGTTGGAAGTCAATAAATAGGTATGAGGAGAGGAGCGGAGAAATGGAATCACAAGTCAGGAACAAAAGAAGATGGAACAGAAAGACTTGAACCTACTGGATGAAGCATTGGGACTTCACAACAACAATACGAAACCATGGCCTCTTTCTGGTCGCTTCCTGTTCGTGGAAGATTGTGTTGACACAACCGCATCTTTCCTTCTTCACCACATCCTTAAGCGCTCCTTCTCTTCTCACCCTTCTTCTGCCGTTCTCTTTCTCTCCTTCTCTCACCCTTTTCTCCACTATGATCGCATCCTCAGAAAGCTTGTAATTCCCATTCTCTCTCTCTCTCTCTCTCTATATATATATATATATATATATATATATATATATATATATATATATATATATATATATATATATGCATTTTTTTAATTTTAAATGGTCATTGCTAGTACTTTTATTCTTTACTGTTTTTTGGCATCTTTTTTTTTTTGTTTTGGAATTTTGTATCTTGTATTTTGATCAAAATATTTCACTTAAGTTATTTTATTATATAGTTATTTTTATTCAAATGTTTATTTGGTGATGGACTGGTGTTCATGCTTTTCTTGTACTGAAGTTGGTTTTTTGTGAAACGGCTTTTGTTACCGATATACTAAACTGACTAAGCAAGACTTTTTTAAGAAGTAATCGCATGTTTTCCAAAATTTTTGTAAAATAGCCAGTAAAAAATGAGCTATTATTTTTAAGTTAAATTAATTACATACTAAATATTTATAGTGCTTTTGATGTCTTTGCTTCCTATTAAATAATCGTGTTTTTAATGACAATAGTGCAGAAGCTTTTATTTTATTTTATCCCATATGTACTAGGTTTTTTTCCCTCTCCCTCGTTGCTTGTTCCATTACGTGCTAGTGAGTTGTTTGTCAGATTGTTCTATATTCCGTTGCAGTTGCAATTTTTCTGTTTTTTTAGTGGGCGGGTGGTGTTTAACCATCTTCATGGGTACCTGTGATAGGGTTGCAACTTAGCTGCTCAAAGAGATAATGGTAGATTCTTTTTCCTTGACATGCTGATGTTGCAGTGTCCATGTCCAGGTGAGAAAATCAGGTATTGCTGTTTGGTTCTTTTTATTCTTTGATATTTTATTTTCACCATTTGATTGATAAAATTAAATGATGTAAGAAAATACATTGTATAGTTAATGTTTATTTGATTGTTACCACTGTTTAGAGCAGGAACTAAATGTGCTGAGTGTGTTTTAGTACCTAAAATGAATCAAACATTGAAGTTCTCTGGATTAGCCGTTGATTCTAGGTGGGATTTTGACTCTTAGAAACATTGCATTCCACTCTGACTGATACACAACAGAGTCATTGGGAGGGTTTGCGTCTCTTCTGAAAGCTTTTGGGAGCCATTTTTCAACTACATGCATCAAGGAACTATGAATTGTTTTGCTTCCAAGCCTAAACACTCCAAATTATATCTCCAAATCAATTCCATCAAAATCAATTTTAAACAACTTTAAACCAGACAAAGACTAAGTCTTCTGTTTTCCCTGACATAAGGTAATAGTAATTGTAGCACCCAAGAGAAATGGAGGGAAAATAAATTGGGCCAGGGATGTGGTGTAAGATGGAAAGTTCTATTCCTATGAAAGCTTGAAAGTTCAATTTTCAAAGTAGTTACATCCCATGAATGATAAATTAGCTACTGATCAAAATGCTAGTTGTGATGTTTGCATGGATGTGGATCATATAATGATGTAAAAAATGTAATTGATGATTATAAGGATAAAATAAACTGGTTACATCCCATATCCCCAAAATTTGGAATCTTGTGCCATGCCCTTCCTCTCCATCACATTTCTTTGTCAATCCAAACATAGTTTTATTGAGATTAACAAAATTGAGATATTTATAGAGTCTGATGGATTATAGACATGACTGAGTAATATCAATGTTCTTGATAACCAGAAGAAGGAAAACCCAATCATAACGGGCTTGCTTCTGTATTTGAGAAAATTGAAAGAGTGATCACTGCATTACATCAAGACAAGAAATGTATCTCTATTATGATAGATGATATATCTCTTCTTGAAGTTGCTGCTAATGGCTCTCCAAATGATGTTTTAGACTTCCTGCATTATTGCCATACACTAACTTCAGAATATGTAAGATCATACTGCCTTCACTGTATTTGAAATTGATTTCAATGTTTCTTGTTCTTCATTTCTCTGTTTCTGTCACAGGGTTGTGCATTTATTGCACTTGACCATAAGGATATTTATTTGAATGGAGAGAAGCCTGATGTTATCTTGGAGATGGACTACCGTGCTGACATTTTGGTCAAGGTTGAACCCTTGGCCACTGGTTTGGCAAAAGATGTGCATGGGCAGGTATAGTTGTATCATTCTGTATAGTAAATTCATACTGATGTTATTTATAGGACTCTGCATTTTTTAAAGGTTGATGGAGTAAACTGATCTTGCTGAGAATAACCCCTTTGACTTCTGTTTGATGGAGTCATAGAGATTGGAGATTAACACCCGTATTGGTGTAACACCTTGAAGGGAACCTGGAGTTCCTATTTTTCCATCATTTGTAGTTCTGAGCCTCCAACAAAACTGAAACTTTAGATTATTTCATTTTGTTGTTTAAATAAACCCTGTCACTGCTGTTACCATAGAATACTGAATAGGAAATTTCTCCTTCTGAGGCTGGTCAAGAAACCGCTTGTTATGCAATATGATCACCTTGTCTTGCCAAATTTGAAAGCTAAAAAAAGGTGTCAACCATTTTCAAGGGCATATATTGAGCTTATTTTCCTCTGGTTCCTTTTGGTGTTTGGGTGTGCGTAATCTTTTGACCTATTCATTGGAAGTGCCCTTTTTGTATCTATCAATTTTTACCAATAATTAAAGGATTGAAGCTGAAATTCAAACAAAATCATTATTAGATTAAAAATTCACAAAGGAACTCTTAGAAGAGCGATATTTTCCACTTTTCCTACATAAGTTGTATGCTTTTTGTATTTGCTTTTTTCTCTTCTTGGCACTTTAATGTAATGGTCCATATGTAAGTAGCACCAACGGTTGCTCCTTGTATTTCGTAGTCATTCATTCTGCATGACAAACCATTGGCTGAGGAAATTTGTCTTCTCTTTTATGCTTGGCTGCCAGGGCTAGCTCGAATATGTTCTATCATCTCTGTAGGCCCAAGACAACATAAAACAACAGAACACAGTTGATCTGCAAACCTTTAAATGCAACGATATTTCTACATCATGTCTGATGCATCACTCTATTCTTTCATCATCCAATTTGAATACCTCAAATTATTTATCATAAAGGCAACTTTAGTCTATGTATAATGCTTTCTTATCCCTACAAAATAAAGATAAAAAAGGACCAAAGAAATCGTTATTATTTATCTTTGTACTGTTGAATTATGTTGTAGTGACTGCAACATAATTTGTACTCTTGCTTTTGTTTGCACCGATTCCTTGGATTTCTCTTTTCTTTTCAAGATGATTTCATGTAGCAACTGCGATCTCTAACTATGGAATAAATCTCATCACTTTCAACTTCAGTTGATTATGTTATGTTATTCATCTTTCGCAGTTGATGGTCTTAAATAAAGCAACACAACATCAACATGGAGCTTCAGCCATTAAGATTCACAATTTTCATTTCAGGATCAAAGAAAACGGCATCGAGTGCTTTTATCCTGGCACAAAAATCTAGTGCCGATCAATAATGCTGTACAAACAATTGTGTCATCCTGAAAGAAAGAATAATACTTCATCTTGTTTATTTGGTAGAGAGTGATTCTTAATTTTCAACGGGGACCTTATTTATTTTAGCACACTTTCAATGAAATTTTGAATTAATTATGTGTGAGATGATAGTCGTCAATGTTATTAAACTTGGATTTGGATTGGATTTGGATTAGTCATCGAACCACAAGTTTGAATAATTTTAATTTTGTAGGAATGATTTTGTTTAAAAACGAATTTAAAATGATATTTGTTTGAAATTTTTTCTTCAGAAAGTAAGTTTATAATAAATTTTAGTATGCATTTTTTAAATCAAATCAAAAGTTATATTATTATGTTAATCCGAATTTAAGTTTCAAGATATTTGAGTTTAAAAATTCTTAGCGACCATCTAAACATACATTCAAAGGAAGGATTATTGGATCCATTGTGAAATCAATTAGTTGAATATGTTAACCTGAAATATGTGTACCCATCCTTGTTAGATTCTGTCAATATAACAACTTCCGCAACTTAAGAACCAATAAAATTGTCATTTTTTCTTGATTTTTCCAATACTGAAGGCAATAAAAGTAAAGGGAAGAAACTTTTATCTTTCCGTTTGTCTTTTACAAACTTTTGAAACCAAACAAGTGATTTTTTAAAAAATCCAACTCCTCTTTCTCCTTTTTATTTTCCCAACTAGTCACAGTTAAGAAGCTATGGTTTTAGAACTGAAATAGGTAAATGTTAATATTTGTATATCCATTAAAGGTGGATAAAAAAGAAAAGAAACAGATCTCTTTTCAGGCAAAAAAAAAGAAGCAAATCTCCTTCCAAGTGTAATATTGTACAAACTTTTTCTACTAAGCATTATTTATTCATCCACGATAACCTAGTTCAAATAAACATCCATATATGCAAAGGAAGGTGATTCGATCGCTAACAAGTCAAAAACAGCAAATTTACAAACAAGGATGTGATAAAAACATAAAAAAATGATTGAAAACAAGAAATTGAATATTTTATTCATCTCAACCTGAATGATATTTTTAAAATATTGAGCGGTGTATGCGATGGGTTATGCTTTCATTGCCATTATGCTAGGAGGAACTCATGTTAAGTATTTTATAATTTAAGATTGGTGTATGTTTAAATTTTAATTTTCATTATTTGTGTAAGAATAAATAGTTAGATTAAGTCTTGGTTCTTCTTTGTAGCAGATAATTAATAAGGAAAGACTTGTATTTGACAAGATTTCATTTCTTATGAAGAAAATGAGAAGGAAAGAATTGGCAAGATTTCATTTGTTGTGAAGGGACAAAAGGATAAAAAACATAACAAGGACTTAGGTTAAAAGTGCTGGGAATTGTCATTCCTCAAAATAAATAGCCTAGATGTTTATATACAACCTGTTATTCACCTTTCAAACTTCAACTAGATCAAATTTAGATAAGAATATTTTTTATTATCCTCCCTTTGTTTTTCTCTCCGAATGTCTTGCAATTGTGACAAAATGAACGTTAACAAAGTAATAACCAATCGGTAAAAGACACACGCTTTATCTTTGTACGGGAAGTTTTTATCTTTAGTACTTTATCCTTATTTTAATATAAAATTATATTTTGAAAAATTAAAAAAAAAATCCATCTAATAAACTTTAAAATATGTGAAATATAATTTTGAATGTTTTTAGTTATAAAACAAACAACCAATTTCTAAAAAGTTGTTAACAAAATGTATATAATATAGCTGGCCAAATTAGATAGAAAGTGTTTGCTAATTACTTAGATTTGTAAAACGTAAAATATATGTAAATTAATTTTGATATAAAATTAATTATTCTTAAAAATTATCTTAAAGTTTATTTTGTTTTTTAAATTAGTTAAGATACAGTTGTACTTAAGGTTTTTATATATACATATTTAGATATTATTAAGGTTTAATATATATATTTTAAAATTATAAAATTAAATTTTTAATTTTAAAATTTAAAATATTCTAATTAATTATTTATATAAATTTTAAGTTTATTTATTAATTTTTTATATGATAAATTTTTAAACATATTTATAAATTTTATAAACTTTAAAATGTGGTAAATTTTAATAATAAATTTTTTTATAATAAATAATAAATTTAAATTTTAAAATTTTTAATTAAATTAAATTTAAATATTTAAAATTTAATTTAATTTAATTTATTTTTATTTTCAATTTTAAGTGAAAATATTTATCTTATAATAATTTTGTGATTTAATATATATTGGAACAGAAAAGGATACAGATTTGGATTGGAAAAGATATTATTTTTCCCATTCTACTTCCACAAGTGAAATTTTATTTTAATTTAATTTTAACCTTAATTAACTCATTTTTTTATTACAATTAAGATAAATATTTATTGATAATCTTATTTATTTTAACATTGTCTTCTTATATTTAAAAATTATTTTTATTTATAATTTATAAATCTTTTTATAATATTTAAGATTTAAAACAAATTTTAATCCAACTATTAAAATTAACACTGACTAAGATAATAACTAACCGTATGGTGCTATTATCCATATGAAGTATTAACCCTGATAAAACTACTTTTAAGGTCAAAATCATCGTAAAATAAAGTTATATATATATATATGGATTAATTATGTTTTTATTTTTTAAAATAGTTAAATTTTATTTTAAATTAGTTATTTAAATTATTGATTATTAATAATAATTTAAATATAAATATTTATTTATTTTACATAAATTATAATTACATTTATATTTTTCAATTAGAAAATCATTTTATAAAAAAATATTAATAAATTTTAAATTTTAAATGTTTCTTATTTAAATTATTTTAAATTTTGTTTTATATAATTTTAATTAACGAACCAACAAAACAAATTGTGTTAATTATAAGTTTAATTGGAGTTAAAGAAAGGTCCATATTAAATTCAAATCAAATTTTAAATTAAATAGATTCTTTAAAAATTTTAAATATTTTTCATTCAAATTATTTTAAATTTTATTTTATATAATTTTAATTAACAACCAATAAGACAAACCGTGTCAATTACAAGTTTAATTCGAGTTAAAGAAAAGGTTCATATTAAATTTAAATCAAATTTTAAACTAAATAAATTCTTATGAATCATCTCATTTCTAATCTAATCATCACCATTGTAGAAAAATAATAATTGCTATTATTATAATTTTAATTTTAATTTTGTTAAAAATTTTATTTTTTATTTAATAATAATATAATAATGATGATAATATTAAAAATAATAATAATAATAATTTTTGTTAACTTTTTATTTTTTATTTAATTTTTAATTAATAATTTTTTATTTGTATGTGTACACAGTAGATTTATAGTGAAAAATTATAATATAATGAGTTAGCTAAATTTTGCAACAAATTTTTAAAAATTTAAAATTATAATTCAAAATTTAAAATTAAAACTGAATTTAGTTTTCTAAAATTCTAAAATCAATAACTAGAACTATCTCAAATCGATTTTAAAAGTTACGTATTGACAAGGTCATTTAAAATTATCAGGGAAAATGAATGTTAAATTGATGGATTATATATAGACAAAAATTTGTTTTTATTAATTCTCTACTAATATAGCGGTAATTTTAAATTCTACCTGTAGTGCTGAAAAAATAGAAGACCAATGCTACAACTAGCAAAAATCCTAATTTGAAACTAAAGATTGGTTGAAATAAGCTGGAACCATTGGCTTTGGGGATTGTCCAAACAAGAAGAATCATTATCATGGATGCAAATGCATTTTCTGGTGACTATCTTGGAAGAATCAGAATCCCTGTCCAAGCACAAAAGGTCTCCATCCGTATCATAGGTAGCTAAGTGAAGACCCGTCTTTGAAACAGCCTTCCAAGAACTTTGTGGTGACAAGCAATCCTCCGAAAGAGTTGGAGAAAGCCCTTCACCAATTGCCTTTAAACACAAAGCAGAGTTCATCAACCTAATTGGAGATCCATCTCCTTCGTAGCTCCAAAGACTATTACTTTTACAATCACCCATTACAATTTCATTGCTATTATTCACATGGCCACAGTTCCCACTCAACGGATGGAACATTATGTGAGACTTTGAGGCTTTTGAAGTTGGATCTGCATAAGTGAATCACGTTAATTTACGCATTGAATGTATACATATATTCTTTTTAATATGAAATATATATATATATACACATACCTTGAAGCACCCTTTGTAGAAGCTGAAATTTCTGAGGGAAATTAGGGTCCTGAAATTGTTTCCAATCAAAGTCCAATACACCATAGGACTCTCCAGGCCCAATATTGCCCTGTCTATAGTAATAGCTTCCTTGAAAAGCCCACAAACTCCAATCCAAGTCAACGGAGGCAGCATAGGACACAAAGCATGGCAAGAATTTATTGTCAGCGGAATTCTGAGCGGTCATGTCATACCCAAATTCACTTACAAACAAAGGTGCTGGGTTCTTCCCACTTAGAAGAAAGGCTGATTGGTCTTTCAACGATTCAATGACGGATTTGCATACCCAATTTGTTGGTTGCACATTCCACCTGTTTGCATCTCCACTGAAGGAATATATATGTGCCTCATACACTATTTTATTAGTAAAGTTTAGGTCAATAGCCTTTTTCTTCAAGAAACTCAAGTCATTGTCAAAATTTAACCCTGAAAGAATAACTAATAAATCCGGGTTAATATCATGGATTGTTTTTGCTCCTTGCCTCATGTATTTGTACCAATCATGCGTGTTTTGACGCGAACCCCTTAGCTCGTTCCTCAGGTCCATGGCGAACACCTATATAACACATGGGACACCATATGCCAAAAAACAATATTAGGGAAAATTCTATTCTTAACAAAAAAAAATTATTAAGAAATATTAACACAGATGGCAACACCCTTTTTAAAGTGTTAATGAAATTATTTGACAATAAAAAAAAAAAAGAGCAAAATATAAATCTTGTTGCATTGAATTTATTTTAACCCATTCAGCTCTTTAAATTCTGTGACGATTAAAAACTGTCACAAATAATTATAAACCATCCCTACATGAATATTTGTGTTCATTTTTAATCATCAGAACCTTAAAAATTCGAAGATTAGAAGAAATTGAAACTTTTTTCAGAGAGGTTGATTACTACTTACATTGGGTTTTCCCTTGAAGTGGTGGGCTATAAAAGCCAAACCTTGAAGCCATTCATCGGGGTTGAAATGTCTATCTCCGAAGAATCCATTCTGATCTGCATTGTCACAGCACCACATAGGCAAGCTAACATGGTTATCAATGAGAACCATCACGCCTTGTGCCCCTAGAGCATCAATCACTTCTTCATAGGCTTGAAGATGAGTCATGTTCAACACCCAAGGGTTATATTTCTCTATTTCCGACACCTTTTGCTGAAGATCCAAAGATAAGAAGGTGTCACCAACGGTGTCATTGGCATGGCGAGTGAACATATAGGTAGCATACGAGAAACGAACGCAGTTGAATCCTGCGTTGACCACTTGAGCAACAGTATCGTTTAAAGGCGCTTTGTCAAGACCCTCAGCCACCATTGGCTTCGCATGAGCCACCAAATGCGCACACGATAGCTTCACCCGTTTTCCCGTTGCATCGTCAATGATCCATCTCTTGTCAACTGACAAAGGCAAAGAGTTACAATACGATGTGAATATGGCCAATAAATACGTCAAAACTAAGAAGAGGAAGGAGGATTTGCTCGTCATCTTCGTTTTCTAAGATCATACACAAAACAACTCATGGTTTCTTCTCTGGTCTTGGATGTTTATATAGCCACAGTGTCTCAATCTTGTAAAGTTTGTTTTTTCAATCAAAAATTTAAGTTTTATTTTGATAAAAGAGGAGAAAATAATTGTTTAAAACAACATCATCATTAAGCTAACGAATGGATAACACTAACATATTATATTTTTTGTCATATTTAAAAAATTATTAAAAAATATTATTTATTAATTTTAATAATATTTTAAATTTATGTTGTAAAATATTATGAATAATATTTAAAAATTATTATAAAAATATAAAAAAATACTATATAAATATAACCAAAAGTACGTTAAAACTAGAAAAAAGAGGAAAGATTTGCTCATATTTTCATTTTGTAAGACCATGCATAGATGATCCCAGCTTTGATGTTTATACAGTCAGTCTCTTAAATGACTGTTAATTAAACTATGTTGTTAGCTGGTACATGTCAACGTAAACTATAACTGAATCAAAATTTTTGTTATCTTCCCTTTGTTACATCTTGTTATATTTTTTAGTTTAAGTCTAAGATTATTTGTTTATTTATTTTGGTAGAATAGGAAGAGCAGTATTACTTGAAACATCCCAACCAAATCAGCGTTAAAAGTTCCAACGATTGGACAAGAGACACATCCAATATAAAGCTTATGTTTAAAATCAGTTAAAAAAATCTTTTCTGTATCTTCAGTTATAAAAATTGTTTAAAACAATCCTAGCAACGTGAGCACTAAACTAACATATGGATAGCACTAACATATTATATTTTTTATCATATTTAAAAAATTATTAAAAATATTATTTATTAATTTTAAAAAGTATTGTTTCTGATTTATGTTATAAAATATTATGAATAATATTTAAAAATTATTATAAAAATATAAAAAAATACGATATAAATATAACGAAAAATACGTTAAAACTAAAAATAAAAAAAAGAAAGATTTGCTCATATTTTCATTTTGTAAGACCATACACAGCATAGATTATCCCAGCTTTGGTGTTTATACAGTCAGTCTCTCAACTTTGTTAAAGTCTGTTTTTATCTGTTACATCTTGTTATATTTTTTAGTTTAAGTTTAAGATTATTTATTTATTTATTTATTTATTTTGGTAGAATAGGAAGAGCAGTATTACTTGAAACATCCCAACCAACTCAGCTTTAAAAATACTGGACAAGAGACGCATCCAATCTGATTTTATCTTGCAGAAAGCTTCTGCATATAATATTTTATCTGACATAGAAATGAGATTTTGATATAAAATTATATCCATCTAATAATCTTTTGAATATTTTTAATTATATAACAGACAACCACCGGAGTTTAAAAAAAAATAACAAAATGTAGCTGGTTAGATTAGATCAGATAGAAAGTGTTTGCAAATTACTGAAGTTTTCAGGATGTAAGACCTATGTAAATTAATTTTGATATATTTAAAATTAATTATTCTTTAAAATCATCTTAAAATTTGTTTTGTTTTATAAGTTGAATTTGTTAACTGTATCCTACAATTCCATTCCTTTCACAGGTAAATCAGCTAAAGTAGAATTAACCAAGATAGAATTGTACTTACGGTCTTTATTATGAATAGGCTTGCTAATTTTTAAAATTTATATGATATCTATCTAAATAAATTTAGCATTTAAATTTGTTTATCACGCTAAAATACGACGGTTCTAACTTCATCAATTAATGTAAATTATTACTTAAGTTTAACTTTTAAATTTTTAATTTTTAATATATGGAAATAATGTGCCTTGATTTTAAAAAAATTATTTCTATAACTTTTTTTCTAATTTTTAAAGGTTATGTTTTTAATTTATTTTTATCTAATAAAAAAATTATTATTTTTAATAATGAAGATATTTTCAATTATACAGTATTCTTTAACAAAATATATAATTTTATCATTATTTTATAATAATATTTTTAATTTTAAAATTAAAAATATATAACTACATCATAAACTTACTAGTTAAAAGATAATCTAAAATAATTTCAAATATATTTTATTTTATTTTAATTAAAATTAATTATTTAAATACATACTCAAATTAATCTTAATAATTTTTATGAATCACAATAGATTTGACAGAAATACATATAATACAATGTATAAAATTAGTTTTAGATGATCAATCAATCATTATTTCATAATTATTTACTAGTTTAAAAAGTTGATTCATTGATATTTGATAATTATTTACTAGTTTAAAAAGTTGATTCATTGATATTTTTAATTGGGAATTTTTTTTCTCTAAGAAAACTTTAAAAATATTTTAAAAACAAACCATTTTAAATAGATCAAATTATAACTTTTATATGTCATAACATATTCTCATATCTTTGTTTATTCATTCAACGACTAGAAATGAATTATTTTTTATTTCTTAAATTAAAATTACAACAATAAATAAAAAAACATTGTAAATAATCAATACTTCAGTTTTATATATCCAATATTTATTAATTTATTTTTAAAAAAAATTATACAAACTAATTTTTTCACATTTCAAATGATCTCACAATTTAAGCTTAATTTAGATGATGATGAATCTATGAAATTTTTTTTATAAAAATAATGATAAAGATATTATATTATTTTAAAAATAAATAATAAAATGTTAGTCTTTATAAATACCTAGTTCAAGTATTATTTTTTCAGTATATATATTATTTGGACTAATGTGAAGAAATTAACATTTATACAAATTTAAATGAGTTATGAATTATAATTTTATATTTAACAAATAAAAATTAAAAATAAATTAGAATAACAAAGAACAAAATTTACATATTATTTTATTTATTAATTATTATTTTTAATAATACTATGTTCAACTCATAACAATTAAGACTCAATCAATATAAATTAAAAAAATCAATCTATCAAAATGTTAGGATTAGAGTTTACATAACCTAACCTTTATCTATGCAATCTAAATTATCATTTTCATTTTAATTTTAAAAATATAATTAATATTAAATTTATTAAAATAGTTAAAGTGGAATTCTTTTATTAAATTTATTAAAATAGTTAAAGTTGAATTCTTTCATTGAACGATCCTTTCTCTTAAATGATAAACTTTAATTTCTTATAAATTCTCAATTATGTTGTTCATTTTAATTTTAACATCTACTTCAATTTTTTAATTATGAATAAAAATATATAAACAACTATAAATGATCAATTCATATAGACATTAAAAATATATAGGAACAATCAATTTAAAGAAGATAAATTTGAATTAAATGTAATACGTTAAAATTAAAAAAAATTAAAATTAAGATATCTCTTTTCATAACTAAAAATATAGTTACACGTAATAAAATTAAAAAAAATAAAAAAAAAATTATGCAAAACTTCGTATAATTTGATGAATCTTACCCCAAAAAAAAGAACCTAATTTAAAAATGAATCACCTTTTCCTAACTCATTCTCCATTTAAAGCATGTGATACAACATTCTATTCACTTTCTTCATTGTGTCCAAAATTAATCTTTCACAATATAGAATAAAAATTTTCATACAATATTATTATATAGTTTCTCAAAATCTACCTTAAAGTAAAAAATAATATGCAAAGTATTTATTTAAAATGAAAAATAAATATTTATAGTAGTCACATAAACATATAAATGTAAACTTATCTACTATAAGTAACTAAATATATCACGATGGTAGTTATCGAAGAAAAAAATTTCATGTGTAGTGAAATCAACCTATAAACAGGCCTACCATGATCATATTTATCGGTAAATCAAACCTTACAAATTTACTTATTGTATATCTTATCTTTTATTATATGTTATAAATCTGATTTTTTATTTTTAAATAGATATATTTTTAAAAATTATTTTTATTGTAAATCTTATGATATTTTTATGTTAAATTTTTATTTATTTATTTATAATAATGTTACTTAGATTTAATTACTTATATTTAAATTTTAACTATATCTTAAACTATAAATATTCATATGCTAGTATACTAAATTAAAATATTTAAAAGTTTATGTACCCAAAAATAAATAAATATTGTTGTATTCATTTTTCTTAATTAATACCATAAACACGTACACTATCTCGTCAAGTTTTAAATGTTTATAAAATAAGTTTGTGAAATTTTTAAATTTTAAATATTTAAATTAATCACTTATATATCAAAATTAATAATTAATTTTTATCTGATATAGTTTTAAATTTTAACAGTTTCTGATAAAGATAAAAGTTATTTTATGATGTTCCTCTTATTTTATTTAAACATGATAATAGAACGAGTTAAAGTGAATTTTATGTCATCTGTCTTCGTGTCCAAATTCTATGTTTGATCCCATTCCATATCACAGAGGTGAAAAATTGAACGTCTTTGTTTTTATCTTGTGATTAGTATATATGGATTTGTTTTTGGAACGTCTTTCCATCCGACTTCTTTTATACGTGCAATTTTATTTGTATCTAATCTTGACCTTGAACCTGGTTATATGGATGTTTTTTCATTAGAAGAAAGACAAGACAGGTGAATATCTATTTATACAGATGTATGTTTCTTTGTTAGGTTTAATATTATTTTATCTTTTAATTTATCTTTTAACATTATCTTCTTGTATTTAAAACTTATTTTCATTTATATTTAATTAACCCTTCTATAATTATATTTAAATTTAAATTTAATTCTTTTAATAAAACTATTAAAATTATAACTAATTAAGATAATGATCCACGTATAATAATATAGTTTTTTTAAGATCAAAATCATCAAAATGTTAAGATATTGATATATATAATTTTTATATTATTATTAGTTTTATCTATAAAATATATGAATATATTTATTTTACTTTTATAAATACTAATAAATTTAGAAATTAAATTATAATGTGATCATATGATATATTTTTTTACATTATCTATTATAAAAAAACTTAAATAATTGTTCAGTTGAATGGAAAGAATAAAGGATGCCAAAGATAAAGTTTACATTTTTTTTATACCACAAGTGTATTTAAAAAATTATTTCAATTAATTGAAAGCAGAAATTATTAAATAAAAAATTTATTAGTACATTTGAAATCTATTTAATAAAATAATTTATTTTAATAATTATTAGCCATTTTAAACGATTAATAATTTTTTTAAAAAAATTTAATTTAAGTAACTTTTACACATTCTACGTAAAATATAAAACATTTATATGTTACATGTAAATATACCAGTATGTTTTGATGTTTGTACTGCAAGTTTAATATTTTACCCATATTTTAACTTAACGCGACAGAAATTAGATTTTAATATAAAATTATATTTTGAAAAATGAAATAAAATTACATCCATTTAATAATTTTTAAAATATGTGAAATATAGTTTTACATGTTTTTAGTTATAAAACAGACAATAGCTAAGAGTTCAAAAAAAAAAAAAAACTACATAAAAATTGTACCTGACCAGAATAGACAAAAAGTGTTTTGCAAATTACTTCAGCTTTTAAAACGCAAAACCTAGGTAAATTAATTTAAGTTTGTAACTATATGTATCATTCTATTCCCTCATATCAGGTATAGTTAAAATAGAATTGTATTTATGGTTTTTATTTATTATAAATAGGTTTGCTAATTTTTAAAATATTTATCATATTTAATATTTCTTTTTATATATCAACGATAGTTTTATTAGGATGTAACGATTCTAACTTCATTAATTAACATAAATTAGTCAATTATTACTTAAATTTTAATCTTTAATTTTTAACATGCAATAAAAATTAATAATCATAAAAATGATGTGACTTAATTTTAAAAATTTTTTTTTAATTTTTAAAGGTTATATTTTTTAATTTATTTTTGTCTAATAAAAAATTATTATTTTCAATAAGAAACATATTTTCTATTATAATTTATTCTTTTATAAAATATATAATTTTCTCATTTGTTTTATAATAATATTTTTAGTTCTAAAATTAAAAGGGTATAATTACACCGGAAACCTATTAGTTAGGAGGTCATATAACAAGGTTATGCATCTGTTTTCTTTCATTTTAAAAAAATTTGATGTTAATATAATTGATAAAAATAATTATTTAAATACATATTTAATTAATTTAAATAATAGTTTTTTATGGATAATAATAAATTTTACATAAAAAAATATGTTACAACGTATATCATAGTTTTTTTCATAAAAAAATAGAAGGAACAAAAAATTTGATTCAACATTCATTTCACTTAACAAAAATCATTCTTGATACAGATTTATTAGTTTATAAAAGAAAACAGAAAGAATAAAGGCATAAAATATTGAAATTATAAAAAAAATATATATTTACTTATTTTATTTAATAAAAAACATTACATTTTTAATTAATTAAGAATAACTAAAAAATAAAAATTAATTTACTCTCAAAATTTAAAAACTATTTATTTACTCCTAAAATATATGAGTTACTTATTAATTAAATTAAACTAAAGAAACTAAAAATAACTACAGAGACATATGTTTAACAAACCTGACTTGAAAATCCAGTCATTTGCAACAAGATTGTTCACAAAGCATATAATAGTTGTCTTAATATTTTTTAATTTTTTTTTTACATATTTGGAGCAATTTATTACTTGATAGATTATGGTTGAATTTCTCATTGAGTTATAGTTGTCAAGTGAAAGCTAGCAAGGTTTAACATTGATTAGGTGTTTTGCATATCCTTTTCTCCCTTCTCTTTATCTATCGTCATTTTTTATTTTTTATTTTTTTCATTTTTCATTATGATAGCAGATTCATTAAGGTATTTCCTTTAAATTTTTAATATTTTGAAAGGAATCCATTTTTTTTAGCACATATTAACCACTATAGAAAATTAATCATAAAAGCCTATTAAAAATTAAATCACTTGATTTTGGTGTCTACATTCCATAACATTTTTCATGGTTGACACGAATGAGGACATATATATTATGGTATAGGACGGTAATTTTCAAATTCTCCCTAGAATAGCTTAAGTGTGAAAAACTTGTGACAACCAAAGTTCATTGTTTTATAGTGTAAAATTTTTGTTGAAGCTCAAAGACAAGGATTAGGTCAATTTGAATGAATCGTTCCTGAAGTTATTTCAAACATCTACTGCATTGTTAATGTAAATAATGTTTTGTGTTATTATGTCACATGTAGAGTTAACAATTTAAGAATGTACAAGATTAATACATTGTTTTCAATATTTCTAAAAAGCATAAAAGTGATATTGTATAAAGATGGTTTCATCAACAAATTTAAATTTATTTTTAAAGATGAGTGCACGCTTCATACCTCAAGTTTAGATATGATAATTGTTTTGTGACAATAGACACTTACCATTAATTCATCAGAAACTCTCGTTTGGATGGACAAAGTACGAACTAGCTAGATTTTGTGATGGATCCATACTTTGTATATGAAATTGTAGTTGGATGATCCAAACTTTCGAAATATAACATAACATAACAAAGATTTAAGGTTTACGATTATAATATCATATAAAATATATTATCTATAATTAAATATATAAATATAAAAAAATATTTTTATTTTTATTATTACAAATGAAAAAAAAAATACATTTATATACACAAAATGATCCTACACATATACGATAACAGGAGTGAGTATTCTAGATGTGATTGGTTAGGCTTAGGAATGAAAGTAGGTCGAACCAAGCTAGACTTTGTGTGTTTAAATTTGGTCTGTTTAAAAATTTTGAACACTGAACCTGAACCTATTATCTATTAAAGATTTTTTTTTTCTATCAAAATTTGACCTAATTTAAAGTCTACAAGACTTTAAAAGTTGACATTATAAAAAAATCAATAAATAGACTTAAAACCTATATAAATAATTGATTAAAAAAGTTTATAAACTTAAAACCTACGAGATAAAAAGGGTTATTAAATAGGTCTAAAATATATATATATATTAATATTATGTAAATAAAATATAAAATAAATATTATAGAAATATAATATATTAAAATAAATATATCATATATAAAAATAAATAAACCCCTGAATAGGTTAAATAAATTTTTTTATAAACTTAGACCTATCTTATTTATTTAAAAAATTTTTTTAAAATGAGTCGAACTAAACTAAACTTTAAACAAATCAAACTATAAACTTCTGTGGAACTATCTTATTCATTTTCATTTCTAATTAGACTCGCATATGTCTTTAGACTCGGATATATCCTTTTTATTACTAGTCGGCTTGATTTAGTTTGTCAACTCTTAATAATATGCGATTTAATGGTTTTTTTTTTTTTACCTTTTCTTTACCTACTGCTGGCTTGCTATCTAACTGTGATTCACGACAAGGAAAAAAAAAAATCATATAAAAAACTGCATTTTCGCTGAAGCTATATTAAGGATTAAAGCTTCAATTGTTTTTCTCTGTACATGGTACGCTAAACCATATGAATTGGATTTGATAAGTAAATTGGCATATTATCCTTTGATATATTCTCAAAATTAGGGGTAAGCGGTTTAACTAAAGAGCCTTTCCAATATCAACAATTCAAGTTACAAAAATGCACATGTAGAAATTAGCTGAAACTGGATTAGTGTCACATAGAGGATATGGAAATATCTACACGAAGACTATACATATTCAATAGACAACAGTGGATTCCTGACATCATATGCGGATGCTTTCTTAAAAGTATTGTGGGTTGTCATTATGGGCTTCAAAAAAGTTAACTTTAGGTCTCTATTATATAGTCCAGAGTTCAGACATAAAAAAAACTTATTTTCTCTTTTTTAATGAACTTTTATGAGTTACTTTTGGAACACAATATTATTTAGCAATAACCATCCTGAATAATGGTTGAAAAGCAGACGTCATCAAACTTTGAGAGAAAACGAATATTTTCTTCCTTTATTTTTATTCCATGTTTTCTATTGACTCGTCCAAAGAACCAAACTCTTAAGGGTGTTAATTTTACACGCCATTTATACAATGCGTGTGAATGTGTGTCTATATATATATATATAAAATTATATATAATTTTATATAATTTATTAATTGTATTTAATAAATTATGAATATTATTTATATATTTATATAATAATAAAATTATATAATTTATATAAAAATTAAAAATATGCATATAATAAACAGAACTGAATACGTCAAAAAACACAATAAATTGTGTATTAAAATAGTAAACAAAACTACATAATAAATTAGTATAAATAAAAATATATAAGAAAATGTGACTTATCAATTGAGTTGGAGGGACAAACTCATTTTACTATAAGAGATTATAGACGAACAAACCTAAAATATAAGAATTTCAATATAATTGTAAAAGTAATTAAAAATAATAAATAAGTTAAACATACATTACAAATTTCAAAAGATAAAAACAAAATAAAAAATTAAAATTTTTAAAGAAATATAAAAAAAATGCATATAAATATACGTAATTTAGTTTAAATATATTATTATATATATGATACAACAAATACATTAATTTTCTATGCATGTATCATTAATTCATGTTTTGTAACATTAAATTGAACCTAAACCTACAATGAATCATATGTGGTGGATATAAATAACTACAATATGGTTAAATTAAATTAAATTAAATTTTTTTCATTAATCAAACAAATACATACATAATTATTTTTTACAATAAATTAAAATAATTAACTATTTTTACTCATCTAAATTAAAAAAAAAAAATTCACTATTCTAAAAAATTTATTAATACAATTTAAAAATAACTAGTTTCCTAACCTAAAATATTTACTAAGCTAAGTTTAAAAAATATAATTTACTAAAAATATAAATTATTTATTAAGCTAATTTTTAAAAAAAATAATAATTTAGTTATGCAAAACATTTATTAACTTAGATTAAAATAATTATCCAATGTATTAAAATAAACTAATAAAAAAATAACTAATTTAAATATTTAAATATTTAATAATAAATTTTAAAAAATAAATTTAAAAGAATAATGAAAATATTTATTACCTTTGTTCCTTATCGGTGTTGGTTCAACTAAAAAGGTGTTCAAATCCCTTAAATATGTCATCTTAGGTAATTTGGTTCTAAAATTCATGCATACAAGAAAAACTATTGAGAAATTCAGCTTTAGTGATCAACCATATCCCGAGAGATTAACCCCTTACTGCGTAAGAGGATATTGATATTGTAAAAGAAAATCTCTTTATGTTTGTTTGGTTGTGCAAAAGAAATAGGAAAAAGAGAATAAATAAGTAAATCAGTCGTTTCCAATAAATAAATCCCTCTCATACATTATCTGAGAGGAGAAAAATACTTTATGTAAATTCAATCAATTTTTTCTTCATTTTAGTTTGATAACCAAACAAAAAAAAAGTGTACAATTCATTTATTTAAAACAAAGGATAAAGTGATTGATATAAACCAAACACTTTATTTTTGTAATTTATAATAAAATTTTAAAAATGTCTGTTTTTTGGAACGACGCCAAACTGTTGAATATTTATTAATTTTCTTATGATAGTGTTATTTTAATAACATGTTTGGTTTAATTTAAAAAGTAACTAATTTTTATAAGTACAAAAGTAAACTAAATTATTGCGCTATTTCTTCCAAAATAACAAAAGCAGCCCCTGGTTAAGCCAACTGTATTAGCAAAGCAATAAATTAAAAAGAAATTTGTAAAAGGAAAAGTAAATACGGAAATAAAAGAGACAGCCTTTTTATTATTTTAAACAAAACAGTCTTTTATGTATAGGCGCACAGGCTGAGACTTGGGGGCTGCATGTTAGCGGGTAATTAAGTTCATAAATGATAAAGGAATTCGTCAAAAAAAGTGTCACCATTTTGTGATTACCTTTTGCGATACGGCTAATGGCAGAACACAGGTTTGCTGCAGAAATTAGCAGGTGTTATTTGGTTTAAAGTTGATGGTTTAATAAATTTTCAAGTTGAGTGTTAGGTTTGTTTTGTTTTAACTGTTATGATAATTTTACTCATGATGCAAAGAAACTATTTTAAGAATTACAAAGAATTTATTAAAATAAAACTGGTATGAATTATTATATTTAAAATTTTTATTTCAGACATAAAGTCTAAATTATAAAAATATTAAATATAATCAAGTCATTAAAATTAATTTAATAATAAAAAATTGTGATAATTTATATAAGATACTAAATTTTATCTTCATCAGTTTTTTATAAAAAATATAATTAAGGTCAAATAAACCGATTTAACTTATTTTAATAATAATTGAAAACATATATTGCTGCATTTCCGATCAATTAATTATTAAAATCATTTATAGCTTAATTTATTTCTTTATTTTTTAAATAATAATATCTAATATATCATTATTATTATTATCATTATATCTAAAATGATGCTTATACTTCATTTTGAAAGGAAGAGGGGGAGTGAACGACGTAATGGGAAGTCAAGAGAACACATAATGAAACCAATCATATATATGAATTCAGAATTTATATATATATATATATATATATATATATATATATATATATGGTACAATAAAGGGGTTATATTGTTTTTAATTTGCTTGTCGTCTCTTTTATTTTTGTCAAAGGCTGCAATATTTCTCATCCAAATTTGGTCACCTAATAATTAGAGCAGCCCATATGGAAGGGACTGGGGAGATAAAATATAATGAACAATCAAATTCAATCATAATTAATTAATGATCTCAAAAGATTATTTTTTTTTTTAAAGTTGATCAAATCAACAGTGTAGACCGCATAAAAGGTAGGTATGAAGAAAAAAAAGGTGAAACTATATATAAACTATACAACAAGAGTTATATAATTAATTCACATAATTTATGTAACATATTTTTTAAGTTATTATTATTATTATATTATATGTTTATTTAATTTATATTTATATTTCTCTTTTTATATATATTTTGTTGCATAAATTTATTGTGTAAATAGAATTTCTAAAAAAAAAAAACGGTGAAGAGTGCCTTTTACAACTCATTCTGCATCTTTGACGTTATTTTGTTTTATTTTTATTTCTAGTCTTAGAATAATTTCTTTTTCCCTTTATCTATTTCTAACTTTCCATAAATTTATGCAGAGTATATCTAACAATATAAATTATAATACATTATAAAATATTTTTAAACAATAAAAATAAAGATATATAATGATTTTTAAAATGAAAGCAAATTAACATATTAAATTATATTTCAAAAATTATAAAAATATATTTATATATATTACTGATACTATACACTTGAGGCTGAGTCTAAAGCATAATTTTAAAAATATAATAAATTAATATATTGATTTTCCATAGATTTTTGCAAAGTATCTAACACTAAAAAATTATCATAAATTATAAAATATTTTTAAATAATAAAAATAAAGGTATATAGTAATTCTAAAAGTAAAAACAAATCAAATTATATTTTTAAAAAGTAAAAATATATTTATATTGCTCTTGAGCCTATATACATTTGGAGCGGAATTTAAAGCACAATTTTTCAACAATTTGGACCATCTACGACCATTATAATTGTTAGATCAGACACCAACTAAAAGTCTCAAGAAGATGTTCATTCTCGAGCATTCTTTATCGTAAATAACATGAGATCAAGCAATAAGGTTCACACCATTTTCACACAAGATTTTAGAATATTATAGCAATTTTAGGCCCCATTACCAAATTGAATTATATATATCTCATAGGTGTGCTTCACATTTAGAACTGTGACTCAGCTGCAATTGAACTCTATGTAAAGGGTATGCCTTCACCTCACTGACTCTTTTTTTCATAATATTACTTTGTTGAAATACATACTGACTTTAGCATTAAAAGATCTTTACAAATATCTTCATCTTTTTTGTTTGAGACTATTGACCAAGAAGACTTCTATTTAAAAAGGAGATGAATTGAGTAAGGTGCAAAATATAACTTTTGTGACCTAAAACCCTCTTAATGTGATGTACTATTATGATGTGAATAGTATTGCAGAACAAAAAATAATGGAGAAGGAGAAAAGTGTGCAAAGAATAATCAATTAAAACATAATCATTAGCAATATTTAATAAAATTAAAATGAAATTAAGTGATAAGAGAAAATGTTAACTAAATTTATACCAATTTTAACACTCTTTACCATTTAGAACTACACCTATTTTTCAATTTTCACATGAGATTTTTCATTATATCTAAAAATTACAATATCTTTTTACAATTAACATCTTTAAGACATCATCATCTTAAAGCCAAACTTGATGAAATACCCTACTCAACTAAGAACAAGTAAAAATAATTGTTATTATACCTATCTTTTTAATGGCATAATTTTATAAATAAAATATTATGTAATTATAAATTAAAAACTTTTTAAATGTAAAAATAATATTTATTTTAATTTATAATTTAACAGAATGATCATTTTGATATAATTTTCAAAATTTATTTTATCATAAATTTTTTAATAATAAAAAATAATAATTAACTAGAATTGTAGGATTAAATAAATAGTTTATTATTTTTGTAAGAAAAGTTATAATGACTTTTATTAAATATATACATAATATAAAAATAGATTTAATATTATCAATGATATCTTACAAGTAATTAATAATATAAAAATAAATCTTAGATATTTTATAAGCCTAAACATCGTAGGGTGCAAAACATCTAATGTATACCTCGGTTACCATTAATTCTGTGTAAATTTTATTCGGTCCACTCAAATTGGACAGGTAAATAAAAAAAATAATCCAATAAGACTTCACCTGCCAAAAATTGAAGCAAACAGTATCATTGAAAGAATTAATAAAATGATAAGAAAATTAAGCAAAATATTATTCAAATAAGTGTCTTATTCAGTTTTCTCTTATTTTAGAAGTCAAAGGAAATGAAGGAGTTTTTTTCTTTTTTTCCATTTAAAGTGATCCGACGCAAAGTGCTCTTCATTTAATCATTTTTCTTTTGCTCAAATTTCATCTTTTACCAAATGAGGTCATGCTAATATTGATCCATCGAAATCGCACAAATTCGTTGAAAAAAGAAATTGGTGAAGCCTTTATTTTGAAAAAATGGTAAAGCATGTTGGAAAGAAAAAGATGAAAAGAAAAGGTGAGCCCAATAAAATCCACGGTTAAACGAGTATCGAGGGGCTGGGCCACATCTTTGACGTTCGTTTATTTCATTTTTTGGTCTAATCTTAGGATAATTTCTTTTTTAATTTTTCATAAATTTCCGCAAAGTATCTAACACTAAAAAATTATAAAACATTTTTCCAAAAAATAAAAAAGATATATAATAATATTAAAAAAATTAACATATTAAATTATATTTATAAAAAGTCTAAAAATATATTTATATTGCTCTAAATCTATCCATTATTTGAAGTTGAGTCTAAAACATATAGCTTTTCAACAATTTGGACCATCTATGACCATTAGATCGGACACAGTAATATCAAGCAATAAAACTCATACCGTTTACACATAAAATTTTAGAATATTTGGTAGTTACAAGTCCATTGCTAAATTGGATTACACCTTATTGGTGCACTCCACATTTAGAATTGTGATTTACAATTGAACCCTATATAAAAAGCCTGTTTTTACCTCACCAACTAACAAAGTTCTTTTTACATAATATTACTTTGTTGAAATATATATTGACTTGAACATTAAATTTTTTTTTCAAGTATCTTTATCCTTTTTTATCCGAGACTATTGATCAAGAAGACTTGTACTTAAAAAGGGGATGAATTGAGTAGAGGTGCAAAATGCAACTTTCTGATCTAAAACCTTCCTAATAGGATATAACCCTTATGATGTGAATATTACCTGCAAAACACAAAATAATAGAATGAGAACAATATGCAAAGAATAACCAATTAAAACATAATCAATAGAAGATTCAGTGAAAATAAAATGAAAGCAAAGGATAAGAGAAAATACAAACTGAATCTATATCAATTTACTTTTTGCTATCTACATCCATTTTTCCAAGTTTCACATAGAATTTTTTACTATCTAAAGATTACAGTATCTTTTTACAATCAACATCTTTTAACATCATCATCCTGATAACAAACTTTGAAATATTCCACTCAACTAAGAACAACTCACAAAAAACATTATTATACCTACCTTTTTAATGATATAATTTATAAATAAAAATTTATATAATTATAAGTTAATTTTTTTTAAAATATAAAAATAAAATTTTCTTTTAATTTATAACTTAATAGAATATCATTTGATATAATTTATAAAAATTATTTTATATAGTAATTTTTAATAATAAAAAATAGTATATAACGATTAATTCTAGTTCTAAATAAATAGTTTAATATTTCTGTAAGAATTATAATAAATTTTATGAAATATATACATAATATAAAAATATATTTAATATTATCAATGATATATTACAAGTAATTAATAATATAAAAATAAATTTTAGATATTTTATAAACCCAAACATGGTAAGGTGCAAAAAATATTTAGTTGGTATTCCTCAGTTTCAACTACTTATGTGTGAATTATATTCGGTCCATTCAAATTGGACAGGTAAGTAAAAAAATCCAATAAGACTTCACCTGCCCAAATTCAAGCAAACAGTATCATTGAAAGAATAAATAAAATGATAAGAACAATAAGCGAAATATTATTCAAATAAGTGTCTTCTTCAGTTTTCTCTTATTTTAATTTAAAAGTCAAAGGAAATGAAGATTTTTGTTTTTTTCATTTCAAATGATCCGATGCAAACTGCTTTTCATTTTATCATTTTTCTTTTGCTCAAATTTGATCTTTTACCAAATGAGGTCATGCTAATATTGACCCATCGATATCAAGCCCAAATTGGCAGAAAGCCCAGAAATACAGATAATCTCTCTCTCTCTTTCCCTTTATTTTGAAAAAAAATGGTAAAGCATATTGAAAAGGAAAAAGAAGAAAAGAAAAGGTGAGACCAATAAAATCAATGGAGAAATGAGTATTGAGAGGGTGGGGGTCAACTTGCCGTTCTTTACTGTCTCCCTATTGAAACCAAAAAGAAGAATAAATTGTCTTGGACATGAAGGAACCTACTCCAACTACTTAAATCCATCCCTCACTACCAAAACCCTCCTACTCCTTTTTTCCCCATGGGAGGTTTCACTAATCTCCTCCTCACTTTCTTTCTTTTTTGCTTCATCACTTTACTCACTTTTTTCTCCACATTTTCCATCTCCTCAGATACCTTAACAGCATCTCAATCCCTCAAAACCAACCAAACCCTCTTGTCACCCAAGGAAATTTTCGAACTCGGTTTCTTTTCCTACACAAATTCCACCTGGTACTTAGGCATATGGTACAAAACCATTCACGATAGAGATGAAACAGTGGTTTGGGTAGCAAACAGAGATACCCCACTTCAAAATACCGCTGGATTCCTCAAAATAGGCGACAAAGGAAACCTCGTTCTCATCGATCAAACCCAGAAACCTGTATGGTCCTCGAACCAAACCACCAACACAACACCTTCCAACCCGGTTCTTCAGCTTTTGGATTCCGGAAACTTAATTCTCAAAGAAGCAAACGAGAATAATGTTCTGTGGCAGAGCTTCGATTACCCAACAGATACCCTTTTACCTGGCATGAAGATGGGGTTGAATTTCGACACAGGCATGGAGAAACACCTAACCTCGTGGAGGGCCACTGGTGAAGACCCTTCAAGCGGAGATTTTTCTTTCAAGTTAGATTACCGTGGCCTCCCAGAAATCTTCCTGTGGAACAAGAACAAGAGAATCTATAGGAGTGGACCTTGGAACGGTGAGAGATTCAGTGGGGTACCTGAGATGCAACCCATTACGGATTCCATTAAATTCACCTTCTTCGAGGATGAACACGAGGTGTATTACACATTCTCAATTGGGAATCAATCCTTGTTCTCAAGGCTCTCTGTGAGTTCCGTTGGGGAACTTCAACGTCTCACGTGGATACCAAGCAGCCAGGTTTGGAACAAGTTTTGGTACGCACCCAAAGATCAATGTGATAGCTACAAAGAGTGTGGTCCATTCGGGATCTGTGACACAAATGCCTCACCGGTCTGTCAGTGTGTGAAAGGGTTCCGACCCAAGAACCAGCAAGCGTGGAATTTGAGAGATGGGTCTGATGGGTGTGTGAGGAACAC
The DNA here is from genome assembly GCA_037954105.1 of Canavalia gladiata. NCBI lineage: Eukaryota > Viridiplantae > Streptophyta > Magnoliopsida > Fabales > Fabaceae > Canavalia > Canavalia gladiata. The sequence continues at coordinate 72,805,532 of CM075658.1, forward strand.
GGAATTGGAGTGTGAGAGCGACAGATTCTTGTATTTGGAAAACGTGAAGTTGCCAGAGACAACAACGGTGTTTGTGAACAGAACCATGGGTCTAACGGAATGTGGAGATTTGTGCCAACGGAATTGTTCCTGCACTGCTTATGCCAACATTGAAATCACAAATGGAGGAACCGGTTGTGTCATGTGGGTTGGTGACCTCTTGGATATAAGACAGTACCCTGCGGGAGGCCAACATCTATATGTCAGATTAGCAGCTTCGGATGTAGGTATGTTGTTTCTAATTCTACCCTTTTTTTCTTTCAGTAATAAATGTTTCCATTCTCAGCTTGATTGCATTTGGTTGATTTAATCTTATAAAATTGAAGTTTTTATTAATAATTATAGTATTTAATATTATTAATATTTTTAAAATTATATAATTTTCAATACAAAAAATTATTTTGTAATTACCCTGTGAATGACTGGAGGGGATGGTTGTGGAATACAGAGGATGTGAATTCAGAAATTTGGGGAATTTGTATACCGATAAAACTTCTCATTGTTTGAATCGCTGGAGAATATTCAAACTCGTTTAGTGCCTGTGGAACCAAAACTGAATTAGAACTCGTTTGACACGCAGACCTCCTTTTCTTGTGGTCAAATTGTCTACAGGCATATAGCATTACTCATGTGTCGCGTTCGTACATCTAATAATAGAATAATAATAACTTTTTGCCAAAAAAATAACTTTTTTATTAAGTCACCTGTGGTGGGTGAAATATTAAAGTGGAATATAAGGTTTGAGTTGTAGTAGACGTAGTAACTGTTTTTAATGTGTCATAAAAGACTTTTAATCAAAGGAAAATTTTAAAAATGTTCTATGAAAATTATCCATGACAAACATGTGGTACACTTTACCGAATAGATTCTGTCTTAGAAAATATTCAAATATAGAAAAAAAATTGTAATTCTAAATAATTTATTTTCCACAAAATTGGTTATGGATTTTGGATGTAATGAGTTGGAAACTTGAGATTGTGTTCTTCCTTAGTGGTCCTTTTTAGAGTGTTTTCTCTGCAATGGGGACTGATTGAGATGTTGCAATGTGAATGAGGCCAATCCAATGCAATTTAAAAGTAATGAATAATGCCAACAATACTTATGAGAGCGTTGCGTTGTCCGCAGCGTGTAGCTGTGTTCTTTCACAATGTTTCTGGTCCCATTGCTTCCAAACATCTTTTGCATCCATCCTCTTTCATTTTGTTTCGAGTTTTTCTTTTAAAATAAATTCTGAAGAATGGGTGCAGAAAATTTTTCTCAAAAAATATCCATAATGTTGATGAATTATTTTATATTTTCATCAAATTAAAATGTATCGTACACCCCCCAATCTGTAGCCAATTACTGCATCTAATTTTTCATAAAATTAGGATCTTGTTAACCAGTACTTTAGGTTCAGGAATAAAAAAATGATTTTTTTTATTAAAAATTAAGTTTAAAGATATTGGAAATTATAATAGAGGTACATTTATTATATTTTTATATTTTTAATTCTTTAATCAATATTTTAAAGATATTATCAGCATTTCTCTAAAATATATCATACGACCATTTAATTTGAACCATGTAATTTTTGAACTAAAGATAATTCTAAAATATTTACTATGTTAAATGAATTTTGTTTTTTTTTATCAGCAGAAGAATTATTTAATGTGTAACGTTGGACATGGTTAAGAAATATTTATTATCCTTCAAAAAATATTTAAGTTATTAAGAACATTAAATATAATTTTAAAATTTAAGATATTAAATAATTTATTTAATGTTTTTAACATGTGTTGTAGAAAATAATATTAATAGAAGAAATATTAATTTTATTACTTAGTAACTTAGAACATGAAAGTCCGATGGTGAAGATACCAGTACTTGTATTTTTGGCATATTGAATTGAGGCATCAGGCCCAAAATTACAAACACCTATGAAAGTAAATAACAACAAAACTTACTAAATCAAGATCCATAAAGCCAAATATAATACAAGAGCACATCAAATCTTAGATAACACTTGTGTCTTATCATTATTGTCTTCTTCGTTGTCAGTTTAATATATCTTGAGATAGGGATTTTGATTTCTTGTGTTTATATCATTTTCTTAGGATTGCTCTCATAATAAAAAATCCATTCCTCTCAAGATGATGAATCATGCAATTTGCCAATTGAGTAACCTAATTACCAGCTAATAATACTCCATCACTTTCTCCAAACACAATTTTCATGCTCCAAACAATTATTATTCCATCCATAGATACCATAAAATTAGCCTTTAATTATATTCACCTTCCTTGCACTTACCTTAATTCACTGCATGCATACTTTTATCCATGGATTCAGAAGTTATTAATTTAAACTTTTATCTTGTATTAACAACAAAATTTTTAAAAATAAAAAATAAAAAATAATTTGGTTGATTGAATAGTCATATCTGATGTCTTCGTAAACTCTTATACGCACGTTGACTAATATACAGACCATATCTAACACAACTCAACATTTTTGATTGGGTGGTTGTCACGTTTTAGTTTTTCATTTCAAAATTAATTTCGTTGATTTTGTAGTTACTCAAAATCTAATATCTTTCTAAACTCTCATACGTTGACTAGTGTACAGATTATATCTAACACAATTCAATATTTTCTATCGAATGGTCGTATATTTTTAATTTTAAATATAATTTAAAGTAAAAAGTATTTATTTAAAATATTAAATTATTTTTAAATTTTATTTTATTTTTAATTATAAAAATAAATTATTTAATTTTTTTATATTTTAAAAATATTATATTTATCGTTATATCAACATTATTATTATTATTATCATTTATCCTTTTTATTATTATTATTATATTATTATCATCAATATTATTACTAATTATTATTATTATTATTATTATTATTATTATTATTATCATTATTAATATTATAATAACTATTATATCATAGTTATCACTATTGTTACATTTTTATTATTATCCTTACAAATATTTTTTATTATTATAAATTATTTTTATTATTAATTCATTATTATTATTATTATCATAATCATCTTGTACTATTATCATGCTTGTGATTAATATTATCATTTCTATTATCATACATTTATTATTATTATTGGTTTTTTCCTCTTTACTTTCACGGCTGTGTTTGTAGCTATGTTACACCTTAATTGTAGCGTGTTTAAAAATTACCAAAAAGTCTGCAAAATGCTAGTCGCAACGCAAAGAGTGCTATGATCACATTCACACATAATAGGCATTAGGCATTAGAGTTCTCTCACACAAATTATTCTTAGTATATTTAGTGAAAATTATGAAGGGCGAGAGGGATTTTAGGATGGTAATGAGTTTGTGTTAAGAAGGAAAAGAGAGATTTGGAAGGGGAAATAGGAGATGTGAAATTTTAAATATGAATATTGATAGGTTATAATATGTGAAAATATAAGATACATTCACACTATAACGACCGTCACAACATGGGTGACAGTAATCATAATATTCACAATTTCAATACCTACAACCATGATCATGTGGGTGAATGCAACCATAATTTTGAATATTGACCTATTTCTTTCCCCAAATTGTCACTAATGGCGACTACTCAGACTAGCACCACATCTACACTTAACCAATGCCTTCACCAACCTTGAGTCGTCGATAAGATCTATGGCTCGCTCAAGCATATATTTTGGTGGTTGAAAACAAAACATATTATGTCTGAATGAAAAATGTTAAAATTCTAAAAATGTAAAAAGATTAAGAAGAGGGTCAAATATAGAAAAGGTTATAATAATAATTTTAAAAAATTAAGTATAATAGTAGAATTTAGAATTTTCTATTAAAAGATGTCATTTTAATTTTTTTCTATTTGATATAAAAATTATTCAATTATTCAACAATAAAAACGGTATTGTAAACACGTTTTCTGTTTTTCATTTAAATACATGTAATATAAAATTTTGAAATTATTCTTGTCAACAAACACAACCGTAGAGACTTCAAAATGCTTCCGGACATAGAAACCACCGGTCCTTAATTTATTATTGAAAACAAGGATAGTGTGAAAGCACAGCTCAGTATTGAAAGTCCTGTTGAGGTGTGATTTCAGATTTTCCTTTAATGACTACATATATGTTTTAAAATTCTTAATCCAATATTCATCCAAACAAATTATTAGGAAATAAAATAGTTTTTTTATAAAATTATTTTTCCCTTTCAAATTAAGTACCAACCACTCTAGAAAGTTATAACAGTGTCTACATTTTTCTTAGATCAAATTACCCTCATGATTATCTAACACTTATAAATTAGTGATTGTTATGATAGATGCCAAAATCCTTAAGTACATTCATAAATCAATAAGATTTTACAACTTTCAACTTGCTTGTCGCTTGCTATTATTGTTAAATTATATATGTTATATCATTTAAAATGTTAATTTTTTTAGATAAATTGTTAGTACTCAATTTTTTTAAAAGAAATAATGGCCAATTATATGTTATCATATATTTTGGGTTTGATTCTTGCTAATAATCATTATTCATATGTTATTTATAAATATCTCTTAGTTTTTACTTGGATAACATATTTTTGACTTGAAATTGGGTGATATTTCTTTTCTCCATACTTTCTTTCATATAATTTCTATTAATGATTTGGCTACATATTATTATATTGGTAAATTAATTTTAAATTTATTATCAAATTAAAATATTAAGTTCATAGGATACCATTATTCATCAACATAAATTATTACTACTCACATAGATAAATCAGGAGCCAAAATTATTTTAAATTATGAAATAGTAATATTTAGAAAAACTCCTTATCACTAACCAAGACGGAAGAAGAACCAAACTCGCATATGTAGGTGTTTGTTGATGAGAAAATTAAGTGCGTTAACAGCATGAGTCTGGTGCGCCGCCCATGCCATGATTTGTTGCGTTAGTTAATGAAATTAAATGCTTAATTAGAGGACATAGTTAGAGTTTTGTAGGCCAACAACTATAGGGTTTTGTTCTGGTAGATTGGTGTTCATGACGGTGACGTGGACCCTCAGCATTTTTTCTTGGTGTCGAATGGGTCCTTTGAATTTAAATATTCGGTTCTACATGTACAGACCTGGGCCTACCTTTTTGACTTGAAAAGTTTCATTGGGCCACACCTATTGCTTTCTTTTTCACCCTATGCATGTCTTCGCATATTTTGATGCAAAAGATAGTGTTGTTCCTGTTCACGTGCTCTTTGTAATCGTATTGCTATTTTATACAGGCAAATGCTGACCATAAACAGAAACGGCAGGATATTGATTAAAATATTATATGTGATTTTAAAAAAAATATATATTATCATCATAATTTCTAATATATTTAACATGATTTTTAATAAAAATTTTCTTCTTATTGATTCTTTAACCAATATGTCTGCGACTACTTGTTAATGAAACCCTTTTGTATATTTTTTAAAAGCAAGTTTTATTTTCATGTCCAATATTTATTCGTTTCCTTATATAAATCTTTTTGGTACGAAGAATAATATATTAATTTTCAACATTGAAAAAATTCATCAAGTTAATTTCTGATGAGAGATTAATCTAATTATGAATTTTTTATATGTTGGAGATTAATATACTATCCTGTTGTATATTAGAGACCCATATGAAAGAACAAGTACATATTAGAAATAGATTTGGAGATTTACTTATTTTCCTACAGAAGATTTTGCATTTATTTTGTATAAAATCATTTTCCTATCCATAGGTATCTAAACTAAATTAAATAGTGGACTTCTATTTGGTTGTAATACTTCCACTTTATGTTTTAAATAATGATAATAATGGGACTATTTCATAATAAATGCATGATCGCAAATTTACTGAAGTCACGTCTTAACTTATCAACCACACCTATGATCCTATTGAAATTTGACAAGAAACAGAAGAGTTTAAGGGGGAATTGGAAAAAGTTGACGACAGCGGAAAAATGTTTAAATCATGTAACGGCGGGACCATCAAATCGGTAAAGATAGGGATTTGGTGAATAAAAAGGAACCCACCACCTTCAATGGTGGCACGCCAAAAGGGGAATTTTCATCCATTTTGGTGGGAGTAGGTGTCCTCATAAAGTTGAACGTCTTCCTCAAACGGGAGAGTCCATCAAATTCAATGAACAAACCAAGTCTATTTCTGTTTTTCTCTTATTTTTTAATAGAAAAAAACCTATGATTAAAATATGATAGTGGGTTTGATTTTAATAGGACAAAAAAGGAAAAGTAGAATCAATTTGAAATTTAAGTGCTTTCCTGCTCTATGTTCATTGGCAAATATCATATTGTTAATTTAACATGTATCCCTTTTGTACTTTGTAGCATAAATTCCATGCAGCAGCATGAATGTGTTCCTTGTACTTACAAATAATGACAACACTTTTTCCTTTTTGATCAGCTTATTGGCTTCTTTAAAATTGGTTAGCTGGAAGTATGGCATGCCTTTATGTCTGCACTATCTTACTTGCTTACTTTCAAATTATCAATTACTTTGTACTTGCTCACTAAAAGACCATTTCTTTTAACAACTATACTAAATGTAAATGGATATCTCAATTAAAAAAACTATTTCTCAGATGACATTGTTGAAGGTGGTTCTCACAAGGCAAATGACAGAGCTAAGGTTGTTGGCATTATAGTTGGCGCTGCAGCTTTTATTCTTCTGTCATTGGGCCTCTTTATCTTATGGAAGAAGAGGAAATTGCAATGTATATTGAAAGGGAAGAGTGATCACAGAGGTAATGCACAATTAGTGTCCCACATATGAATGCCACATAGTGTGTATGTGCAACTATGTTTGCAATATGATGAAATGTTTTGCTTCTTATTCCTAAACCAGGTTTTCCAGAAAGAAGTCAGGATTTGTTGATGAATGAGGTGGTGTTTTCAAGTAATAGAGAACAATCCGGTGAAGGGAACATGGATGATCTAGAGTTGCCATTGTTTGATTTTAATACTATAACAATGGCTACAAACAATTTCTCTGAAGAAAATAAACTTGGACAAGGAGGCTTTGGTAGTGTTTACAAAGTAAGTTTGTTTCTATAGTTGCCACCACAATAAACCTTAAAGTCAGTTTTCATCCATTATAACATAGCTGGAGTAATTGTGGTTATACCAGGGTAGGTTGCTGGAAGGTCAAGATATTGCTGTCAAGAGATTATCAAAAACTTCTGGGCAAGGTATTGAAGAATTTAAGAATGAGGTTAAGTTGATTGTGAAGCTTCAACATCGAAATCTTGTTAGGTTGCTTGGTTGCAGCATTCAGATGGATGAGAAGATGCTAGTGTATGAATACATGGAAAATAGAAGCCTTGATGCTATTTTGTTTGGTAAGTTATTTCAACATTCTGATTCTTTAGCTTGTTGATGTTTTCATTTCATGTGTTTGGCTCATTCAGGTTTTAATGTGTATTCATACACTTGATATTTATAATAACAATGATCCAGACAAAGCTAAAAGATCCTCGTTGGATTGGCAAAGGCGCTTCAACATTATATGTGGAATAGCTAGAGGGCTTCTTTATTTGCACCAAGATTCTAGATTTAGGATAATCCATAGGGATCTCAAGGCAAGTAACATCTTACTTGATAAAGAGATGAATCCAAAGATATCAGACTTCGGGATGGCAAGAATTTTCGGCACGGATCAGACAGAAGCAAATACTATGAGAGTTGTTGGAACATAGTGAGTACAGCATGATATGCTAGCACTCTACAAAAACACCAATAATAATGATATTTACTACTTATAACTATTGTTTCTTTTATGCAGTGGATATATGTCCCCTGAATATGCTATGGATGGGATCTTCTCAGTTAAATCCGATGTTTTTAGTTTTGGAGTTCTTGTGCTGGAGATCGTAAGTGGAAAAAAGAACAGAGGATTCTATTTTGCAAACAAAGAATTGAATCTTCTAGGGCATGTATGTGGCAGAATTGCTTTTATTAGTATGTTACTAGGTTATAACATTATGTCCTGCTTGCTAATAAATTATTGATTGTACTTTTTTTAATAGGCATGGAAGCTTTGGAGAGAAGGAAATGTGTTGGAACTGGTTGATTCATCTATTAATAATTCATATTCACCATCCGAAGCTCATAGATGCATACAGGTTGGGCTCTTGTGTGTGCAAGAACGTGCAGAAGATAGGCCAACCATGTCTTCAGTGGTCTTGATGTTAAGTAGTGATACTGCATCAATTCCACAACCCAAAAACCCCGGGTTTTGCTTAGGAAGGAATCCTGTTGAAACTGATTCTTCTTCAAGTAAACAAGATGAATCATGCACTGTGAACCAAGTCACAGTCACAATGCTAGATGCCAGGTAGTTACAGAAGAATGACCTCATCTAGCACATTAGTATATTCACAGAAAGTTTAAAAGTTTTTTTGGGTTATCCTTCATCTAATAGTTGTGATATCTTTGAGATCTAGTATGATCTTGTTTTGGTAGAATATTTAGAGATGCCTTCAGCAAATTGTACTATATAGTTTAAGATACTTTTTGTCGCTGACATCCGGTTTCATTATAAACTCACATTCCTTTGTATCTATATTTGTGTTTTTATGGTTCAAAGTTTGCAGTAGCTTCTACACTTCAGGCCGGAACATTGACCAAATATGAAGTAACATGTTATATTTGTTGGTTAAATGAAGCGATTATCCCCATTCAGTTTGACGATTTTGATATCTATTATTTCTCATGTCAAACCGTGTTAATCTAAAGTTCACATTTAGGAATTATACAAAAGTAGAAAAAGGTTAGAATATTAAAAGTAATGTAAGGATATTATACAATTAAGTAAGTTAATGGATTTCTATATAGGGGAAAAATTCAGGTAACGGCCTCTAGAAATAGGTTAAGAACATCATAATAGTATTGTCATTTTAGGGGTTATTGATGTTATTTCTTTATATACAAGGTGATGGAGGCTACATGTATCACATGGCATAACAATATTCTATAATAAATAATGTATATTTGTATATAAATAATTTAAAATAATACAAGCTTTTTTATTGATTATGTGTGTGTGCTGAGGAAGTGTTGGTTCAAATTGAAGTACAACCCCAAGTTAAAGCTTGATGACAAGTCGCTACTAGGTCAAAGTAGTTGGACTTAAGGGAGGGTATGGAAAAATAAAAGTTTCACATCAGTTGAAAACAAAAGGAATAAAAAGAAAAAGATGCACAAGTCCACAAAAGCTTTGGAAGACACGTTGAACAAAAGCAGCAACTTCAAGTCTGATTACACAACAAAACGAACCACCAATTTTCCTATATTGTAAGACTTAACTCGGATTCATTCATAAAATTTGACAATGAGGAAGGTGAAACTCCCATACTGCAATGTTAAGGGAAGACTTGTTCTTTGAAGTGGACATGGGAGCACTAGTTAGGCCCCTTCATGTCCTAGACACTTGATATTTCTAAAGTAACATGTAGATTTTAGATAATGTAAAAGAACATCAGTTTAATCTCTGTTCTTTTTCTTTTCCTCTGCAGAATATCATTAATCTTGAGACAAAATCACAAATTGTCAGAAATAGAGTTGTTCTGCATAAAATAGGGTCAAGAAAAGCATGCTAGGTTATTATTGCAATACATCCTTGCGTATCTAAATATCAAACGACTTGAGAAAATTCCAAATCCTTCATCATGTAACACACTATTGACTTCAAAAAAGAAAACTGCTGCGGGAAGACTAACTTCAAGTGACAATTCCACTTACAGAAATCCAACGGATTAGATTCTCTCATTGTTAAATCGGGTTTTTGTAAACCAGAATACGAAATTAAAAACCTCAAACACGCACATTTAAGAGGGTTTTGAAAATTTCACCATTATGTATTTAATTATCAATTTATCAACGAATTAAACTTGACACGCACATTTAAGAGGATCAATCATGTTCCATATGTAAACAATCAAATCAGCATGCAAACTCAGGAATTCTATCACTTTAGAGCTTACTCCTGGCTTACCATAGTGATGAGAAATCAACCCACGTTTGAAATCATGGATCATAGTTAATCATAGTATTTATTGCTTCCAAGTTTTTATGCTCATGGGAGCTCCCAGCGTCAAACTGTAGTGAACAACTACACAGTTTCAACTCCAACTGTCAAAGATACCTAGAGAGCTTATTCACCTAACTCTAGATGTCAAGAAACTGCGATACCAAGATCATACAACATCATCCACTATAAATAACGGTGTCTTACAGATTAGTGCCTTAAGAAATACTTTTAATTACACTTAAAAAAAGTTATAGATATTATTATATTTTTAGTATAATAAATGTTCAAATAATTATTGGTTGGAGAAAGTATATTCCAGTCTCAATCTATCAATATGGTAATTGATTTGACATGGGAATATTTTCTACTAATACCTCCACCAATTTGCAACTCGGGATTGAAGACCTCTTACGTCTCCAAAATGTTGAATTGACCACCTTTCATTTACGGTCAGAATACTGTGGGAACGCACTTGCCCGCTTTACACTTCATACTAGTATTTTCTCCTCGTATAATGCAAGAGGAACACCATGCACCCTGCTAAAACCTTCTCTTCTTTGTCATGTACCAAAATCATACACATAACGTTTGGCTGCTCAATTCTTTTATTCTATTCCTCATCTTCTCAGTCTGCGCATGTTCTGATACAATATCTGCTGACAAAGCCATCAGAGATGGCGAGCTTCTTGTTTCTAAAGATAAAACATTTGCTTTGGGATTCTTCAGTCCAGGCAAGTCCACCTCTCGCTATGTTGGAATTTGGTATAACAATTTGTCAGAAAAAACTGTTGTTTGGGTCGCAAACAGAGATAATCCCATCAATGACACTTCTGGGGTTCTCTCAATCAACCCTCATGGAAATCTAGTTATCCACCACAATAATACCACCTTTCCCATTTGGTCTACCAATGTTTCACTCACCCAATCAAACACCACCAACGTTATCGCTCAACTTTCAGACATAGCAAACCTTGTTCTGTTTGTAAATCACACCAAAACTGTTATATGGCAAAGCTTTGATCATCCCACAGACACCATGCTTCCATATCTAAAAATTGGTTTTGACAAAAGAACTAACCAGAGTTGGTTCTTCCAATCTTGGAAGACGGAAGATGACCCAGGAACAGGTTCTTACACGTTGAAATTCAGCACCAGTGGGAAACCACAGTTGTTATTGTACCGCCGGAACTCTCCATGGTGGAGAGGTGAATCATGGAACAGTAAATTCTTTGCGGGTGTACCCAGCATGAAACGAGATATGTTAACTTTTAACGTTTCTTTTGTGGAAGATGACAACCAAGTAGCAGGGTCATTTCACCCGTTTGATAAGTCCGTCATCTCTAGAGCAGTGGTGCAGCAATCAGGTTTCTTTCAAATGTTCACTTGGGATAACCAAAAGAGTCAATGGAACAGGTACTGGTCTGTTCCAACAAATCAATGTGATAACTACGGAACATGTGGATCAAACAGTAACTGTGACCCTTTCAACTTTGAGAACTTTAGGTGTACTTGTTTGCTTGGTTTTGAACCCAAATTCCCACATGATTGGTATGAGAACTGAGATGGGTCAGAAGGGTGTGTGAGGAAGCGAGGTGTATCCGTTTGTGGAAATGGAGAAGGGTTTGTCAAAATTGCAGGGTTGAAGATTCCTGATACCTCAGTGGCTATTGTGAAACTGCTCTTGCAATGCCTATGCTGTTGCTGATGTGAGGAATGGTGGAAGTGGGTGCTTAGCGTGGCATGGGAATTTAGTGGACACCCAAAAACTTAGTGATCAAGGCCAAGACTTGTTTGTGCGTGTTGATGCTGCTGAATTAGGTACACCGTCCCACTATGTTTTTCTTTGTAAATTTTACACCATTTGCAGTTTTGAGGATTTTGATTCAACCTGTTTGGACTTGTTTCTTCTTGACAGCCAATTACTACAAAAAAACAAAAGGAGTTATTGGTAAAAAAAGGATGATTGCAATTCTTATAGCTTCTTTACTTGCGAGTGCCATTCTCCTCTCCTTTGTATATTACGCTTGGAAGACACAATACAAAGGCATGTAATTTACTTCCATGGATGATGTTACTTGTACTCCAATATGAAAAGTAACAAAATTGAGATGATATTAGAATGGAATTGACTCAAATTCAAACCACTTAAGTAACTTTACCAAGTCTTATATGAAAATTGGGATTCAAACCTTGTAGCATCAAGAGATGTCAAAATTAGAGATATGGGCTTAGATGACTAGTTGTATAACCTGTTTATGATATTGGTCTATTTAGATGTAGATTTTTTTATTTAATTAACAGATTTATTTTTTAAAAATATATTTTTAATACTTTTTAATTTTTAAGTATTTTAATCATTAAATGAATTAAATAGATCCACCGTTATCTCACACACCAAAATAGATGGAATAGGGATAAAAAAAAATTCAATTCATTTATTTCACGAATCAATCCAACTTGATCTATTTTGCTTAATCTATATATCCACCTTTAATTAAATTGGAAGTAATCCAAACCACCAAAGAAACATACCTGTTCTTTAACTTCTGTAAATATCAATGTCCCTTTTTGACTATAGACTCAAATCGTAACAGCCATGACTGTATGTATGAAAAATCGTGCATCAATCAGTTTTTTTCGGTTTAAGCCCCCCTGCCCCTTCATTTTTTGCGGTATTCAACAAATATTTGGACTGTGTAAGATATAATAATGCAGTTTACAATATCTCCAACTACTCTTTGCTCTCTCTGTTTTTTCTTTAGCCTTTTTGCGTTATTTCAAATAAAAAGAGGAAGTTGTAATAATAACACAGAACAATATAAAACAAATTTATTTCAAAATTTCAGGTACTATATGTTTTTACTTCAAGTGAATATTTTATTCTTTTACCATTTTTAAGAATGTGGTCTTATTAAAATCATTCTCCAAATCAGTGAGTTGTATGAAACCTTATAGCATTTATATTTTCAGATAAAATGAAACGGCATTTAAACCAAGATTCCACCCAAGAAGAGAACACTGTTCAAAGCAGTTCACATCCAAATCTTCCTTTTTTCAACTTTAAAATGATAATGGTAGCCACAAGAAATTTTGATCATGAGAATAAGCTTGGACAAGGGGGTTTTGGCTCAGTTTATAAGGTAACAGAACCTCTATCATTAAGCAAATTAATGTTGTTTTGAGAACATTCTTTTATCTCCTTTTACTTTTCTTTCAATGGCATTATAGAAAATTGGTGTAAAAATCATGAAAAGGGATTTAAGAGGTATAAATATTTCAGGGATGCCTAGTTAATGGACAAGAGATAGCAGTAAAAAGATTGTCTAAATATTCAGGACAAGGAACAGAAGAGTTTAAAAATGAAGTTACACTACTAGTTAAACTTCAGCATAGAAATCTCGTGAGATTACTCGGTTGTTGCTTTGAAAAAGAAGAAAGGATTTTAATTTATGAATACCTACCAAATAAAAGCTTGGACTTCTTTATATTTGGTATGTCTTTTGTCTATCTCTCCAACTTGGATATATAAACTTGCATTTAGATTAACATAAATTACAGTAACTAAATTGAGGAGGAAAACTTTAAAGAGGTAATTTATTTTCCTTATTTAAATATGTTTGATAAGATATTTTAACTATTAACTTAAATTATCAATTAAAAAAATTGTCATACATTTCAACTCTATTAATTAAAATAGCTTATTTTAATGTTTATTAATTTTTTTTAAATAGTTACTAACATTTTTAACTATTTCGAATAATTTTTATATTTTCAACTTTTAACTAAAATATTTTGTTTATTATTTTTAGTATATTTTTATAATCTGATTTTTTATTTATCTATTTATTTTTATAAATTTAAATTATATTTGGTAAATTAGTACATAAACTAACTAAAAGTTGAAAATTAAAAAGTTAGTTAAAAGTTGAAAGCTACGCTATTAATTAAACAAACAATATTTAATAAAACTAGTTGTAAACAAACTTAATATAAAAAATAACAATTAAAAATATGACTAAACAATGAATTAAAATATAATAAGTATATTATATTTTTAACAAAAATATATATTAAAATAAAATTAAATAAATTTTATTTAAAAAAATATTTATTTTTAATTTTTACATAAATATTTTTTAAAGTAATATTTTTATAATTTTAAATTTTTATCAAATGGCTTAATATTTTTAATAACATAAATAAATAATATATATTAAAAAGTAATTTAAAATATTATTTTATGATAATATAAAAATAAATATATCAAAATTAATAATATTATTATAAAAAATTAAATAATATTAAACTTATAAAATAAATAGATAAATAAAAAATTATATTATAAAATATATTAAGGATAAAAATAAACAAAATATTTTAATTAAAAATTAAAAATATAAAAATTATTTAAAGTAACTTTTTCAAATATGCTAATAATCATCTATAAAAGCTACTTAATCAAACAGAACTAAATCTTTAATAAATTTTGTAGTTGATAATTTAAGTTTTTAACTAACTAAAATACCTCATCAAACATATTTTTAATGTTATTTAATTCTTTCATAATAATATTATTAAATTTATATTATTATAAAATATTATATTTTAAATTATTTTTTTAATATCTAAATTATTTTTTTAATATATACTATTTATTTTAATTATTGTATTATTTTTAATAAAAATATTAAACTGTTTGATAAAAAATTAAAATTATAAAAATATTACTTTAAAAAATTTTATTTAAAATTTATTTATATAAAAATTAAGAATAAATATTTTTATTTTAAAAAATAAAATTTATTTAATTAAATTTTAATACTTTTTTAAAAAATATAATATAGATATCATATTTTAATTTATTGTTTAACTATATTTTTATTTATCATTTTTTACATTTATCAGCTAGTTTAACAACTAATTTTACCATATATTTTTATTTAATAAGTAATTTATCAAGTTTTAGAATTAAGCTAATTTTCTAACTTTTAACTTTTAATTATTTTTTTAATTTATCCGTTAATTTAGCAAACACATTCTTTTAAAAATAGGACGATAAAAGATATATTAAAAAAATACTTCAAATTTTAATAAATTGAGTATTAGCAATACAATAAGTAGGAACATCTCTTTGATACATTGCTGATTACGCAACTTGTAGCTTGACTAGCTAAATGTGGGACAAGATTAAGACTTTTAAGAGCCAAAGCTACCTGACTTTATATCATTTACTAAAAACAAAGGGAAAAAGAAAAAAATATTCCACCACTCCGTTACAAAGTTTTGCAACTTCATTTCACATATCCCCTTGTTAAAACCCATTGGCATCACCATCTATCTTTCTCCATCTTAGAGGCCTCTACCTTAAAAGCAAATGCTACATCCAACCTCTGGTTTGCTCATGTAACAAACTGCTATTTACATAATTGCAACCATAAATTCACGTGTATAGAATTTTCAAGTAATGCAAAGTGATTCACATGTTATAGGCTAGATCTATTTGTAATTTCTTTTAAATATCCAACATTCAGATGACAAACACTAAATTCACCTTAGTTTTTGTCAAGAATTTGTCCTATAGAAATACTTTATTAACTTTCATTGTTAAGTAGAAATAAGGACTTTCTAAAATATAAAAAATACAAATAAATAAATTTTCCTTTACCTTTGCAATCTTTTAATAAACTCCTATCCATTTAAGTTTATGCTCAATATCCAATTAACGTTTCCTATGACGTTTAAGTTTGAATACTTCAACTGTTCAATTCAGATAAAAACCAAAGGTCATTCTTGGCTTGGAGTAAGCGCTTTGAAATAATTTCGGGAATCGCTCGAGGTGTTTTATATCTTCATCAAGATTCAAGGCTAAAAATAATTCATAGAGATCTAAAAGCTAGCAATGTTCTCCTTGATGCTGCAATGAATTCCAAAATCTCAGATTTTGGTATGGCTAGAATATTTGGAGAAGATCAAATCCAGGCAAAGACTAAAAGAGTGGTTGGAACATAGTATGTGTCATACTTAGATAATTACTTAGTGTAGGTCAGTGATTTATATTATTTACAATGTTCTGATTATTTGTATAATTGCAGTGGTTATATGTCTCCAGAATATGCAATGGAAGGGCGATATTCAACAAAATCTGATGTCTTCAGTTTTGGGGTCATATTATTGGAGATTATTGCTGGCAAGAGGAACACAGATTTTGAAATAGGAAGAGTTTCCCCAAATTTAATTGGATATGTAAGTTGAAAGTGCAAAAACAAGAGGTAGCCTTAAAATTGACCTACAAATTATTGATGTGTTATTACTCATTCAAATACTGTGCTATATATTTGTAGGTGTGGACACTTTGGACAGAACAAATGGCCTTGGATATAGTTGATTCAACACTTGGTCAATCTTATCCTACAGGTCTTGTTCTAAGGTGCATTCAAATTGGACTCTTGTGTCTTCAAGAAAATGCCATTAATAGACCATCCATGTTAGAGGTTG
This sequence comes from Canavalia gladiata, assembly GCA_037954105.1. Taxonomy (NCBI): domain Eukaryota; kingdom Viridiplantae; phylum Streptophyta; class Magnoliopsida; order Fabales; family Fabaceae; genus Canavalia; species Canavalia gladiata. The sequence goes on from CM075658.1 coordinate 72,822,124, forward strand.
TTTTCATGCTTGGGAGTGAAACACCACTTTGGCCACCCCAAAAGCCAGCATTTTTATTCAACGGGAACCAAGATTTGCAAGAGTCATCAACATCGGGAAAAGGATCTTCAATAAATGTAATAACGGAAACAACCATTAGTGCTCGCTAAAAACTATGTGTGATATGCAATTGGTTCACACTTTTCCATTACATGTGAGTTTGGTGTCACATCTAGTTTCTGTAGTTAGTTAAGGTGCTTGAGGTTTTTTTTTTCTTCTCTAATGTGTGTAGTGCGTACATGGGTAACATTTTGTTAGCATGCTTCTGACCCATGTTTTCTAGCTTCTAGCTTCCCTAGTGTACTTGAAATCATTTTGCACACTATGGTCTTGTAAAATAAATAATTTGAATTGTGTATTGATATGTATTGAAATTTTGGTGGCAATGTTATGATGGTGAAAGACCTAGAAAGCGTGGATTTATTGCTAAGAAATGGTTTTCCACCTTTGAAGTTTGAAGGTAAATCCAAATAGCTTTTCCAAGTGATTAAAGCACTGCATGGGTTACATATATAACAAAAAAACTTCTCACATTGACTTGAACGATTATCTCTTAAATTAACTTTTAGGTTAAGTCTCATTTTTAATATAATATCATAGCGTGTTCCATGATAAATAAGACACATGTAAACCTGATGTATATTGGTTAGATGTATTCAAAATACTTTTTTATAATACCTTGAATAAATTATTCCTTCTAATTAACTTTTAGGATAAGAATAATCCTATGTGAGAAAAAACAAAACGTGAAATAGGAAATATTCCTATGTTGCTTTATCTCATTTTATTTTTGGTGAATCAAAAAGGTTGTTTTATTTCATTAACAAAAATAAAAGGGTGTTGACTTATGAGCACCCACAATACAAAAGTTAGGTTCCTTTCTATTTAGTATGCCTGATTCATTCATTATCTCATCAATTATGATTGATTTTCATACACTTAAGCGTAAGCTATAGAAAGTAGATTAAGTTTTCAACCATGTAAATTTTCAAAAAAGTACAACGATAAATAAATAGCTAGTAAAAACTTTTAGAAAAAAATCCAACACTCTAACATTTTTCTAAATGCATTTGTGATAATAAAAGGATTTATGATACCTCAGGGGTTCTCTGAATCAACTCTCATGGAAACCTAGTCCTCCACCACAACTATAGCACTATTTCCATTTGGTCTATGAATGTTTCACTCACACAATCAAACGGCACCAACGTTATAACTCTCACATATAGTAAACCTTCTTATGATCCTAAACAACATCAAACTATCATATGGCAAAGCCTTGAAGTTTGATCAACCAACAGATACATTCCTTCCATATCTAAAACTTGGTTTTGACAGAAGAACTAACCAGAGTTAGTCCATCCAATCTTGGAAGAGAGATGATGACCCACCCAGGAACAGGTTCTTACACTTCCGAATTCAGAACCACAGGGAAACTAAGTTGTTCTTGTACTACCAGAACCTTCCCTGGTGCTGAGGTTGACCATGGAACGCTGAATTATTTGTGGGTATACTCAATCTGTGTTGGTAATATTTCAAAAGGACTAAGTTTCACATTGCTTAGTTAAGGGTAGACTTTACATACTAATACATACCTTGTGGTTGTATACAGTTGAAACGTGCCTCGCGCGACGTATACCTGAAACTGGCTACTACAGTAGTAGTTCTTTCAAATGTTCACTTGGGATAAACAAAAGAGTCAATTGAACTGGTATAGTTCTGATCCAACAAATCATTGCGATAACTTCGGAGCCTGTGGATCAAACAGTAACTGTGACACTTCAAACTTTGAGGCCTTTCGGTGTTCTTGTCTACCTGGGTTGGAATCCAAAGATTTGAATTTGGAAGAGTGAGAGAAGGAATACTTGAGAAATTGTTCTTGCACTGCCTATGCTGTTGCTGATGTGAGAAATTGTGCATGGGGAAAATTAGCGTAAATGATATTTGTACCTTGGCATAATAACTTACATTTGTATATATTTAAATTTAATTGTTATAATTTTTTGAATATTTTTAGAAGAAATCGGAGGTTAATCATCAGATGTGTAGCTAGAGGATGCGCAAAATCTAAGTAGGAAAATTCTCCTAAATACATCACAATAACTCACCTTCGGTCATGTTCAAAATTTTTAAAATCGGAGCTGTTATTCAAATGGTCAAATCACTTGTTTAGCTTCAATAGTTTAATCATTGCGGGAACGCGCTTTCCAAATATTAATTAAATATTATTTTTAAAATATTTATAATAAAATAGATTAATATCATAATTTATATAATTAAAAATTTAAAATATATTTTAATATTTTAAATTTAATATATATATATAATTAAATAAAATATAACAATTTTATTTTTAATATACTATTTTATTATTGATTTTTTACTAAAATAAATTTATGATTCAATTAATATAAAAAGAAAACCTATTTTCAATTTAACCTGTCTGATCCATAAGTTCGGTTTAATTTTCATAATTATAATTATATCTAAATGCAAACCGTTTAATTTTTATTTAATTTTACAACCGTTGAATAAAAGATTTACCGAGTAGATCCTTGTGTAGCATTGGTGGTGGTTCGAGATTTATATGCGTGTTGAATGTTGATGCAGTTGAGTTAGGCACATCTTCCCATTATGTTTTTATTTGTAAATCTAACACCAGGTAGATTTTTAATATATATATATATAAATGGCCTGTTGGATTCTAAAGAATTTTACTTGTGATCCTCGTGAAGTGAAAAAATAAACTATTTTAAGTTGAAATGTTATGATTTCTGAACTGTGTATATATTCTATATTTAGTAGTTATAAATTTTTCTACTGTTTAACAAACTAGATTCAACAACCATAAACAGGGATGAATCTGGACGAATGCATTAGGCGTATACACATCCATCTTTTTTCAAATGTTATTATTCTTAGAATGGTTTTTGACTGATCATGAGAGGTTATTTTCTTGAAAGTTGTTTGTACGAAGTTTACGCCTTGATCATGGTTTTGCTACAAAATGGAGTCAAGTTCTGAATTTTTATGGTGAAGATGGATATTAAGTCCTAATGCTCTTAAGTGTTTTACAAGTGATTGAAATTTTTGAATAATTTTAAAACCACTTTGGGGTAAGGCCACCTGGCCATGATGATTTAGAAAGAGACAATTGCTATCCAGATTGCACATGGATACAAGTACACAACTATACATTGATACACATTACATGGTATTAATTATTCTCAACAATTAAGAAGGATTAACATATTTTATAGTACAAATATAATTACTCAACTTTATCGCAAATGTAGAAATTTATCACCACCATTCAATGTTCCGTATTTAAACAAAGTCATTTGTTTTATTTCGTAAATTGCGTCGCTTTCAAGAAACGTCGGAATAAATGGATACAACAATCATTGATTAAGGGTAAAAAATTTTAATAATATATACTCTCGATTTTTTTTTCAAAAAATAAATATAAGTATTAAAAAATTAATTAATATTGTTAATTCTTTTAAAATATTTTATTTATTTTGATATATAAATTTTATTTTTATTTATTATAGTTAATAAATATATATATAAATAATACTTAATAGTTTAAAAAAAATAAAATAGACAGTTATATAAGAAGAAATTTTTCATTCTAAAAAGAATAGAGGAAGTATCATTTTTTAAAGTATTTAAAATTTATTATTTTACTATTTATGATTCAAAAGTAGTAAGTAAATTTGTTTGGTGAAGTTTATAAACTAAGCATTTTTTTAATTAACTTAAATTATTCAATTTTTACAGACTTATTTGAACGCAAACATTTTTTTATCGAAGAGACAGTAAAAGAAATAAATTATAATGAATAAGATTCTACTTTGAAAAAAATTCAAAATTTTATTAAAAATATTTTTTTACTACATATATGTATTTGAAAATAATATTTTTAATAAAATTTAATATTTTATAACAACTTTTTTTAGAATTTATAACTCCAAAACTAAATCCAAATTACCAATATCAAAACGCAAATCATATTTTGAAATATTTCAAGATTTAAGAATTTGTTTTCTTTAAACTATCATCAAGCACTTCTACGTTTTGTCTATTATAAGGAAATCTAAAATTAATATCATAAATTTAAAAATCTTCAAACCTATTATAAAGTGAGGAGATAACATGATGAACTTACATATATTGAGAGTTTATTATAAAAGATATTCGTTGTATAAATTTATCTCTTCTTCTGTGGAAAACTATCTACTTCAAAAATTTAAGCTATTAAGTGAAGAAATATAAAATAATTTATATTATATTTTTAAGATTTTTGCTACTATCTCATTAAATCATTTGTTCCTCTTTACTAAATATATTTCACTAAAGTTTGGTCGATTAATTATTACTTTAAATTATAATTGGACATTATCTTAAATTCTAAAATATAATTTTTAAATTAAAATATATTTTTAAAAGAATATTCTTAACTCGATATTTGTTTGTTTTAACACATAACTTTGTAAATACAGTTAGTTCTTAAATAACTTTTTACAGATTGAGTCTATAGAATTTGTAGGCCCAAGAAAGTATAGGCTTAAGCGTAACCTCTTTGACTATGGCTTCAGCCGCCGCTACAGCAATAAGAAAGGATGGAACGTTTTGGTGTCTATCTTTAAATGCTGTCGGCATGCATTTATATGAGAAAGAGCTTCCCAACAGAAAGCACCATTTATTCGGGGTTGTTTTCATTTTCTATTCTAAATCTTTTTATCATTCCATAAAGGTAGCAAATTTTCACAAAATTTTGAAGGTTGATAAGTTCATGCAATTTCTTATATGTATTCACCTAATGGGAGGTGGACAAATCAAGGAAAACATAAAAAGAAATTTAAGATAAATATTCTTTTAAACATTTTTTAACATATTTCTTAAGTTTAGTTTATATTTTAAAATGATAAAACGTTTGTCTCGGAATAATTTAAAGAAGATTTAATATCATGTGTCTTAAAAAATTAAATGGACTGCAAAAACTATAAAGTTAAGCACCGCATGATTTAAGTTTAGGTACATAGGAAAAATTGGAGAAAAAAAATAGTGTTCTATGATTGGGGACAGGAATTGGAAGGGTATTATTATGGGAAAAATGAAATTTTATAAATGATTTTTATATTGATTATACTGGAATTAATTTTAAAAATATGATAGTATTTTTAAATAAAATTAATATATATACATATATATGAAAGGAAAGATTAAGTTTTTTTATTTAATAATTCTTATAAATGAGTTAAAATAATAAATTGTATTATATAGATTATTTTTATAAAATTTGAAAAAAATATATTTTATTAAATAAATTCAATTAAAGAGATATATTATCCATTAATTTGAATTTATTTTTTTAAGTATTAAACTTTTTTTAAATTTTATAAAATTTTGTAAAAACAATTTATATAATACAATTTATTAATTTAACAACTTGATTGATAAAATTAATTATTTTTAAAAATTATTAAACGGAGTAACTCTAAAATAAATTATTTTTGAAGTAATTTGATATATATATATATATATATATATATATATATATATTATCTATTTAATATGAAATCGAAGTAGAAAATATATCTTAATTGATTGTTTTTTGATTGATATTGATAGAATATATTTTTTATATGAATGATATAAGTTGATAATTTATTTTATTTTATTGTTGATATTTAATAATTTTTTATTGATGTTTATAATATTTATCTATTATTACTTAGTTTTTATTTATTGAAATTTTTAGTTTCTATTATTTACATGTTTAAACACGCATATGGATGATTCATCAGAGAACTCTTTTTTAAAGAGTGGGTTGGATATCCAATTTAGGCAAAAAAAAAAAAGAAAGATAAGTCATATGATTAGAAGAGTTAATTCTTAACCGAAACGGTGATCAAAGGATTATTGTAAAGTCATGTTTTTAGCTACTCATTTTATAAACATCGTTTTTATTTATTAACTTATATTTATTATGTTACATAGCTTACTTATAATGTACTAAATACTGACTTAATAAAGAGAAAAGGAATTTTAATTGTGGATAAACATTAAAGAGGGTTTGCAAGATGTTTCTCTTTGTGAGGAATATCAATTTCTTGATGATGAGATATGACAAAGTTTTGTTTATAGCTGTTAAGATTCTTCCTTTCTTGTCATTCTATTTGATTTATCAAACACCATTGTTTTTAATTAAATTAATATATCAAAATAAGAGAAAAGAAGAAAGGGTTAAGAGATTGATGCAAAGAACATCTACTCTCATTGATCGTCTCATGGGAATTACAAGTTGCTTGAGAAAATAATTATGCAACAAAAGTAGAGAAAATGTTAAAAATCATCTCAAGCAAACTCATCTATTATAATTTCTCCTCCATCTCCACCTAGTCATTACAAGAAATAGAAGAGAGTACGACAGAGTCCTTCAAAAAAATATACATCTAACTCATCTTTTTTTGTTGCTAAGAAGATTGAAAGTAATGAATTAAAAAATATATATTTATAATTCTACTTTCTAATTACACATGGTTAACATTCTGTTTAATATATTTTATAGGATTCTTTGGTTGAACAAATCTTCTAGGGATCCTTTGTGCCTAGTAGATGTGATGATATCCTAATTATTGTAATTGGACAACCAAAACATCTAGGTCATGTTTGTGTCATTGGACGAGGTGTGGAGATATGAATCTATTTTGGTTTACCTTTCATTAAACAACTTCACGAGGAAGGAACTATGTCTAGAGATGAGTTGGAGGCCATAAGAGAAAATATAAGATGGAAGATTAGTCATGAGCTAGTTGAAAAACTTAGAGAAGAAATTGGAAAAAAAACATAGAGAGAAGTTTAGACAAGAGTTAAGATATTTGATACTTTCTTAAGTAAATACATATGTTGCACTAGATCCTTCTCCTAAAGGTGTGAGCACAAAGAGAAGTAATGCAATAGAAGGTTCAAACTAACCAAAAGAGTAACTTCTATAGATCATTGATGACCATGAGTTCTATGTAAATGGTTCTTTTTACGTAGTTAGCTGTAAAAGTATACAACTTAGGTTCAATGATACACAATAACCAAATTGATGATGATAAAATAAGGATAGTGGTTGAACAAGTTAAATATGCAAATGATCCTGACCCTATTTGCCTACTGAGAAGGTTCAAGCAGTGGGATAGGCTCCAAATTATTTCATTCTATGGTCCAAAACACTTATGCATTGGATTAAAGTTAAGATATTAATTTTTCACAAAGATTTCCTTATGTTACTACTTGATTTAAATATCATTGTTACTAATACTTTCTAAATGATGTTTAGGAACCTATAGTTGATGATAAAGAGAATGTTCCATCCAAACAAAAGCAACCTAAACTTAATCAACTCGCATGTTTATGTGTGTTAGAACTTAGCCATAGGCTTAATTCAACTCCAAAAGCTAGTTCATAGGATGAGGATTGTCCTCAACTTATATATATATATATATATATATATATATATATATATATATATATATATATATATAATTAGTCTTATCTTTAAACAATGTAGGATTCTAAAAAGTGAAATTTCATTTATCTTGGAAATCATCCTTTGCAACTAATCATGGAACCAGATGTCATGCCCAAGCTTACTTCAATCTCTTTTTCTATCACTAAGAAGGATATTTTGGAGTTTGTAGTAGGTAACGATCTATTATGCATATTAGTGATACAACTATGGATGATGTAAATATATCTAAATTTATATCATTTTAACTAAGTATCAAAGTCATAATTATTCAAATTACTTAAGTATATACATCAGTTATGTATCCAAAGAATGAGTGATCACATCTATGGATTCATTGACCCTCTCCATATCCAAAAAATAAGGACAAGTTTGTTGAGATATAAGTATACGTTTAGATTAGGCTATAGATAGGGAAACAATGTTACTTGGCACTAATTTTCATTCGTAAGTTAAATTCTCTAAGTGAATTTCATACCTGTTAAAAGTGAAAGATTTTGACTAATTGTTAATCAAATTTTACAAGTTCCATTGAGAGCTAATCATTATTTGTCTTGCTCAAATGTTATTGTCCTTTTATACTTTACTTAGAATAAGCTGAAGAAAAAAAATCAAAGTGCATACTAATTTTAAAGTTTTATCATTTAGTTTATGAAAGGTCTTTATACAATAAGTATATCTCTTCATTAATCTTATATAAGTTTATGTTGATGGCCATCATTAATTATTTTATTTATCATAAAATAATAAATGCATGTAATTTACTTAAGGGTAAATATTATGTAGTTATTAAAAAGGCTATGTGAATTTTTCCACATATAAGTACTTTAATGAAAATTTTATTTATTTTATTTTTGATATTATATTATATAATAATTATATTAATTTTTTGCATTTTTTGTAGTTCTAGAAATAAGTTAGAGGAATGAAGTGCAAATATTATATTATAAGACATATGTTTAACATGGTCTCCGCAGTCATTGTTGATTCACGAGCATAGGTAATTCAAGTTTTCATATGTTAATATCTTTATTTATGTGTTTCTCTTCAATTTATAAAATGATATTAATTCCTGAGTTTAACTAGGTAGAGATTCACCAATCCAAATCAAATTTCTAAATAAGAGATTGATGACATTTGTAAATGTTGGAATATATTTTTTTTATGGAGGTAATGAATATGAAATTCTAGAATGTGCTGAAATTTATCAATAGCTAACATTAGATTTTTTTTGTTCCTTTTATTCATTGTTCCATGTATCGGTAGCTATATATGTGTGTGTATGTTACAATTTTTATAAATAGCTTATATATTATAGGTTGTATAAAAATTAATGCTTATTTAAAAAATCTACTTTCTAAGTCAGTTGTAACTATAATCAATGTAAAAAGTATGTATATCGATTATGATGTTAACCAAAATAAAAAGTATAAATTTTTACATCGAGTTCATGCATAATCGGCGTAGAAAGTATATACTTCTACATTGGTTGCTATGATAACCAACATAGAAAATACTTTCTATACCGATTGAAAAATCGATGTAGAAAGATACTTTTTACATCGGTTGAATAATTGATGTAGAAATTTTAAGTTTCTATATCGTTTGAACAATCAATATAGAAAGTTGAAAACAACTAATATAAAAAATCTTTTTCTACCATTGTATGAATAAGAGTTGGAAGAAAAATATAATGAATATTAATAGAATTAAACACAAGATTTTACTTTTAAGCGATCAATTGCATAAGAGTTTATCAATATTACTAATTATTATACTCCTTAAGTAGGAAGCTTTTCTAAAAGAAATATTTTGGAAAAATTTGGAAAGGTTGATTTAAGCCATTCAACAAGAGGATAAAAATTTCATTGTGGATTTAAACAAACATGTTGGTTGAAAAAGTAAGACACTTTAAAAGATCTCATCTCAATTTTGGTTTTGAAAAGTTAAATGGGGAAGGATAATCTATCTTGCAATTTTCTATTACATATGATTTCAAGATTATGAATACTTATTTTAAGAGATAAGAAAAATATTTAATCATTTATTAGAATGGAATTTCAAAATCACAAATTGATTTCTTTCAGTAAGAATGTTAGATAAGAAAGGTTGCAAAAATCACGATAATACCAAGAGAAAGCTTAACTACTGATAAGTGTCCAATAAGACACTTATTTGGAACATAATTCAATGTAATTGCAAGTAATTGAAACATAGAACACCATTAAAACATGAGAAAATGACATAAAACTGAATAATCCATGCACAATCTGGAAAATACAGTTTTAGAGCCTTTTGGAGGTTAAATTCTTGTAAATCTGATATGTTTTAATTTTTGCAATCTGTTATAGGATTCTGCGTTGCCAACGTAACTGGACTCACGTGGAATACATGAAGTTTTGAAGGAAAAGGGGCAATCTGTCAATCGCGTCGTGTTGGCAACGCAGCTGGACCGCGTTGGACACGCGACGCTACAGACCAATAGCTATAAAAAGCCCAGAACAGAACGAAAGCAGGACATCTATCAATCAATCATTCACTCTATCCAAAAATCTATCTCCAGAACACAAACCCAGAAGCAAGAGCCGTCGTTTTCCTGGACGTTGGTTCTGTTTTGGGTGAAGAAAGAACCCTAGCGTTGAAGGCGAAGTACATCTGCAGCGTGCTACCATGAGCATAACTTTCTCTTCTTCCCTTGTTTTCTTTTTCTTCATTATGTGTAACTGAGTCCCTGTTGGGGAAGGATAGATCCTAAACTGATCTTATGTAACCCAGATTTTTCATTTATCTAAGATTGTTTTCCTTTAACATTGATTATTCATCTCTTTGCTTAATGCTTTTATGACTTGGCCACTCATAAATTGAACCAAAATTCTTTTTCGCAATTGGGAAATTGGTTTTAGAATTGGAACTGGGATTGAATAACATAACTGTGAGAACTCTAGGGATAGAGGTTCACATTTGTGAGATCGTTTGAATTCTTGAACGTAAGGCTCACTGCAAATTAGAAATTGCTAAGGGATTAGAATTTCTAATTTGCAGTGAAGAATTTCTAAGTCAAGAGATTGACCTTCAATCAATAATTTGGGAATTCGATCTTCAACTACTGTTTATCTTAAGTATATGTAATAATCAAGGATTACATAGGAGAAGTTTTGGTGAAATCCAACCCTAACACTTTCCATTCATTGATTTCTTACCCATTCAGATTATTCCTGGAGCATTAGATAGTTTTGAACGTATTTTAAGGTGTTTCATGTGTACTGGATCAGAATTCCAGGATTATGACAGAATCTGTGAACCTTGTTAATTTTCTGTTTGCGTACTAACGCGCGAGATCGCGTTACCTGCGTGATCCCATAACTGAGTTCAATTAGTGGATTATTAGAAATTCAGTATTTGAACCAAATCCCTGTGGAGACGATACTCTTACTCATTCTTTAATTCATATAACAATAAGGTGCACTTGTCTTCATACGTTTCACACCAACAGCTACACAGCACAAGATTTTGATCTTTTGATCATCATTATAAGAGCCATTAAAAAAAAACTTATCAAGTTACAAACTCAAAAATTAAGTGATGATAGCCTAAGATGATTATAACTTTAGAATTTTAAAAGAAAATTATTAAAGGAAAGGAATTAAGAAATACAAGGTAGTGCTAGCTTCATTTGGAATGAGATGTTTTGGAAGATTAGAAGAATTGCTAAACTTGTCTCAGATAAATCGTAAGGTTCAAATACTTACATCACAAGGTTCACCAAAATTACAAAATTAATCAAATGAGAACAAGCTAACTCAACAAAATTATCGATAATCTTAATCTTAAAATAAGAAATACAAAATAGTGGTATCAACAATATTGTTAAGAGACTTTGTAACTTGCATTGTATAGAGATTCTTTCTGGCAAGATCCTGAAAGAGGATGTTGGAAAGGAAAAAAAATGGAAGAAATAAAGATAAGATATGAAAACAAAAAGATTTGTTAGAGGATCCACTTGAAATGTCAAGGGTGTCAAGATATGTTTTTTCTCCAAGACATAGTTTTCCTTTTATAAGCTTGAATTAAGGTTGTTTCATTTGGAAACTAGATTAACCTAAGTTACTCCCTCAATTGTCATGACTACTCTAAATCACTTGCAACATTACTAGGATTACCTAAGATCCTTTCTTGTATCATTAGGATTGATTTAAATTATTTTTATCATCTCCTAAAATTAATACGATCGTGCATGATCATATCGAAAACATGAAAATGCTAATAGAATGCCTAATTCATTGTGAGGATGTGCTTAACACGGCTGATTTATTCTAAAGAACATTTTAGTTTTTCTACTATTCTTTTATCTTTTTTATATTTTTTTATCTTTCTTTTAACTTAAAATTTATCTAATTTCTTACTATTTATTTATATGATAATTTTTACAAAATAAAAAATTAAATTAAATAATTATTAATTACATAATAATTATAACAAATTTTTTACCAATAACTCAACATAATAATAATTTATCACTAATTTAAAATCATGTCACAATAATAATAAGTAAATCCTCTTATGCATTTTAATTCTGCTCCCCTTTGTAAATTGAGTATATATTGTATTGTATCCTTTTGTACACAAAATTAAATTAACAACCTTTTGTGTACTTTTCTGAATTTCAAACCGTGGCTATATAGTACAATTTAGGCTTTCACCGGAGGGAAAACAAGAACAATGTTGCAGATAAGGCGATAATATGAATTTTTATAATCTTTATTAACATTTTAATTTTAAAATTTTAGAATAATGTAACTTAGTTCGTTAGTTTAAAAAAATTGTCAATTTATTTATTTAAAATAATATAAATTAATCTTTACATATGATAAAAAATGAATTTTAAAAATAATGATGAAAGTTGAATATTAATAAAAAAAGTTTTAAGTAAAACATTCATTTATAAAAATTAAATAAATTAAGAAATAAAATATTAATAAATTCATTGCCATCGAAATATTTCTCATTTTAGTCCTATGAATTTATGTATTGTCTCAATTGATGCAGTAATTAAGGCTGAAACAAAGCTTCTAACTAGATTTCCTTATAGACTGTATTCAGTTTCTTAACAGAACCTGAACCTTTCTTCAATTAAATTAGATTAAATAGTAGCAGCTAAAATCGGAGAGACCATCCATTCACCCTCTTGCCCAAAGCTTTCCTCTTCCTTAGGAGCATTCCATATACAAGTCACCGATTAATACTTAAAGCAGAACTACGCCTCTGCTATTACCGTTTTAATCTATTATTCTATATATAGTCCAAGTTCTAGTCTGTGGAGGGAGCCTCTTGCAATAACTCCATCCTTTTTATGCTATATTAGAAATTTTAGAATATTCCCTATAGATAATATAAGTATTTAAAAGCTTGTGGATTGCATTAATTTTGGGTAGGTTTTGCCAACTTGCACATAGCTTATTGCATTGAGTCTTCAATCTTGAGGCCAAGAGAAATAATAATTAATTATATGACAGATGACTTTATATACTTCATAGATTTATGATAATCTTCTTGGTCTAGTTTTAAAGTTTTATGCTTTTGAAGTAATTTTTATATGGTTTAAACAAATTTTTTACAATTGAAAATGGCCACATCAACAAGACCAATTATTATATTTTTAATATCATCACTATTATTTTTATGAAATTATATCTTTCTATTTATTATACGTTTTTAACTAAATTTTTATTCTATTCATTATTATCTTAAATTATTGTTGGACATTATGTTAAATTCTAAAATATATTTTTAAATTTATGATTTTATAAAAATATTCTTAACTGATGATTATTAGTTCTTTTAACAAATAACTTTTCAAATACATGTATTATTAAATTTTTAGGCCCAACTGCTCAAGAAAGTGAAGTCCTAGGATCTTAACCTAATTTAATTATGCCTTCAGCAGCCCTCTACACTACAGCAATTCAAAGTTGCGAGACTAATTTTGTCACATATTTTAATTATGTCTAATAATTTAAAGTTAACTCTATTAAAAAAAATTATTCACTTTTTAAACAAACAGTCTTAAATGTCTAACAATCAAATTAGTAATCCTTAATTCATATAAATCCTTAATATTTTTATTTTAGAAAATCCTTCTAATACTTTTTATAAATCATCCTTACCAACTAATATATATTAAAAATATATAATAACATCAATTAATATATTAAATTTTGAAAATTTAGTATAATATTTTAAATTTATCTATTTAAATCAAAATATTTTTATTATATATTAATTGTATCACTTCAAAATTATTAAAGTTATAAAGAATAAATATAAAAAATATTAATACTTTTAAAATTTTATAGAAAAAACTTATATTAAAAAATTACAAAAAATCACCTTGAAAAAATTATTAAAAAATTATATATATATATATATATATATTTAATACAAATAACGCATTTTATTATAAATTTTTAAACTAAAATTAGTTTAAATATACATTTCAATTACACAATCAATTCTACCAAATTTACAACAGTAGAACCAAGAAATCTGGTCTGGTCTGGACGTGATTCCATGCGTGATGCGTGTAAAGCAATAATAGGAGAGACAATGTAAAAGGTGATAAGACAAAATATATAAAATAAAATATATTTAGATAAAAATATTATTGTAATGTATTATAATCAAAATTCTAGATCGGATACGAAACTCACTTATGATTTGTTTAAATAATTTATAAAATAAAAAATAAGTTGTTTTAATCTATAAAAATTAAAAAAAATTAAAAAAATTCTCATATGATATTTAAATGGAGGAAAAAGAGAATAAAAAATTATTAATAATATAAATTTAAATTCATATAAATTTTTTAAAAACTAAAATTTAACTTTAAGAAATTAATTTTTTACTATATTTTTTATAAATATAGTATTTATTTTTTTATTTTTTAAAAAATATTAATAATTTTAATAATTTAAAATATAAAAAAAATTTCCTCCCATTTTCACAGCTGGAAAGAATATTTTTTTCGTAATTAATTCCTTACTTTGAAGAAAAATGCAAACAAATAAAAAAAATCAAAAATCCATTCTACTCCAACAAATAACTGTTTTTTTTTTTTCCTTGATTTCCATCTAACCAAACCCTGCGTTAGCCGCTGGAAGCCTCACGCGCTCTACCAGGTGGTATTAGCATTTGTTGTCCCAAAATAGAAGAGAGATATGAAAGACCAACTCCATGCACTCAGCTAAAGATCTTATCTGCTTTCTCATGCGCCAAAATCGTATGCATAACATTAAGCTGCTTTATTTTTTTATTCTACTCCACACTTTCTCATTTTGCTTTTCTGCTGATACCATTTCTATTGACAAACCCATTAAAGATGGCGAGCTTCTTGTTTCTAAAGATAAAACATTTGCTTTGGGATTCTTCAGTCCAGGCAAGTCCACCTCTCGCTATGTTGGAATTTGGTACAATAATTTGGCAGAACAAACGGTTGTTTGGGTTGCAAACAGAGATAATCCCATCAATGACACTTCTGGGGTTCTCTCAATCAACCCTCATGGAAATCTAGTTATCCACCATAATTATACCACCTTTCCCATTTGGTCTACCAATCTTTCACTCTCCCAATCAAACACCACAAACGTTATTGCTCAACTCTCGGATATAGCAAACCTTGTTCTGATTCTAAACCACACCAAAACTGTTATATGGCAAAGCTTTGACCATCCCACAGACACCTTCCTTCCAAGTATAAGACTTGGTTTTGACAGAAGAACTAACCAGAGTTGGTCCATCCAATCTTGGAAGACAGAAGATGACCCAGGAACAGGTTCTTACACATTGAAATTCAGTACCGTTGGGAAACCACAGTTGTTCTTGTACCACCAGAACATACCCGTGTGGCGAGGTGGATCATGGAACGGTGAATACTTTTCGGGTGTACCCAACATGATACGAGATATGGAAACTTTAAACTTTTCTTTTGTGGAAGATGACAACCAGGTAGCACTATCATTTCACCCAATTGATAAGTCTCTCAGAATTAGGCCAGTAGTTCAGCAACCAGGCTTCTTTCAAGCCTACACTTGGGATAACCAAAAGGGTCAATGGAGCAGGTACTGGTCTGAACCAACAAATCAATGTGATACCTATGGAACCTGTGGATCAAACAGTAACTGTGACCCTTTCAACTTTGAGAACTTTCGTTGTACTTGTTTGCTTGGTTTTGAACCCAAATTCCCACGTGATTGGTTCGAGAACAAAGATGGGTCAGGAGGGTGTGTGAGGAAGCCAGGTGTATCCGTTTGCGAGAATGGAGAAGGGTTTGTCAAAATTGAAGGCTTGAAGCTTCCTGATACCACTATGGCCATTGTGAAAGGGGGTTTGAGTTTGGAAGAATGTGAGAAGGAATGCTTGAGAAACTGTTCTTGCACTGCCTATGCTGTTGCTGATGTGAGAAATGGTGGAAGTGGATGCTTAGCGTGGCATGGGAATTTAATAGACACTGTAAAACTAAGTGGGCAAGGCCAAGATTTATTTCTGCGTGTTGATGCAGTTGAACTAGGTTAATCCCAACCACCATGTTTTTCTTTCTGAATTGGACACCATGTAGATTTTTTAGGGTTCTGACTTCTGATTCAATCTGTTTGGACTTGTTTTTCATTTTCAGCAAATTACTACAATCAAACCGAAGGAGTAGTTGGTAAAAAGAGAATGGTGTTAATTCTGGTACCTTCTGCAGTTGCAGGTGTCATTCTCCTCTCTGTGTATTACTTGTGGAAGAGAAACAACAAAGGTACCTGATTTACTTCCAAGGATGATGTTAAGTTGGTAATTATTATCACTTTATTTTCTTTTGCATCTCACCCTCCATCTATTCTTTCTTTATATTTTTCTTTGTTCGAATTAGATATTTATAATATTTCTTACTAGTATTTTGGATGGAGAGTTATCATGTTTTATATTAAATAATACTCCTAAGACTAGTTTAATAAATCTATAAATCCAAAACAAATTTCAAAATGACATAGTTTTTAAATAATAAAAATCAGTTAATAAAATTATCCATATTTAATTAATATTTATAAAAAAATAATAACTTGTTTTGTCCTAAGTTAGGAGGTCGTGGTCCTACAATATAGAAAGTGACCATATTTGAAAGATGACAATAAAAAAAATACTGAAAACAAGGCCAAAACTTTTAATATTGGAATGGGAGTGATCCAAACTGCTTTAGGAAGTTCACCAAGTCCAATTCGGCTTTTCAGAATAACACTGTTCCCTGTTTTAGTACTTGGGCAACGTTCTCCCCTGTTCTTTGTGGTTCATTATTATTGGAATTGACAGTGCTATATAAAATGTACGTATATTATTATTCGTTATTATTTGCTGATTGCCTTACAAAAGCTTCTGCATTGCTATTATAGTAGAGTCAACAGCATTCACTAACTCTACCTAAGCATGAAAAATGTATATTTCTCAGTCTCTTCGGTTTTGGCCATTCTTCTTTTTGATATTTCACTATCACAATGGTGTAATATGGTATTGTTAGTAATGCTGTTTACCCAAATCTCAAATCTCTTAAATTTCCTATGCGACTGCTGATATACCATCTAAGTTTTCATTTTTAAAAAATAATGAAATAGATGGATAATTACATTTGCAACATTAGCTTAATGTAGATTTGTATGCACCACATGTATTAAAATGTTTGCAAGAAAAAATATAGCACATCAAGGAATATATCCCCCGTGAGAAGGATAACAAAAGTTAGAATGTTTTTACTTATTCCCAGAAGAAAAGTCATTTGTAGTGATAACAAAAAATGTAAGAGGAACTTTTTCTGTGACATATTGTATATTTTACTCAGTTGACTGACTTTCTTGTCATATTCTTTAAAATATTTGAGTTGTTTGAAAATTTCATCTCAAGATATTTTTAATTTCAGATAAAATGATGCAGCACTTAAATCAAGATTCTGCTATAGAAGAGAACGATGTTCAAAGTAACACACATCCAAATCTTCCCTTTTTCAGCTTTAAAACGATAATGGCAGCCACAAGAAATTTTAATCATGAGAATAACCTTGGGAAAGGTGGATTTGGTCCTGTCTATAAGGTGATTGAAACTGTACCATGAGCTAATGTCATGAGAACTTTCTTTTATTTATTTATTTATTTTCAGCATTGAATTGTAAAAAGATGATACACAAATAGCAAAAATGAGATTTAAGAGTTATTGATAACAGTTAAATATTTCAGGGTTGTCTAGTCAATGGACAAGAAATAGCAGTAAAAAGATTGTCCAAACATTCAGGTCAAGGGACAGAAGAATTTAAAAATGAAGTTACACTGCTGGTTAAACTTCAACACAGAAATCTTGTGAGGTTGCTTGGTTGTTGTTTCGAAAAAGAAGAAAGGATGCTAGTTTATGAATACCTATCGAACAAAAGTTTGGACTTCTTTATATTTGGTATGTCTTTATTTATTTGCTATTTCTCCAATTTATATATATAATTTGCATTTAGATTGACAAAATCATTCTAATAGAAAAAATTGGCATAAATCATAATATGATAGCAACTAATTGAGGAGGGAAATTTTAAAGAAATTTCTTTTCTAATTTGTCAAAAATGAAAAAAAAAAAATTGAAGGTAAAATTAGACTTTTCCACCACTCCATTATAAATCTTTGGATAGTTCATTTCATAGATTTACTCATTAAAATCCACCAGAATCACCATCAACCTTTTTCATTTCCAGAGCCTCTACCTTAAGAACATAAGCTACATCTGACCATAAGATAATGCATGTAACAAACTAAAATTTTACCCAATTGTAAACAGGAATCCATCTGTTCAAAATTTTCAAGTATAAAATGCAATGAGTTTTATACCTTGTAGCCTACATTTGTTTCTATTTCCTATTAAATATCAATAATTGGCATTCAACAATAAGTGGGATATCATCAACCTTACGATCTTCCATTCAATAATTTAATTCCTAACACTGAATCGACCATTAGCTTATTTATTTCATCTATAAAGGATTTAAAGCAAAGACAATTTATATACCTTGGCAGGCACAATATGATTTATCCATCAGACATACTTTATTAATTAACTTTCATGCTAAATACTTTACTTTCATTGTTAAGTAGAAATGTTAATTTTCTAAAATATACAAATGCAAATAAAAAAGAATTGTAGTCCTTTTCCTTTGATTTGTTTTTATTTTTAAATCTGTATGCATTTAACAATTTACATGATGTTCAATTTTTATAAATTCAGATGAAAACCAAAGGTCATCACTAGCTTGGGATAAGCGCTTTGAAATCATTTTGGGAATTGCTCGAGGTGTTCTATATCTTCATCAAGATTCAAGGCTTAAAATAATTCACAGAGATTTAAAAGCTAGTAATGTTCTACTTGATGCTGCAATGAATCCCAAAATCTCAGATTTTGGAATGGCTAGAATATTTGGAGAAGATCAAATCCAAGCAAGAACGAATCGAGTAGTTGGAACATAGTAGGTATCATGTACTTATAAATAGTTTGAGTAGAGTAATTGGATTTCATCTATATTATTGATGATGCTCAAACCGTTTTATATAACTGTAGTGGTTATATGTCACCTGAATATGCAATGGAAGGACGGTATTCAACAAAATCTGATGTCTTTAGTTTTGGAGTCTTACTACTAGAGATTATTGCTGGCAAGAGAAACACAAATAGTGAAATGAGAACAACCTCCCCAAATTTAATTGGATATGTAAGTTGAAAAGGCAAAAAATAAGAGGTGGCTTTTAAATTTGACCAATAAATTATTGATGTATTATTACTCATCTGAAAAGATTGTGTTATAAAATTGTAGGTGTGGATACTTTGGATACAAGGAAGGGCCTTGGATATAGTTGATTCATCACTAGGTCAATCTTATACTCCAGCTCTTGTTTTGAGGTGCATTCAAATTGGACTTTTGTGTGTGCAAGAAAATGCAACTAATAGACCATCTATGTTAGAAGTTGTTTTCATGCTAGGCAATGAAGCACCTCTTCGCCAACCCTTAAAACCAGCATTTTTATTCAACGAAAATCAAAATTTGCAAGAGTCATCAACTTCAGGAGGAGGGTCTTCAATAAATGAAGTAACAGAGACTACCATCATTGCTCGCTAAAAGCTACCTCAAATATGCGATTACTTCAAACTTTTCACTCAAATGTGAGTTTGGTTTTACATTTAGACTCAATAATTGTGTAGGGTGCTTGAGTTTTTTTTTTTAACGTGTGCATGCATGTGTACCATTTTGCCAATATGCTTCTAAACCAAGCTTTCTAGTTCCCATATTAGCTTCTGAACTTATAATCGCTTTGCACAATATGGTCTTGTAAAATAAATAATTGAAACTTTTTATATTCATATACATTGAAAGTATGGTGGCAAGAAAGCTTTGGAATGATCTCTCAACCAAAATTACAATCAAACAGCAAATAAAAGTATTGTATATTTTAAAATGGAATAGAGTTACCATCAATCTTTATTTTTAAAAAATTATTTTAAAAAGATTCGAGTTCAAGAATCATGTATAAATAGGAAAGGTATGAATCGTGTATTCCTTCGTTAAAAAAAAACAAAAATAATTTTACGATAATTTCGATAGGAAAATTATTTGATTTTTAAATAAAATAAAATATTTATAAAATGTATGTAAAGAGGAGAAAACAAAATAAAAAAAGAAAGAAAGAAAATTAACTCAACAGGATGTAACTCTTTTCCTACATACTCACCACTACATGATGAAAACCCAACTTTACGTAGTTTTTAAAAAGAGTTTTGATTGTTGATTTATTTGAAAAAAAAAATTAAAGAATAAATTATAAAAAAAATATATTGATAATTTTGAAAGAAATATATTTTTTATTTTTTAGAAAAAATATATTATTAAAAGAATATATACATTGCAAAGAATTTAAAATAAATTGCACTTACACTTTAAAAAGGTAAAATATGGTAATCTTTACTATTCCTATAACAAACTATGATAGAAAAGCTTATACGAGAGTTATAAAGAAAAGGTTTTTTATAAAACATAAAAATATGAAATTGTATTTAAAAAAAATTAAAAGTCACATATACATGGAGTGTAAGATTAACGACAATCATATTGTATATTTTTTACAATTTTTATAGCATACAATAATAGAAGAAAAAAAAACTATACACATGTATTTAAGATTTGTTGTACAAAATTAGAATTAAAATAATGTTTATAAAATACAAGTAAATAAATAATAAGTTTATTTTATATTAAAAAAATTTAAAATTCATACATGCGCAAAGTACAAAAGAAAATAATGGTTACATTATTACAATAGTAGGAAAAACTATATATATTTAAAGTTTATTGTACAAAATTTAAAATTAAAATATTTTTAAAAATATAAAATATAAATATAAATATAAATCCATTTAATATTAAATAATATTTTAAATTCACATGAATATAAAGTTTAAGGTAAAATTTGGTTACATCATAAATTCTTACAATTTTTATAAAAATGCTATATATGTACATTTAAGATATATTAAGGTACATGAAATTTAGAGTCAAAATATTTTTTATAGAAAGGATAAATAAAATAATAAATACATATAATTATAAGATAGTAAGAATTTCAATTATTTAAAAATTATTATTATTATTATTATTATATATTGATTTTTTAGTTACCTAATTTGCTGGGTGGGGGAACTGGGCTAAGGCTAAAAGAAAGAGCAACCCGACCCAGTAGGGTAGATGGGCCTTCTATTTCAGTTCCCTTGAGCATCCAGTTTTTGTTTCAAAATTATGTGTGAAGAAAAATGGGTCATTCAGGTACATGCTTATAAGACTGCGTGATAATTTGATAATTTGAACCAACTACAGGGCTTTTATTATATGATGAAAGAAGTAGAAGAACTTTAATATTATTAATAATAGATGTAAAAATAATGTTACTCATAATAAAAGCTCCAAAGTTGCACACGTTAATCAATATTGGTAAACAAAATTCACTGGATAAAAGTATAGAACATTAATAACTCCAAGAAAGAAGAAGCTATAGGACTTCAGAATTTCAATAGTCAATTTGATTTTACAGCTTATGCATTAACTGGTTAAAAATTTTATTCCTTAGTTATTTGAGGTGTGTTTATTTTTTTTAATTGATAACTTTATAATATATAAAAAATAATTTTTATTGTAAAAATGGTAAAGAAATAATAAAAACAAAAATATTATTTTATTCTAAAAAATAACCATTAATATAAAAAATGTAATAATTATTAATTATAAATAAAAACATCTTAAATAATAATCATAATAAATAAAATACACGCGTTCTCATGTCTCTGGCACATGAATTTAATTAAAGCTAAATTGTTGTGTTGATCTTTATACTTTTATTATATTTTTAATTAATTTTTTATAATTTTAAAATTTTGTAATTAATTTTTTAATGATAAAACGGTTAAATTTTTATTAAATATAGATGATTAGGCAGATAAAAAAAATTTAAAATAGTTTAAGTATTTATGTAAGTGGTAATAAATTTAAAAATAATAAAAATTTAAATTTGTGAATGAGTTAAGATGATTTATTTATATATTTTTTTCTAAAAAATTTTAACATTTCTTTATTTTTAAAATTATTTTATATAAAAAGTGATCATAGATTTGTTACTTATTAAAATTATTTTAAGAAACTAATTACAAATAATTTTTAAAATAAACCAAGGTGAAAAACACAGGTTATTTGATCACTAACCAATTAGCGCAACCGAATATATACCCACATACACCGGGTGTAAATCTTGTGATGTACTCCTTTTTTTAAGAAAAAAAATCAGAAATTATTGATTTGGGGTTGGATACACTATTTCTATGTGTATCACCTCTTACTCAAACTAGTATAAATAAAAAAATAATTATTCTTTTGTATAATTACTATAAATTTATCTATTTATATTTTAAAATTTATTTTTAATAATCAATTATTAATAATATATAATTGATTACTTATTAGATATATAATTTAATTATAATTTTCTATATTATTAATTATAAATTTTTTAATAATTGATTATAAATAGTAATTAATTAAAAAAGATGTAATTGATTATAAAAAAATTTATTGTTAACGTATAAAAAAATATAGTTAACTTAATTATTTATTTAATTAAGTAATTAATTATTAAAAATATATAATTAATTATTAAAAGTAAAATTTAAAATGTAGGTTATAACTATGTAGAAGAATATTTTTATGGATGAAAATAGAAGAATGACAGAGAATCTGTGTATTTACCGTGTCATCCCAAAACAACGAAAGCCTACCAAAAAGGCATTTAAACTTAGGAATAATCAGTGGTTTGGTTTGGTTTTAGGTAATAAAATCATTCAAACTGATTATAATCAATTTGGTTCGGTTCGGTTAGAATTTATTAGGAAAACAAACTAAATCAATTTTTTGTGATTTATTTTGGTTTGATTTGGTTTTTTTTTTACTTTGTTTTAAAAAATTTAACAGTAAAAATAAATCAATAAAAAGTAAAGTAATAAATTTTAAATAATTATTTTATATAATATAAAAAATATAAGGTTCAAATTCAAATAAAATTTTCAATTCTTCGTTATTAGACCAATTTTAATAATTTAAATTTAAAATAAATATTAATTAAATAAAAAAACTAATAATATTTATATTTAAATATATTTTAATACAAAGTTTAAATAAGTATGAGATTCTCATGTAAAAAAAATTTAAAAAATATCAATATAATATATAAATTTTAAATATTATAAATAGATAAAGGTGATAATTAAATACATAACACTTTACCAATAAAAAATTAAAAATATATGAAGTTATAAGCAGATGGGTTCACCTTTATTAAAGAAAACCATAAATTAAATAAAATGTAATTTTTAAAATTTTAATTTTGAACTTTTTCAATTTTCCGTTTAGTTTAGTTTAGTTGGATTGCATTATTTAGATTGACTTACTTGGAGTCTTGAACAACTTCATCAAAGCTCCAATGAACTACTGATTTTGAAAGAGTATGAGCATGAGTATACCATTGCTTCAATAATTTCTCTTTTAACATTTCAATTTACAAGGAACTTTTTAGCCCTTCCCACAACACATTGTAATAGCTGATTGGCAAATGAGACATATTACGTGTGGGTCTCTCTCCGTGGTAAAGTCAATTTGCTTAGTCGCGGCGCAATCTATGAGGCATGAATGAGGAAACCAAACTCTATAAGAAAAATGGTATATTAGTTAATATTTGACTTCACTAGATGTTCTTACGTATGCAACTATTATTTAAAATTTTCCATCTTTCGTGTGATGTTATTATTTCAATATCTTCCAACGTGTAATCATGCAAGAAAATAGGATATTTGAGAATTTATGTAACATTTACATTATAACCTTTTAATAATATATAATTTAAAAATAGTTTAAATTTTATTATTATTTTTTTAATAATTCAAAATCAGATAGTAAACTTACGGTAGTAATATTTAGTAATAATATTATAGCTTCTATGAATTAGGAGCAACAATCAAAACTTGAAAAATATTTTATATTCATTTTTCTGGTTAAACTATATTAATTCTGGCATTTTCTTTTCTATCAAAAATTACTTATGTTTATTAATTGATGTATTGTTCATTCACTTATTTAATAAATCGTGACATTTTAGTTAGTGGATTTTAAATTACCAAAGAGCATAATACTATTTATGAAATATTATATAGCGCTTTGTTAGATGTAGTTGTTTATTAGAGATATTAATTTTTGGTTTAATAAAAAGTTATATACACTATTTATAAAAGTTTATTAATTTTTTATTATATTAAGAAAATTATTTTTACATAAATAAATAATACCATACATTTATTTACATTCAGCTGCAAATTATTAAATCTTATTTATTTTTTATGTTTTTTTAAATCTATTAATTGATGAATGATGCAAATGGATAAATAATATCATTGGTACATAGAAGAATCATTACTATTATATTAAACATGATTATATATATATATGAAAATTTCTCATAGATATCAAGATAAAGTGTATTAGATGGTAAAGATGAAAGAAATAGAAAAAAAAATAAGAGAATGATATATAATGTGATAAAAGAATATATATATATATATATATATATATATATATTGAAATATAAATAATGTGGAGATGTATGATTATAATTTTTAATATGTCAAATAAACTTTAGACTTTCTAATATTATAAATGTGAATGCAGCTAGACATTGGTGATTCGGTTCGCATAACTGGTGAATAAATTTCTTGCATTAAACTTTTGTAATTTCTTTCAATTGTAATTATTATAACAAAAGATTCTTATTATACTTTATTTTTTAATGAATATAATTACACAAAATTTTTAATTCATTTTATTTTGATTCTTTCTCTCGAGGAAATCAGATGACTCCTTTTCAAATTATATTTAACGTATTGCAAAAAATGTCAGACGATATTTTATTTTTTACAAGTTTTACAACAATCATTATAGTCTAATTCTTTTATTATTATCCATAAAGACATTTATTTATTTTAAATGTTATATATACAAAAAATAATAAAATCTAAACCATAAATATCTTATGGTTTGCACAATAACAAGTACTAGTTATAATATCTCTTGAGCACATGAGATATTTTTAAACTTAATCAATTACTCGTGTTCTCTCTTAAATGTTAACTTAATTTAGATATGAAATTTATATTATAATTTTATATTATTATTTTTATCTTCTTTTATATGTTACTTATTGTATTCTATATTTTTTCTTTTTTATTATTTATTTTATTTTATATTTTATTATATAATTATTATTTTTCTTTATTATTGATCTATTACATGTTAGATACATGTATGAGGAATTGAATAGGTCATAGATAACAAATACAAAAAATTAAACTACAAAGGCTAACTAAAAAATGTTTAGATTAGTTAATATATATATATATATATATATATATTCTTAAATTTTACATTTTTTTATATATTTTATTAATTATTGAAAAACCTAAACTAAAGTAGGACAATTTAAAAAAAAAAAAAACTTCTCTTGCATACTAATAGAAATCTATATTTAATTATATCCGGATATAAATATTTATTTTTTTAAAATCTTCAATTGTTTAATTTAAATATGATTAGATATATGTCACTATTTTGTACGAAGGAATATCAATATTTATTTTTTGCTGTATATTTGCCTTCAAGGACCATTAAAATTAAAAGGCCAAACATTATGCCATAAGCTGAATTTTTTCTTTTACGGGCGACTAAAGTCAAGGAGTCCACAAATCTAAAACAACATTAGAAAAGTCTTATGTTAAAAAGAGAGATGACATAAATAATTAAAATAAATAAAATGGAGTCCTAGTTTTCCTGCACTTCACACACATGTTCACAACAGCAAGATGGGGCAGCTAGAGAGGTTAGAACAGAGGAAGAAATAAGCAATTAGAGAGTTGAAGGGGAAAAGAGCTAGAGTGAATGTGGTCCTGAGCAGTATGGGTAATAATGTCCCAGATTTAAAGGAAGGCATTGTTTTCTTGAATGGTGTTTACTTATCTTCTGTGGGCTTTAGGAAAACAAATGTGAATGAAGTGTGAACTGTGTGAAGTGCAAAGTGAAATGAGGTATGGGTTTGGAAATATATGAGTGTATATGTATACAAAAAGAATAAAGGTAGATGATGGCCTTTGACTTGTAAGTGACGATGCAGCTATCATTTTGTAAGTAAATTTAATAAGATTTGTTATGAAATTTAGTTGGGGTGTTTGTGGAATGGGTTTGGGCGGTTTCGGTTTTTTATCAGAAACTGAACTTTAAGATATTTCATCCGATTTCGTTTGTTGATGTAGTTAGATTATTCGGATATGGGTAAAATTGGGGTTGGTTTAGTCAGATGAGTAACGACGGTTGAAAGCGAAGGTAAAATTTTTTGAATTCCAGCAACGATATCCATGGAATCAGACGAGAGAAAGCTTCAAATATATGTGGTTTTAACGAAAACGAAGATGAAACTTAAGATCTTGAAGAAAAGGGATGAGTTTGAAAGTTTTGAAAGGAAGAAACGATGAACTTTAGTAAGAAGGTTATTGATTGGAGCGAAATGGCAAATCTCAATGTTTTCAGTCGAATTCGATTTTTGACGAATAATAATTGCAAAATCTATTTTCGACTAAATTAACTTTATCGTTAACCATTCATCTTTATCCGTTGCAATTCTCTCATCTTCTCATCTTTTTCGGTTGAAAGTAACAAGTATTATGTTTTTTTTTTAATACCTTAAAAACGTTATTTGTTTCCATATCATAATATACATAACAATAAAATCTTTTTCCATCCATTTTTTTTTTATAATTTGTACTTTAATAAAATCCTAAGTGATCACGTATATTAAAAGATGAGGAAGAATTTTCCTCTGTTATATAAGTAACTTGATTTTTCTATTATAAATATTAAATCCAATAGATCCTATACAAAAATTTTAACATATTTATAATAGGATTTAAGATTAATAAATAGGAATAGATGATATTTTTTAAAATCATGGATTATTTATAATTATATGAACTTACAAAAGAAATATCAAATTATCCGTTTAATTTATTTTTATAAAATCAAAATTATTAATTAATAAAAAATTTCAACACATTTCTTCTGTCACTTTCTTTTTATTTTTTTTTCATATTTAATGATAAATATATGCCTAAAGTCAATGTCCTATCATGTACGTACTTGCTAAAATATTAATTAAGAGTTTAAGACAAGAGTCTTACAAGTGATCTTTCCCTCCCCTTCTTCCCTGCTCAACCTTCTTTGGTTTTTTCTCAATAAACTTTCCAGTATATTTTTTTGGTAAGAATTCTGGAACCATCTCTTTTCTTCCATTGTGTTCTATTTTTGTCTCTTCGTATTAATTATCGAAGTATATGCGAATTGTTTGGTTTTTAGGAGATATTTTGATTGTTCACTTTGAGACTTTCAGTCCTATTATAAACTAATAGACTAATAGGGTTGTCTGCTATACTTGTTCGTTCAACAAATTACACATTGAGCTTAGTGAGTTTGTTCCTTCACTAGTTTCCTTTTGTTTTATTATCCGTTGAATTTTTGGTATAATCTTATAACTTTTCCATATATGAAAGTTCTTATTTTCCACGCACATGTCTAAAAACTTTGAAATGGAAACCTATGTTTGACTTTTCTTCTCTATGTATATTTTTGGCATTGCTTTTTTTATTCTTTTATTTTTAGTTAAAGAAAAATTTAAAATAAAATAACGGAACAGAATATAGTAAAAGTTAAGGATAATAAATAATAATGGTAATAAACAGATAGAAAATAGCTAAAATAATAAGAGAATAAGAGAAAAAGAATACAAGTAAATTGAAGTATAAAACAAGGATAAATTAATAAATAAATATTATAATAATAATAATAATAATATAAGTAAATTGATGCAAGAATTAAGTAATATTGTAAAAATAATAATCGTAATTATAATAAAAGACATAAAAAAAAGAGTGAAGAAGGGGAGGAAATATTGTAAAAATACTTACAGATTAAATAAATAGTGAGAGAGTAAAAAAAATATAATAAAAGTATAAATTTAGTGTTCAATTTTCTTCCTTTTTTATCTGATTTTTCAAGATTTTAGATTTTTATTTAATATTATTTAAAATAAAGTAAAATAAGAATTTTAATATTTAATTAAAGGAAAGTAATCTGATAATAATAATTCCAATAATATTAATAATAATAATAACAATGATAATAATAACATAGAATAAATCAATTTAAAGAAAAAATATCAAATATTTAAATAATGAAAAAATAAATAAAGATAAAATATGCTACATAAAATTAAGAATTCAATTTTTTGCCTTTTATTTGATTTTTAAAAATTTTAATTTTTAATGTTTATTAATACTTAAAAAATAAATTAAAAATATATATAATAAAATTTTAATATTTAATTAAAAAATAATCATGAAAATAATAATATTAATAATAATAGTCATAATAGTGATAATAATGATAGTAAAAAATAGAATAAATTAATTTAGAAGAAATTTTTTTAACAAATATTTATATAATAAAAAAATAAAAGATAGAATATAATAGAAAAAATTGAGGGAACATCGATCTTTTGTATTCTACTTATCCGATTTTCCAAGATTCAAATTAGTTGTTACTTATTTAATATTTGAAAAAAAACCTTAAACTAACATAACAGAGATTAAAATTGAATTAGATATTAATTTAATAATAAAAATTAAAACAATATAAATATAATAAATTAGTTTAGATAGAAGGTGATTGAAAAAAGAAATAAAAATTAAATTTACACAATAGAAGAATAAATCATGAAAGATAAAATATGATAAACAAAATTTAATGTTCAATTTTTTTTTATATTTTTTCTAAATTTGAGATTCTGATTTTTATTATTTTCAAGATACTGTAATAAAGAAATGAAATTAAAAAAAAACAAAATAAATAGAATAAAATGTAAAAACATGATAAAAAAGAGAAACAAATAAATAAAAATTTAATTAATAAAATATTTTTCAAAACATAAAATTAACATAAATTGTAATAGACAAAATCAAACGTTCACATATATCTCTCTCACAATTTACTAATGGTATCCAAACGATTGATTGTTATATTATTAATATTATTATTAGAAATAATTTTTTATTTAATTTATAGATTAACATTAGTTAATTATTTAATATAAATTATTAATATTAATTATTTTAATTATGCATATGTCCTATTGATGAAAATAATATTAGCCCTTTAATATTTATAACTTATGAGATAGGTTATTTTTATTGGTGTTTATAAAAATAATATTATGAGACAAGTTTAACAAATTGTTTGTGTACACTTTGCTATCATATAAGACACAAATAAGATCCGTACTCTAACAATTCTCTCTTAAAACTTATCTCTTATGGTAATTATACTTTAATTTGTATTATGACCAAGAGTTCAATTATTTCAACATCTATTTCCTCCAGGATAGCGAAAGGGTCTAATGGATTAGCGCGTCCTACCAAATACCTTTGATCAGAATAAATTATATTGATATTTTAAAATTTTATTGAAAAAATATTTAATATTTTTTATTTTTTATATTATTTTGAGCTTTTTTACATATAATATAATAAAAAATTAGAAAAAAAATTATATAAAATTACATAATTAAAAATAGCATCCAGCCTCGTGTTTTTATATAAAATGGAAGAAGTATAGGATGTTTTTTCAAAAGGTGTTAAAGTAATTTTTTTAATTACACTTTAAAAATAAGTTTGAGATATTTTTATATATTCAGTGTCATAAATATTTTTCACATATATATATATATATATATATTATTTTTATTTTCTTGACTTACATTCTTGAAAAGCCAATTAGCATTTGTTTAGACATGATCACTTGCGGCGGCTTGGAGAAAGTAAGTTGTGATTCAGAGTCTATGGATACTGTAATTGGCTTTGACATAGATATTTTCTACAAACAGAACCAGCATGAGCGACTCAGGAATCAGGATTCAAGATCAAGACCTCTTAGTCTTTCATTTATAATTAGAATGCGATTCGTGAAAGAGAAACTCCATGCATTCAGCAATATATCTTCTTTGTTCTCACGAACATAACATTTGGCTGCTTAATTCTTTTGTTCTATTCCTCATCTTCTCATTCTGCACATGTTCTGATACAATATCTGCTGACAAAGCCATCAGAGATGGCGAGCTTCTTGTTTCTAAAGATAAAACATTTGCTTTGGGATTCTTCAGTCCAGGCAAGTCCACCTCTCGCTATGTTGGAATTTGGTATAACAATTTGTCAGAAAAAACTGTTGTTTGGGTTGCAAACAGAGATAATCCCATCAATGACACTTCTGGGGTTCTCTCAATCAACTCTCATGGAAATCTAGTTATCCACCACAATTATACCACCTTTCCCGTTTGGTCTACCAATGTTTCACTCTCCCAATCAAACACCACAAACGTTATTGCTCAACTCTCCGATATAGCAAATCTTGTTCTGATTCTAAATCACACCAAAGCTGTTATATGGCAAAGCTTTGACCATCCCACAGACACCTTGCTTCCATATCTAAAAATTGGTTTTGACAAAAGAACTAACCAGAGTTGGTTTCTCCAATCTTCGAAGACGGATGATGACCCAGGAACAGGTTCTTACACTTTCAAATTCAGCACCACCGGGAAACCACAGTTGTTCTTGTACAACCAGAATCTTCCCGTGTATCGAGCTGGATCATGGAATGGTCGATTCTTTACGGGTGTACCCAACATGATACGACAGGAGTCAACTTTAAAGTTTTCTTTTGTGGAAGATGAAAACCAAGCAGCATTCTCATTTTACCCGCTTGATAGGTCTCGCATCTACAGAGGAATCATTCAGAAGCCAACCTTTTATCAAGGCTTCATTTGGGATAACCAAAAGGATCAATGGAGCAGATACTGGTCTGCACCAACAAGCCAATGTGATAACTATGGAACCTGTGGACCAAACAGTAACTGTGACCCTTTGGACTTTGACGATTTTCGTTGTATTTGTCTGCCAGGGTTCAAACCTAAATCACCAAATGATTGGTATGAGAACAAAGTTAGTACAGGAGGGTGTGTGAGGAAGCAAGATGCATCTGTTTGTGGGAATGGAGAAGGGTTTGTGAAAGTTGAAGGGTTGAAGATTCCTGATACCTCACTGGCCATTGTGAAAGGGGGTTTGAGTTTGGAACAGTGTGAGAAGGAATGCTTGAGAAACTGTTCTTGCACTGCATATGCTGTTTCTGACGTGAGAAACGATGGAAGTGGATGCTTATCATGGCATGGGAATCTAATAGACACGGTAAAACTAAGTGCTCAAGGCCAAGATTTGTTTGTGCGTGTTGATGCGGTTGAACTAGGTACTCCCAACCACCATTGTTTTATTTGTGAAGTTAACATAATGTAGAATTTGGAGGGTTCTGATTCATCCTGTTTGGACTTATTTCTCATTTTCAGCAATTTACAACCGAAAAACAAAAGGAGGGCTTGGTAAAAAGAGGATGGCTGCCATTCTGGTTGCTTCTGTACTTGCAGGTGTCCTTCTCCTCTCCTCTGTGTATTACCTGTGGAAGAGAAAAAGCGAAGGTAAGAATCATGTTACATGGTACTCCAATATGCAAAGTAACAATATTAAAATAATAGTAATTAAGAAAAAGTCCTAAAAACAAACGCTATCTTTAAACATCGATATGTATTACAATGGAAAGGACCAAACCGCTGTAGGAAGTTCAGCAAGTAGAATATTGCTTTTCAGAGCATCTCCAATGGATAAAATTTGCTAAGCATTCTACTTTTGAATTGCTTTACACTTTAAAAATCAATTCACAGGAATCAAGGTAAATAACTCAATAAACACTTAAATTGAAGTAGGCCTCAGTTCCCTATTTGATTATTTGTGTAACATATTCCTTGTTCTTTATGCTTCTTTATTTTTATTGACTGTGTTACAAAAGGTTCTGTATTGCTCTTATTATAGACTCAACAACATTACTTATGAATACATTCTTTAAAAATAATATATCTATCAGTTTCTTCGGTTTTAGCCATTCTTCTTTTATGATATTCAATAATCACATGGAGCGTGTGCTATGGTATTGTTAGTGTGTTGTTTACCCAAATCTCAATCTCAAAATTTCTTTAGCAACTGGCAATATTGCACTTATAATAACAAAACAGAGGGATAATTCTATTTTCAACATTAGCAAATGTAGAATTGTATGCATGCATATATATATATAGACACACACCAGAAAAAGCATATAGCACAGAAATATGTTCTTTTATTCTATAATATCATGTTCTATTGACTGAATTGACTGATTTCCTTATCATATTCTTATAGAAAGTGGTCATATTGTTCAAAAAAAGAAATCATTCAAAATGTTAGTTGCTTGAAATCTTTATCTTAACACATTTAATTTCAGATGAAATGATACGGCATTTAAACCAAGATTCCCTTACAGAAGAAAATGATGTTCAAAGTAACACACATCCAAATCTTCCATTTTATAGCTTTAAAGTGATAATGGCAGCCACGAGGAATTTTGGTCATGAGAATAAGCTTGGACAAGGTGGATTTGGTTCTGTTTACAAGGTAACTGAAACTCTACTACTAACAAATGTTGCGAGAACTTCTTCTATTCCTTTATTTTTTCTTCAATTGAGTTGTACAAAAATAGTGAAAGATTTAAGAGTTATAAATAATAATAAAATATTTCAGGGCTGCCTGGTCAACGGACAAGAAATAGCAGTGAAAAGATTATCCGAAGATTCAGGTCAAGGGACAAAAGAATTTAAAAATGAAGTTACACTATTAGTTAAACTTCAACACAGAAATCTCGTAAAGTTGCTTGGTTGCTGCTTTGAAAGGGAAGAAAGAATGTTAATTTATGAATACCTACCAAATAAAAGTTTGGACTTCATTATATTTGGTATGTCTTTTTCTCTTCATTCATTATCTCTCCAACTTGTACATGTAATTTTACATTTAGATTGGCATAAATCACAACACCATAACAACTGAATTTTGAAGACAGGTTTTTTTTCCCAATTTTGTCAAAAATGGAATAATATGAGACATTTTAAGGGAGAGAAACCTCAATTTTTTATACAAGTAATCCACTTAATTAGACACATCTCTTCTAAACTTCAATACATCTTTGGTTGCCTAAACTACAACTTGATCAGCTATATAGGAGACAAGATTGAGAATTTATAATATCATCTGCTTAAACCAAACAAAATATTTAACAAAGGAAAAACAAGACTTCTTCGTCATTCCATTATAAAGCTTTTGACAGTTCATTCCATAGATTCCCTCGTTAAAATCCACTAGAACCACCATCTACCCTTTTTCCATTTTCAAGGCCTTTACCTCAAAAGCGTGCAATGTGCTCCATGCCTAGATCTGTTTCTATTTTCTTTTACACATCAATCTTAAATAGTAACTGGGATATCATCAAACTTGTGATCTTTCATTTGATAATGGGATCCGTCACAACACTAAATCACCATTAGCCTATTTATCTTTATGGATACAGGAATTAAAACAGAAGACACAATTTATACATCTTGTCAAGCATATCCAACATAATTAACTACTTTACTAACTTTAGCTTTTAGTACTATACTTTCATTGTCAAATTAGAAAATTTGATTTTGTAAAAATATACAAAAGCAAATAAAATAAAATTTTATATTTCTTTTCCGTTGTTATCTTTTCAATTCAGTATGCATTTATCATTTTTCATGATGTTCAATTTTTGTAAACTTCAATGGTTCAATTCAGATGAAAATCAAAGGTCGTCATTAGTATGGGATAAACGCTTTGAAATCATTTTGGGAATTGCTCGAGGTGTTTTATATCTTCATCAAGATTCAAGGCTAAAAATAATTCATAGAGATCTAAAAGCTAGTAATGTTCTTCTTGATGCTGCAATGAATCCCAAAATCTCAGATTTTGGAATGGCCAGAATTTTTGGAGAAGATCAAATCCAAGCAAGAACGAATAGAGTGGTTGGAACATAGTAGGTATTATGCACTTCTAAGTAGCTAAAGTAGAGTTATTGATTTTGATTTATATTATTGATGACTCTCCAACCATTCTATATAATTGAAGTGGTTATATGTCACCTGAATATGCAATGGAAGGACGATATTCAACAAAGTCTGATGTCTTCAGTTTTGGGATCTTACTGTTGGAGATTATTGCTGGCAAGAGGAACACAGATAGTGAAATAGGAAGAGCCTCCCTAAATTTAATTGGATATGTAAGTTGAAAAGTAAAAACAAAACGCAGCCTTAAAATTGGCCAATGAATTATTAGTATATTATTACTCGTATAATGATTGTGTTATATGTTTGTAGGCATGGATGCTATGGACTGAAGGAAAGGCCCTGGATATAGTTGATTCAACACTAGGTCAATCTTATCCTTCTGCTCTTGTTTTGAGGTGCATTCAAATTGGGCTCTTATGTGTGCAAGAAAATGCAACTAATAGACCATCTATGTTAGAAGTTGTTTTCATGTTAGGCAATGAAACACCTCTTTGCCCACCCTTAAAGCCAGCATTTTTATTCGTTGGGAACCAAAATTTGCAAGAGTCCTCAACATCAAGGGGAGGATCCTCAATCAATGAAGTAACAGAAACTACCATCAGTGCTCGCTAAAACTACCTAAAATATGCAATTGTTTCAAACTTTTCAATCAAATGTGAGTTTGGTAGCACATCTAGGTTCTATAATTGTGTAAGGTGCTCGAGATTCCTTTTTAAAAGTGTGTGTACATCTGTAACATTTTCCCAATATGTTTATGACAACTTGCGCAATATGGTCTTGTAAAATAAATAATTGGAATCTTTTGAATTGATATGCATTGAAATTGTGGTGGCAAGGAGGATTTGCAAAGAAGCTAAGAGACCTAGAAACTCTGAATTTATTAGTGAAAAACAACTTTCCACCTTTGAAGTTCAAATGCAAGTCTAAGTTCCTTTTTGCATGTGAAGTATTTAGAAAAAAAAATATTAAAGAAACTATTTCTGTATGTTAAGCTCTTCCATATGGAACATATATGACAAAAACTCTCTTTACAATTACTTGACCAATTAATTCCCTCCTCTTAGAACCAACTTTTAGTGCCAAGTTCAATCTAATACAGTATCTTAGCTTATTCAATGCTGATTTTAAGCCACATGTGATGCATGTGTAGAGGTAATGGCATTCAAGTCCTTTTCTCTCAATTCCTTTCACCTAAAATGATGCATGAGGTAATTCTTTGCGCCCTATTAGCCATTATTCCTATCATTAATAAATCATGTTAGTTTTGACAATTCATCAAATATATGGATTGTTCATTACTTCTAATTGTTAACTTTTGCTGATATGTTGATTATCATTACATTATATATCTCCACTTTTGTTCCATTGGCAATAATGTAATTCGTACATTGAAATCACATGTTAAAATGAATAATTTAATTAGCCTTTATTTTTAATCAATTCAGTCATGAATGCTAGCAACAAATTATCTTGCACAATAGCTACGAGTCTATAACGAAAATTATATAAAGGGTGCTAGCACAAGCTTTGAGATGCACCATCTAAAAATTCTTTCTTCCATCATTCTTCTCTGTATACTTTATGCTTTGCTTTTATTCCATTCTCCTCTCATTCTTTTGAATATTGTTTCTGAGATTCTAACATGCTTCTGATCTCGAGTGCACTATTCGAGATACTTCATTGTCTTAATCTTGGAGGACAAATCCAAATATCAAATTACACCAGAAGTTCATCAGAATTTGCTTTCAGAATAGAATTCATTACCACAACAGAATACCCTTCCTCCTATTTCTCAACAATCTCGTAGCAAATATTCTTTACTCATGTTGTTTCATCCATGACATTGATCCTTTAATGAGAAAATCATCGTTGCAGTGATGGTCAAAGCAAATTTAGTAATACGGAATCATTCTGTAAATTCAAGTAAGTAAATATTACTTGCATTTGCAATTTAACAAATGTTGAAATTTGAGTTAAGAGAATTTTTTATTTCTCTCAAGTTTACTTTTGTGAAAACCTAGCCTTGAATAATATGTAAGCTAGTGGTTCAAAATTAATATAATAAGTGGATCTAATTTTGAGACCCTAGAATGGAAAATTGAAAAATGGAAATGAAATGCATAATATTTCATAAAAAGTGGTCTGTTAAGTCGTTTGTATATTTTATTTATCCTCATTCATAAATTGCTTAAAGTTTGATATGGAGAGAAAGGATATAACTTTCATTTACTTGTGAGAATTTTTGTTTGATTTTGTGATTGCTTTGTGCTCTTAAGTTATGAATTCAATGAGTTTCATGATTATGAACTGATTGATATTAACAATAAAACAAAAGATGAACTTGTTTTTGGTTGACAGATTGTAATTTAGAAGATATAATTCTTAGTATATTTATCAAAATTTAGTGAAATAAAATATGTATGAAAGATAACATATGTTATATGAAGTTTGATTTTTTTTTTAATTGAATTAGCACCAATTTTCATCCTAAGTTAGGATGTTACATTCTAAAATTTATAAATCTTGTCATTTTATTTAATAAATGTTTTACTTTAAAAAATTAAATTAAAATAATCAATCTAATTTAAATTATAAAAAATTGAATTAAATTAGTTTGATTTTATTTTATTCTCAAGTCGATATTAATAAAATGCAAACGTCCAATCACTTCATTCCATTTCAATGGATAAAAGGATTAGTGAGGACATGTAAAACAATAGTCACCTTTTGAATAGTTGTGTCAGGTTTTTTTAGATGTAAAAATCAATCTATTTCTTGGCAAGGATGTCCGTGAAAAAATTTAGTCTAATACAAACCTTAACAATCAAACTGAATAAGAAAAAATGAAACTAACAAAAGAATCACAAAAATCAATTTTTTTATAACTTAAATATATTTTTAATTTCTAAAAATATGGTTAAATTTATTTTTAATTCTATTATAAAATATTACTTTTAGTCTTTATAAAATTTAATTTTTAAATAATCCTTAATATCAATTTTTGATGATATGTTATAAATTTTAAACATGTCATGTGGTGCGTTACTTGAACATATTAATAATATGATATATATCAAATGACAATAAAGATTATATTTAAAATTTAAAAGAACTAAAATTAATAAAAAATTGAAAGATTAAAATTAAATCTAATTATACCTATAGAGATTAAAAGTAATTGTAGACTTAACCTTATTTATGAAATTTATTTTTTATTCATATTTATTCAATTATATATTTATATAGTTGAGAGACTTAATTAACTTTTTATAAATTTACTTGTAAAGGTATATCCAATGATCAAATTTGAAAAAATGCGTCATATTATTCTAATAGATTTATAAGCTTATTAAGTTTACATTAATTTAATGTAAAAATTTTAGATAATATAAAAAAATATTTTAATTAAAAAATGTTATTAACTTATTTATATCTAAATTAAAGTTAAAAGCATAAAAATTGAATTATAAAATTTAATCCAATTTTAATTTATACAGTTTAGAAAGTAATTAGATTTGAACTTCCGACTTTATAGATTGGACCTGATGAGTAATTTTATGAAAGAAAAAAATTTAAAATAAATTTAAAATTTAAAATATTTAAATTTTTTTAAAAAAAAGTAATTTTAAAAGTGTTGAGAAAGTATTATAATAAAGGAGAATAAAAAAATTTAAAATTTATCTTAATTTTTTTAATTTATTTTATAAATAACTTTATCAATATTATTTTTTTATGTTGCTCTCTTGTTTTTTAAGTTTTTTTTTCATCTTTTTCTTTTATTTTTTTTTTACATTTAAATATAATTTTTAAAGGATTTAATAATTTGATCATATTCTATTATTATTTTTATTTTATATATTTGTTGAGTAATTATTTAGTTTAAATATGCTATACAACATTATATTATGATAAAAATATTTGTATATTTTTTTAATTTTTAAATAAATAAATAAATAAAATTAAGAAAAATTTATGAATATTTAAAATTTTATATATGATAAAAATTAAATTATTTTATTAAAATAAAAAATTTAATACCCGAAAAAATAACTTTAAATATAAAATTTTAAAATTTTTATTTAAATAAAATATTTTAAAATAAAAATATTTAAATATTTAAAAAATTTTAAAACGTTGAAATGAGTTAAAGTTTTATTCAAATTCATCTAAATTAAATTACAATGTATTTTTATAATCAATATCTTTTCTGCTAAAAATTAATTTAAACAAAAATATAAATCTTAATTTATTGATGTATTACGTGCTAGATGCATGAATGAGGAAAGCAACCTCTGTTTAAAAGAGTTATTTAATCATAGACGTTTCGCTCTTTCCTTAGTGATTGATCCTTTCAATCTTCCGTGTGATGTTATCATTCCACTCTTTCAATTTGTAAACATAAAAGTAAACAAAAACACCATTCAGACCGCTTTCACGGTGTAATATTTTAAAATCAATTACGAAAAAAGTGTTCGGATTGGATTAAATTAGTTGTTTTGATTATCTAAAAAAATTGTACAATATATTGTTTATTTTTTTTTAATATCCACTAAAAAATCAACTTATAATTTTTTATTATTTTATGAAAACAACTTATTTAATATAAAAAATTTGAAGACTATAATAAAAAATTATTAATTTTTTTTACTTAAATTTTATATTTTTATTTATTTTCAATGGTTGGTCATTTTAAATATAAAATTAATTATTAAAAATAATTTATTTTTATTTTTATAATTTTAACTTAATTATTTTATGCAATTCAAATAAAATAAATTATTGTAAACAATTTTCACCAAATATATCAAACATAAATACTTATTTTATATAATCAATTATTCAAATAATCTAGCTTTTATTTCATTTTTCTTTTATCTATTCCCAAAAATTCAAATTATTCATTGAAGATACATAAAATAATTGTTATATTATATTTCTAATATCTTCCCTATCATTCCCATGAAATTATATCTTTTTTATTACGTCTTTCTCACTAAATTAGTTAATTAATGGTGTGTGAACACACTTGCCCGCTTACCCACTTCTCTACGGGCTTCATAACAATATATCTTCTAAACAAGAGGGATATGAAAGAGGAACTCCATGCACTCAGCTAAAAGTCTTCTTTGTTCTGTCATGTGCCAAAATCACAAACATGACATTTGGCTACTTTGTTATTTGATTCTACTCCATACCTTCTCATTTTCTTATTCTTCTGACACCATATCTATTAACAAACCCATCAGAGATGGCGACCTTCTTGTTTCTAAAGATAAAACATTTGCTTTGGGATTCTTCAGTCCAGGCAAGTCCACCTCTCGCTATGTTGGAATTTGGTATAACAATTTGTCAGAAAAAAACTGTTGTTTGGGTTGCAAACAGAGATAATCCCATCAATGACACTTCTGGGGTTCTCTCAATCAACCCTCATGGAAATCTAGTTATCCACCATAATTATACCACCTTTCCCATTTGGTCTTCCAATCTTTCACTCTCCCAATCAAACACCACAAACGTTATTGCTCAACTCTCAGATATAGAAAACCTTGTTCTGATTCTAAACCACACCAAAACTGTTATATGGCAAAGCTTTGACCATCCCACAGACACCTTCCTTCCAAATATAAGACTTGGTTTTGACAGAAGAACTAACCAGAGTTGGTCCATCCAATCTTGGAAGACAGAAGATGACCCAGGAACAGGTTCTTACACATTGAAATTCAGCACCAGTGGGAAATCATAGTTGTTATTGTACAACCAGAACATTCCCGTGTGTCGAGCCGAATCATGGAATGGAGAATTCTTTACGGGTGTACCCAACATGATAGGAGAGATGTCAGCTTTAAACGTTTCTTTTGTGGAAGATGACAACCAAATAGCACTATCATTTCACCTAATTGACAAGTCTCTCATCTACAGTGGAATCGTTCAGCAACCAGGTTTCTATCAAGCCTTCATTTGGGATAACCAAAAGGGTCAATGGATCAGGTACTGGCCTGAACCAACAAATCAATGTGATAACTATGCAACCTGTGGATCAAACAGTAACTGTGACCCTTTCAACTTTGACGAGTTTCGGTGTAGTTGTCTGCCAGGGTTTGTACATAATACTACTAACTATTCTTTTGAGGATCTACTATAAAATTATTTTCTATATAGTTACTTTTTATTTTTAAAATTAATTAATTGTTTGAATTTGAAAATAAAGATGTAAATAGTTTATGTATTTAATGTATTCAGTAAAATTTAACTTCAGTAACCCAAACCTTAATTTACTCTTTCCCCTTAACCCATTCAGTAAAATCATGATCCAAGGGACAGTTCCTGTGGGGCACACAATGATTGCTGTTTGACTTAGCTTAATTTTAAACAATATTATTTATTTTTATGAAATTTATGAAGAATCTACGTGCAAAATAACTTTTTAGTAGATTTTTAAAAGCAAAAAATTAAAAATAAAATGATATTTATGATATTAAATACAAAGAGACACATATTACATAAATATTAGTATAGGTTTGTTATCTTTAAATTTACAAAGAGATAAAAACACCCAAAAATAAATAAATACCGAAAAACAACGGCTCAAACCTTAAAACATTGATTGTTTACTGTAATAATGTAACTTTAAAATAAGTTAACATAATAATAGAGTATTTATGATTATTTTTAAAAAATTAAAAAAAACTAAATAATCGTAAAAATATATTTATAAATGTATATTCGAAAAGAATGTATTGTTAACATCTCTTCTTATTATTAATTCAGTTATAGCCGTTTCTTTTGTTATATTCAACTATGAGAGGTATTGCATACTATGGTATAGCTAATAATGTTGTTTATTGAAATCTCAATTTTTAAATCTGTTTGGCTGAAAAATTTTAGTATTTTAAAATACATAAAATTAAAATTATTTTCAATTAAATTTGTTTACTTCTTAAAAATTTTATATAAATAAAATAATTTTTTTATATTTAAATTTTTTTATTTTGGTAGAATAATTAAATTTTTTGTATTAAAATCTTTAATAATTTTAAAGTGTTATAATTTTATTTTCATGAGCTATTTTTTATATTCATAAAAAATATATATTATTTTTAATTTAATAATTAATTAATTATTATTATTATTATTATTAAAAATAAATATAAGATGATAGTTCATAAATTAAAAAAGATATAGTACAAAGTATAATTTATAATTTAACATATAAGTATAGAACTACTAATAAAATTATATATTTGTAAAAAATTTAATTTTTTATAAAATTTAGCATGCACAATTATTATATTACTATCATATTATTTAACGATTGAATTTATTAAATCGATATTTTATAAAAAAAATTATCACATCAAATAATGTTAATATAAATTATCTTTAATTAAATTGATGCTTCTTCATTATATATATATATATATATATATATATATATATAATTGAAATCATTATAATAAAAGCATATAGCACCTCAAGAAATATTTTCCTTCGAAAATCATAATAAAAATTAGGACTTCTTTTTCCTTATTTCAAATAAAAAGAGTTACATGTAGTAATTAAAGAAAATGTAAGAAAAAAATTTATTCTATAATGCATGAGTCAAGTATGATCTATTTTTTCTATTGACTAATTTTTTGCCATTATCTTAAAAAATATGGTGATACTATTCAAAGAATAATAAAATCCTTCAAACTCGTGAATTGTTTGAAATTTTACCTCAAAGAATTTATAATTCCAGATATAATGGTGCAGCCTTTAAATCAAGTTTGTCCAAAAGAGGAGAACAATGCTCAAAGCAACATACATCCAAATCTTCCCTTTTTCAACTTTAAAATGATAATGGCAGCTACGAAAAATTTTGATCATTAGAATAAGCTTGGACAAGTGGATTTGGCTCGGTCTATGAGGTAATTGATAGTCTATTTTGAGAAAATATGGTGAGAAATGTTTTTTATTCTCTTTTTACTTTTAATCACATTGTAGAAAAAT
This sequence comes from Canavalia gladiata, assembly GCA_037954105.1. Classification (NCBI taxonomy): domain Eukaryota; kingdom Viridiplantae; phylum Streptophyta; class Magnoliopsida; order Fabales; family Fabaceae; genus Canavalia; species Canavalia gladiata. Next base: position 72,864,406 of record CM075658.1, read on the forward strand.
AGTTTAAAATAATGAAATCAAATTTAAGATTTAAAAATATTTCAGGGTTGTCTAGTCGATGGACAAAAAATAGCAGTGAAAAGATTATCTAAACATTCAGGTCAAGGAACAACCGAATTTAAAAATGAAGTTACACTACTAGTTAAACACCAACACAGAAATCTTGTAAGACTGCTTGGTTGTTGCTTTGAAAGAGAAGAAAGGATGCTAGTTTATGAATATCTACCAAAAAAAAGCTTAGACTTCTTCACATTTGGTACGCTTCCTTTATTTATTCATTGTCTTTTTAGCTTTTATATATATATATGGAAAAAAAAATTAACATTCATTTGTATTAGATATTAAATTTTAAAATTTACACCAATTTAATAATTTTTTATAAAATATAAAATTTACTAATATAACCATTGATTTAAAATTCTTATCAAATAGATTATATATATATATATATATAATTTCATACAAATAAAAATTAATAAATATTTTATTATAAAATTTTAACATTTAATATATTATTTAAATATATATAAATATCAATATTTGAATGTCATAATAATAAATATTTAAATTATTTAAAATTTTATATACATAATTATAAATATATTATAAAATAATTTAAAAATTATATTAATAAATTTTATATTTATATAAAAATTTATTAAATTTGTGTAAATATTAAATTTGACGTTTAATATAAACGAATTTTAATATATATAGATATATATTAGCATAATTTATTGTATTTTAAATGAGGATGAAAATATTTTTTTCTGTTTGTCAAAAAAAAATACTAAGAGACATATATTTGGAAGAAAGATACCTCATTTTTTAATTTATACAGATGAGTTGCTAGTAATTCACTTCAATAGGCATATCCCATTGCCTTCATATAACCAAAAAATAAAATAAAAATAGACACATCCCTTTTAATACACATTTGTCATCCTAAATTGTAGCTTGATTAGCTAAGAATAGTAAAAGATTGAGGCTCTTCAGAGACAAGTTGTCTCTGCCTTTTAATATCATCTGGAAAGCGTTGCACATTCCATTTCATAGATCCTTCGCAAAATCTATTGGAATTTGGAATCACCTCTTCCTTTCTTCATCTTTTAGGCTTTTACCTCAAGAGCAGTTGCTATATGTGGCCGCCAGCTACTTCATGCAACAAACTAAAATTTTACGTAATTGTAATTAAGAATCCACAAGTTCAAAATTTTCAAGTGAGAAATACATTGTTCTGCGTATGTTACAAGCTAGATCTATTTTTATTTTCTTTTAAATATCCATAGTGGGCCTTTAACAATAAATGGGGTGTCTTTAAACTTGAGATCCTCCATTGCTAATTGGATCCGTAACACTAAATTAACCATTCACTTTTTTTATAAGAAAAATGCTAAGTTTCAAATTTAAGATATAATGTAAAGCACTCTGATCATTAATTTTTCACTAAACTAATTCTAATAGCTTACCATTAATCTAATTACATTCATATATATACATGATTTAAAATAGGGAAATGAAAATTTATATTCCTTGTAAAGCGTAATATGTTTTATCCAACAAAAGTCCTTTATTAACTTTCATGCTGAATACTATACTTTCATTGTTATTATTAAATAGAAATAATGACTTTTGAAAAATATATATACAAAATATAAATAAAAGAAAATTTTATATTCCTTTGTCTTCGTTTTATAAATTCAATATATGCATTTAATGTTTTTCATTGTATTCAATTTTCATAAATTTAAACGATTGAATTCAGATGAAGACAAAAAGTTATCGTTAGATCGGGGCAAACGTTTTGAAATCATTTTGGGAATTGTTCGAGGTATTTTATATCTTCATCAAGATCCAAGGCTGAAAATAATTCATAGAGGTCTAAAAGCCAGCAATGTTCTCCTTGATGCTGGAATGAATCTAAAGTCTCAGATTTTGAAATGACTAGAATATTTGGAGAAGATAAAATCCAAGCAATAACGAAAGAGTGGTTGGAACATAGTATGTATCATGCACTTATAAATATCTAAAGTGAAATAATTGATTTTGATATATATTATTGGTGATGCTAATCATTATATATAATTGTAGTGGTTATATGTGACCCGAAGATGCAATGGAAGGAAGATATTCAATAAAATCTGATGTCTTTTAGTTTTGGAGTCTTAATACTAGAGATTATGGCTGGCAAGAGGAACACAAGTAGTAAAATGAAAAACATCTCTCCAAATTTAATTGGATATGTAAGTTGAAAAGGCAAAACTATGAGCTGTTCTTAAAATTGGCCAACAAATTATTGATGTATCATTACTCATTCAAAAAATGTGTGTACATTTGTAGGTGTGGATACTCTGGATATAAGGAAATGGATATCGTTGATTCATCTTTAGGTCAGACTTAGCTTTCTACTCTTGTTGTGAGGTGCATTTAAATTGGACTACCTAAGAAAATAGCATCAATAGATTATTCATGTCAGAAGTTTTTTTTCCATGCTTTCCATGCTAAGTAGAAATGAAAGTGAATAAGATTGAAAATAACATCAATAGACTATTCATGTCTGAAGTTTTTTTTCCATGCTTTCCATGCTAAGTAGAAGTGAAAGTGAATAAGATTGTTCGACATAGGTCTATGATTCGATTCGTTTAAAGTCTATTTTGTTTTGATTCGTTTAATAAATAAATAAACTCGTACCTGTTAAAAAGTTTTTTTAAATAAATAAGTTAAGTCTAGGCTTATAAAAAAGTCTATTTAACCTATTTAGTGACCTATTTATATTTATATATTATATATTTATATTTATTTTAATATATTATATTTGTATAATATTTATTTTATATTTTATTTATATAATATTAATATATATATATTTTAGACCTATTTAATGGACTCTTTATCTTGTAAATTTTAAGTTTGTAAATTTTTTTAATCAATTATTTATATAAGTTTTAAATCTATTTATTTTATTTTATTATTTTGTAGGTTTTTAAATAGGCTTGCAGGTTTTGTAGGCTTTAAATCAGATCAAGCTTTAATAAAAAAAAAAATTTAACAGATAACAGGTTCAGGTTAACATGTAACAAACTCAGACTCAGACCTTTTTAAACGGATATACTTAAAACCTAATTCAACTTAATCTACTTCCGTCCCTAATGCTGAACAATAAAACACATGTTAACCTGTCAAAACCCAGCATTTTTATTTATTAGAAATCAAGATTTGCAAGAATCACATCATTGAAGGAAGTATCTTCAATAAATGAAGTAACAGAAACTACCATCAGTGCTAGCAAAAATCTACATCAAATTTGCAATTGATTCGCACTTTTCCATCAACTGTGACTATGGTGGCACATCTAGATTCTAAGTTTGTTTAGGGTGTTTGAGGTTCTTTTTAATGTGTGAGCATCTATATGTGTAGCATTTAATATGCTTCTAACCCATGGGTTCTAGTTTCTAGATTAAGCTAGTGTACTTAATTATAATCACTTTGCGAAATAAGGCCTTATAAAATAAATAATTGAAATTTTATGAATCGATATGTATCAAAATTGTGGTGACAAAAAAGACTTTAGAATGGAGGTAGAACACCTAGAAATACTTGGATTTTGTTTTCCATCAATTGAAATGTAAGTGTGTTGGGCTTTCTTTGTCATACCCAGGTAACATATGTGAAAAGAAGCAACCTGAACGAAAAAGGCGAAAATTAATAAACTAAAGATCACAATCAAGGGCAATAATGTAATATTCATTTAGGAAATGTTTCCATGAAGTTCAGAGAGATATTTGAGATTGGATAAGGAAAGTATTTCACGTCTCTGAATTACATGTGGTGGTAAAGGATGGCAAAAAGTTATGCCCATTGTGCATTCAAATTTCAACCTATTGTTAGCTGACATGTTCAACCCCAACCCTTGAATCCTGCCATTTTGTTTTGTTCTGTTAATTAAACACAATCTCAATTGAAATTCTCTCGACATCTGTTATGAAGTCAGGAAAAATTGTTCAACCTTTTCAAGTTAACTCTTGGGGCCATTTTTTTTTAATTTCCTAATTCCAAATCTCCGAAGGTTCTTATATAAATTAAATTTTTATTACTTCTCAATTACTATTCATATTCATATTCAAATATCCTATCTTAGTCATATTTAATTTAAATATACTTTTAAAATTTATAAATATAGTTATATTTATTTTTAATTCTCTATTTTTTATTAATCTTTATCTTGATAAAATTTATAGTAATCTTCATCACTACTTTAAAATAATATACCGTACATATAATTATATTATATTAAAAACTATTTTAAAATAGCATACATGTAATTATATCATCACTATACAGTAATATGGATTCTTTTTTAAAATTTAAAATTTTTATAAATATTGAAACTAATAAAAAGGTTAGAGAACAAGAATCCAATTTAATCATACTTTAAGAAATTGATAACATGCTTTAAATTCACATTTTATAAAAAAAATTGTTTATATTTTTTTAATTTCTACTATATTATAATTAGTTAGACAAGTTAACTAGTGTTTAAATGTAAAAGTTGAATTTAACTGTATCCAATTCTTTTAAAGACTTAATTATTCAATGCAATCTGGAATTTATCATCATCCACTAATATAATAAAGTATAACTTTGCAATCAGATTTTATTATGATCAATTATTAAACATAAGAAAAGATGGTAAAGTAGAAGAAAAAAAAAGAAATTAAAAAAGCAAAAATAAAGTAACATAAATAACAAGAATGCATACTCAGATTTTCTAAATGTAGTCATTTTGATTGTAGTTTAAGTTATATTTAAAGTAGTAACGAAAAGGTAATTGAGTAATCAAATGATTTAATAATATTTTGTTTTAAAATGGCATAACCTCATCTATGTATAGACGACTACCTACAATGGTAAAATACTACCCGTCAAACATGTGTTTTTATATTTACTTTTTATATCCACATGTTTTAGAAAATATAAAACTAAATAATTTTTTGACATTTTCACATTTGTTTCAAATGTTCTCTCCATTCCAAAGCATCTCCCGCTTCAAACGCTATCAATTTTCATCTCCTCACTTTTAAATCTTTGAAGTCTTTAAAACAAATATACTTGAACTCGAAATTTTCACAATGTTTTCATTTATCAAAATTATATTTATGTTTCATATCAAATAGTTTGAAAAAAAAAATATTTATATATATATATAAATATTTTATATAAATTTTAATATAATTATAATTACAATAAACCTTAAAAATTTGAATAATTATATGTCACTATAATACTATGGTTATTTGGATATATTTAAAATTTAAGTGGTTGTGCGTTAAAAACTAAAATAGAATTCAACAATGTAATTAAGATTTAAGTAGTTATGTATTAAAAATTATAAAAAAAGATTTATAATTTTTTTTATAAAAAATTATAAATAATAATAAATATTTTTAAGATATTTCATAAATATAAGTAATTTTTTATTTCTTTATACTTTTTGTGAGATAACTTTTGCTACTTAACATTATTTTCATCCCAATAAAATCGAATACGATAAACCTTCACCCTCAATCTTTGACCTCGTTTATTTCTCTGAAAAAATTCCATTATCCCTTCACCTCAAGTTTTCTGGTGATTGAACTCTCATCATCAACACAACAAACTTGGATATTAATAGTCTTAAATTAAAAAAAAATCACATTGAAAGAAAAGTATATCAATTTAATTATCCTACTTTTATGGATAATTATCAGCTTTTTGAGATTAGACATAATTAGATCAGAAACCTCCTTACTGGATCAACTATACTTTTCAAATAAGATAGCGTCAAAGTGTAACTACTTTATGCCTGGCAGAGGGATATTAGTGTAATTGTAATTACATTATTTTTAATAAGATATAGGAGAATTGGGAATTCTGGATGTGGCACACTCTACGCCCATAGTTACAGGCTACAGGCTCATTGGCATTATTTTTTTTTTTCTTTTTTTCTTATTTAGATCTATCCATAAAATTATTGTCATATCTAACTAATAATTTTATATCTAAAATGTTCGTTGCAGATGTTTTATTGTAGATATAATACACAGGTTCACCATTTTCTTGTACTAGAATCTAACTTTCTGTTCAAATATAAAACAAAAATCAAACTCTACATGACATGAGCATAAAACTTCGAATCCAAATGATGAATAAAGTTCCCATGACTCGCCCATTTCCATGACCAAGCTTTTCACTTGATACGTCATGTTTTTTTCTGAGAGGAGAGAATTATATAAAGGTGAATGAGATCACCTATTAAATGATCTACATTAATCATCTACATTATCAATCTTTATACTATTAATTTGAATCTTCGTTGTGAGGACATTTTTTTTATTATACTTTAATTCTCTTTGTGGTATGCGACTTTATCATTGTTTCACACTTATTTTTATATTTTAAAAATTCTTAAATTATTTTTGAATTATCTTTTAATATTTAAATTCCATTTTATTTTGTTTCTAAAATCTAGACTTTAATTTTTTTAAAGAAAATAGAATTAATTTTTATTTTGTCTCAAAGCTTAACTACCTATATTTTCAAATTAATTATTTTTTATTTTAATTTATTTTAAAATTAAATTAATTATAAGTACTTATTTATCTAAATTAATTGTGCACATTTAATTTACAACTTTAAATATTTTTAAAAATTATATAAATAAAAAGTATCATTACAACATATGAAATATTAACTTATTAAATAACAAATTTAGAGCACAAAATCTTTTCCAGAGAATAAGTATCAGTTCCTTCAGCAAGATCTTATATTCCTATCCTAGATTTAGAATCGTCATTTTTTTTTTCTTTTGCTGTCCCAAGTGTCACTCTTGATAGGAAAGTTTTGTTCTTTTGGGTCAATAAGGGAAAGTTTGTATCAACCAACAGCATCCTCTAGTAAGACATTAGGCCCATGGCTAGTTTTAGTCATAAGTGGGCATAACTCTAACATGGACATTGAAACAAGTGGTCCAAAAGTTGCGTATGACCTCATCCCAATTACAAATACTCATAGATTTCTAAAGCCATCAGTTCTGCTGTTTTATACAAAAAGAAAATATACTTTAATACAATTTTTAAAATATATTCTTTTTTATTAGTTAAAATTTATAACATTATATCTCTATTCCATCTCTTATTTAATGAGCCTCCACGCATATTAAAAAAATTTAACTAATAAAGAACATATTAAAAATGTGTTACTAAGTACACTTTTTTTATGAAAAGACATTGCACAAAATTGGTGCCAATAATAGACCCTTTCTATTTTACTTTTTTAAAACAAATAAAAATTAAACAAAAACCATCCATGATTAACGGCTAATTGCAAGAATGATTTCGGAGGAAATTTTTTATGAATTTGTTTGTACCATTGATGATGAATGGATTTTATTTGTTTAAAAAACAAAATAGAAATGTATACCACATCATTCATACCAATTTCGTGTAAACGTCCTTTTTGTATAAAACAGAACAACTGTTTGTAAAGCTTAAAGAACACAACGTATATAGAAGAGTGTTAAAAGGCTAACGAAAATGAAATAGAAGTACTAACTAAAAAAGAGTTTCAGAAAAGGGAAAAAAAATGAAGCAACATGTGTTGGGCAAACACTGATTGTACATGTGTCAATCAATGACTATAAAATTGGACCACCATTTACTCAAAAATGATGGCGAAACAACTTTTACATTAATATTTTTGGCATTAAAATGGAGAGGTATAGAGTAGTAGTACTAGGCATGAGAATTAGAAGCCCAAATTGGTTGTCTATCACGGGCCATGTTTTACCACTATAACGGCTCCAACTGCCTTACACATGTCACTTCTCATGCATCACGTTTCTGTCCTCTTTGACAAATACAAACAGATCATAACCTCACATTCGTTTGTATTTTTCTAAACAAAAATATAAATAAGGGTAAGTCTTTTTCAACTTTGGTCTTTGAGGCGCAGATTTAAGGGCTATTCTTATCCATTCAAACAGTGCACCCTCTTTCTGTCGGGCCCTTTTTATCATACGTTGTTTCAAGGCCATCGCCTTCTGCACAGCTATTGTATCATCATTGTTCCAACATCATTTCCTTTACTTTTTTCTTTGTAAATAAGAAAGAATATTCATTTCACTCCTAAATATTCAACCTTACCCTTTGGACGATAATACAAGTTCAAATCTCAGCTGAAATCTTACCAAATAATTTTTATGGGAAGAATGTTTCAATTGAAAGAAATTTAGAATTCAAACCTTTTTGTTCTTATTTGTTCATATAATAAATTTGAATTTTTTTATATTTTAAAACTGAGTAATTAACTTTTTGTTATTCTAAGTAATAATATTTATTTGATCTTAAATGAAAAAAAAAAATTAACTATAGCTATAATTAAAAATTCTTAAAGATTAAAACATGTAGAAATCAATTTAATTAATTGATAACTTTATTTTATCAAAAAGTATCAATTGCGAATAAGAAGGGAGATAGTGGCCTCGCCAAGTCTAGTTTGAGACTCAAATAAATGGAGATGCCTTTCCTGTTTGGTCCCACCATAATTTATATAGAAAATGTATGTTAATGAAATGTTTAATTTAAGTAGGATTAAGATTAGTGTGGTTCATTGAGCTGGAGGATTTGCAAGAAACTCTCCTTATTGTACTTGTTTGTCCGTCTTGCATAACGAGTCAGAAGGAACTCTCTTATGTTACGTCATCTAAGTTGTACCTACCCTTTTGATTGAGATAAGATTGGGCAAGTAAAAGAGGCAAGTTTGCCGCAACTGCACTGTGGATGGGTTATAGCCAAGCTTAGCTACGCAACAAAGCTCATCAATCAATTTTCTATACATGTTTTGAACATTCAGACTAGCTAGCATTGCCATTTCTTGGGTTTGGCTTTTACTTCTGCACAATCTTTCTTCCGTTTCAAGTTGAGAAAAATACTACGATTTCTCAAATTCTAGTTAACAATGATTATGGTTAATAAATATTATGTATTCTATCATTTCTTTTCCTTTTTCAGTTATCGATTAGTAAACTTTATTTTTATTTTTATTTTTCGTTAAAACAGTTATGTTTATCTCTAATTTATATATGGGATTATTTTTAATAATAAAATTATCTTTTTGTTTATATTCTTTTATTATAATATCAGTTGTATTTATGCTACGTTTTTTTTAATTATTTTATGGCTATTTTTATATATCTATCATTTTTATTTTTCTTCTTTTTCATAAACTATCACAGTTGGGTTTATGTTATACGGATGAGTTTTCTTACCAAGAATAAAGTCATTTTCTTAGACAATGATTTTTGCTTTTATCATAAATCATTTTATTTTTTCTTCTCACAACAATGCAACATCCTTGTTCTTAATTGGTTGCTTAAGTTTATAAATTTTTAAATTACTCAATCTATTCTATGACATGACAAAACTAAGGATGTTTGAAAACAATTACTTGAACACTACTCTCAAGTTGATTTACTAAGTATACCTGAATTCTAAGAAGATATTTACATCTTGAAATGAGATGATTTTTCAATCATCAAATATTACATAGTCATGAAAACTCTATAAGATGAACTAAAAATCTTGAATCTCATTCTCACCTATACCTGCAATGCTCATTGCACTTATGACATTTTATCCAAGATTCAATCTAATCAAAATTTTGATTATATTGTCATATTTTTAAGTGGTCTTGATGAACAATTTTTTGGAGGTTTATTCCCATATCATGCATATGGGTTCTTTTTCCGATGTTGATCATTTTTTAATTTGATCGTCCAATAGAAACGTTAATTTGTTGTTTAACATGTTGACAACCCTAAGATCTTAATCAACAGTACTGAAACTACCTCCAATAAAAGTTATCCTAACTTCAAGAATAATACTAAGAAGTTTTATTCTTATTGTGGAAGAAATAAACACTATGAATGTATGCTATAAAAAAATATGTTTTTCCTCCTTGTTTCAAATTCAAGAATCCAAAATACACCAATCGCAATGCCAACATACTCTAGAAAAACAATGCAGAACTTTCTTTATAAACTACAAAAGTTGAAGAACACAAGTTTGGCTTTATGACTGATTAATGCAATATATTATTGGCTTTTCTTCCATATCAAGATCAAATTAATAACACTAAAGGAGCAAGAACCAATTCTTGCACCATTCCCATATAAAATGGTGACTTTCATCCTACAAAGTGGATCCTTAACACTAGCAATATCAAACATCTTCACCTCTCTTTTTTAGTTTATTTCATACAAAAAATTACTCCCTTCAGTGTTAGCTTATCGGATGACATTTGTTTCTTTGCCTCTTATTCTAGCATCATTCATTTCCCATCCTTTTTTCTTTTAACTAATGTTCTTTATTTGCCTAATTTTAAAGTCAATCTCATATTTATCACTAAACTCGCTAATACTATTGCTTGCAAATTAAATTTCATGAATAATATATGTTTCATACATAATATCAATGCCTCCAAGATGATTGGTGAACTAGGATAGAACGAGACTTTTACATCCTAATCATGTCTCTTCCTCCTAGTCATTCTCTTTGATATTTTTATTCCTTCTTCTTATAATTTTGTTAATCATAATATTAGTATATGACACTATAGACTTAGACATCCCTGCGATATTGTTCTTTCTTTTCTTAAACAAAATTTTCTTTATATCATGTAATAAACATCATATATGTGACACATTTCACTTTGCTGAACAAAAATAGTTTCCTTTACCTATCAGGTCTAGTTACGCTGACATTAATTTTGAACTTATACGCGTTGACATCTGAGGTCCTCTCTTTATATCCTTCATACATGGATATTCTAATTTTTTTTAAGCATCATTCATGCCACACTTAAGTCTATTTACTTAAATTCAAATATGAAGCTAAACCATATTTACTAGATTTTTTTCAATGGTAGAAACTTAATGTCATATTAAAGTCAAAATCATTAGAACGAATAATGGTAAATAATTTGATCTAAGAAATTTTTATGCACAAAAAAAAAAATCATTCATCAAACTAACTCTGTTGAGATTTCACAACATAACTTCATCGTTAAAAAAAAAATCCATCAACACCTTTTTAACAATACTTAGGTTTAACTTTTTCAAGTTAATTTACCCAAAGATTTTTGGTCCTATGTAGTTCTATACTTTTCACATCCCATAAAAAAAAATTCTACACTTGTTCTTCATCACAAAAGTTCAAATGAAGCTCTCTATGACACTATTCGTGACATTTTCAGCCTAAAAATATTCGGCTCTTTTATGTTTCACTTCAAAAATTTGAAGGATTTCCAATTCTTTTCATTATGTAAAGATAAAATCATGTTTCTATAATATATCTTTTAATGGATACATCACACAATAATATAAAAAAAAAGGTATGTTCCTTTTCTAATTTAAAGGATACCTTATCTGCATTCAATCAATAAAATACATAAAGGAAAAACTCTTAAAAAGAGTAAATATAACAAGCTAAAATATAAATAATAAGACATGTGTATCATGAGGTTAAGATTTAAAAAAAAAATAGAATTCAATTTTAGATTCTCAAATGTATCATTCTCCGTACCTAAGACACATTTAGAATGTGTATGGTAGTCTATTTCAACTAGATAAAAGATGAAATAACTAGTTAATTTTTTTTTAAGATAATTTCAACTTTGTTTGATATAATAGTTATCTTGATAATTAGATAAAATAATTTGTATTTTTTTAAATATTAACTCCACTAACTGTATTTTTTTAAATATTAACTCCACTAACTTTCAAGATTTCAGTTAATAGTTGAAAGTTATCATTTCAATTCTATTCTTGACATATTTTGATAATCTCTCATTTATTATAAAATATTATGTTTTTATATTATCATTTATTATTACATTATTTAATTAATTTATTAAATATTTTATTTAAATTATTTATGATAAATATTTAATTTTTATTGATAAAGATTTTAAAAATAAAATAATACTATTTTTATAGAAATATTATTTAAAATACATATACAAATTAAAAATAAATATTTTAAATTTCAAAACAATTATTTATATGAAAATATAATTTTTATTAAAAAAACAATCATAAATAAGTAAAAAAATAAAAAAATATATAATATATAATTATTAAAATAACCATAAATTTATTTATAAAATTTTTTAATAGAAATATATATAGATATAAAAATAAATTTAAATAATAAAATATTAAAATTTATAATTAATAAAAAATATAATACTTAAACTTTAATCTAATGATCATATTTTTATTTGTTATTTTATTTTTATTAGTTAATTTAATAATTAATTTTATCAAATATTTTTTATTTTAATTAAAAATTTAATTTTTATCTATATTTTTAATGTTTAACTAATTTTTCATCTTTCAACTAATTTATCCACTAATTTTACTAAATATATCTTTAAATTATTTATAAATATAATTGTACGTGAATAAAAAAATAGGAAAATAAAAAATAAGTTTCATGCAATAAAATTTTAAATGTTATGAATTAAACTGTCAACAAATTGATTAGGTTAAAACTCTATTTGTTTAGGTAATTCTATGTGAAAAAAGGATGAAATCATTCAAAAGGACCTAATTAAATATTTGGTTACTAAAGCAAAAACTTAAAGTGTAAAAATTATCCAATCAATGGCATAATTCATTAGTTAAATGCGAAGACTAATATTTAAAAATTAGAAATTATTTAATTAATTAACTAATTGATTACAATTTTTTTATCTACAATCTTGTTATAGATATAATGCAATTAATTGAATAAATCAAAAGACTTATCAATTAATTAGGTTTCCAAAGAGGAACTTAAAATTAATGTTTATCTACTCGATTATGTATAAAATTATATTTTAAAAAATTCATTTTGACGCAAATGATTCCTTATCTAAGTAATTAATTTAAATTAAAAATTTATTAAATTATAAGCACATCAAATCAAAAATTTATGGAGAACAGATATATCTATTTTAAAAATAACTTATATTAAAATTTCTGTAATAGTTAAAGCTTGAAAATTTTATATAAAAATCTGAAGTTTGAAAATTATTTTATTTAATAATTTTTTTAAACAATTAAATTTTATCAATTTAACTATTAAATTTATAATTTTTATTATATAAAATAACTTATAAAGTTTAAAACAAATTATACTTAATTAAATAATTTTAATTTTATGTATAATATATTTATTTTAATATATATTAATTTAAAATTATTTTTAATAAATTTTTAAATAATAAATTTTTTTTAATTTAATTATTAAGTTGATAAAATTAAATTATTCAAAAATCTAATTAATCACAATAGAGCTAATATAAATTACTGTTGGTATATAAACGTATGAAGGTAAGTGTACCTTATCGTTTTACAAAGTAAAGAGTGAGTAAGAGTATTGTCTCCAGAGGATTTGGTTTGAGTATTGAATTACTATTAGTCCACTAATTGAACTCAGTTATGGGAGTGCGTAGACAACGCAAATTGAGGTGCGTAGGCCACGCTAATAGAAAATAACAATAGTTGCAGATTCTGTCACTGGGTTGGAATTCTGTTCCAGTGTGTATAAAATACTTCAAAATAAATCCAAAACTGTGTACTACTTAATAATTGGTTTGAATATGAAGGAAATCAATTTATGGAAGGCGTTAGAGTTAAATTTCACCAAAACTTCCCCTACGTAATAGTGAATCATTATGCGTGTTCAAGACAAGATATAGTTGAAGATCGAATTCACAAATATTGATTGAAGGCGAGAATTCAAACGATCTCACAATCGCAAACCTCTATCCTTAAAGCTTTCACAATTATGTCATTAAATCTCAGTTCCAATTCAAAAACCAATTTTCCAATTGTGAAAAAGAATTTCGATTCAATCCATAAGTGGTCAAGTCATAGAAGCATTAAACAAAGAGATGAATGATCAACGTTAAAAGAAAACAATCTTGAATACATGTAACGTATCCGGATTACATAAGATCAGTCAAGGATTCATCCTTCCGTAACAGAAATCTAGTTACACATAATGATAGAAAAAGAAAACAGGGAAGAGGAAGAAGGTCTTGAGCATGAATGAAGACATGCTGCAGCTGCACTTCGTCATCAACCCTAAGGTTCCTCTTTCACCCAGAATAGAACCGGTGTCTAGAGGGACAGCGGCTCTATTCCCTACGTCTGCGTTCTGGAGATAGATCAGTGCATAGAGTGATTGATATCATGTTTTTGTTCTGTTCTGAGTTTTTTATAGTTACCGATCTATGTCGTTGCGTGTCCAACGCGGTGCAGCTGCGTTGCCAATGCGACGCGAATAACAACTTACTTCTTTCATTCTAAATCTTCATGTGCTCCATGTAAGTTCAATCGTTGCCAACGCGGAACCTGTAACAGATTGCAGAATTTAAAACTCATCATATTTATGAGAATTTATCACCTAAAATGCTCTAAAACTGTATTTTCCGGATTGTTATTCAGTTTTATATCAATTTCTCATGTTTTAATGGTGTTTTATACTACCATTACTTAAAATTACATTAAATTATGTTCCAAATAAATGTCTTAATAGACACTTATCAATTACTATTAAATAAATTCATCTATCCTCAAATTCATAATCTTTATATAATTCACTCCTCAAAGCATCTTTAATAGTACAACATTTTCAAGTTGCTCACATATCTTATAATTTTTATGCTCACATATCTTATAATTTTTATAAGGATTTTAAGAGAGGACACATACTTTTCTTATATTTTATAATTTAAATAATTATTTTTTTATTTATACAATTCTACAAATTATTAAATAGATTTCATAAATTATCCTACATTTTTATACTCTCATTAATATTTATTTTTATTTTAAGATTATTTACTTTGAGACAATAAAAATATTAGTTATATTAAAAATATAAAACAATTATTTTAAATTATTTTTAAAAGATTTATAAAAAAAATATAATCAATTTTATTAATTAAATTTTAAAAAAATTATGTAAAACAATTCTTAAACGTAATCAATGTTATTAAGTAAATTTATAAAAAATTATGTAAAAAAATACTTCCGTTTCAGCCACCTATGTTTATATAAAAGTTTTTGCTCAATTCTTTTATTGGAGTAGAAAATTATTTAAATTAAAATATTAAAAATAATATCTTAATTAAATATACCAAAAATAATTTTAAACAACTCAGTAAAATTTCTCCGAATACTCTTGGTTATTAAAATGGTAACAGCCGAAGTTATTTTATAATTATGTAAATTTAGAGAGAAAGACGCTGTTTGAGCTCAGGCACTTGTCCTCTTAGATCTGGTGAGAACAGTAGAAGACACGATTTCAATTTAGATGGCAGTATATATTGGTCCACTTTTACGATAAGCAACGGTTGCTCAGCTAGCTGACGAATTGGGTTTTTTTTTATATATATAAAATAAAAAATATGGAATTCGAATTCAGAATATCAATTAAAATACTTTAATCCTTAATCCATCAATGATAGATGAATCCTATTAACTTCATGCATCAGTATTTAAGTACTGTTTTTTAATAATAAAAGTAAAGTAAGGAACCCATCCGAGATGCTCTAAGACTTAAAATTACTTACCACGTTGAAATATCTTGGCTTGAACATCATCAAGTACTCCCATCTAATGCATGCACTAAATATTTGTGTATTTTTTGTTGTCAAAATCTTGAAACATATCCATTTACAAACTCAATAATTATTAGATATATATATATATATATATATATTAATTGATAGAAAATGATTTAATTTAATTAAAGTTTTAAATTCAAAATTTAAATATCCAATTGTGTTAAAATTTTAAAAATGTCATTTATAACAATTTTATTCGTTTTAAATAATATTATCTTAATAAAACACTTATAATTTAAAATATATAAATATTATGTAGAGGTATAAATTTTTCCGTGAAATTTACTAAAACCATGTAATTTGTGAAAAAAAAATGTGTTTTTTTTTCATGGATGTAATGTAAAATGTACTAAATTCACCGAAAAATGAGCGTCTGAAATGTCTAATTTTGCCCTAAAATTTGTTGATTTTATCATCTTATAAAATGTAGGTCTTTCTATATGCTCAGATTTCGTAGCAGCAAAATATTGATAAGGATATGTAATTTTGGCAAAAAAAGAGAATCTTCGTGGGTACTTGGATGCTGATTCATACTCAATAATCCCTATATTTATGTTTGTATCTCTTTCTGTATTGGATATGTCGTTTTCAATATTTAACACATTATTGGCTATATTAGAGGCCTTCTTTGTTGCTTGGTAGCTGATCAATCATACAAGTGGAAACATACTTTTGTTTTGAACATTTATGCGGATGGCCCCTTGTGCACAAAAACCATTTGTCTTGTTTAGACGTGTTGCCCTGCAAATAAAGGCATCCCGAATATGATATTCTTTTTTGCTATTATTTTGCTACATTGAATATTAATTTATTACAAAAATAATAATTTGATATGATACTTTATAATGGTATTCAAATAAAATTTTGTCAGATCTCAACTGACCCATGATTGAGAAAGAATAGTGTTATTTAGTCCAATTTTTAATTTAATACTTTTATTATAGTTTTTATTTATTATTAATATGAAATTTTTTATTAAAGTTGTTGCATGATATTTTTATGTTTTTATTTAATAAAATTATTTCAATTTATTATTTTATTTATCTCATATATATATATATATATATATATATATATATTTGGACTTTTCGTTATTTTAACCTTTTAATTTACTAACTTAAAAATCTTTTATAACATTAAACAATCAAAAGCATAATAAAATGTTATATGTGAATGAATAAAATATTATTGATTAATAATTAAGATATTAAACATATTTTCTATTTATGATTACTATATATAGGCTAACATAAATTTTTATTTTATTTAAAATTAACATTCTTTCTTTTCTATTTTATATAATTTTTTAAGAGAATAACTACCAAAAGTTTAAAAATAAATATTAGAAAGAAATATGAAAATTAGAAATATATATATATATATATATATATATATATAAGATAAATTACAAGTTGATGAATAAAATTAAATGAAGTAATCAAATTTTTTAAAAAAATACCAGTAGTTTAGTCTAACATTACTGGAAAATAAGTATATGTGTCATATAAGCGTACTAATATATATTTGAATTCTGAAAAAAAATATGAAAAAGAATTTATTGAAAGAAGCTTAGGCATACTTAGGTAATCTTTATAAAGTTTAGAAAAAATTATTCTTTAGAAAATATCTTTGATATATAATTCAAAAAAATCATAGTTTTTTTTTTAAATTAAAAAAGTTCTGTTTAACAATTTAGAGGGAAAATTTTATTGGTATACATAAACTTTGAATTTAATTTTAATACATTATCAATGTAAACCTTTTTATATTTTTAACTAAATAAAAATTATATTATATATAATTTTTAAACTAGTTATTATAAAACTAATTTTAATTATATAAAAATTTATATTTGAATAATAGTGTAAATAATTTTTTATTAATTTATATAAAAAATTTGCATGTCTAACAAAGTTTGATTTAATACATATAACCAAATTTAGATAGCACGAGTATTTTATTAATTTATTATTGAAACATCTATTAAGCTATTAAGCATAATAGATAATTTCAGAGTCAAAACGTTTGCTGGGCTCATGGCCTAACCATGTTCGATATAGGTCAAACTATATCTATTTATAAAATGAGTTAATTTTTAATATATTTAATTAAAAAATCAAAATTTGGATCTTTATAAAATTTTATTGAATCTCATATATTTAAATAACTAATAATAATAATATTATTAAATTTTTATTATAACATTTTGATATTATATATTTAATCTATTTAAAAATTTAAATTTATTAATTTACGTAAAATTGTAGAACTATTAATCTGTTTATACGTAAATTTATTAGTCTATTAAAAATTATATTATAAAATAAATTTTTAAATATATTTTTAAGTTAGGATTCAGAGTATTTTATTAAAGTATTTTATTTGGTTAAAAATTTAAATTATTAGTTAAAAAATTTGTTAAGATGTTTCAGTTTTATTTAAGAAAATAGCTTATTTTACATTATTTTAAATGAATTTTACATTTTTGAATTTTTAATTAAAATATTTTATTTATTTTAATTTTTAATATATTTTTATAATTTAGTTTTTTATTTATCTATTTACTGTATAAATTTAATAATATTTGATTTTTTATAATAATTTAATTTTAATAAATTTATTTTAATATTATTATAAAATATTATATTTTAAATTATTATTTTAATATATGGAATTTATTTTAATTATTATTTTATTTTACTTTACTTTATTTTATTAAAAAATATTGAATTATTTAATAAAAATTTAAAATTATAAAAATAATTATTTTTAGAAAAGTTTCATTTAAAATTTATTTATGTAAAAATTAAAAATAAATATTTTTATTTAAAATAAAATAAATTTTATATAATTAAATTTTAATATATACTTTTGTTAAATATATATATCGTATTTATAAATTTTTAATTATATTTTTATTTATCATTTTATATTTATCAATTAATTTTCCTAAAATTTTTTAATTTAATTAATGATTTATCAATTTTTAACTTTTATTTAACCTTTTCAATTTTTAAATAATTTAGTTATTAGTTTTTAACAAACACATTTAGAGTATGTGAGTATGTTTGAGAAATTATTTCAACTAACTGAAAGTTAAAATTATTAAATAAAAAATTTATTAAAATATTTTAATTTTATTTAATAAAATATTTTATTTTACTAATTACTAATTTTTTATGTTGTTACAAACAACTTTTAAAAAATTACTTCAAATAATTTTTATGTATTTCAATTTTTAGTTAAAATATTTTTTTATTTTTATCCTTAAGATGTTTGTATAATATCATCTTTTATTAATCTATTCATTTTTATATATTTAATATTATTTAATTCTTTCTAAATATATTTTTAATTTTAATTAATTTATTTTTATAATATTATAAAATATTATATTTTTAATTATTATTTTAATATATTATTTATTTTAATCATTATATTATTTATTTTATTTTATGAAAAATATTGAACTTGATCAAAAACAAAAATTATAAAATAATTACTTTTAAAAAATTAATAAATTTTAATAATGTTTTTCTAATAAATTTTATTAACAATAATGTTTGCCTAGCAAGAAAAAATTATTAAATTTTAATTCTTTAAAATTAATGTATTTAATACTATAAATATATTTCATTATATATTTTTAATAAAAAATTATTATATATAAATTTTTACTATATACCTTTGAAAACACATCACAAAAACTGTTAGAATTATTTATCTTAGAATAAGAAAGTAATGAAACTCTATTATGGTTGGGAGCTTACAAACCAAATTTTGAGGAATTAAAATAAATTTATGTTCATCCAACAAGATTTGGGATGCGTAAAATGTGATTTTGAATGTTCTTAACTATAAAACAAATAAATACAATATCAGCATATTCGGGAGAGATTGCATGGCCGCATATTAGGGATGTTTGACTTTTATGAAAAAATTCAAATCAAACACAAAAATAATATCTGATTTAATTTGGTTTGATTTAAGTGTAATTTCAAAATAAAATATAATTAAATCAATTTTTTTATAATTTGGTTTAATTTTTTATTAATTTAATTATCATTTTTGTATTATTTTTATTATCCCGTAATAAAAATTTATCTATAATAAAATTATACTATTTAATATATTCATAACATTAAAATATTATAATTCTTAAGAAAAAATTATTAAATATTATTTTTTATTATCTATCCTTAAATATAATTAGAAAATTATTTATAATTCAGGTTAAAGAATGATGATTCGGTGAGATAAAAAATAAAAAATATTTTATTAAGAGAATAAATGATAAAAAAATGCATTAATTGAAGGATAAATTTATTAAAAATAGAAAAATTATATTTAAAAATAATAAAAATATATTATAAATACGATTCAATATAATTCTTATCAATTTTAATAATAAAAATAAAAAATTAACCCGACAAAAAATACAACTTTTCAGTTTCAATTTTTCCAATTTTTGATTTAATGAGATTTTAATTTATTTTTTTTATCAATTGGAAGACAGCTTTAATTCAATTTTCAACATCATAATTTGAAGCAAACGAAGACAATTATCAAAACAAAGGAGTGGAGAAAAAACGAGTGGAAAGAGGCACGAGATAACCATGTGTCACCGTGAGCTAGATTGGCTCGCAAATTTGGACTTTTTAATTGTTTTTTTGTTTTTGGTCAATTTTTAATTGTTGACTACCGCCCTTACAGTTACCCGCCCACTCAATCAATCAGTCGTGACCCGCACAGCATTTAGTTATATATGGCATCTCACTTTCAATACAAAGCTACTACTACTGACTCTTTAATTTTGTCCCCAGTAGATGCAGTTTAATTTTTTTAGATTTGTGTCTGAAATATTGGATAGTTGAATTGTCTTGTAATTTTGATTTTTTATATAAATATTTAGATAAATTAAATTTTAAAATTTAAAATATTTATAATTATCTATTAATAATCTTTTATTAGTAATAAAATTTAAACTTGTATTCTTTTAAAATAAAATTCAATCTTAATCAAATCCACCAATTTATCTTTTCTTGTAATTTTAAATTTGAGATTTTGTTCCTGCCCAATTAATTTAACATTTAGCACCATGGTTTGGATTGAAATTTTAATTTTATTAGGATTTAAAAATAAATACTATTGTAAAATAGTCTGTTCATTTTTTTTGAAAAAATTATTATTATTTGTAAATAAATTAATTGATACAATGATAAAACTCAGTATTTGTAAAGATTTTATTCTGTTTAATAAGTAATAATGTTTTTTTACTACAACATAAAAGAGTATAATAGTCTAAGAATTGTGACGAAATGAGAGAAGTATATTTATACTTAGGAAGTATATAGTATATCTTAGGAAGTATCTTATATATTAAAATAAAGTTTTTTATATATATCTATGAAATCATGTAATATATATATATATATATATATATATATATATATATGTGCGCATATGTTTAATCAAGTTTTTAAGCTTTGATTTTGATTTTTATTTAAAATTGAGTTTTAATTCCTATCTTCTTATTATAATTTTGATTTCTCACTGTATAAAAATTATTGATTTTATTTTTATCATTAATTTTTTTATAAGTTTAGTCTAAAAATTTAGTATATATAATTTATTTATTTATTTACATTTCAATTTATTAGGAGATTCATTCGTTCATAAAATATTAAGTAATATATTTGATAATAAATGTATTATTTTTATGGACATTTTGTTCATATATTATTTCTAGTACTTTTGAGAGAAAAAATTAAAATAAAATTTAAGTAATGTAAAATAGTATATGGCAATGCCTTTTGAAGACTAAGAATACATAGATATAACTTTTAGTAGTTAAAATTATATATTTAATTGAATAATATTATAAATTAATAATGATTTTTAAAATTAAATATTAAAATAATTTTTTACAAGATAAATAATTAAAATTATAAATAAGAACATCAAATTAAAATAAAAAATAAAAACTATTAATTTAAAATTATTTAATATAATATTAAATTTTTTAAAATATATTATAAATTTGATATATAATAAAATCATCAATTTAACAGTTATATTGATAAAAAAAATTGTTGAGCTAAATAATTTTAACATAGTCTAAAAATAAGCTGAATATATATATATATATATATATATATATATATTATCTCTTTTTAAATACATAATAGAAAATTGATAAATAAATAAATTTTTAATATATACTTAAATATATATAATAAAAAAATTAATAATAATAAATTTTTATTTAAAAATTATAACATTTAATATTATTAATATATTAAATGATCTAATTTTTAATAAAAAACTATAATATATAAATTTTAATTGGAATATTTTTTATATATATTATAAAAAAATATAAATAAATATAAGTTGTGTACATTATAAAAAATTCAAATTTCAAAAAATTTAAAAATAATTTGACCGTATAATTATCTGAGACTTGATAAAGATAAAAAAAAATAATACTAAAGTTTTAAAAGGTATTAAAGTTAAGATTTGAGAAAGAAACAAAAATTTAATTTGAAATAAAAAATTTAAATAATAAATAATTTGAGAATTGATAAATAAATGATAACTTTCAAGTTACAAGAAATAGAAATTTTAATAACAATGTTTATACGCGTAACAGCAATGGCTTGGATTTAAAATATACGTATTAATATTAATAAAAAATTAAAATTACATATTAGGTTAATTTTGGATTAGATTGATATTTTCGACTTTTTTTAAAATAATTGATGATTATATATTTTTTAATTTATTTATTTTATTGTATTTCATTCATATTAATAGTTGATCATTTTTATATGTAACTAGTTGATTAACTTATTTATAACCATTTAAGATAAGATAAATTATATTTACATCCCATGTGTTTTAACAAAATTCTGTATAATATTTCTATTTTTTTATCATTATAGAAATCACTCATTAAGTAACATTGCTTGGTTACAATATTAACATATTTTGTGAAAATAAAATTATCCTTTTATTAAGATATCATGTATAATTATGTTAAAATATAAAAGATATAAATGTAATGATTTCTGCTGCCTATTTACTAGAACAAGAGAGATGCAGTAGAGAAGTAAGGAATGTGAAAGTTCAATTAAAGAATGTTTGGAAGCAGAGAGAGAGGTGGATGAATGGTTTAGAAGAAAATAGGTGTGGTTAGTTACGCGTTAAGATCGACTCTCCAACATTTTTATGTATTTTTTATTTCTATTTATTTATTTTTCAACTTCCAAAAATTTCACAATGTGTAAGGAGTTTGTCTCCCATTTTTTTATAATAATCAAACTTAGTTCATATATGAAATCAACACTATAAAAACCATTTACTATATGCTACTTTGTCTTTCTTATAATACTGTTTAGTTTATCTCATGTTGAATAATTGTTTCATTAAAACATTTTAACTGTTTTTTTGTTCATTTGACACAGGTTCAAGGATTGGATTATAATAACATGTGAAGGTTATTTTTTGTACATTTTTTAAAATGTATCTTGGTTTAAAAGAAATCATCTTCTCTATTTATGGGTAATATGATTTTTCTTGAATATTAACTAATATAAAAAGGTTAAAAAAAATAAAATTCAATAATAACTTTATATATTTATATGAAGTCATGTTATATTTGACAATCTTTTGTTAGTATATATTGATGTGAAAAAGAAAAATTATTTATACAAATATCTAGATTGCTTGAGATGAGATTAGCCTTTTAAATTTCCAAAGATTTTCATGTATTTGATGTCATAAAAGCTGAAAATATAGATATTTTTGGAAGAAAAATTCATTAAATGATATATGCAACTCATATGTTCACTTTTTTTTTTATATCTTTATTAACAACGTTAAAATATAAAAAAACAAAGGATGTAACTAGTCCCAAATAATTAACAGAATCTCTACGTAAGTGTGAAAGGTAAATTAACATAATTATAAAATAGAAAAATTAAAATTTTATAAATGATCTATCTTTAGTCATTAATCTTTAATCTATTATTCAATTAATATTTTTTCAATATTTCACGTTATTCTTACTTCTTGTTCAAATGTATTATATGAAATCGTTACGATTGGTTTAATAATAAAAGTTAAAAATTAGAATAATTTTACATAAAATTTAGGTTAAAATATCATATTTTTTATAATTATACCAAAAAAATATTTTACATCATAAAATTATATATTTAATTTAAAATTAGATTGTTTACTAATATTTAATATATAAGAATTACCTTTATATAAAATAATAAATAATAATTATAATTAAAAATTAAATTAAATAATTTTAAATTTTAATTTAAATAAAATCAGCATTCTAATCTCAATTCATAAATATCTTAATTAAATACTCATATCTTCACTTAATTTGTTTGCCTTAATTTTTTTTTTAAATTATCCCTTTCATATATTTTAATTAATCACTTCATCATTTTTTCATAATTTAGGTAGTTTCAATAACATAAGTTTGAAAAATTAAGTAATGATCATTTGCTACTTATATTATTTATGTGATATAATACATTTACCTTTAAAATGTTGTTCTTTTTATAGGTAGAAGATAACAATTCTTTTTTTTTTTAATAAATATTATTTTAAAATTTTATTAAAATATATGATAGTTGAAGATTTTTTAAGTTAAATATATTTTTATTTTTTTAAATAACTTAAATTTGAATTTTATCTTTTAATTTTAAAATATTTAATTTAAATTTTTAATTTATAAAATATTTTAAATATAATTTTTAATATTAATTTAAGTTATAGTAAATTAAAATAAATTAACCATAATATTTTTAAAAATATTTAAAATATAATTAATTTAATTTAATTTAATCTACTTTAAATTAACATCATAAATCATTGTCATAACCGTAATTACGACGAGACGACGGACTCGCTAAATTTTGAAAATGAATTTTGTTTTGATGTGTGGAGCCGCCACCAAATTTTATTTTTTGAGGGAAAACATTTGGAAAAAACCCTAACTCAAGGATGAGATTCGAAGTTCGGGAGTCGGTTACGAGTAGGGAAGGTGTTAGGCACCCCACTCGCCTGTTCCAAGGAACAGTACCCTTAAATTGAGTGTGTGATTATTTGAAAATAGTTTGATCCCTTAATTAATTTGGAAATAAATAGGTTGAGGGAGGTTAGCCTGACAGGACTTGATCCTGCTCCTACGTATTCCCCGGTGCAATGGGAAATTCAAGGCTTACGTAGTTCTGGTTTGATTTGATTCGAAGGCTTGACCTTCAAAAGTGTTTAAAAGAGTGTTTGAAAGGTACTCGAAGGCTTGACCTTCGGAGCTACTTGGAAAGTAATATTCGAAAACGGCTTGATTATTTTGAAAGAGAAGGGCAATCCCCATCCACATATGCACAGGGCCCAAGACAACTACGGCTGCACTTGGACCCATACGAATGTCTAAACAACAAACAGCAGAAAAAAGCTACCAGTTCGTGCTTAGAGCTCGTCGCGTGAGATTAAGAATCGCAAAACAAGATTTTTATATTGAAAATCGATGAATAAAATGAGCAAGGTTTTTATTTTGTAAAAAGGAAAGGCAACCCTAATCCACATATGCACAAGGCCCAAGACAACTACGGCTGCACTTCGACCTATGCGAATCTCTAAACAACGAACAGCAGAAAAAGCTACCAGTTCGTGCTTAGAGTTCGTCGCGTGAGATTCAGAATTGTAAAACAAGATTTTTATTTTTTGAAAATCGATAAAAAGGGCAAGTCACAAGTAAATATTTTGAAATTTTGGAGGAATCTATCAACTAAGGAATGTTATGTTTCATGGATTATTTAGGGATTTTGGATTTTTTTATGAATTATTTAGGAATTATAGAATTTTTTTTGGAATTTTTGAATTTTTTATCAATTTCTGGAATTTTTAAATTTTTTATTAATTTCTGCAATTTTTGAAATTTTTATTGATTTCTTAATTTTTGGAATTTTTATTAATTTTTGGAATTTTTGGAATTTTTTATTAATTTCTGGAATTTTTGAAATTTTTTATTAATTTCTGGAATTTTTGAATTTTTTATTAATTTCTGGAAATTTTGAAATTTTTTATTAACTTTTTTGAAATTTTGAATTTTTTTATTAATTTCTGGAATTTTTGAATTTTTTATTAATTTTTGGAGATTTTGAAATTTTTTATTAATTTCTGAAATTTTTGAATTTTTTATTAATTTCTGAAAATTTAAAATTTTTTTATTAATTTCTTAATTTCTAGAATTTTTATTAATTTTCACCTAACAATTTCACAAAATAATTTGATAATCGTATACCATAGCAACATACGGCTAAACCAAATCACTTCCAATTAAAATTTCCACAATGTTCCTGTTTATATATACTTTTATCTTCCTTTCTTTTATCTTAATATATTATAAAAGTGATTAATCTATGTAGAAAAGTTATTTGGCGTTTGTTTATATTTTAAATTGAGGGTTGATAAATTTTTTATTTTAAAAAAAAGTGATTATAAATGGAGGTGTTGTCGCATCTTTCATTGGGTTGTTTCGTGACTCATTGTGGGTGGAACTCAACCATGGAGGATTTGGCTTCTGGGGTTCCTATGGTGGGATTTCCGCAATGGACAAACCAGATGAAGAATGCAAAGCTGTTAGAGGATTTATGGAAGGCAGGGGTGAGGTTAGATGATAAAGTGAATGAGGAAGGAATGTTGGAAGATGAGGAAATTAGGATGTGTTTGGAATTGGTGATGGGGAGAGGAATTGAGAAAGAATGCAAACAGGTGGAAGTCTTTGGCCTGGAAAGCTGTGGAGGAAGGAGGCTCCCCAGCCACCTATATGAGAACTTTTCTGGATGACCTTGGAAAATAAGGCCTTTTTTGGATGATTTACTAAATGCATCTTTGAGATTAATCAACATCCTTCTCAATTTTCCAATTCTTAATAATAATATACCATTTGAAATAACTCGCATATACCCGCAGGGGAACCATCAAGATTGCTCAGGTTTTCCAACAATCGCGTTTCCTCACCTAGCCATTAATTTAGTGCCATGCGGTTCTGTGCTAGGCTAATGGTATTACAGTAAATGCATGCGTGTTTCAATTCTGCTTCTAAGGCGGAACAGGCCTTTTGTCATGTGTTAACAGATTCACCATGAACCATGCAAGAATGCAAACAAATCGATTTGAATATACTTATGTGATGCATATGACCAAGAAAGTAATTCTCAAATTCAGTAACAATTAGCGAGCAGATACCAAATTTCAATTTTCTAGATCTAATCCGGATACTTCAGAACTCGCGATGAACGATCGGAGTTTTAGATTTCTATTCTATCTTTGCATGAATTCGATTTCAATTGATTATTCCACCAATCAGACATAGATCTGCGAGATAAGTTGCATGCCAGGAGTTCTGAGCTTACCTGGTAATTGAGAACGAAAGGCATGAACTCCTGCAAAGAATCGAATCTGCTCCGACTTTCTTGCTTCGACAGAGAACTCCGCTTCAAGAAAAGGACTCCCTCCCCTCAATTTCTGAAGGATTTCTCTTTTTATACCTTGGGCCTTTTTCAACCTCCCGCCCTTTTTTCAAATTCGTTTTCTCTTATTTATGTTTACTTTTTCTTCATTTTCTGTTTTTGTTGTTTTTTATTACTTTTTGTTTTGGTCATTATCAATTATCCTTTTTGTTATTAATTTATCTTTCTGTTTTCAATTTTTGTTTTTATTAATTCTGTTTTTATCTTCTTTTCTTTTTTTTTGTATTTTTTAATTTTTATCTTATTTTCCAGATTTTAATTTTTATATATTTTTTTTATTTTTTAGATTTTAATATTTTTAATATTTTTATTAGCTTTTCAAATCAGAATTTTATTAATTTAAAATTCTGATTTTTTTTAATTTTAATTAATAATTTTTAATTTTTCTTTTTTTCTTTTTTTCCTAGCTTTTTCTTTTCTTTCCTTCCATTTTCTGATTTTGATTTATATTTTATTATTGTCTGTTTCCCTGTTTGTCTGTTTATTCTGTTTTCTGTTTTTATTTTTATGTTCAGTTTTTTTTTATTAATTTTGCTAATTGGGGGGCCTCGGACATAATTGGGTGTTTACAATTTGCCCCTCTTTACTCATTTTCCTACCCGATAATGTGAGAAATGATTCTCTAAATTATCGAGGTAGGAAATGAGTAAAGACATGAACACCTTATGTCCGAGGCGATTTTTGAAGAAATCCGAGCAGCACCAGAAGCCTTGAGCTAAAAGTGGACCCCCCGGGTGCCGGAGGAGCGGTGGTTGAATGACTTTACCGACTTCGTGTGCCGATAGGGTATAAATATACAAAGCTAGATGGCATAACCTAAGTAAGCTGAAATGAATGAAGGCTTGTTAGGAAATGCGTGGAATGCAATGGGATTGCTTGTTAGGACAAGCAAAATGAAATGAAAATAGCCTGTTAAAATGGGCAAAGTAGAAGAGAATGGCCTTCTAAGACAAGCTCAGTGGAGTGGAAAGGGCCTGTTTGAGGCAAGGAAGCGTGCAAGAACTAAAAAGTAAGGTATGTACAAGGTGGCCTGACACTATAGGCCGGAGTGCAGAAAAGAAAACTTGAATGTGCAGAAAGGGAAACTTGATGATGGCCTGACACTATAGGACGTGATGCAGAAAACTAAACCATGAGGCCTGACAACATAGG
The DNA here is from genome assembly GCA_037954105.1 of Canavalia gladiata. Classification (NCBI taxonomy): domain Eukaryota; kingdom Viridiplantae; phylum Streptophyta; class Magnoliopsida; order Fabales; family Fabaceae; genus Canavalia; species Canavalia gladiata. The sequence goes on from CM075658.1 coordinate 72,892,833, forward strand.
CCATGATGCAGAAATGTAAACTTGATGGCGGCCTAACACTATAGGCCATGATGCAGAAATTTAAACTTGATGGTGGCCTGACAACATAGGCCATAATGTAGAAGTTTAAACTTGATGGGAATCCCGTTGTTGACGGAAAAATGCAAATGAAATCCTGCTGTTGCCAGGATGAATGCAAACCTGCTTGACAGGTGAACAGAAATTAAACATGTTTGAAGTCCTGTTGTTGACAGGAGAATGCAAATGAGGTCCCGCTGTTGCCGGGAAGATGCAAATGAAATCCTGCTGTTGCCAGGATAAATGCAAACCTGCTTGACAGGTGGACAGAAAAATTAAACGTGCTTGAAGTCCTGTTGTTGACAGGAGAATGCAAATGAGATCCCGCTGTTGCCGGGAAGAATGCAAATGAAATCCTGCTGTTGCCAGGATAAATGCAAACCTGCTTCACAGGTGGGCAGAAAATTAAACATGCTTGAAGTCCTGTTGTTGACAGGAGAATGCAAATGGGATCCCGCTGTTGCCGGGAAGAATGCAAATGAAATCCTGCTGTTGCCAGGATAAATGCAAACCTTCTTGACAGATGGGCAGAAAATTAAACATGCTTGAAGTCCTGTTGTTGACAGGAGAATGCAAATGAGGTCCCGCTGTTGCCGGGAATATGCAAATGAAATCCTGCTGTTGCCAGGATAAATGCAAACCTGCTTGACAGGTGACAGAAAATTAAACATGCCTGAAGTCCTGTTGTTGACAGGAGAATGCAAATGGGATCCCGCTGTTGCCGGGAAGAATGCAAATAAAATCCTGCTGTTGTCAGGATAAATGCAAACCTGCTTGACAGGTGGGCAGAAAATTAAACATGCTTGAATTCCTGTTGTTGACAGGAGAATGCAAATGGGGTCCCGCTGTTGCTGGGAAGATGCAATTGATGACATCCTGCTGTTGCCAGGATAAATGCAAACCTGCTTGACAGGTGACAGAAAAATAGACATGCTTGAAGTCCTGTTGTTGACAGGAGAGATGCAAGCCTGGTAGAGAGGCAAAGGGGAATGAAAGAAGTCTGTTAAGATAGGTAAAATGAATGACGAAAACTATCTTGCTAAGACAGGATGAATGTAGATGGACTCTTGATAAAAAAAAAAATAAACCTGCTAGACAGGTTAAAGGAAAGATAAAAGTCTGTTAAGACAGGCAAAAACAAAAAGATCCTGTTGTTGACAGGAAAGATGCAAGCCTGGTAGAGAGGCAAAGGAGAATGAAAGAAGTCTGTTAAGATAGGTAAAATGAATGACGAAAACTATCTTGCTAAGACAGGATGAATGTAGATGGACTCTTGATAAAAAAAATAAGCCTGCTAGACAGGCAAAAGGAAAGATAAAAGTCTGTTAAGACAGGCAAAAACAAAAAGATCCTGTTGTTGACAGGAAAGATGCAAGCCTGGTAGAGAGGCAAAGGAGAATGAAAGATCTATACTAACTTGAAAGAATGGCCTGTTAGGGCAGGCAAATCATGAATGACCTGTTAATAGAGGCAAAGGAAAAAAGACAAGAATCTATTAGGATAAGTATCAAAGGAAAGCCCTGTTGTTGACAGGACAGAAATGAGCCTGTTAAGACAGGCGGGAATCATGCGGAGGTCCTGTCATAACCGTAATTACGACGAGACGACGGACTCGCTAAATTTTGAAATGAATTTTAATTTGATTGTGGAGCCGCCACCAAATTTTATTTTTGAGGGAAAACATTTGGAAAAACCCTAACTCAAGGATGAGATTCGAAGTTCGGGAGTCGGTTACGAGTAGGGAAGGTGTTAGGCACCCCACTCGCCTGTTCCAAGGAACAGTACCCTTAAATTGAGTGTGTGATTATTTGAAAATAGTTTGATCCCTTAAAATAGAATAGAAAATAAATAGGTTTATAGAAGATAGCCTGACAGGACTTGATCCTGCTCCTACGTATTCCCTGGTGCAATGGGAAACTCAAGGCTACGTAGTTCTGGTTAAGAGACTTGATCTCTTAGAGAAAAAGGGGTAATCTAGAAAGGAGTAACCTTAGGTAAAAGCTTTAAAGCAATTTTTCTTAAAAATACAGAATTCCGGGAAACAGACGTGCTTGCGTAATTCAAATCGTCGTAAGCCGTATTTGAATTAGCACGAATTAAAATACGCAACAGTAGAGAATGCTACTTGCCCGTATTAGAACCCGTTTGCACAATCTGAGAAAAATAAAATAAAAACAGACGTTTTGGAAAACAGAAGAATTTTAGAAAAACAGACGCGCTTGCATAATCCAAATCGTCGTAAGCCGCATTTGAATTAGCACGAATTGAAATACGCAACAGTAGAGAATGCTACTTGCCCGTATTAGAACCCGTTTGCACAATCTGAGAAAAATAAAATAAAAACAGACGTTTTGGAAAACAGAAGAATTTTAGAAAAACAGACGTGCTTGCATAGTCCAAATCGTCGTAAGCCGTATTTGAATTAGCACGAATTGAAATACGCAACAGTAGAGAATGCTACTTGCCCGTATTTGAACCCGTTTGCACGATCTGAGAAAAATAAAATAAAAACAGACGTTTTGGAAAACAGAAGAATTTTAGAAAAACAGACATGCTTGCATAATCCAAATCGTCGTAAGCCGTATTTGAATTAGCACGAATTGAAATACGCAACAGTAGAGAATGCTACTTGCCCGTATTAGAACCCGTTTGCACAATCTGAGAAAAATAAAAAAAAAAAAAAAAAAAAAAAACAGACGTTTTGGAAAACAGAAGAATTTTAGAAAAAACAGACGTGCTTGCATAATCCAAATCGTCGCAAGCCGTATTTGAACTAGCACGAATTAAAATACGCGACAGTAGAGAATGCTACTTGCCCGTATTAGAACCCGTTTGCACAATATGAGAAAAAGAAAAATAAAAAAAAAAATAGAAGTTTTGGGAAACAGAAGAATTTTTAAAAAAAAACGGACGTTAGGATAGTTTGCGAAATTCAAAGTGAAGCCAATACTTAGTGAAAACCAGTAAAGTCAAATGGTGAACAATTTACTCTTGTTTAAGTTGCACCACTCTTTCACAAGAATTTTCCTTAGCATATTACGTTCGAAAGCTGGACAAACCTTCCCATGTACTTAAAGACTTAATCAATCAAGGGCGGGTCGTAATGGACCAGTTTCTGTGGCTGTCCTAAGAGTAATCCATTTTCTATGCTGGCTAAGGAATAGCATACTGAAACTTGTGACTGAATGTCCTTCACTTGCCTAAGAATGTACAGGGTGATAGAGATCCGTAGTTTGCATCACTCTTTCAACATAGTGTAATTTCTGTTTTCTTAGGAAATTTAATTTTTGCAATGAATCTGCTGCTGAGACGGGTTTAGTGACTAGGGGCTCTCATGCAAAGATAAATGACAATAGATTTTTAGCCTAAGCCTACTACCGCTAACTATATGATGAACTAGTCTTAATAGACTCAAGACTGGGTTCCTGTTAACTAGATCCTGTCTTTTGCAAATTATCAAGCTTCAGGTTTCACCAATTCATTTGACCCTTTTGGCTTAAAATAAAAAGACTGGGAACTGGAACTGCATCCAGTGGTACTACAGCCAACCTGCATTCCTCTATTTACAGTCTCAACTTGGCCTAAACTATACCAGCTCATTGTCTTAAGCTACTGTCCTACCTTAATTGACAGAACCCAGTTCAAGCTAAAGTCATGTATTTAATCTGGTCCATGGAACTTGTGACTTGCAGAACATATTCCCAATTCTAGACTCAATTCCCATAAACACAGAGATCAGTCCCATGAGATTTACTTGCTGGATATAATTCTGATCAAAATTCTACCAATTCTCCTATTTAAATCTTTAAACCAATGTAGTACAGTTTTGAAAGACTCCCTTTCAATACCTCTCCTAGTATCCTTCTCCCCTAGGATTCGGGACCCTGGCCTTTTAATTGCCCAAAAGTTTTCTTCCCTGGCCATAAAGTCAGGGAAATGATAGATTTGAATCCAAACTAAGTTCTAGACTTCTGCTGCCAGGTGTTAAAACATATGGAGCATAAGGTGTTCACAAGTTTATAGCTAGATTAAATCACGACACCAACCTATAGTCCAGGAATAAGACTTTACAATTCCTCACCACTGCATGAGGCTTTAAGACCTATTACATGACTTCCAGAAACAAGGCTTGCATCTAGTACAAAAATGAGCATGGTGTTAAGTTCCCCTGGAATCCTTAAAAACCGCAAGCAGAATTTCAAGCTCAGCATGTCATCACTTTAGACTTAATTCATGGCTGCTAAGACGAATCACTGATAGTTTCTTAGGAAAACAGTACTAGGAGACCCTGACAAGGTGGTGACTGGGTTCAAAATCCTTATATCAGTCTATACCTAACCTTTGAGCTAACCGATCATGTAAATTCCTGTTAATGAACTGGGCTTGGCCTAGAACCTGCCACAGCAACACTAAGTCAGGAGGCAACAAGACATGAGGCACCTATAAGTTCATACTGACCCTAACTCACCATATTCCCTACAGACCAAACCAGACAAGTCAGCAGCTATCCGGGGTTCAAGAGTATTGAGGCCTAATTACTAAGCCTGAACTTTAATAGCCAAGGATGTCCTGAGGAGTCAGATTAGTATCTTTAATTTTAAAGCCACTGCCCATAATGTCCCAAGTCTGTGTTTATTGCTGACCTATGGCCTATTTTGTTAACCAAAGGACACTACTTGTAGTGCCTCATGTGGGATTTGCTGCTATACCAATTTTGGGCTAGCCAAATCTGGTTGTGTAGAGGGATGAGAATTAGGGACTGATACAATGACCCTGTGTAAGGATAACACCCAGATCTATCTCAAGCCAAATGTCACTATTACATCTAGGCTTTATCTTGACAAGAACTCCCTTTTAGATCAATTTCTGCTTTACTTAGGTCCTGCATCAAACATGGCCTAAAGTTCAAATGCATGAGCTGCTCCTAGTTTGGCTAGGTATTTCCCACGAACCAAATATGTGTAACAAATCTAAAACTCAACAGAGGTTAAAACATGATTTTGTTGTCCACTAGGCTCAAAATTTCATCAACTAACTTCTCATATCAGAACTGAAACCTGTTCAGGGAACCTGAGACCAAGCCAGATTTCTAATCTTTTGGTCTGTTGAGAAATCCAAATCTAAATCCCTACATCCTAAATAAATATCAGCTTATTGGCAAACTAAAGTCTGATTGGCTAGCCGAAATGATGTTAGACTTCAACCTGTTTTACGAAGTCTTAAACTTCACAACATATGCTTAGTAGGTTAACAAACATCAGGTTTTCCAGTCCAACTATGTCTACCTATCCTATCATATCTAGGTGATCTGCCAGAACCTCCTCTTAATTGGTGTTCCATCAATTTCAGATCCTATTAGCCTGATGTAAGTCATGTGCTTGACTAGTTCCTGACCTGGTTACTCTAATACAGAACCTGCAGTGGGCTATATTTTACCCTATATACCTGGTTCCCTCCCTGTTGGTTCAGCATGACAGATATCCATCTGCAAGGGCTTGCTTCAACCAGTCTAGCTCATGCTCTCAATCAAGGACAGGTTGCAGTGAACCTGTTTCTGTGGCTAGCCTAGGGATTATCTATTTTCTGCACTGGTCAGGTGTCCCAACAAATCTGGATATTCCATTAAGAATGACCTAAGTGTCTAGGCGTGCCAAAAACTAGGAATATTAAGGCACTGAATTAAGGCCCCCAAATTCACTTTGACTCTTATTATCCCCCGAACCTTTTCCTGTAATCTGCTTGAGAGTATCAAGGGTGAGCTAGGATTGCCTGGAGCAAGGAATTCTGTCATTGAGTCTAATCTGGCCTAGGATCTGCTAAAATAATGCAGAGCCCAAAAGGTTAATAGGATATCAGGCCATTGTCAATTTAACTAACCCAGGATCAGGCTTGAGAAATCTTTACTAAATTAGGAGTCCCTAGTCCTTACTCTTTGCATTTCCTACGGCTAACCAGAATATTTATCAGCAATCTAGGGCGCTGCAAGCGTGATTTATAAAACAATCTACAAGGTTCCTAACCTATAGCTACTGTTACTGCTGAGAATCTATTAGAGAATTTACAGGCTGAATGCTAATCTCTACAGAATTTCACAGGTTAAAAGGTAAGGGATATGGGCAATGATACTAACCTGATTAGAGGGACAGGCAGGGAATTTCTATGCAGCTTAGAAACTCCGAGACCTGTTACTATATTTCACTGATTTGCTTAAATTGGACTATGGTACCCTGAGATCTGAGCCATTAACCTACTGGATTTGTCAATTGGAAAGGCTAATATACCCCCCTTCTATGGCTGGAATTACCATCACATCCACAGAGTTTTAACACCTATCTGTGGCATCTTTGTCCTGACCTATTTAAACCAATCCAAATTTTAACAATCATAGGCATACAGGGCAAGTTAAACATTACCTTTAGTGTGTACCTACGTTCTGTCTTGGCTAACTGGGCACAGAATCTGCATAAACAGATTTTTGGGCGTTACAGGTCTCCCTACCTGCTACTAGTACACCTATCCTATGGTGGAGCATGCCACCTTAGCAGGTTCAAAGGATAGTAACCATTTTGCTTATTAAGATCTCAATTCTATGCTTTGGATTGGGGAGTGTGGTAAGCAGACCAAGAACTATGCCTCAGGCTCAAGAAGCAACAACCTAACTCTATTTTCAGATTGGTTGAGTCTTTTGACTCTGGTCTACAACAGTGCTTTGACAATTTATGCTTCTTACTCAGTTAGCTTATTAACTGTCAAGAAAACTTCGGCTGCAGATTCTGATTGATCCAATGTGTCAAAGTTTCAGGTAGTTACTTAGAATTTCAAGTGAACAACTGAACTTCTTGATGCAAGGTCACTACATTTTATTTTCCTAAGCTACACATCACCAATAACATGCTTCAGATTAGAATCTGAGAGTCAAAGCATGAAGATGGATGGATTGTGTTCTTACAGACTCCAAGTGTAACATCAGTAGCCTAATGAAGTGTCTATATTTTCAGGTCAGAGCACATGGCTGCCATGGCAGGTTACATAAACAGATTTGGCTGAAAGTTTCATGGATCAGAACCAGCAAAGTATACACCTGGTTGGTTCTCAACATCAATTTAAGGACTGGCATGCTAAATAAGAACCAGTTTATTTCTAAACCGAAATTTGATTGGTTAGCCAAGATGATGTTAGACTTCAATCTGCTTTATGAAATCTTGGACTTCTGATCATATGCTTAGTAGGTTCCTTATCAAGATAGACTCCAGGTTTTCAAGTCCAGTTAGAACTATCTATCCTGACATACCTAAGTAATCCCACAGGACCTGACAGGAATAGAAATCCTGCAGTATGCACAACAGGCCTTATCCCTGTGAACCTGATTGTCGATTTAAACTAATATCCTGTCATAACCGTTGACTCTTCTTGGCCTAGCTCACCTCAAGCTCCTAGACTTTCCTAATGCATCTGCTTTGGAAACTATAGGGAATTGGCTGCTTATGGACTATGGCCATGTTTTGTGGATAATCAAACATTGTTTAGGATTCCTTGACAGTTGTTCTTCATTGATTTGGCCAGACTGCCAAGGCCAGGTTCTTAAGTCCTGGTTCTGTTTTCTGCGGTACTGATGTTAATTCATGCCATAAGGTGATAAATCCCAAGAACATTCTCAGACCTGAACCATACCTCCAATTTGGAATCAAAAGTGTAGGCACCTTATGATAATCAAGGAAAAGGTTTCTAAACCTGTATCAGATACCTGACCTGGTTTGGTTTCAGTGACTCAAGGTTGGAACCTTAGTGGCTTGCTGTCCTAGACTTGGACAAGGATCATGAGTTTGGATCTGTGCCTAACTGGATCAGAACCTGGTTAGTCAACCCAGCTGACCCACACCTAAATGATTCGACACAAGGTCTGTATCTTAGCTGAAATTTCTGCAGCAAGAGTAGAAGGCCTTGTTTCTACGAATCTAATTTCTTTGCTTAACATATCAAGTATCTATTAACCAAGCTTTGGCTTTCTTTGGCCCAGCTTAACTCAGGCTCCTAGGCTGATATACACTTGATCTTACAAGTATAAACTGCTGATATAACAAAAATCTCCATGGATGACTCAATGCTTGGTCTGAGATCGGTTACAGCACCATGAAAATAAGGTTCTCATTTCCTAAAGTCAAACTACATCTGACTATTGAACAATTATTGACTATACAAGCAGATTAATTCCAAGATTTTTGCAGAGATAAGAAGCTTCCTGATGTATTTCAGGAGCTGAATCTTTTAAGTCAAAAAAGAAACCACAGCAATTTAAATGCACAAAGCAATTTTCATTGATTTTTCAAGAACTTTGACCTTATTCCAACATAGAGGCCCTAATTAACACATGCAATTTAACTAACAATTCTGAATCGAAGATTAAAATAGACATTGCAATCATTTAGACATTTTATTCCTTACAGATTCCACACACTCAAGGCTTAAGCATAATGTAGAGAGGACAGAAGAATAAAATTGCACAGATATGAGAGAAACGGGAAATGAGAAATACGAGCCTAACCTGGAAGCGTTGAATAGAGAATAGAGGAGACTTCTGTAATTCTGCTAAGAGAATCAGGGAGGAGCTGAGGAAGGCAGAGAGCGGAAGTTGAATCCTCCTTCGTAGGTGGAGGCAATCCGGAAGAGTATAGAGCAATTGGGAAAGGATCCTCCCCGGGAAATTCAGTGAGCTAAGAGAGATTTTCCAAGACCAGAGAGAGAACTTGGAGTATCAGAGTACAAACCAACAAAATTCCAGAGAGCCAAAAATTTCGAAAATCGAACCTCCTCCTTCCTTTTCCCTCCAAATTCCCTTTATACCCCTAACTTAACCATGGTCTCTTAACTCTATGGAAGTTAGTTTCTAACCCTAGCCTAACTAACTCTATAACTAACTCCTAACTAACCTAACTGAATTTTGTTTATTTTCTTCAACTCTCTTTATCTATTATCTACTTGCTTACTTATTTAATTTTGCAACTTCTTCTCCTTTCTTTTAACCATTTGAGCTCTCATTTTTTAAGTTATTTTGATTAATTAAGGGAGATTTATATCCGGACAAAAATTGGTGCTCACAGTCTGCCCCTCTTTACCAAGTTTTTACTAGATAATGCGAGAATGCTTCTTGTATTATCGAAGTAAGAAATGAGTAAAGACGTGAGCCAATTTTGTCCGGCCTCAGTAAATAAACGGAAATCAAGACATGTGGATAAACATACAGGACCCTATGTGATAGGCCAAAATGCAGAAAATTAAAATGCAGTGCCTGATGTGATAGGCTTGAAACAGAAATTTAAACATGAGGGGCATGATGTGATAGGGCAAAAGGCAAGAAATTAAAATGCAGCGCCTGATGTGTTAGGCTTGGGACAGAAATTTAGACATGAGAGGCCTGATGTGATAGGCCAAAATGCAGGAAATTAAAATGCAGTGCCTGATGTGATAGGCTTGAAACAGAAATTTAAACATGAGGGGCCTGATGTGATAGGCCAAAATGCAGGAAATTAAAATGCAGTGCCTGATGTGATAGGCTTGAAACAGAAATTTAAACATGCGAGGCCTGATGTGATAGGCCAAAATGCAGGAAATTAAAATGCAGCGCCTGATGTGATAGGCTTGGAACAGAAATTTAAGCATGAGGGGCCTGATGTGATAGGCCAAAATGCAGGAAATTAAAATGCAGCGCCTGATGTGATAGGCTTGGAACAGAAATTTAAACATGAGGGGCCTGATGTGATAGGCCAAAATGCAGGAAAATAAAATGCAGCGCCTGATGTGATAGGCTTGAACAGAAATTTCAACATGAGGGGCCTGATGTGATAGGCCAAAATACAGGAAAATAAAATGCAGTGCCTGATGTGATAGGCTCGAACAGAAATTTAAACATGAGGGGCCTGATGTGATAGGCCAAAATGCAGGAAATTAAAATGCAGTGCCTGATGTGATAGGCTTGAACAGAAATTTAAACATGAGGGGCCTGATGTGATAGGCCAAAATGCAGGAAACTAAAATGCAGCGCCTGATGTGATAGGCTTGAACAGAAATTTAAACATGAGGGGCATGATGTGATAGGGCAAAAGGCAAGAAATTAAAATGCAGCGCCTGATGTGTTAGGCTTGGGACAGAAATTTAAACATGAGGGACCTGATGTGATAGGCCAAAATGCAGGAAATTAAAATGCAGTGCCTGATGTGATAGGCTTGAGCAGAAATTTAAACATGAGGGGCCTGATGTGATAGGCCAAAATGCAGGAAATTAAAATGCAGTGCCTGATGTGATAGGCTTGAGCAGAAATTTAAACATGAGGGGCCTGATGTGATAGGCCAAAATGCAGGAAATTAAAATGCAGTGCCTGATGTGATAGGCTTGAGCAGAAATTTAAACATGAGGGGCCTGATGTGATAGGCCAAAATGCAGGAAATTAAAATGCAAGAAGACTTGATTTGGAGAGATTTTAATCTTTATTTATTCAGCGGACTTCGAATTCACAGCTTCCCTATAGCACGATTCTTATGACCTTTAGAATGAGCTAGAGCTTGCGACTGGCCTTCCCTTCCTGTTTTTGTTGGCTAACTTTATGCATCACACTACTTATTCTGCGGAGAGAAGAATCATTCAGTGTTATTAAATGACTATCAATTGCGGGATCTTCGTTTTAACCATGATTTAAACAGTCTTAGTATTTAATAATTGCCGTAGTATACTTAATTCGATACATATGCTTGATCAATGAATACAATTGAATCAATAAAATGGCTGAATTTCAAAAGTAAACAGAACGAGGAATTAGAGGAGTATGTATTTGGAGATGGAATTTTGGATGGTCTTGTGCCTTCGAGACGATCAATGCTAGTATTGTACTTTCATAACCTTTCCTGTCTTATCACCCATGCTTATTAGGAAAACAAAATTTTGCCCCAGTATCAGCCTACTCAAAATTTTGCCCCATTATTAGCCCAGCCTTATTCTGACAAGCTCCGAACTGATTTCAATATTGGGCTATTTCACTTTTATCCGCTCCCTGTCCTTTCATCAATCTGCTCCAGTATTTACCCAATACTGACCTGACTGCTTTTGAATCAATCTGTTTTTTCTTATCCTTTGCCCCAGTATCACATTCTGGTTCCCACCTATTCTTGAGGGTCATCTTAAGACGATAAGAATTTTCCTCACGTTTGTCTAGGTCGCCCTTGTGGGTTTTCAACTTAGCGCATCTTTTTGGGTGCCCTAACTTTTGCCTAGATCGCCCTTGCGGGTTTTCGACCTAGCGGGCTTTTTTGGATGCCCTAATTTTTGCCTAGATCGCCCTTGCGGGTTTTCGACCTAGCGGGCTTTTGGACGCCCTAACTTTTGCCTAGATCGCCCTTGAGGGTTTTCGACCTAGCGGGCTTTTTGGATGCCCTAACTTTTGCCTAGATCGCCCTTGCGGGTTTTCGACCTAGCGGGCTTTTGGATGCCCTAACTTTTGCCTAGATCGCCCTTACGGGTTTTCGACCTAGCGGGCTTTTTGGATGCCCTAACTTTTGCCTAGATCGCCCTTACGGGTTTTCGACCTAGCGGGCTTTTTGGATGCCCTAACTTTTGCCTAGGTCGCCCTTGCGGGTTTTCGACCTAGCGGGCTTTTATTACGCATAATATTTCTTTACAGCATCAGCGTTGGTTGGATTTGCCAGATCATTCCCATCCATATCAGTTAAAATCAACGCTCCTCCCGAGAAAGCCCTCTTGACTACGTATGGCCCATGATAATTTGGGGCCCACTTCCCTTGTAGCGCTTTTTGCATTGGTAATAACTTTTTGAGAACCAAGTCTCCTTCTTGAAATACTCGGGGACGGACTTTCTTCTCGAATACCTTCCTCATTCTTTTCTGATATAACTGTCCGTGACACAACGCTACCAATCTTTTTTCATCAACCAAATTTAACTGATCGACCCGGGCTTGAACCCACTCTGCCTCTTCCAACTTTGCGTCCATTAACACCCTTAATGAAGGGATCTCTACTTCGATGGGAAGAACGGCCTCCATTCCATAAACAAGCGAGAATGGAGTTGTTCCAGTAGAGGTACGAACTGAAGTACGATATGCGTGGAGGGCATAGGGGAGCATCTCATGCCAATCTTTATATGTGTGCACCATCTTTTGGACAATTTTCTTGATATTTTTATTGGCTGCCTCCACTGCTCCATTCATCTTTGGTCTGTATGGGGAGGAATTATGATGCTGAATCTTGAACTGGTCACACAATTCATTCATCATTTTGTTGTTAAGATTGGTACCGTTATCTGTGATGATTTTGTTGGGCAAGCCATACCGGCAAATTATCTCTCTCCTTACAAATTTTACAACCACACTCCGAGTTACGCTGACGTAGGAGGCAGCCTCGACCCACTTGGTGAAATAGTCAATGGCAACCAATATGAATCGATGCCCGTTAGATGCTTTAGGCTCAATTGGTCCAATGACGTCCATTCCCCACATAGCGAATGGCCATGGTGAAGACAATACATTCAAGGACGTAGGTGGCATGTGGATATTGTCAGCGTATACCTGGCATTTATGACACGTCTTAACATACTTGTAGCAATCAGTCTCCATAGTCGACCAGTAATATCCTGCCCTGAGAATTTTTCTTGCCATCGCGTGTCCGTTAGCATGGGCACCAAAAGATCCCTCGTGAACTTCTTTCACAATTTTTCTAGCCTCTGCCGCATCTACACACCTGAGCAGGACCATATCATGATTCCTTTTGTATAAAACTTCCCCATCAAGAAAGAAACTGGCAGCTAATCTCCTTAAGGTTCTTTTGTCATTTTCCGAAGCATGATTGGGATATTCCTTGTCTCTCAGAAAGCGCCGGATATCATGATACCAGGGTTGCCCATCTTGTTCTTCTTCAATTGACTGGCAAAAGGCCTGTCGATCTCGATGTTGAATCTGGATAAGGGGCATATCCTCCTCTTTGCTTATTTTAAACATGGAAGAGAGGGTGGCTAGGGCATCAGCCAGTTGATTGTCCTCTCGAGGTATATGTGAAAAAGTGATATCCTCAAAGTGCTCCAACAATTCCGTAATATAAGCTTGGTATGGGATCAACTTGGCATCTCGAGTTTCCCATTCACCTTTAACCTGATGGATAACTAGAGCTGAATCACCATAAACCTCCAAGTTCTTGACATTAGCATCGATGGCTGCTTGTATTCCCATGATGCAAGCTTCGTATTCAGTCACATTATTAGTACAATCAAAACCTAACCTGGCTGTGATAGGTAAATATTGTCCTTCTGGGGAAATTAATATGGCTCCTATGCCATGACCCATCATGTTGGATGCCCCATCAAACAACATCGTCCACTTTTCTTTTACTTCTTGTACTGGCTCACTGAATACTGCCATTAGATCTTCATCTGGAAACCCTTGTATCATCGGCTGATAATCACTTAGAGGCTGTTGAGCCAAGTAATCTGCCAGCGCACTACCTTTAATTGCCTTTTGTGTGACATACATGATATCATATTCTGATAGCAAAACTTGCCATCTGGCAATTCGTCCAGACAAAGCAGGCTTTTCGAATATGTACTTAATTGGATCCATCCTAGAGATTAACCAAGTAGTATGGCTCAACATGTATTGTCTCAAACGATGAGCGGCCCATGCCAATGCGCAACAGGTTTGTTCTAACAAGGAATATTTTGCCTCATAATCAGTAAATTTTTTGCTCAAATAGTAAATGGCATGTTCTTTCTTTCCAGTTACATCTTGTTGACCGAGCATACATCCCATGGCATTTCCCGTTACTGTCAAGTATAGAATTAGTGGCCTCCCTGGGACTGGAGGGACTAAAACCGGAGGGTCTTGTAAGTAGAGCTTAATCTTTTCAAAGGCTTCTTGGCAATCCTCATTCCAACTGATGGGCTGATTTTTGCGCAAGAGTTTGAAAATCGGTTCACATGTAGCTGTCAATTGGAAAATAAACCGAGCGATGTAGTTTAGCCTTCCAAGAAACCCTCGTACTTCCTTCTCTGTTTTTGGGGCTGGCATTTCCAAGATTGCACGGACCTTATCAGGGTCAACCTCAATTCCCCTTTCACTAACAAGGAAGCCTAGCAGCTTTCCTGACTTCACACCGAAAGTGCATTTAGCTGGGTTCATTCTCAACTTGAACCTTCGAAGGCGTTCGAATAGTTTTTGCAGGTTATTGAGGTGATCCTCCTCAGTTCTCGACTTGGCGATCATATCATCCACATATACTTCAATCTCCTTGTGGATCATGTCATGAAATAATGTTACCATAGCTCTCTGATATGTTGCCCCAGCGTTCTTTAACCCAAACGGCATGACTTTGTAACAAAAAGTTCCCCAAGCCGTAATAAAGGTGGTTTTTTCCATATCTTCTTCAGCCATTTTGATCTGATTATATCCAGAGAAACCGTCCATGAATGAAAAGTAAGAGAACTGGGCAGTATTGTCAACCAATACGTCGATATGAGGCAAAGGAAAGTCGTCTTTTGGACTGGCCCTATTTAGGTCCCTGAAGTCTACACACATTCGTACCTTTCCATCTTTCTTGGGGACTGGTACTATATTTGCAACCCACTCCGGGTATTTTGCTACAGCCAGGAAACCTGCATCGAACTGCTTTTTTACTTCTTCTCGGATTTTTAAGGACATCTCAGGCTTCATTCTTCTCAACTTCTGTTTTACCGGTGGGCAGTCAGGTTTTAAAGGCAGTTTATGTTCCACAATCGATGTGTCCAATCCTGGCATATCTTGATACGACCAGGCGAAAATATCGCTATATTCCTGTAATAGTGACACTAATCGAGAGCGATTTTTGAACGCGCCTATTTTCACTTCTTTTTTATCCTCCTCAGTCCCCAGATTTATCAATTCGACAGACTCTTGGTGAGGCTGTATCAATCTAGCTTCTTGCTCAACCAGCCTTAATAATTCCCCAGATGGTTCATATTCAAATTCTGTTTCCTCATCCGCTTGATTAACAAGACAGTCAAAATTATTCAATACAATACTAGCGTGATCGTCATTAGGCGAGTCGTTTTCGGATCTGCAAATATGTGAAAAGAATAAGATATATGGATGTATTGGAGGCAGGAAGAGAGTATTTCTGAAAGAATTCAGTGGTATTTATTGATCAATCATATGTACAAATTGTTTATTCACAAAATTTACAGCAATTACAAATTACATGTAGACTGAATTTAAAATCACGGGAAGCTCGATGGTTTCCCAATTGTTTAGCTCATGTCCTGGTGGACAAGCTATCACCAAGTCATTCATGTTGAGCGGCTCTTCTTTATCAACTGCCGCTATCACATCTGGAGTCTCGAACCCAGCACTCCAAAAGCTTTCTGAAATGTGGAGCAGAGGGACCCTCTTTATCTGAGGCTTTCGCTTTTCCAATCTAGCCCGTTTCTTTTCTTCCATTTCTTCCCTGATTCTTCTCCTCTCCTCCTCGGTGGGTTTGTACCCTAACCCAAACCTGTGCTTGTTCTTAATTAACTGCAAAGGCTGAGTTAATCCTCCATTGTTTTGCCCCAGTTTGTCTCCGGGCTGAAATCCATTTTTCAACATTATTTTAGCCATCATTAATAGAGCTCTCGAGGGCCGATGCTGGTCCACCACCTCTCCCTCCTTAATAGTGGTAACATTAGCAATTTCTAGAGCCTGGAAGTGAGTTTCCAAGGCTTCCTCAGCAGCCTCGATGTAGGGAGTATCGATGGGTTTACTGACCAGAAAATCCTCTTCAGCAGAGACAATTATCAGTCTATCATCCACAATAAATTTCAATCTTTGGTGAAGAGTGGATGGCACCGCTCTAGCAGAATGAATCCATGGCCTTCCCAGGAGACAACTGTATGCAGGCAAAATGTCCATTACCTGGAAAGTCACCTCAAAAATAATCGGGCCAATCTGTATTGGGAGATCAATCTCTCCAATAACTTCCCTTCGTGATCCATCAAAGGCCCTAACCACTATTGAACTTGGCCTCAAGTGGGATGCTTCATAGGGTAACTTTGACAGAGTCATTTTAGGCATTACATTTAATGAGGAACCATTGTCTATCAAGACCCGGGCTAAGATATGGTCCCTACACTTCACTGATATGTGTAATGCTTTATTATGCCCAGCCCCTTCTTCAGGGATTTCGCTGTCGGTGAAGGTGAGAAAGTTATTAGCGGTTATATTATTCGCAATCCCTTCAAACTTCTCTACCGAAAGGTTGTGCACCACATGTGCCTCGTTGAGTATTTTCAGCAGCACCTTTCGATGAGGCTCAGAATTCATCATTAGTGCTAGTAGGGAAATTTTGGCTGGCATTCGGTTCAATTGTTCGATTACTGAATATTCACTTTGCCTGATCATCCTTAGAAATTCACAGGCATCTTCTTCAGAAACAGGCTTCTTCAGTTCTCTTCTTTCTTCTTCTCTATTCGGTTCTGGCTCAGGACCAGCCAAAATTGCCTCCCCGCAGGGCCTTCCTCTCCTCTCTTCCATGGGGGAATAAATGCGGCCGCTCCGGGTCATACCCCCTATTCCAGCTATATTCACCACATCAGTAGAGGTGCTAGTGGTGACTTCAGTCTTCTCTTCTTTTGTCTTACCTCCAGATACCTCAGTACCATACTTCCAAGGTACCTCTTTGTTGCTTTTATATGGGAATGGTCCCGGCACCTTTATAGTAATCGGTCTTAAGCCGTTTGGTGTCGGGACAGCCGGCTCTTCGGAATATCTGATAACTAAAGGCCTTGGACGACCGGGGAAGGCCTCATTAATCATATTTACCTCAAACTCCACCTCTAAGCAGTTCACCGTTGGCCCTCCATGATTTGGCAGAGGATTATTGCCTACATTAGGAGCATCCTTCTCAAAATTTAACCACTTGGCGTTTATCAAGTTTTGGACTTTATGCTTTAAGCCTTGACAATTTTCAGTGGAGTGTCCCACAGCCCCGGCATGATAATCACACTTAGCGGCCGGGTCGTACCATTTGGGAAATGGTGGTTCCAGTGGCTTCATAGGACAAGGTGCGATTAAAGAGTTCTGTATTAGGCGAGGAAAAAGCTCGGTATAGGTCATAGGGATAGGGTCAAAGTGTATCACTCTTCTTTCATTATTTGGCCTTCTTTGAGTTTGGTTAGTGTTTGGGCCAGGGTTTTGACTCCAGGCTTTTTGTGGAGGTTGGGGTATGGTTGGTTGTGGTTGCGTCATGAGCGGGGTTGTTTGTTGGAAGGCTGTGGGGGGTGTGTAAGGTGGTTGATAGTTAGGTTGGGAGGCAGCCACCATCGGAGAATATGGTGCATACTGAGGGTGGTAAGGTGTTTGGTAATTAGGTGGTGTAGGGGTGGAGCGATTTGGATCATATGTGACATGGTGGGTTTCCCCTTCCCTCTTTTTCCAGGAATTATTGGTTGGCTTCTTCATATTTACATTGCCAACCGTATTATGCACAATCCTTCCGCGACGCAAGCCGCTTTCAATTCGTTCTCCAATTAATACCATATCAGAGAAATTGGCCGAAACGTTGCCCACCATTTTATCATAAAATGGCGCAGGGAGAGTGTCCATAAACATCCCGATCATCTCTCTTTCTAATAGAGGAGGTTGAACTTGGGCTGCTAGTTCCCTCCATCGTTGAGCGTATTCTTTAAAGGTCTCATCTTCCCTTTTGATCGTATTTTGCAACTGAGACCGATCTGGTGCCATCTCTATATTATATTTGTATTGCCTAAGAAAGGCATCTGCCAAATCCTTCCAGGATCGGACGTGGGTGCGTTCCAACTGAGTACACCAGTTGGCTGCAGCTCCCGTGAGACTATCTTGGAAACAGTGGATCAGGAGCTTATCATCATGCGCATGTGAAGCCATCTTTCTACAGAACATAGTTAGATGACTTCGAGGGCACCCCGTTCCTTTATATTTTTCAAATTCGGGCATCTTGAACTTGGGCGGGATTATCACGTCAGGGACTAGACACAAGTCAGAAGCGTCTACTAGTCCATAGCCACTTCCTTCAATGGCTCTAACTCTTTCTTCTAGGTGTTGCCATCTACCGCTGAGAGGGGTCTCCTGACTAGGAGTATTTGACCACTGTTCATTTACTACTGGTCCCGCTGTGTGAGGCCCCACAGGTCGGATAGTCTGGCCATAGGCATTTGGTAGAGGGAAAGGGGGTTGTTGGGGGTTTAGTGGGCAGGTAGTCATATGGATGGAATTGGTGGGATTCTCGATGGTAGTAGTGTTCATGTATGTATAGTTGGGATTAGTGTTTTGTGGGTAAGAAATTGACGGACCCGTGTGTGGAGGATAAGCAGTAGGATTTGTGTTATAAGTAGTTGGTGGATTTGTATGTGGTGGGTGGGTAGTAGGATTTGTATGGTAGGTAGCTGGTGGATTTATTTGTGGTGGGTAGGTAGTAGGATGATTTGGGTATTGAGTGTGAGTGAGAAGATTCTCAGCAGCAAGGTTTGTGGGAATACCCTGTGCTGAGGGTGCAAACTCAGGTGGTATCCCGTAAGGAGGCCACTCTCGATCAATTACCACCTGCACAGGGCCTGATGTATCTGTCACAGCTGCTGTTTCTGCCCCAGAGGGTCCCTCTGCATTCTTCTCTAACAGCTTCATCACTTTTGCCAGCTGATCCCTCAGATCAGCCACCTCATTTCTCAGTTCTTCATTTTGTGCTTCTAGCTCATTCATCATTCTGGTTTTTGAACGTGTGCTATAAGGATGCTGAGGAATGCGTGAATCCGCTATTTTGTTTTCTGGAAAATTCAATATTTATTAATTAGTATTAAAGAAAAAAACATTCTCAAATTTTAAAACATAAATTAAATATCGGGGATCAGATATCTCGATAAATTTGTTATTGGATGAGCTTGCTTGTGAGACGAAGTGTGAAATGGAAATTAGTGCGACATCAAGAACTGTAGAGAGAAGTAGATTCTTTATTCATAATATTCATGGTACATCCTTTTCTTCTTTTTCAACTAGAGCAACATATCGATTCATTCTCATGATTAACTCTTTACAAAAGTTGATAAATTCTTCAACTTCAGCTGGCGTATGGAGTGGATGAAGTGAAGCTTCCGCTCTTTTGAGTAACTGAGGTACTTCGGCGATAGCAGTATTAGCCAAGCTAGCTAATCTCCCAAAACATCTAGTCCAATGATCCGCTGTGTCTTGATACCATTTCATTTCATCTTGCAGATCACTTATCCCCTTTTGTTGCATCCTAATGACTTCAATGACATTCCATTTTTCTTCATTCACTTCATTTTCGCATGCCACTAACAAGTTCTCTATTTGTTGTTTTAACTCTTCTACCCATTGGCGTAACTCATTTCTTTCGTCAATCAGTTGATTCTTCTCTGCCAACTCTCTATCCCTTTCACCCAAGGCTTGACCTTTCTCTCGTCTGATTTGGCGAACTCGACTTCTCATCTGTTCAATAGTGTCCCTCATTGCCTGATTTTCTTGGAGGGCGGCATCTCTTTCTTGTGCTCTCAATCCCAGCTCCTTATTAGCAGCTTGAAGGCTTATGTGGACCTTAGCTGCGTACTCTCGCTCAGATTTTTGCTGTTGACGAATTCCCTCCAAGGCGGTATCTTTTTCTTGGCCATCTCTCTTAAGCGCGGCAATTTCCTGTTGGGCTTTTAACAACTCTTCTTCCAACCTGCTGTTTTTGACAGTCATGCCCTCCAACTTTGCTTTTAATTCTTTGACGGCCTCATCTTCAAATGTTTCAGGCAATGGTTGACTTCCTGAAGCTACAGCTTGTGGTTTGAAGGGTAACTTGATTTGTTGCACCCGTTCCCTTACCCATTGTCGGTATTCTTCCTTTGCTGCACAACTTCTGACTCCTAACTCTTTTCCTTTTCGTGTTACCACCTCCCAAGCTTCTCGCACCTTTCGAAGAGGTTCTGCGAAGTTCCCTTCATAATATATAGTGACAGGAGTCAATAACTCTTGGGCTGGAGGACTTCGGATAGGATAAGCTAATTGACGTTGCCCCAGTATGGGGTTATAGCTGATACAACCCCTTATTCCCATCAGGGGGACATTGGAGAAACCCTTGCAATGATAAACAATCGTTGTCCTTTGTTGCCAAGATGGCTGCCATCTAATCTTTCCCTCCGTCAGACCAGCCAAATGTTCCGCCCATTCCCTGCCTGTCATGCTTCTAATCTGGTAACACAGTAAATCTGAGATTGGACACTGGATCTTAACTTCTCTTTTGAACACATGTGCAGTGATCCAGATGTACAGTATTGGTAAGCAACATGTTATCTTCCTTTTTTTCTTTTCATAACAAAAGTCTAGAGCACAGTAGGTGTCTGCTAGCAGGGCGGTAACCGGATTCTCAAACCTGTTTTTCCGAGATAAGAAAGCACCAATGGTCGGCATGTCAATGAAGTCCTCGACTTGAGGAAACAATACTAAGCCATAAATGCCCAAGGCAAGCACATCCATGAAGATATCCCAGCTGTTATTATCTACCAAGTACTGCAGATAGTTCTCCAAGAAGTCCCTTGTAAAACCCCTAATATGGTTTCTTTCTTGGAAATCAGAAATGAAGTGGTTTTCTAGTAACCCTATAGATTGAGCTACCGTCTTGAAGGAAGGGCTGTGCTCCAAGTGGTTGTATGGCTTACTTCCTTCCAAGGGCAAACCTATGATCTGTTCGTATTCTTCCAACATCGGAGCCAACTGAAAATCTGCAAACGTAAAGCACCTCAGGGGAGGGTCATAATATTGTACCATAGCCGTGATAGCTTCCTCTTGTACTTTTACCTCTAGCAACTTCAATATGTTCCCGTACCTCCTAACAAAGGCCATCTTTTGTACTGTCTGTAGCTTCCTGACAAAAGAATCTATACTGGACAAATCAGTCATCTTTGCCCCAATCCTTCTTTTCTTCCTCAATTCTGATCCCACATTAATTTCCATTTCACCTTCTTTGGATTTTTAACCAGAATCTGATCCCCTTTAAAAAAACAGAAAAGAAAGAAAAAAACAATAAATAAAACGGGTCAGTTATATGAATAAATAAACCTATGCATGATAAAGAAACAAATGATGCATGGTACAAAAATATTTGAAGAAATGTTGTTCCCTTGAAAGTTTTATCTTGTATCATACTTTGGGTCCTTAAAAGCTTAGCACCGATCCCTCTTCTCTCTAGATCCCTTTATTTTGTTTTTCTCATCTTCCTTCTATTCTTTTCTTTTTCTCTCTTCTTTTTGTGGACTTTTACTCTTTTTCCTTGCTTTTCCTTACTTTTCTTCTTCTTCTTTTTCCTTTCTCCTCTTTTTTTTTTTTTTTTTTTTTTATACTGGCTTTCTCAAAGCACGTTCTAAACAATATTCTCATAAATCAATTAGCAACATTATAACAGGAAAGTGCCCTCCGCAGGTCCTATTTTGAGGTTACCTGTCCTATGGATCTAGGATATCTAATTTGTTTCTCACCAAGGGTTAGCCATAAGCCTATGGGATAAAGGTCACTAGAGCCAAGTTCCAATTCTTAGTACTTGCTGCAACCGTAGAGAATGCTACTGGTTACAGGGTACTAGGAAAGGACGCACTCTAGCTGGGATTTTCGTGATAGCCAAACGGGACGTGCATCCCAAGTGACACCACTAGATCCCTCTATTCCTGAGTTGCTCTCGGACCCGGGTGTAGGGCCCCTCTCATGTTCATATGCATATATGTGGTGTGTGCGGAGGGCATGCAAACCTCTTATAACTGTTGGTGGTTTTGATTTACCTGCAATTGGGGAACTTGCAACAGGTATATATAGCAATTAAAAATCATCTATCCTATGGTGGGGTAACAAATAATTAAATAAATACGAGAACAAATAAATAGCACAAGGATCAATATAGCATACACACTCAAATATAAACGGCCTTGACTCTCTAAAAACAATCCCCAGTGGAGTCGCCATCTGTCATAACCGTAATTACGACGAGACGACGGACTCGCTAAATTTTGAAAATGAATTTTGTTTTGATGTGTGGAGCCGCCACCAAATTTTATTTTTTGAGGGAAAACATTTGGAAAAAACCCTAACTCAAGGATGAGATTCGAAGTTCGGGAGTCGGTTACGAGTAGGGAAGGTGTTAGGCACCCCACTCGCCTGTTCCAAGGAACAGTACCCTTAAATTGAGTGTGTGATTATTTGAAAATAGTTTGATCCCTTAATTAATTTGGAAATAAATAGGTTGAGGGAGGTTAGCCTGACAGGACTTGATCCTGCTCCTACGTATTCCCCGGTGCAATGGGAAATTCAAGGCTTACGTAGTTCTGGTTTGATTTGATTCGAAGGCTTGACCTTCAAAAGTGTTTAAAAGAGTGTTTGAAAGGTACTCGAAGGCTTGACCTTCGGAGCTACTTGGAAAGTAATATTCGAAAACGGCTTGATTATTTTGAAAGAGAAGGGCAATCCCCATCCACATATGCACAGGGCCCAAGACAACTACGGCTGCACTTGGACCCATACGAATGTCTAAACAACAAACAGCAGAAAAAAGCTACCAGTTCGTGCTTAGAGCTCGTCGCGTGAGATTAAGAATCGCAAAACAAGATTTTTATATTGAAAATCGATGAATAAAATGAGCAAGGTTTTTATTTTGTAAAAAGGAAAGGCAACCCTAATCCACATATGCACAAGGCCCAAGACAACTACGGCTGCACTTCGACCTATGCGAATCTCTAAACAACGAACAGCAGAAAAAGCTACCAGTTCGTGCTTAGAGTTCGTCGCGTGAGATTCAGAATTGTAAAACAAGATTTTTATTTTTTGAAAATCGATAAAAAGGGCAAGTCACAAGTAAATATTTTGAAATTTTGGAGGAATCTATCAACTAAGGAATGTTATGTTTCATGGATTATTTAGGGATTTTGGATTTTTTTATGAATTATTTAGGAATTATAGAATTTTTTTTGGAATTTTTGAATTTTTTATCAATTTCTGGAATTTTTAAATTTTTTATTAATTTCTGCAATTTTTGAAATTTTTATTGATTTCTTAATTTTTGGAATTTTTATTAATTTTTGGAATTTTTGGAATTTTTTATTAATTTCTGGAATTTTTGAAATTTTTTATTAATTTCTGGAATTTTTGAATTTTTTATTAATTTCTGGAAATTTTGAAATTTTTTATTAATTTTTTTGAAATTTTGAATTTTTTTATTAATTTCTGGAATTTTTGAATTTTTTATTAATTTTTGGAGATTTTGAAATTTTTTATTAATTTCTGAAATTTTTGAATTTTTTATTAATTTCTGAAAATTTAAAATTTTTTTATTAATTTCTTAATTTCTAGAATTTTTATTAATTTTCACCTAACAATTTCACAAAATAATTTGATAATCGTATACCATAGCAACATACGGCTAAACCAAATCACTTCCAATTAAAATTTCCACAATGTTCCTGTTTATATATACTTTTATCTTCCTTTCTTTTATCTTAATATATTATAAAAGTGATTAATCTATGTAGAAAAGTTATTTGGCGTTTGTTTATATTTTAAATTGAGGGTTGATAAATTTTTTATTTTAAAAAAAAGTGATTATAAATGGAGGTGTTGTCGCATCTTTCATTGGGTTGTTTCGTGACTCATTGTGGGTGGAACTCAACCATGGAGGATTTGGCTTCTGGGGTTCCTATGGTGGGATTTCCGCAATGGACAAACCAGATGAAGAATGCAAAGCTGTTAGAGGATTTATGGAAGGCAGGGGTGAGGTTAGATGATAAAGTGAATGAGGAAGGAATGTTGGAAGATGAGGAAATTAGGATGTGTTTGGAATTGGTGATGGGGAGAGGAATTGAGAAAGAATGCAAACAGGTGGAAGTCTTTGGCCTGGAAAGCTGTGGAGGAAGGAGGCTCCCCAGCCACCTATATGAGAACTTTTCTGGATGACCTTGGAAAATAAGGCCTTTTTTGGATGATTTACTAAATGCATCTTTGAGATTAATCAACATCCTTCTCAATTTTCCAATTCTTAATAATAATATACCATTTGAAATAACTCGCATATACCCGCAGGGGAACCATCAAGATTGCTCAGGTTTTCCAACAATCGCGTTTCCTCACCTAGCCATTAATTTAGTGCCATGCGGTTCTGTGCTAGGCTAATGGTATTACAGTAAATGCATGCGTGTTTCAATTCTGCTTCTAAGGCGGAACAGGCCTTTTGTCATGTGTTAACAGATTCACCATGAACCATGCAAGAATGCAAACAAATCGATTTGAATATACTTATGTGATG
Source organism: Canavalia gladiata (assembly GCA_037954105.1). NCBI lineage: Eukaryota > Viridiplantae > Streptophyta > Magnoliopsida > Fabales > Fabaceae > Canavalia > Canavalia gladiata. The sequence goes on from CM075658.1 coordinate 72,917,205, forward strand.
CATATGACCAAGAAAGTAATTCTCAAATTCAGTAACAATTAGCGAGCAGATACCAAATTTCAATTTTCTAGATCTAATCCGGATACTTCAGAACTCGCGATGAACGATCGGAGTTTTAGATTTCTATTCTATCTTTGCATGAATTCGATTTCAATTGATTATTCCACCAATCAGACATAGATCTGCGAGATAAGTTGCATGCCAGGAGTTCTGAGCTTACCTGGTAATTGAGAACGAAAGGCATGAACTCCTGCAAAGAATCGAATCTGCTCCGACTTTCTTGCTTCGACAGAGAACTCCGCTTCAAGAAAAGGACTCCCTCCCCTCAATTTCTGAAGGATTTCTCTTTTTATACCTTGGGCCTTTTTCAACCTCCCGCCCTTTTTTCAAATTCGTTTTCTCTTATTTATGTTTACTTTTTCTTCATTTTCTGTTTTTGTTGTTTTTTATTACTTTTTGTTTTGGTCATTATCAATTATCCTTTTTGTTATTAATTTATCTTTCTGTTTTCAATTTTTGTTTTTATTAATTCTGTTTTTATCTTCTTTTCTTTTTTTTTGTATTTTTTAATTTTTATCTTATTTTCCAGATTTTAATTTTTATATATTTTTTTTATTTTTTAGATTTTAATATTTTTAATATTTTTATTAGCTTTTCAAATCAGAATTTTATTAATTTAAAATTCTGATTTTTTTTAATTTTAATTAATAATTTTTAATTTTTCTTTTTTTCTTTTTTTCCTAGCTTTTTCTTTTCTTTCCTTCCATTTTCTGATTTTGATTTATATTTTATTATTGTCTGTTTCCCTGTTTGTCTGTTTATTCTGTTTTCTGTTTTTATTTTTATGTTCAGTTTTTTTTTATTAATTTTGCTAATTGGGGGGCCTCGGACATAATTGGGTGTTTACAATCATAATCAAAATATTTAAAAAATAGAAAAAAAATTATTAATCTAAACATTTTAAAATAAAAATAAAAACATAATTAGTTTAAATAAACTAAAAATATATTTACCTTAATTTATTTTTAAAACATATACTATTTTAAACTATTAAAAGAAAAAAACTACGTGTCGTCATTTTACTAGAGCTCAGCCTTTCTTGTCAACAATGAAAAAAAGATAATGGAAATGCTTTAGTCCTTTGAAAAGAAACTCCATTGATCTCTTTCCCTTTTGTTTCCAGTAAAGTAACCGACAGAACACAGAACGTTGAAAACATGATAACATAACATTATGAAAAATGTCTCAAATGTCCTTCTCTAAGCATACCTAAATTCTATCAATCTTTAATATCAATCAAAACTTCAACACACAAGACCAACCAATTAGCCATTAGGTTTGACTCAAGAAAAAACATTTCAAGCAGTAGTTTTTAATGGGAGTTGTTTAAAAGCATGCAATTATTGTAAAGGAAAATGTAAGGTTAAGAGTTCGGAAAAATGGTAGTTGTATTAAAAGAAAATACAACAAACCAAATAACTAAAAAAAAATATAATTAAAAAATATTTAAAAAATATATGTAATGTGAATTGTAATACAAGATTAAAATACAAGAGCTTACAAATCTTCTTCGTTCTGTTATGCAAATATTAAGGTGAAAGAGAGTTTTTGGGTAAAAAAAAAAAAGGATGAAATTTGAATTCAAAACTTCGTATGAAATATTCTAATCACTTATGGCTTTGAGCGAAAAGAGATGGTGTGAAAAGAATAATTGTTGCATGCTGAAAATAAAATCCATACATATTTATGCATTTAAAATGAAATTAAGAAAGCTATATAACTTTTCTCTAAGGACAAAGATAAAAATGTTGATACTAGTTAATAAAATAAAATAAAAAGTTACTAAAAATATATTATTAAAATATTTTTAATATAACATTCAATAAAAACTTCCTAAAACAAGACTTTGAAAAAATGTTATGTACCATATATCCTAGCATAGTTACCAACATTTCTTTTATAAAATTAATAAAAAATGATTAATTAATTTGTTCATGGATATTTTTAAAGCAACTATAATTTCATTTACAACGTATATGTTATATATTTATTCAAAGGCCTTACTAAAAAATATCCTAAATGCATTGTTTAAAAATTTAATAAATAATTTTTTTCAACAAAAAAAAAACAGTATAAATATATTGAAAATATTAAATATTATAAATCTCTAATAATTTTTTTTTCAGTTTTTATTCGCTAACAGTATCATTATTGAAAACATTTTATGCTAGAATTAAGCAAAGGTGCGACCAAAAGTTAATAATTTTCCACAAGTTTGATGTGAAAAGTAATTTTAAGAAAACACACAACTTTTATATATATATATATATTCACTTTAAAAGTAAGTTATTAAAAAATATTTTATTTAATAATTGTATTAAATGTAAATTTAAGTATTAAATATTATGAAAATATTTCGCTTGATATATTTTAAAGTATATTATATATTAAATTAATATTATTATTGATAAAATATTAAATAATTTTTTAATTTTTAAAATTTAATAAAAATAATTTATGCAATATTATTTTATTTAGTTGATTTAATTTATAATATTTATATTTATAATAAGTTATTAAATAAAATAATTGTAATATAAATTATTTTTAATATTTTTTACGGTATAAAAAAAGAAATGATAAAATTTAAATTTTAAAATTTTTATATAAAATTATTCTAATTTTCAAATCTTACGAATTAAATTATTTTTAATATAAATTAATTTCTTTTTATATAATATAATATAATATAATACGTATCAAGCAAAAGCAAGCAACACATATACAGGGTGATAAATAATCAATTTCGGAAGATGAAATGCAAATGTCCCTTCTAATAAATATGTTTCCGTTTGTAAGTTATTATATTTATAATATCATTGCTACATGTTTTTTTTTAATTAAAATTTTGGATTTAATTTCTTTCGCTAAAAAAGTTAATATTCCCGTATTATAACTTAGATAAAATAAATTTATTTTAACTGAAAAAAACTTATATTTAGAGCTTTACAAAGAAAAAATTATTGTCCTTCAAAATAAGGAAATAATGTTTTTTTTTTTTGAAGAAACAATGTAAAATACCTCTAAGTATAAAAAAAATTAAGTTAATTAAAAATTATTTTAATAGGAACAACGATAAAGTTAAAAACTCAATTGACTACCTGAAATGAATAATTGATTTTTTCTATTTATTTTGTATTATTAAAATTCATTTCTACCTTACTTGAATACCTACTTTTTTAATATAATAATATGATTATAAACTATTAAAAAAATTAAAAAAATATGTGAATTATTTTTTAAAAATTTATTAATGAATAATATATTTAATTTATTATTTTAAATTTTAAAAAATATTTAATTTTATAAAAGTGTCTACATTTAATTTAATTTTCCCAAATTTTTTATAACTAATTTAGGGGTTATTTGATTTATTTTTTATTTTATTTTTTAAAAATTATATTGTAAATTCTTTTATAAAATAATTTTAAAAAGAAAAGAAACTGAAAAAAAAGACACATAATAATAATAAATAAAATAATTTAAAGTTATTTTAATTTTTAGTTTTAAAAACTAAAAAACAAATATTATTTTTAATTTTTTAAAAAATTAATCACCATACAGATTTTTCAATTTTTAATTTTTAAAAATAAAACATCGTTTTCCAAAATAGAAAAAAAAAAAAACAAACACTTAAAGTTTTATTAACATGTTTAAGAAAAAACCTTATCTAGCAATCGAATCAGATTTGGTTGATAATACAATATTTAAATCATGTACTTCCTTGCTTATTGCAAAATTAATGCAATTGATTTAAATTACTTTTATAAATATCGTTATCCCTTTTATTTAATTGAATCAGTTTATCACCATATATCTTTTAATTACCATCAAATTGATATTTTCATTTTACGGGCACTGCTTTTTGGATAGAAGCAGTTATACAATAGTCATTATTTACACTAGAGCTCAATTATCTATCTCCAGTAAACTTTATTTGCGATGTCATCCCAAATAAAACAGAATAAAAAGTTATACATAAATTAATATTTTAAAGTTTATATAAATTAGTATATTATCTAATGAAGGATGAGAGTAAATAAAATTATTTAATAAAAATTTATTTTAAATTTTTAATAAATAAATAAATTTAAATTTATTAAAAAAATTTAGATAACAAGTTAAATTTAAATTTATAAAAAATCTATTTAATCTATTTAGAGATTTATTTATTTTTATATAATATATATTTATATTTATTTAATTAATTATATATATAGTGTTTATTTTAATATATTATATTTATTTATCATTAATATATTTATATAATTTGTTAAAAATTAAAATTTAATATTTGATATTAGTATATATTAATCAATTTAATATTTATTCTTATCAAATATAAATATTTAAACAAATAATTTTAATATATTAAATTAAAATATATATTATTCTTAAAATTAATTTAATCTTTCGCTGCACCTATTTTAGTAAAAATTAAATTTTTAAAATTTTTGGTTAAATTTAGAATGAGCTTAAAATAATTCATATTTAATTTAAAATTTTAAAAGTCAAATCTTATATTTTATCGAAAATTTTAAACCCATGAATGAACTTATTTTTTTCAACTCTATTTGTAGAGTTTATAATACGATTATTACGTTTTAGATGAAAGTAATTATAATAAAATGTTTTCAGTTTAGTTTAATTTATATGAAATATTATCAAAATGAAATCAAATTAATTTTCAAAGGTTTAAAATTTAAACAACAAAAATATTATCAAATATACGTGAAATGATATGTTTAAAATGATAAAAGAGAAGTGAAATTTATGAAAAATTAAAGAAGGTTCATAATTTATAACCATAAAAAAGTTTATAATAAATAAAATAATATATTTACAGTGAATATAATAACTTAAATATGTTAATACTATTTTTATTTAAAAATACAACTTTAAATTATAATATATATGAAATTATGTATAGTTTAAGTTTGATTTTATATAAAAGAACTATAAACCAAACTGAAGGACAAACAAAATTTCATTTTTTAAAATTTTTGTTATTTTTTTAACTTTTTTATTTAGTTATAGCATTTAAAATAAATTGATTCAGTTAATATATACCCCTACCTATTTGCAATTGCAACCTTGTGGAAATAAATTTCTGCCTTTTTTCTCTTTGTTACAAGACTTGTGCATTTTAAGAGTTGATGCATAAAAAGCTAACCATTGTTTTACGAATAACACCGAAGAAGATAACAGCATTTTGCATGTTAAGAATTGATGCATAGAAAACTAAGTTGTGTTTTGCAAATACCGCTTTTATCAAAAGTGTATTTAAATTATTAGAAAAAATATAAAATAGTTTTATTAAAAAATATTCTAAAATAATAAATAAAATAATATAATGATAATAAAAATCATGATAAAATATATTAATGATATGAAATACAACAAATATTTAATAATTTTTAAATTTCATAATTTTTGTCCTGAAATAAAATTGATATAGTAAATCAATCTAAGTGATTAATGTAGATGTTCTTCAACGGAAATTATAAAAATATGAATTAATGGTTTTTAAATTTATTATTTATTTTTTGGCTAATATTTTAAAGAAATTTATTAATTAACATTTTCCTTATTTAATAATGAAACAATGACTATTACCTTGCTATTATTGTTGTTATAAACACATGATTATATCTGAATAAATGGAGAAATAATATTTTTTTAATTTTATTTTATAAGTTATTTAAGATGATAATATATAAACTTATTTTTTTCAACTTTGATGAAATTATTTGCAATCTTTTAGTAGTATTTTTTTTCATCTCTCTCTGATTATTTTATAAAATCTTTCTGGTTATTTTTTAATATATTTAAAACCACATAGAAAAAATATATAACAATTATTTATTAAAAATTATATTATTTAATACATTCATAATAATAAATATTATAATTTTAATAAATTTTTTTATTTATTAATTTTTATTATATTCCCTTAGGGATATAAAAATTGTTATAAAAATTAATTAATTTTCTATTATTTTAAAAAATTACAGTAAATTATAATTTTATCTTATTTTTACTACTAATATTTAAATTTAGTGATTTTAATTTAAGTTCTCACCAACTTCACTTATTAATGAAAATAATAAAAAATAAATACTTTAAAAATATTAAAAAGTCACATTGTAATAAGAATTATTAAAATATTTTATGTAGTATCATATAAAAAAAGGAAAAAAAATATTGCTATATTTCTTACATAAGTGTTTCTTTCACTTTTTTAAATAAGATATAGTTAAACAAAAATGATTTTATTTTAAAAATGTAAAATAATAAATAAATAGAAATATTTTTCCAAATTAGAATACAAGTTAATGTTATATTTTATTGTTATGAATTAAAATTAAAATTAAAATACATTTATTTATGACTCACGATCTTTTCTATATTTTAGAGTCAAGAATAAACATGCAAATATTTAATTTACCGTGTATACATCTATTTATTTAAGTCAAAATAAGTTGTTACTTCACGATATTTTTTTAAATTTTTACCTTATAGATATTGTATTTGTTTTAATTTATAAAAATCATATTATTTTAATATTTAATAAGGGATTAAACCTACATCATAGTTAAATATAAAAATAAAATTTTATAAAACTAAATAAAAAATTGAGATATATGAACCAACATCATATATTTCTTTGTACTTTCACTCAGTCTTCTTAGGTTACATCAATATATTTCTTATAAAAAATGAACATTATATTTAATTAATGTTTCTGAAAAAATATTAAAATACTAGTATGAATAAATTATTTAAAAAGTATGAAAAAGCAACACAAAATGATGGAATTCACTTGGTGGAGATTACAGTGTTTGACGGAGGGCATTATAGTCCGAGAAAAATAATCCCTGGTGAAGCTAAAAAAGAACAATGGCGGAATGAAAAGAAATCATAGAGGCCTCAAAAACCTCATAAACCTCATAAACCCTCTCTCTGTCTCACACTCACACAGACAGAAACACTGAAAGTTGAACCTGGAAGCTTCTCTGAGGGAGAAGGAGAAAGAATCATCATCATTCATTGATTCATTGATCAGTTAGTAAGCGCACAAATGGCAACTGACCTCCCTGACTACTTCAAGTGTCCAATTTCTCTAGAAATAATGTCGGACCCTGTCATCCTGTCTTCGGGTCACACCTTCGACCGTTCATCAATCCAACGTTGGCTTGACGCTGGACACCGCACATGTCCAATTACCAAACTACCCCTCCCCGAACACCCTACCCTCATCCCCAACCATGCCCTCCGAAGCCTAATCTCCAACTTCACCCTTCTTTCCCCTCTCCACCCAAACATTCCCCTTTCCCAACCCGAAACCCTAATTTCAACCCTAACCTCTCCTTCCTCGACCGTCGATTCCAAAATCGACTTGCTCCGCCACCTCACGCGCCTCTCCAAGCGTGACTCCGCTTTCCGCCGCCGCCTTGCCGACTCCGGCGCTGTCTCCTCCGTTCTCGCTGCCGTCGATGACCCCGCTCTCCAGGAGAAGGCCCTCCCTCTACTCCTCAACCTCACCCTCGACGATGACTCCAAGGTCGGCCTCGTCGCTGAGGGCGTCGTGGCGCGCGTCGTTGCCGTCCTCGTTCACGGTGCGTCACCGGACTGCCGCGCGGTCGCCGCGACGATCGTCACCAGCCTCGCCGTGGTGGAGGTGAACAAGGCGACGATCGGCGCGTTCCCTGCGGCGATCGGAGCTCTGGTGGCGATTCTTCGGGACGGCAAGGGGAGGGAGAAGAAGGAAGCCGCCACTGCGCTCTACGCGCTATGCTCTTTCCCGGATAATCGGAGAAGAGCTGTGGATTGCGGCGCTGTGCCGATTCTGCTGAGGAGCGTCGATTGTGGGCTTGAAAGGAGTGTTGAGGTAATTGGTGTTTTGGCGAAGTGTAAGGAAGGGAGGGAACAGATGGAAGGTTATGAAGGGTGCGTGCAGATTCTGGCTCGGGTTTTGAGGAATGGAAGCTCCAGAGGGGTTCAGTATGCTCTGTTGGCACTCACGTCGCTTTGTTTATATAGTATGCAAATGGTTTTGGTGGCTCTGGAAGAAGGTATTCTAGAAGTTTCCGCTGGTTTGCTGGAGGATGATAATGAGAAAGTGAGGAGGAATGCCTCCAATTTGATTCGGCTTCTGCGTGGCAACAACAACCACCACCGGCTGAGGTGATGATGATGGAAACTGGAAAGTCTCAGTTTTGATGAGAAGAAAGATTTGTTTGTCTCCTCTGTAGAGGTGAGTTTTTTCTTCTTTTTTTTTTGGGGGTTTATTGATTCTGCCTTGTTGGGTGGGTCCTCTGTACAAAATGGATAAAAACAGATCAATTTTTTCGTTGTGAATGTGATAGGGTTCTTTTTGTATCTTGTATACTGAATAATGATTATGGGCTAGCTCTCTGGTGTTAGTTTAGCTGTTCTAATGATAAAGTTGCTGATTGATCCTTTGTGCTTCATAATTCAATAGTTCTACTGGTTTACTCGAAATTCTGTTATTCTGTGTTAACACTTAGTGTATCGATTCCAACTTCCAATATATGTCTTTCCTTTATATATAGGTAGTACTTCTATTATCAAAACACATAGATTGAAATTATAATGTCAATGTGTTTATATAGCCAAGTAAAAATAGTTTCATTCATTACCCCTTGGATGAAAGAAAAGTAAAAGAATGTTTGAAATGAAGATATAAATTTGAAAGTTTTGTTTCTGGATTTTTATTTTTTCCCTATTTTTTTCTTCAACCTAACAAGAGAAAATTTCAAACTTCAATTTTTCTTTCCTCATAAATGTGCATCTATATAAGTTTTTTTTTTTAAAAAAAGAAATAGAAAACCTTACACGTTGAATTTGTTGTCAAATTTTTTAAAACTTACGAGGCACACCTTCTAAAACCGTTTCAGTGGGCCATAATTGTCTTGGATGGTTGATTTTGACCAGAAGGCTCAATGTTATTATTGTTTATGTTAATAGGATGTCAGAATTGTTTTGCATGTGACGTATGCTTTAGCGTGTAGAATATCAAATTGTAAAAAACACTTTTCATTTATCACCCTTCTAATCTGTTAATCAACCACTTATTCGTATAATATTTGTACAAGTGAAACCTCTTGTTCTCTTGAATTGTGACACATGTACAGTTTGAGCAGTTAGTTTTATATCCATCATCATTGTGTTACACATATTTATACATCTGGACTGTGAGTTGTTCTTGCATATAAAGCATGTATGAAATAAATTCCTAATGAATGGAATTTTTCAAATCCATTTTCAGGAACAAATAATAATGTTGGTTGACCAATTTGGGAAAAAAACATGTTTAATTTATCATGATGTATGTAAATGTTCAGTTTATGAGAGAAAAGGTTTGACCAAAGAATATTATAGATAGCTACAAACAAAATTCTAAAATGAAAATGTCAGCATTACACAGATATATTAGTAAAACAAATAACATCTTTTGTTGGATCTGAACTTAAAAGGTTGCAGGAAAACAATTTTTATTCTCATATACTGGTTGGAAAATACTTTAAACTTGTGATTTATGTTTAGATGGTTTTGTATACACTGGTTGTCATTTTACTTCAATCTTCTATGAATCATTTTCTTCTAAATGGTTTTTGCCTTGACTGCTGTTTGCTATGCTGAGTGATTTTAAGACAGGCATCGGTGATTAGGGACTCTTGCTTCTCCCCCCTTCTCATTTTTATTTTATCTTAATATTTGGCTTTTGTGGTACTGTTAAGGCTGTGACTTTTAATGAAAATTTGATTGATTATGTACTTTCAATATGGGGTAGCTACTCGAAATAGAAGGTGATGAATTGTTTAGTCTGAAGTATTTTCTACATTTTACTAATTCTTTAGAAGACATGTTGGACAAATTGGGTACAGGACCTTGCATCATGTAATCAGCATTGCTTTATGCATATGTAAGTATGTGGATAGGTGGTTCGCTTGTAACATAGAGAACTTCATCCATGTAATATAATTGCTTTTATCTATATAAATATGTTGTCTTGGACTTAGGGAAGAGTTATTAACAGTTGTTCCTTGCGCAACTTCAGCATTGTAACGAAAAATTACTTCTATAATATATTAGTAGTACAGTGGCCTGTTTTTTTGGCCTTTTGAAGTACATTCATACAGGTTTCAGTGGATTGTGCATATATGCCATTCGTAAATTTTAGTTACTTACAATGAGTAATTGAGTATACAGTTCAACTCTAGCTTGAAAGACTTCTATTCTATCCGTTCAAAATTAAGTCCAACTGCTCTATCTATTCTAATAGTATCAATTTTTTTTCTCCAAGATACTAACTGAAGATTGAGGATGTGCTCAGGATATGGCTTATGGGTTTAAGAGAATGAGCTATTCTTTGTGGTTTCCATTACGCGTCCCATGCTCTTGAAGTTTAGTTGTCAGATTTAATAGAGAATTGCATCATAAACTTTTCTGTTGATTTTTCTTGCATATAAAATATTACCTATGCATGCTTCTTGACTTGTTGAAAGAGGATGACCAATTGTTAAACATCACCCGATAACATCCAATTTATGTCATGATGAGCGAGCCTCTTGCAATTTTCTAGTGACAAGTTGCTAATTTGTTTGGTTTTGTAATAGGTAGCAAAGCATTGGTTTTTTGTGTTTTCTGTGGTGGTATTTGGCAGGTAATTTGATTAGAACTCCAAATTTTTCCCTGAGGTCGTTACTGTTGTTAAGTGTCCTTGTGATTAATAATATTGGTGCAGAAAGTACATGGCTCGTTAAGTTATATTGCGTATGACTCTCAGCGAATTTATTATTGATTTACTCAAGAGTTTTACCGCATTAGTGTATTGCTCTATCAAACACTATTTGATGTTGATTCATCTGTCACGAGAATGGTTTGGTCAAAACACTTTTTCTGGCATTTGATAGCTTTCTTGACATCTTTTGATTCTTTTCATAACCCCCTATCCTCTTTGATTCCGTTTTTTTTTTTTGTTAAAAATATTTGTTGAACGATTCCTTGCCTACAGAAGAAGGCAATGAGGATTGGTAGAATTATTATATTGAGGATTGGCTGAAGTTGACTTAGATTTGATATATATAATATTATATATTGGGAATAAATACCAAGTTTATTACAAATTTCTATTGTACTGATATACATCTACTACGTAAGCAGGAACTCTCGGATTATGATGGCATGATTATTAAATATTTAGTTCTTGTCTGATTGCTTTTACAATTTACAATGTCTCAATACGAATCTAGGCGATGCGACCCGGACTTGTGAACCGTGTGCAGTATGCTTATCCTATCCACGTTGGTAGAATTTCTTTCAAAATTTTTTATATTATGGTGTTACTTCTCAGATGCTTCCCCGATTAGAAAATTATTATGTAGGTATTATATCAACTTATAGTTGGACAATGTACGTTTACAAACATTTAATTGAAAGGATTGCTTCTGTTTTACTTTATAACCAAAAGTATACGGAGTAATTTTTACTCAATCCCTTTTTCGTTATTTATCATCATTGGAAACAATATTTTTTTCCATTGTTATTTTGGAAGTTTAAAATAATATTGTTATTATAATTTCTTTTAGAAGAATGTTATTGATAAGAGAATCAAATAAATGCTTGTATTTATTTCATAGGTTTGTTGACTAAGAGACATGTATTTGGCAAACTGAGTTTATTTTAGTAGCTTGTATTTTTTAAAATTAATTTGTAGTATTTAAGTTATAACTTATGTTTTACTTTTATCCTTAATATTTTAAGAAATTCTTCTCTTATCCCCTCTTTTAATAGTATATTTTTTTTGTAATTTTTAATATTATATTTGTTTTATTATTATTATGTTCATTATTATTTTAATTTTAATAAATATTTGATCTATTAAATAAAATAATAAAAAAAAATTGATTAGAGATCTTAAAACTATAGTTACCTAAATATTTATTTCTGCCTATAAATTGAAGATATATTTTATATTAGAGTCATTAATATATTATTTTGTTATTTTTATATTTATCAGTTAAATTAATTATTATTTTAATATATAGTTTTAGTTCAATGTTAGTTTAGCAGCTTTTAACTAAAATTTAATGAAATTTTGATCTAGGTTATTAGTTTTTTTCCAAACACAATCTATATTTGTTAATTTTTCAGTTAAAAAGGTAATTCTGCATTTTTTTTAAATTTCAACTGAAGAGTGAAAATGCTTGGTTCACTGTTAGCTAAATGTGACACACTTTTCCAAGCATAATCAATGTCTGATGCGACGTTTGATGGCAATGATAAATTTTTGCTACAGACAAAATCGTTTGCATGTTGTACAAAGTACAAACAGACCTTGAATCTGTGGATTTCAATAAAATGTTATTTTGATCTATTGTTGTTATTAAAATAAATCATAAGATGTTGTTTGTTATTTCTTATACTGTTAGATATCAACGAGGCAAGTAAGCCTTTATTTAATAATAATAATAATAATATGATGATATTTTGTTTATATACAACTGGTATACTTTTTCAATCTTTTTCGGGTAAACCTACTTTGACATTGTTTAAAGTATTATGTATATATGGTTGTCTTCAAACTTCAAAGCTCTAGGTAGTAGGTATTTCCGTCTGAAGAAGAAAGTATCAAACTCTGTTCGTAAAAAGAAAAAAAAAATGTACCAAAAGATATGGAAAATGTATAAAAATAACTGTTTGCAAACTTTTCTTGAGAGAATCTTATATGATGTAAAATTTAGAGCTATCTAATCCACCAGACCTTCATTCGTTGTAACTTTGGCTACGGTTGAAATTTTAATATTAATTTTTTATTTTTTCCTTTCTTTTCTTGAAAAATTTGATATTATCTATATTTTTATTCATTTATTCAAAAATTTATTTTTAATATTTATTTATATATAATTTTAAGATGATATAAAATATTATTATTTTAACAAAATAGTATAATAAAAAATACATAAGGAAGTTTATCAAATAATTTTAACAAAATAATTGAATTTTTTAAAGTTTATAATTTCTTCTCCATTTTGAGATATAAATAAGAACAAATATACTTCCTTATTCTTTTTTATCTAGAATTATTTTTTATTTTTTATTTTTTATTTTAGAAATTTAAAGAATATTTATTATGGTTTATTATACTTTTATTTCAGATAAGTACATTAATTATAAAAGAGGTTAATAAAAAAAATATAATAGAAACGTATATAACAATTTTAATACAAATCAGGATATCAACTAATTTTATTAATTTGTGTGAAAAAATCTTATAAAAAATAAAATTTTAGTCTCTCTATTTTTTGTTATTTTCATCCTTATATTTATACAACTAATTTTTTTTATTAACACGTCACACCAATAATTAACATGAAAATCTCTTCGTTGTTCATAATATCATTTAATAATCATTGAAAATAAAAAGTTAGCTTTAGAAAAATCAAAGATTCAAACTATAAAACTATACCAAAAACCTATTAAACCTTATTTTTCTTTCCCATCATAGCATTAGTAAAAAGTGTTGAGATTTGAGGACCATGGCATTAATAAAATTGACCCATCATAAATACGCATATTGCTTATATCTAAAAATACATTCACATTCATATCACGTGAGTTAACGTCATCCACTTCCTAGGATTGCGGGCTAAAATCTGCCATCCAAAGTTAGAAATAGTGTCTGAGATAGAATACTAGGTTCGTGTGAGCTATCTCATTATCATTGGAAGTATTTGGTGTCTGGTGGTTGGATCAGTGCAACTGGTAGCGTCACAATAACTGGATCATATAATCTCTTTTTAATCCTATTCTAAATGGCAGACTCGCTTCAAAAGATCAAGCTATCATCTATCTTATTTGTTTACACAATATTCAATATCAAAACTTTGTTTATGGAAAAAGTTAATTTCTTATCACTTGGATTAAAAGGGTATTCGCATCATTGTTAGAGGTACAAATAGATTATTTTTTAGATTTATAATGATGGAATTTGATTTAATTTAGAATTTTAAATTATTTATTTGATATAAATTATTTTTAAAAATTTAATTTAATTTTTAAAAATTCGATTCAATTATGAGCCTATTTTATAGGTATATTTTTTAAATAAATAAATTTATTTTTAATAATGTTATCCAGTAGTTTATAGCTGATAGCATGTTTGACGGATGGTGGAGACAGTGGACGGACAGGAAAGGGCACAATCCTCAGTATTGAACTATTCTGTCACAAAAGTTAGGTTCCTCTTTTCTCTTTTGCTTTTCTTCATGCCAACTATATTATTTCTATAACGGTTTCTGGTACTTGTAGGTGGACGAGATTCTCTTCGCTCTTTTTCCTTCTTTTTTCTTTTATCCAAATAAAGAAATGACATATGAAAATAAAGTACTTACATATGAACATTTATTGAGAAAGGTTAAATAGGTTTGAATTTAAGATTTTATGCATATTATTTTGATTTTTAATATTAGGTTAAATTTTAGTAGTTTTTAATTTATTTTTTTATCATGTATTCTTAATTAATATGTTTTTATTATGATTTAAATATACAAGAATACTTACTTAAAAAAACTATTTTATTAAGTAGGATAGTTTCAAGGCTTAAATATTATATTTAATTTTTTATTTTAATTAATATGAGATTCGTAACGTCTATTATATTTAACTTCTTATTTTAATCATGTGAAACTAATTATAAGTATTCACCTATAACTAGGAGTAACTCTTTTGCAACTAATTATTATAACTTAAGCATATAAAATAGCCTAATCCAAAAGATTCATTTATTAGTAGTATGAAAGTCCTTAGACTTAAGAACCATATTGAATTTTTAAAATCCTAGTCAATGTAGGATTTGTATAACCATGCTCATAATTTTATGGTTGTTCATATATTTTAACTAATAATTAAAAATGTGTTAAAAAATATGTTGCTATCCTTTTTAGTTTTGTATGGATTTGGTTGCATAGATAATAAATCATTTGACATTATTTTTAAGCTTCTTTAAATATTTGCAATAACAATCCATACAAATACTTAACTAGTATAACTTTTGAAAAAATTATCAAAATAAAATAGGTCATATATGCGTTATTAGTACGAATCATGCAATTTTTATTTATCCTTTATGTAAAATATTTATGATATTTTTTTATGTAAAAGATTTATGGTATTTTTTTATGTAAAAAATTTGATAAGTCGTACTCATAAAATATACTTATTCTATTTTGATAATTTTTTAAAAATTATTACTAAATGGATAATTTTTAATGATTTTTTTAAGCTTACAAACTTCTCATTATTAGATTTATTTTTACTCATTATTACCACTTTTCTTTGAATGTGTGAGTAATTATATGCATAGATAAAGAGAAATTAACTAACGCCATTATAAGATTTTAGTATCTTAACATCATTTAATACTTTTAATTAGATAATTTTATTTTAAATCTACAGTTACATTAAAAATTAGTATCACAAAAATCATATTATAGTTACAAAATTTTATATTAGTTTAAATTTATTTATATATCATTGATATATATTAAGATTAATTTTTTGTATAATTTTTAAATATAGAATAATTAAAAATATTTTATTAATAACTTTTATACAATTTAAGAATTAAAATAATAAATAATAATAACCCAGAGGCAAAAACTCATATTCTATCCTCTCTCTCTATATATATATATAATTGAAAAAAACTTATACTATTCCAACTCTTTTATTAGTGAAACAATACTCAATACTAGTAATTTAATGTTTTAAAATAACAAATAAGTCAAAATTAGTAAATTTTAACAGTAGAGTTGTAGAATGTATACAGTGCATTGTAGTAAATTTTTGGTAGTGTAGTAACTCCTTTTTGTGGTTATTTTTCTATATTTAGTAAGTTTTTAATTAAAAAATAACCAACCATATAAATATAGATATTTCTCATGTTAATACATATTCCTTTTTAAAAATAGTAACAACTGTCTTTATATAGTTATTAATTCTTTAATTTATTTTTTGTAAGTTAAAAATAAAATAAGCTAGTAAATAAAAAAGACACTTGCAAGGATGTGAGTACTCCCGATCGTATAAAATTTACTTCTATCTTCGGAGAAGGAATATGTGGCTCTGAAGTACCCAAAAAAATTGTATCGGATTGAATCGAAAGCCATAGTGTGAATATAATAATGTTGAAGGGTCAAAGGGAAACCGAAAAGCAGGAAGCAATGAAACTTTTATAAGCCCAAAGCTATTGAGGCTTTGAAAGAGCTGAACCCCATTTTCAAAAAGTGGGCCACAACTATAAACTCAGGCCTGAGTTCGCAAACGTAACGATTTTGGCACCTGCTTGACGTTTAACTAGCAAGTAGCAAGTTTTCTCTAGATAAGTTTTTTATTTATTGCTTGTATAGTTTTGAACTTAGATAAATTTTAAAAGTATAAATAAAAAACGTGTATTATTATTTAAAATCACATATCTTGAAATGAAGTATAGAAAAAGTATATTCATTGTCAAGAATAATTTTTATTACAAAAAAACTAAAGAGATCAAACATCTGAAACTGTTATACAAAATAAATTATAGTTCTCAAACTTTTAAATTTGAAAAATAATTATGAAAATACATTGTGTGATAAAAAGGGTTTTTATATTGAAGTATCTTCATATTTTTTATATTTAAAGGGTTTGACTAATCTGAAGATGTAAAAATTCATTACATTTTTTATGTTATAGGACGTAATTTTTTAATGTAATAAAGGTTTTAAATTTGGGGAAGTTAGAAGTAATTTTGTTAAGATCTTAACAGTTAACATTGAGACTTTCTAATTATTAATAAATAATTATATATTAAGTTATACATCTCATTTATAAATTTACATATAAATTTTTCTTTTCAGTATAGTATAATTTCATGAATAATAAAATTTAACAAGCTCCTCTTTAAGGTACAAAGTAATATTTTTTTGGAGTATAATTAATTTATTATAAAGAACTTAATATAATAGATCAATATTTAAATATTTAAAAATATTTAAAAATAATTAAATATAAAATCTCATATTATTTATTTTAATAATTTAAATTTAAATTAAATTTAAAATTTAATGATAAAGAAACTTATTTTAGACTTTGGAATAATATTTCATTAGAATTTAAAGATAGAAACATTTATTATAATATTAATATAAAGATGTTAATATTCTTATATATAAACTAAATGATTTAATATTTTATATATGAAAAAATTTAAATTATCATAATTTCAAATTAGAATTTAAATTTTGATATTTATATTATAGAACACGTAGTTATTAAATTGTGCAATGCATAAGTTTTTTCTTAATTTAATGATAAAGAAATTTATTTTAGACTTTTGAATAATATTTAATTAGAATTTAAATATAGAAACATTTATTATACTATTAAAAACTTAAATATTAATTTTAATATATTCTATTATATAAATTAAATAAATTAATATTTAATATATGAACAAATGTAAATTAGAATTTCAATATTGATATTAATATTACAGAATGAGTAGTTAATAAATTGTGCAATGCATAAGTTTGAAATAAATAAATAAAATATGATTAAAAATAGAAATATACAAATTACTCACTTTTTAAAAATGTGTTTTTATTTGTACTAAATTTAATAAGAAAGAATTAATATTAACATTATAATACTACTCGGGCTGTGTCTTAAAAAGGGCCAAACCACCGAAGTCCACCTTCTAAATATGGGCCTATCCGCAGTTTTACGGGCAATCCGAGACCAGCTTGCTTAATTTTTTACCTTTATATTAATGGTAAAAATATGCATAAATCTATTAAAAAATTAAAAAATAGATATATTAGTTATACCATTTAAATTTTTATTAAATAATTTTTAACAGATAATTTTTAAAATAAATAATAATTTATAAAAAATATAGTAAAAATTAAAATTGAAAATATTTATCATTTAAAATCGTTACTAAAAAATAAATTTTCTTTTATCAAAGTTATAATATTCTTAAAAGACTTAAAATATTTGAGTAAAAAAATATTATAGGTTATTGAAATAAACTTAAAAAATATTAATATTTTGATTAAACAAGCTTATAAAATAAATAAATAAAATGAATTATTGACCATGCTTTTAGTATGTTTAGAAACCAATTTAACCGTTAAAAGTTGGAATTGTCATATCAACTTGTTAATATATTTTAATTTTGTTTGATAATATAATTTATTTTAATAATTATTAAATTTTTTAAAAAGGTTACTAGTATTTTAAATAATTTTTATCTATTTTAATTATTAGCTAAAATATATTTTTTATTTTTATCTTTATTATATTTTTATAATATAATATTTTATTTATTTTACTATTATTTTATTTATTTATAATATTATTACTAATTTTTATTTATTTATTTTTATAATTATAAAATATAATATTTTTAAATATTATTTGTATATATTTTATTTTATTAAAAATATTAAATCATTTGATAAAAATTAAATTTTAAAAATAGTTATTTTAAAAAAATATTTAAATTTTATTTATGCATAAATTAAAAAATATTTTTATTTAATTAAATTTTAATATATTTGTTGTTAAAAAAATAAATATATCAAATTTATTATATTTTAATTATTATTAAATTATATTTTTATTTATTATTTTATATTTACCGACTAGTTCAACAATTAATTTTATTAAATATTTTTAATTCAATTAATAACTTATCAATATCTAATTTTTTAGTTTTTATTTTTTCACTATTCTTTTAATTTTTAGCTAATGTATGTTCTAAATTGTTCAAACACACATTTTATCTAAGTTACGTGTAAAAGAAATGAGTGACAAGATAGTTAAAAATTTTTAAAAATGTTTTTTAAACTATAAACTGTTATTTAGTTTATTAAATTTAAAATAATTAATAAAATTAATTTTTAAATTATTTTTAAATTTAATATAAAATAAAATGTCATGTTTGTATTATATTATATTATATATATTATTTATGAAACAATATATTTTGAGATAATTATAATTTTTATATTTTGAGTTTCTTTCTTTGTTCTTTTAATATAATATTTATTTAAAAAAATTAAAACAAATGGTGTAATAATTATAATAAATAAGATAATATTAAGAATAAAATTTATTCAAATAATTTTATTTTTTATTCTTCTAATTTGGTGTTAGGATAATTTTATCATTTTCTTAATTTCAATCCACTATTTTTAAAAGTAAAATAAAGTTGGTTTACTCTTAAGTTTTTAATTCAATTACTAATAAAAATACTGACTTCAGTTTTTTCATCCAACTATTAATATTTAAAATGCTAAGATTTTTATATTTATATTTTACGTTAAAAATAAATTTATAATTTTTAACATGTAAATTTATTACTATTTTATATTTTTCTATAAATTATAAATTGTTTAAGAATTTTATATTAAATATTAATTTTATATTTTAAATCCTCAAATATCAATTTATGTAGGATGAGATACTTTATTAAACATTAATATTTTTTTAAAATATCAAATTTAGATCTTATAAAAATAATTTATGTAAGAATTACTCCTATATTAAGTATTCCTATATATATATATATATATATATTATGTATATTTATTTTAAAATTATAAAATTGATATTTAAGAATTTTAATTAAATAATTTACAATTTAAATTTTTTAGAAATGATAAAATAATAGTAAATTTATTTGTTAAAAATTATTATAAAATATACTTTTACTATAAATTATTAATTTATATGCTAAAATATTTTAAATTTATATTTTTTTATAAAAATACATTTTATAAATTTTAACATATAAGTTTATTATTTCATATTTTTCTAAAAGTTTAAATTTTTTATTTATTTAAAATTTTAATACTAAACATTATTTTTTTTATTTTATATTTTTAAATATCAATTTTATGGTTTTAAAATGATATGTGGATGGAATTTCTCAGCATTAGTTTATGATAATGTTATAAAGTTTAAACACCATCATACGAGTCAGCATTGTGCATTAATTATTGACTGAAAAAATATTTAAGTTAGTATTTTTTCATAATTAAATGAAAAACATAATGGTAAACCATTTATTCTATTTTTAAAAATAATAGATTGAAGTCAAGAAAAAAAGTATGAGATCCAAAATTATCCTAATTAAATTAGGGAATCAAACATACAATTAAGTCTTTATTTTTATTAGAAAATAAAAATAAAAAATAAAAAATAAAACAAAAAATATGATTATAAATATAAATATAAATAAAATAATAAAAAATAAATAAATTTGTATGTTATTTGGTATAAAAATATAAAATATTTAAGAGAAATAAAAATAATATATCATGATTGAAAAATTTTAAGTATTCTTCTAAAAGTATTGGTTAAGATGTTAAAGTAAAAAAAAATTCAAAAATATGATAAATACATAATTATTATAATTTTAATATATTTTAATGTTATTTTTAATAATTTTTTCACATTTTCTTCTTTAAATAGCGTTCTTACATCGTCAATTAACAAAATTGATTATTGAAAAATACAGTTATGGTTCTTATGAAAAAAAAATGCATATTGATTATTGCGAAGTACATATGTAGAATGTTCAGTGGGCCATCCACCATTCAGAAATTAGAGTGAAGAAAAAAGAAAGAAACATAAAGATATGAAAGGAGCATCTGAGAAGACTTTGTTCTTTTCCCTCCAAGCAAGCAATACTCTATTAGCTATGATGAATGTGCAGACATGCCGTTAATTTTCTATCTTGCTTAAGCATTTCTAGGAAGATGATGGCAACTTTGATTTGCTTCATTAATTAGTAATTACCCTTCAATATCAAATCTTGCATTGTCATGGCTAAATTACTCATGCAGATTGCACCAAATGAATTAGACTAAAATTAAGTTTATTATTTTTTACAACTGAAGACAAGAAATTGTAAAAAAATTGTATAAATGTTTTAAGAATTAAGTTTAATATCTCGATAATTGACTAGTCTCAATCATTGCTACTCGAGTTTATGTTAGATATATCTTTGATTTTATTTGAACTTATAAAATGGTGGCGTAATTCAGTGAAAGTTTGATTATTTTAGGTTTTTTAGATTTTTCCAGCTTAAACCGTTATTAGACTTAATCTAATCAGATTAAAAAAACTAAAATTTAAATTTAATATTTTATCGGATGAATTTAGATCAGTTTAATTAGTCTAATTTATTTTATCAAATTTAAATTTAAATATATGTTAAATATAAAAAATAATAATAAGATTTATTATTGAATAAATAAGAAAATAACTAATTTTTTATAACATGTGTATAGAACCGACTACCCGCTGTTATCGCTAAGAAAACCAGATATGCTGGGTGGGAAAATATTCTATAAGTGTAATAAAATTATTTCATCACAAATTAGAATTTTAAGTCTAGGGGAATAATTGCATATAGAATATGAAATTTGGAATTGAATAAGGATTGAATTCCTATATTTAGTTCTAAGTGCAATTCCTGATACCAATAAGCTTCCATCATTTTATAGATAAATAAATAATCAAATATTGAAAATGAGAGGTTCTTTATCTTTTATTTTTCTACACCAAAACATTTAAGCAGATCACACAGGACATCATGCTATGATGCAACAAATGGACTAAGGAATATTCCACGTTCACACTCATGCCTATAGTAATATTATTTTGCTGATTTCAATTATTATATATTTTAATACTTTTTATTTTATGATGTGGTATGTTTAATTATTTTATTTTATTTACTTTGCAATTACCGTTTATATTGACAAAAAAGAAAAAGGCAATTACCATTTCCGTCTAAAACTACTTTGACTTTTGACCAAAAATGAGTCCAAAGTGAAAGGTATTCACGGTCCATTATTATATTCATCATTACTTAAAAAAACACATTTATCAAAGTACGATAACTTTGGACTTCAGTTTAGCAGTACACACATTCACGCGGCGTACGAATAAAAAAATATTATGAATCATAATTACCCTCATTAGAAAACAAACAAAACAAACAGTGTATTAAACGTTAAAATCATCCAAATTGGCTTCGCCTAAAATATGGATAATCTTCCAATTGAAGTTCCGCATTTAGTATTCAAAGTATTAGGATATCTTAAGAGTAATAGATTATTAAGTTAAAGGCTCAATAATTCACTCATTTGCACTTTTACGTATGCTTTGCGCAAAAAATTGAAAGGGAAGTAAAAAAGACTAGCAAAAAAGTTGAAATGCCCGAAAGAAATAAAAATAGGCAATGCCGAAAAAAGACATGGTACAAAGTTCAATAAATAAAAACAGGTAAGGAGACAACCTTATTCATGAATGAAAAATCATCCAAACTTGAAGAACAAATACATTACTCTTTTTTTTTTTATTATTTATCAAAATAATTTTTTTATCTACATTGATTTATATATTCAAATATTTAAAATAGAATTTATTAATTTTTTATATGTATTCTTATATTTATTTAATTATTATTAAATAAATTAAATTATTACATCCACATTTTTAATGTTAAATAATAAAAAAATAAAAATAATTTTTATAAAAATAAATAATAAATAATAAAATAATTTATATAATAATAATATTATTAATTATATTTTATAATATATATATATATATATATATATTTCTCCATCTTAACCGATAAAAAGAAGTGAAATAATAATTGTAAACTTAAAATAATTACTTCAAAAATATTAAAATGATTATTTATTATGTTAGAAAGTATGAACTAAAATTATTATTTTTATTTTAAATATTTTATTCATAAATATTTAGAATAAAAATTAATGCACGGTAAACCTTTGAAATACTAACAGAAATACAAAGTATTAAACTCCAGTTTATCAATTTATATATGGTGATAAATAAATATAAATAAAATTTGACTGATAAATAAGTTAAATTTACCTATCTTCACAAAATAATTAATTCACAACATACCTTATTAGTTACAATTATATTCGATTAAAAGATATACAGTATAGTAAATATTTATTTATCATACATTTTTTTACATTTATATATATTCTTATTAAAATAATTAAATTACATATAAAATTGAAATAATAAATTTTTTTAAATAAAAATAAAAATATTTAATTTATAAAACCATGTCATCTTATTAATTGAATATATACAATTTTAAAAAATATTATTTTAATAATTTATATTAAATCTATAAGGATAAATTTATATTTAAATAGTAAATATTAAATAGTATTATATTAATGTATATTTTTATTTTATTTATTTAAAATTATTATATTTTACAGTTTTTATAATTTTAAAAAGTAATAAAAAATATTAAAATATGAACCATACAAAATATATAGATAAAATAAATAAAATTATATTTTAAAAATTTTAAAAATAGAAATTATGAAAAAATATGATATAAATTTTCTAGTTAAGAGAAGATGTTATTGATATTTTAACGGAAGAATTTTTCTACTATCTTCGATCATTTTAATAAGAAATAAGTAAATAATTTATTAAAATAAGTAAAATATTATTAAAAATTAATATATTATAATTCAATCTTTATTATAAACTATTTATGATATTATATATTTGAATTGTTAACATATAAAGTGTATAATTATTTTATTAATATAAACTTTACAATAAAATAAAAATGTAAAAAATTTAATAATTATTATACTTAAAAATGATACTAATTTTTTAGGACTAATTAATAATTGATACTTTTTTATGACAGTTAAAATAAAAAATGAGGCATTAGAAGGGTATATCTGTAAAATAAACGGGCTGCAATTCCAAACCTATGCAATAAATTGTGGGCAAGTACCAAAATAAAAAAACACTTTCTATTTTTTATGTTTGACATTTTAGCATTTTTATTTTGTTTACTTTTAATTACTATTTTACAACATTAATAAATAATTGGTGTTCTGTTTTTAGTTATATTTAAATAATATATATTTTGTTCAACAATTAATATAACAAAAGGTATGATAAAAAATTAAGCAATGTTTTTTTAAAATATAAAGAGTACAAATCATGCTTTTTAATTTTTGTCTATAATTTTAAATATACAAATAAAATAAAAATAAAATAAAAGGGAAGAAGGTATTGAGACAAACAAGTGAAGTCACCCCTCCTCGTTCAGACATGACTTGTACATAATTTTTTTAAATTATATATATCTGGTATTAGAAATAAACTGAATATGATTATGGTGTAAAATAAAATTTTTCTTTTTAAGTATTTAATATAATTATAATTTAATATTTAAACTCAAAATCTCTGATTAAATTAAATTAACCGTCATCAATTGATTCAAGTGCTTGAAAATCTTTATGTATGAATTCCAACAATAACAAATTTTTTAACTATATATTATTTTCAAGACATTGAATAAAAGAATTAAATATTTCATATTAATAGCTATCTTTATTTTAAAATATATTTAAATGTGTTTTTATATAATAAATATTTATAATAAAATATTTTTTTTCAATTTGTAAGCTGATCCTTAAAACATAGTTTGTAAACTGTAATTATATGAACATATATTCATTTTTATTATCATTTAATATTATTTTATATAAATTAATAAAACTAATTAATATTTATTTGTATTGAACTTATTATATAGTTTTCTACTATGTTAATTAATTTTTTATCAATTAATATTTTCAATATATATTTATAAAGTATATAAATATAATAAATTATCTTTAAAATTTTAAATGACAAATAATAATATTTTAGAAAGTAGTAATAAATAAAAACGAAACGGATAGAGTATTTTAACTTGATTTTCACAGCTCTCAAGTTTTTCAATTCTCCCGGACTCCCTCTTCTGTGTTATATTCAGAAGGGTTTTGTCAAAAAATAATCAATTTGATAATATTGAGATTTTAAATTTCAGAATAAATTATTAAAATTGGTGCAAGGGTGGAGAGTTGAAAATTTTAGATAAAAATATTGAATTTAAATCTTGTTTTTTATATTTATAAAAAAAAAAATCTTATTATTAAATGGTATTCGTATTTATGTATAAAAAAGCTCATATTATGGGCAAAAAAAGCAGAGCGAGAGTAAATAGGCAGACAAATGCTTTTGTAAGTTGAGAATAGTTTGTTGGGTAAAACACATTTTGGTGAGATAGAATAAAATACAATGTTAATAATGATTAAATAAAAATAATCCATTTAAATTTTGATAAAGCGCAAGCACGCGGCTACAAATTATAAACGCAATCTTTTCATGGCATTAGTGGATATCATTTATACGTCAATACATCGTACATTTTCAATTCTATATCATCATTGTTTATATATATATATATATATATATATATATATATATATATATATATATTTATACAATAAATCCCAAAAGAGATATCTAACAAACATTTTTCACATACATTTTAAGGATATCTAAATCTATGTTATGGCTGGATTGATAAACTTCTCTGTACGCACTACCAATAAGAGCTGCACATTGTTTGAAATTAAGAAAAAAATAAATATAATAATAATAATATATTTATTTATATTTAGGTATAAAATATTAATTATTAAATAAAAACATAAAAAAATAGATAAAACCTTTTTATATAAAAATATTATAACTGATTAGTAAATTAATAAAATTGATTTGTTGGGCCTGCAAATAAACAAAATATGTTAAAGTGTAATGATGTGAATGAGTAATGTTACAAACACATGCTACATTTTATATAATGTGATTAATGGAAGTATTATATAGATATATATATATAATAAAATTATTTTAGAAGTAATTTTATTTAATAATTTATATAAATAATTAAATTTTACTAATTTAATTGTTAAATTAATAAATTATATTATATAGATAATTTAAATTTTTTTTATAAAATTTAAAAATTTTGATATTTTAAAAAATAAATTTAAATTAACAGATAATTTATTTTTTATAATATTTATTAATTTAAAATTTTTTAAAATTTTATAAATCTTCTTTTAAAATAATTTATATAATATAATTTATTAATTTAATAATTAAATTAATAAAAAATTTAATTATTTATAAAAAAATTTAAATAAAATTACTTCTAAAATAATTTAATTTTTCTTTCATATATATAATTAAATAGATAACAAAAATTTTATTAGTATGAACTAGAGAAGCATGCTTGAAGTTGAAGTTTGTACAGTGCATCTTTTAAGACAGCGTGAATTATGATGCACACAACTTAAAATACACGAAACAGTAATTATTTGTGTTTGTTGGGGTGTATATGACATGTGACTATTTTTATCTTTTAATTAAATTTCCCAAGTCAATATGGAAGAATTCAAATAGTTTAGGTTCTTAAATTTATTGGGCTTAACAATTTTGCTTAGTATCAAATAGCAAGCCTTTTTTTTATTGTCTTTAAAGCTGTTAAAATCGGAAAGGCTTTTAATAAATTTTAAAATGTATTTTATGACTTTTTTTTCTGAATAATAAGTATTTGTAATTCAGAAAAAGTTGTTACTATAATCACCTCACCTAGTTTAACTAAAATTATTTTAATAAAAAATATATAAAATTTAAATAAAAATTATTATAGAGCATTTTATAATCGTTATAATTATTTTATTAAAATAGATTTTAAATTCATAAAAATATTTATTTTCTTAATTTTACAAACCATGGATATAAACGATCTCTCAGTCTCCATGAAGGTCCCAACTAGAACTAGGAAGTTTATAAATAATTTTTTTTAGAATAAAAAAATTAGTATCTGGAGTTAAGATTTTATATAATTTATTTTCAACTTTTCATTATTCTATCAACTTTAATGAATTATAAATCTAATTAATTTAATATAAACATAAAATTTGAAATAAAATATAAAAAAATTTATTTATTATTTTGATATAAATTTTTATAATATTTAATAAAACAAAAATAAGTTGATGATTTTATAATTAAAATTAAAAATAAAACAATTTTTTTTTACAAAATCAAAAATTAAAAAACCTAAATTTTATTGAATTGGATTCAATTTTAAATTAAATTTTAAAAATAGTTGAACCCATATATATATATATATATAATTTTATTTATAAAATTAACTTCCCTATAACTTATATAATTATATATTTATGCAAATATAAATATTTAATTATTTTTTATAAAATTTCTTTCAAAATTATATTTTATTATTAATTACTTTTATAAATACATGTTATTATTTAAATTATTGTATTTATAAGTTTAATATATTTAAATTAATTTAAATTTTTTTATCACATATTTTTTATTATTTAAATTAGCATATTCTTCATTTATTATATGAATACTTTTAGATTTAATTAAAAGTAATAAATAAAATAAACAAAAAATAGTAAATTTTTTTATTATTCATAATATATATATATATATATTATCTATTTCTACGTATTAAATTAGAGTATTTATTTTTAAATCAGAACCTGTTTAAAAATTACTTTCTTTTTTATTATGGCATTTGGTTTCTCATATCTTAAATATTTACTTTTAAAATTTTTATTTATAATAAAAACCACTTTAATTTAAATTTTAAATATTGATGTAAATTAATAAATTTAAAAATATTTTTATATAAATTAATCTTAAAATTATTATAATTTCAATCTTATTTTTTACAGTTTTAAATTTTGATATAGCAAGTCAATAAATATTTTGTATAATAATTTTACTTAATCAAGATTTTAATCCCTTATCTTATATATAATTTTGATTTTAATACCTATTTTTTTAAAAGCTTTGATCTTTTGTTTTATAATTAGTTTTGATCCTGAGTATAAAATTTCTCTATAATTTTAATCGTTAAAAGTGTTGTATATATAATTGGTTTTTAATTTATTTATTTGCTCACATTTGACCTTTTAAATGACTATTTGATTTTTAAAGAATGTCAATTTATACATTTTATCTCCAAATATATTAACTTATTCATATATTATTTATATTTTATGAGAAAAATTAAAATTTAATCAATTAAATTAATATCAAATTATATACACTGATATTTTTTAAAATTGAAAATATGAGGATACAAATTTTAAGAAAAAAACTATATATTTATCCAAACAAAATTATTTTTTAATAATAAAAATTAAATTTAACCACTTCTATAAATTTAGGGACCATAATTATAAAAAAAAATAGCAAGGATTCGCACAAAAATTGAATATAAAAATGAAACTAAAATCTTCATTACATATTTTAATAATTTGTTCCTTTAATTTTAAGAATTCTATTTTTTAAAATTTATTATTAATTAGAATATGCACGTTTATTTTAAATTTAAATAAAACTTTTAAAACAAATTAAAATTAAAATTATTATTTATTAATTTAATAAATATATTAAATTTATAAAAAATTAAATGGATAATTTTCTCATGATTAAATATAAAATTTAAAAATAATTTATTAAAATTATGACACCTTAATATTTGTTAACATGGTCTATAAAAATTTAATATTTAAAAATAATTTTTAAATTAATAATAATCAAAATTATTATAATCATGAGATTTCATTTATATTAATAAATTTATCTTTAAATTTGTTATAGGATATCAATATTTAAAATTTAAATTGATGTAGTATAAAAAAAATAAATATATATTTTAAATATAGGATAAATTACGTCAGTTGATAAGAATGGTTGTAACTTGTAAAAAATGTTCAAATTCAAGAATGATAACTTTAATTTAATTTAATATAGAAAAGTAGATTACCTTAAATTTAGAATAAATATATATATATAATATATATATATATATATATGTTTATAATGTTAAAAATTTCAACTCAAATTATAAACATAATATTTATTTTAAAATTAAAATTAAAAAGTTAAAGAATTTCACTCACATGTTTTAGAAGTCACACTTAATAAGAAGAAAAAAGAAAATATAAAAACAGTGTTAACTAAGAGAGCAGAGTTCACAAATTACAACCCCTTATTTGTCCAAATTAATGATATAATATAATATTTATTATTATTAATATAAAAATTAACCAGTAATAAAATATTTTTTTATTATAAATTTAATTTCTTTAAAAAAATATTCATGTAATGCTAATATTAATAATAAAGTATAAAGATAAAATTCTTAAAGTTAAGGATAAAATGAGTTAAATTAATAAAATTATGATACATCATATTTATTGATATGATAATTTAAATTTAAATTGAAAAAATTAAATTTGAATTAAGATTATAATAATTTGAAGTGTTAATTTATCTTAAAGAGACATATTAAAATTTATTATATTGTATGAATATTTAAATTTAAAATAAATTAATTTTAAAAATATATTTAAAAGGATTAAAATTTATTGTAGGAAAAAGTATGTGACTAATAAAGATAAAAAAAATTTTAAAAAAATTTCATTTAAGAGTGAAGACTTGTATTTCTAATATAGAGATAGATTTTATATTTTATATAAAAATAAGTTTTCATTAAAAATAGTATGAAAAATAAAAAATAATATTGTATTATTTTTTTAACTAAAGTAAAAAATATATAAAAATAAAATCATCTAATCTATTTAAACTCTAACTGTTTCTCGTTGGATTAGATTAAATTGAATTTGAATTTTTAACAAACTAATATAAATCAAATACCAATATATTTATTATGGTTGAATAAGATAACTTTTGTTCTAAAAACGTATTCATATCAAAAGTCATAAAAGAACTTGCCAAGAATCCCAAAATCCTCACATATATTAATTCCCTCTAGTATTTTTGGGGTCACATCCTGTTATGATCCTCCATTAATTCTTTGTTTGCAAGGGTTCGATAAACAAGCTTTGAGAGGCATACAGAGAATTGGGAGTATCATTGAACTTGTTCACTGTAGTATTTAAGTACTCTATCTGTTATGAAGCGATTTGCTTGCATACTGCAGGCAGTCAACTAGTTTAATGTTATTTTAGATTCTTCACCAGATTGGTAATGTCACTCCTTCTTGGATTTCTGCTGGTTTTTCTGAGCTAACTGTGATTAATGTAAATTTTGTTAATGTAATTATTACATGTGTATATAATATTATGGTGCATTGTATTAACAGGTAATTTTATTGATATAAAAATTAATATACATTATTTTTTTGTGATTTTTTGGTGTAAAATTAAATCTTTTTTACAAATAAATTTGTGTTTCATGGTTAAAATAAGAAGATAGGATGAATGTTGTGAATTTTATCTTCCGCAAGAATAATTTGTCGGTTGTTGTATAAGAAGAAATCCAGAACAATATATCATTCTCACATTTTAATTTTGGTGTAGTCTTGTATTTAATAAATTATAATCATTGAATAGAAATTCAAAAAAACTTGACTATTTATATTTTTTATTATTAAAATATTAATTTAAAATTTTAAACTATTTTAATATCAATCCATTGATTAATATTAATTCAATCGGATACTTGGAAAAAATTTTAACTACATACGATCCGGATCCATTAAATTAGAGATATCTTCACCTTTAACCTCATTTAAAAATAGTTGTTTAAATAATATTTAAATTTAAAAATAAAATAATAAAAATAAAGAAAGAATAGTCAAAATATCAAGAAATTGATTATGTGTAAGAGCTCTTAGTTTTGGTTTCACTTAAAAAAAAAGTTTATTAATATTTTAAATATAAAATCATAATAGATTAATTTTTTTATATTATAATTGCCCTTATAAATACTTTTAAATTTCAAATGATAATTTTAATTTACTTACAATATTATTTGATTGTTATATATTTTCTTGTTAAAGTTATTGTTATATATTTATCTCAACAGAAAATAACAAACACATAATAATAGCTGTATTATGCAATATGGACACACATTAAAATTTATTAATATAATGAATCAACTAAAACCCCTTGAATTTAAAAAGAATTTCGAAAACAAAGAAGATGGTATGCATCAGATAGAACTATTTTGCGATCAATTTTGTTCAAACAAAGTAATCAGAGAAGTTTCTTTGATTTAATTTTGGAGTGTCCAAACTAATGTAATTATTTTTAAAATGGTATGATGGGCGTGGTTTCAACCACTCCACTGACCATACAATGCAATATTTTACGAATTGGGCCATCTAATATTGCATCTTTCAGCACCTCCTTCCACTAATAAAAAAGATACATAGAACCTTCGTTTAAAATAATGATAAGAAAGGTATTTTAGATTCTTAGTTGAAGTTGCACCCGTCGAGTAATGCCTGTTTATTTTAAAGTTCAAAAATTATTTATAATATATATTTTTAAAAGTACAATAGATAAAGAATCTTAAAATCAAATTGTTAACATATAAATTTTTTTAGGATTAAAGCCAAAAATCTGGACCGTGTAATTAATTGTTGGGACTAATTTTTTTTTTTTCAGAATTACATAATCACGTAATATGTGAAGTGAGTTTTTTAAAAACTTCATATGATTTGTGTATTTTACCGTTAAATTAAGAATTTATTGTATAAATTACGTTTATAAAATATTATAAAATTTAAATAAGTTTAATGTTTTATTATATATTAATTTAAATATATTTAATAAAATATTTAATCTTGTTTAAATTTTATAATTTTTTTTAAAATAATTTATATAATAAAATATATTAATTTAACTGTTAGATTAATAAAATTTAATCATTAAAAAAATATTAAACAAAATAATTATGATAAAATTATTCTTAAAATAAGTTGATTTACTTATATATATAAATATAAATTTAAAATAAAAAATATATAAAAAATTATACATATTAAAATTAATATATTACATATATATATATATATTAACAAATTTATCATATATAAATATATATTATTTTTTTAAAAATTAAATAAAATTTATATTTTTCAAAAATAGAAAATGAAATTTATTTGTTATGGATTATAACCGATTATAATTTTTAAAGAATAAAGTGAAAGTTTATTATATTAATTATATTTTTTAAATCGTATTTCATAACCTTAAATAATAAATAATATGAATTGAAAGTATTATATTTCCTCAATTTTTTATTTATTAGAAAGTAAAAAATTTGTTTCTATTTATCTATTTATTTTAATTTTTAATAAAATATTAATTATTTATTTATATTTTTTACATATCTTTTTAAATTTGAGATGATGTGGTTTAATATATTTAGAACAAGTATCATATTTATAATTAATATTAATATAATTTCGTAATAATTTGTTTTTATTGATATAATTTTTAATAATTTATTTTATAATTGTAATAGTTAATTTTTTTTATTTAATAGTTAAATTTTATATTACAAAATTACTATAAATTTAATAACTTAAGTTAATTTAAACTAATTTATATTTATAATACAAGTTAATTTTTATAAATTTAACTTGATGTCAGATATATTTTTATTAATATATTTTAATTTATTAAATATTAATTTAATAGCAAGTAATTTTTAACTACTAAAATTTTAAAAACAAGTAATATTTTTATATAAAAATTACTTCCAACTGATTCAAGTTTAGATTATCTAAATTAATTTTACAGATAATATTAAAATTTAAAAATATTAATATTTATTTTATCCTATAAAAAAATAGAATATGCAATACAATTAATTTAAAAGATTAATATTATCTTATAATAATTTATTTTTGTTATTTTAATAGTTAAACTGTATATTAAAAGTGATAGAAAAATTTAATAATTTAAATGAATTTCAAACAATATAGTTTAGTTTTTTTAGTAATTTAATTTAATTTAATGTTAAATATATTCTTATTAATGTATTTGATTTTTTTAACATTTAGTTTAATATCAAGGGGTCTTAATTACTAAAATTCAAAAAATATATAAATTTTTATATAAAAAAATTACTTTTAGTTAATTAGGATTCATGATATATATAATTTAATATTTAAAACTTTAAATTTAGATAGTATAATATTAAAATATTTAAAAATAGTAAATATCTGAATTTCAATTTCATCTTGTAGAAATTATGTTGTTAATCTTAAATTAAAAAATGAAAATAAAATTTTATTACTAAAATAATAAAAATTTTTAAATTAATATAATTTAAAACTTATAAATTATTTAATTAATAATTATTAGAGGGATTAATTAACATATTATAATTTTAAGAGATATTTGAAAATAAATATATCAAAATAGGTAAAACTATTGCTGTATTAATTATATTATCACAGTATTAATGAAAAATATGATATAACATAAATATACTGAACTACATCATTGAGTTAGTAGATTCTCAAATTTACAAAGATAATAAAGAAATTTTTTTTTATATCTATCTAGGTATTATTAACAATAACAAAATAAAGATAAAGGTTAAATTTGTAAAGCAAATAATTTTTAAAAAAATTAAAAAATACTCTCTTATTTTTTTATAAATAAAAGTATAAATATTAAAAATGTAATTAATGCTGTTAATTTTAAAAAAATATTAATTTATTTTTATATAGAAATTTACTTTTATTCTTATTTATTATACTTGATAGGTATAATGATATATATGATAAAAATAATAAATAAATTATTAAAACTGAAATAAATAGATAAATAGAAATAAAATTTATATTTTTTTCTAAATAGATAAAAAAAATAAAATAATAATAAATTATTGATCTAATAATAAATATTTTAAAAAATAATAATAATTTATTGGCTCAGTAATAAATTTTATTAATATCAAATTTCATGCATTTAATTAACGTAATAAATATTCTCAATCTGCAGATATACCTTTATTTTCAATTTTTTCATTAATATCAAAGTTCATGAGTAAATATATTTAATTTATTTTTTTCACTGTAAAAAGCGATAAATATCCATCATATTCGATTCTATTGTTAAATTATTTTAATTTTTAACTTC
The DNA here is from genome assembly GCA_037954105.1 of Canavalia gladiata. NCBI lineage: Eukaryota > Viridiplantae > Streptophyta > Magnoliopsida > Fabales > Fabaceae > Canavalia > Canavalia gladiata. The sequence continues at coordinate 72,951,218 of CM075658.1, forward strand.
TTACTATTAGATTAATTTTAATAATTTTAATTTATCTTTTTTAAAATTATACATTTAATTAATATAATAAATATATTTTTGTTTTTAATTTTTTTAAAAATGCTATGATAAAAAAATTAAACTTAAAATTTTATGTAAATTATTCTAATATCAAAATTTTCATTACTTTAATGATTTACTTTTTGTATTTTTTAATATGAAGCTATTTTAAAATTTTAAATTAATTAATATTTTTTTAAAATTAACGTTTGACTACAAATTTTTTTATTATATATCAATACTTTCTATTAATTAATATTCCTTTGCAAATATAATAAAAAAATAAATATTATTTAAAATTTTAAAAATGATAAATAAAGATAAAAATAAGTTAAACCATCTAATTAAAACTTGTGTTAAAACTTCAAATTTTGATATAATTTGCATTATTTATTAAAAAATTAAATATTTTAAAAAATCATTTGAAATAAATAATTAAGCTTAAATTTATATAAATATGTAAAATTTGTTAAAAGATTTTTTAATATATATTAATTTATTATAATTTTATTTTAATATACTATATTTACATATTATATTTATATAATTTATTGCACTTACATTCTATATTACGTTCATATTGTGTTATTTACCAACTTTAATAAGAATTTAAGTCCCTCAATTTTTTTAATTATATATATATATATATATATATATATATATATATATAAGTTTAGTGTTTAATGTTCTTATTACAAGATTTTTTTAGACAGATTTATAAATTTAACGAACCTTATAACAAGTTAAATTTTGTAAGAAAAGAGAAAAATTTATGATAGATGGTAATTGATAAGTCATCCAGGCTTAACATTTTAAAAATATCTAATCTATTTATCTAAAGCTTGATCAAGTCTAACGTTTTTCCATCCTTAGTCACAAATAAAAAAGTAATTTCCCTTTTTTAAAATGTTGACAGATAAAATAAAACAAATTTTGACAGATAATTTATTGTATTTAGTAAATATAATTTTAATGCTATTGCGCAATGAATTTTATTTATAAATAAATATAGAATAATATTGTCCTTTTTTATGTAATACTTTAGAAAAAAAGGTTTTTGAATCCATTTCTTTATCATTTAAAATTTTAGGTTAACATTGATTAATATTTTTAATTATTATTTTATAAAATAAAAATATACAGTAATATAAAACGTTAAAACAATAAATAGAAAGGATACCAAACAGTACAAATAATTTCAATAAAAATAAAAAGCTAATTACTTTTCTTAACTTATGCAAATACCTTAAATGATAACTAAAAAATAAAAAATAATTTTATTTTAGTCAATTATATATTGTATTTAATAAATATAATCAATTTTACGTACAAACATTTAAATTTGTGGTTCAAACATTTAGATAAGACTCTGGAAGGCGGGTTCTATTATACAAGTAAATCTACTCTGCGAATGAATAAAATTTGATCCCATAAGACTAATAAAATTTAATATAGTTTGTAAATAATTATGTTTTTATAAATATATTAATTAAGATTTAAATTTTAATCATGCATATAATTGAATTCTTAGAAAAGATAAATTTATTTTATTAATTTTATATTTTAATCACCAATTATTGGATAGAAAATATCTTTAATATAAAAAAAATAGATCAGATATCTAGATCCAAACTCTAATGGTAATGGGAAAATATAGAAAATTTATAAATTTCATTTTTTATTTATATTTAATTTAATAAGAAGACTACTTTTTGAAAATCGGAAAACTAAGAGAGATAAATTAATGAGAGCGTATTTTATAATAGTTCAGGTAAACAACACGTACGGTCAAGATAAAGAAAGAAATAAATTTATGAAAGTCTAACACAAATAATAAATACTAAATATATAAATCAAGTTCAATTTTTAATTATGTGTTTGTTTATTGATGTACCAAAACGCGGTTACACAGATGGATTGAAAACTCGATTTAACAGATGCAATCTTTTTTATGGTATTATAAAAACAAAATTTCAACGCTGAAAGCGCATAAATAATGAGAAATTAAATTCTACTAAAAATAAACATTAATTATACAAAAAAGAGATTTAAAAAAAAAAAAGATAAAATAAAGGGCAATGACAGCTTATCATCCGGGACATGCACTATATAAGCAAACTACCCTTGTCAACGTTTTCATCCACCTACACCAATACCAGCATCTTGTTTTGGTTTTAATAGAGAGAGAGAGAGAGAAAGAGAAAGAGAAAGCCACACCGTCAATGGCTACCACTAAAGTTTACATTGTGTAAGCCATTCTTCCTCTTTCTTTCTTTTCTTGATAGGCAAGTTTGTAATAGCACTCGAATTTCATTGGTTCTTCTTTCTTTTTCTTTTTTCTCCCACTTCACTTGTCTGTGCTAAAGATTATTAATTTCTCAGTCTCTGAGCTTGGGTTTGCTATATTTTCTTCACATTTCTATAATGAATTTGTTCTTTTTTTCTCTCTCTTTGTTGATCGGTTTTCCTATTTTCTGGCTGTTGAGTCACTCTCCTCTTCTGTTTTGATGCTTTCATATAATTTTGGTGATTATGATGATATGTTTTCCTTCCCAGTTGGTCGATTTGGTATTGGTCTGAGTAGGTGTTGGAATATAGATGAATTGAGATGTGGGTCTTTGTGTTTTAGTGCACTGTGTGTCTTTCTTATTGTACGATTTTTCATTGGGAAAAGTCAACTACGCGTGTTAGTACCCCAATTAATCATTTTCCTTTTTTATAACTTGAAGCTATACTGTTTCTGTTTTGATAAAGAGCAGTTCTTGGAATTTCTTGCTGTTCTTTTACCCCCTTCAAAAATTGGGGGATTGCTCTGTTTGTTTTCAATTGGCTTTTTGTACTGTGTAACTTCTTTCTGCTGTTCGTATGCAGAACCCCATCAAGTTAAATTTGAGAACCACATCAAGTCAATTACTTAACCCACAAATTTTTGTTTGAGCATGAGATTAAATTACTGTGTTGTTCAGTCCTTCTTATGGTTCCTCCAAGGAGCAATTTCGACACAGATCTGTTTTCTGATTCTCAATTGATTGGTCATTTCTTCAATTTCTTGTTCCTTTCCTTTTTCTTTTCCTTTTGGGAAGGAAATGAGGGTATGCAACTGAGGAAAAGAGAGTTTTGACGAGTTATTTATTTATTGATTTTTTTGGGAAGGGGGGGGGGGTTGTTAGAGAAAGGGGTGCACCAGGGCACTTTGCAAGAAAAAGAAAAATATGGGGAAGACCCTAAACCTACCTTTTCACAAGAAGGTTGTAAAGGCAATATCCATGGAGATGAGAGTGCAAGCCCCACGCACTTCGATGGAGTGTGGTCCTGACATTCATCATTATTGATGACTCTTCCTTGGCTTGCAATTCCGATGTAACTTTAGTATGTGAAAATGTTTCTTTGGCCCCAACCATTTCTATTATTACTTATGCAAATACAAACGAAGCAAGCTTAATTAATTGGTTTCTTACTGTAGAGAATGTGTTGTCAATGTCATCATGTCTTGTCTGATACTATAATGCTTCTAGTTGTCCTTGGCGATAGCATAGTGCCACCATAATCCTCTGTTAATGCATTAGTGGTAGGTATAGTAATCTTTCCTGAGTCAGTGAATCACGCCTTAGTTTGTGTTATGATGACTTTGAACTTTGGTGTTATTGACCCAAAATTCAACATTTACTGCAAGGTTCTTTTGTCTGTCCTTTTGTAAAAGAGTGTCTTTTTGTTTTGGGTTCCTTAGTGGATAATTATTAAATCAATACCTTAAGGCCTATGATATCATCGTCCATCAGAAGTTTTACTTAATGTGTATCATAATAATGCTCTGGCGTGAATCTGATTAAAGTTTGTATCGCAATTTTTTTGTTTAGTTACTATTCTATGTACGGACATGTTGAGAAGCTAGCTGAAGAGATTAAAAAAGGGGCGGCTTCAGTGGAAGGAGTAGAAGCAACGCTATGGCAGGTTTGTAATGACAACTCTTTCAAGTTTTAAACCTCTCTCTCTCTGGCTTGGATACTACCAAATTGAGAAACACTAATAATAATATACATTCTTATTTGGTAAATTTCATATCGTTCCACTAAAAGATGTGTGCCACTTTTCCTATTAATGAGCCCCATTTATTGCTTAATGTGACTTACATAAATTTCATCCAATGATGAAGAGAGTTAAAAGAATGCATTATAAAATTTGTTATTAGTATTCCTCTAATTAAGTTGTATCCTCTACAATCTATTAGAACTTATAATTCAGAACAATATTGGAATGTTCATTCTGCATTTATAATATTTCTCTTCATACAGGTACCTGAAACACTGTCTGAAGAGGTCCTTGGGAAGATGGGAGCACCTCCAAAGAGTGATGTGCCAATTATTTCACCCAATGAGCTACCTGAGGCTGATGGTTTATTGTTTGGTTTCCCAACAAGATTTGGACTCATGGCTGCTCAATTTAAAGCTTTCCTGGATGCAACCGGAGGCCTGTGGCGCACCCAGGCGCTGGCAGGAAAGCCTGCAGGAATCTTTTACAGCACTGGTTCTCAAGGAGGTGGACAAGAGACTACTCCGTGAGTTACCGAATGTCAGCTCAGATTTGTTTCCAACAATATCTTTTGTATTTCCAGTGATCATTAGTTGTTTTCTGGTTTTGAAATTCTGCAGGTTGACATCTATTACTCAGCTTGTTCACCATGGCATGGTTTTTGTGCCCATTGGTTACACATTTGGTGCTGGGATGTTTGAGATGGAGAAGGTGAAAGGTGGCTCCCCATATGGTGCAGGTACCTTTGCTGGGGATGGCTCCAGACAACCTACTGATTTAGAATTGGCTCAAGCTTTCCATCAGGGGAAGTACTTTGCTAGCATTGCAAAGAAGCTCAAGGGATCTCAGTGATTTTATTCTCTTATACATCTCCATTTTACTTTTCTATAATACTTAAGCAAAAGAGTGATGTGCATCATATTCCGTTTCCAGTTCCCATAATGTCCAACAGAATAAGAAGTTAATTAGAGAGTGAGAGAGAAAACAAGTAATACTTGGGTTCAATACAATTGTGTTGTCACTTGTCATTGTGTATCCTCAAATACAATGTTATTGTCAATACCAAGAATTTGGCAATTGTTACCATCTTCATTTTTATCCAACTGTTTGTTTAGCTTAATATTGGTAGGACAGTGCTAATCAATGACAATCAAAGTATATTCTGTCTTTTCAGTATGATAAATTGATAAGCCATGAGTCCATGAGCTTGATATTCAAACTAATTTGACAATGACATCCTCATTCCTTTCTATAGATAAGAAAACTCTCACTCTAACTGCATTTTATCTTGATGAGTAAAAGAACTAAGCTAGATCTTGATGAGTAAAAGAACTAAGCCAGCTTAGATTTATTTCAGGAATGATGTTTTGCTGAAACATTACATACACAAAATCTCATTTATTTTAAAATTTTTATCATTTAATTACACGGTCTTATTTCCTTTTTTTTTATACACATACTCTGATTTTGTTAATACTTAAAAGCATAAGTAGAGATATGCATTCCTTACTCCGCAAGATATTTTGTTCTTATTGCAAATTTTATTTTTAAATTAGCTTATTTTGGGTTTAGATTAATTTATAAATCGTTTTATCAAAAATATTTTTTATAATGTGATTTTTCTCTCAAGATTTGTCAAGACCAAACATAATCAATTTAAAGAAATTATCTTCAGTGCATCGTTGCCGACAATAGTCGTTCAATAATTGATCCTTTGACATGGTCAGAGTTATAATTAATTTTTTCAACAATTTTTTTTTTATTCAAACGAACTCCTATATAACTTATTTAATGTATTAAATTACCAAGAAAGAAAAAACCTTGAAAGGAATATTGCATTTTAATCTATAATATTACTTTACCTAGAAAGAATAAGTAATATTATAGATTAAAATTTCATTTTGGCATATTAGTTTTTCATTTACAAGTACAATGAACTAGTCCTCCTATTAAACTATATGAAAATTCAATATATTTGTCTTCAAGTTGGCCTTTTTAAAGAAGAAACTAATAAAATTAGTCATCATTTGAGGACCCATTGCTAGTAGATGAAGAATTAACGTGATATGGCCTAAACTTTTAGATAACCAAAATGATTTTTTCCCTCTCAATTTTTTTGGTTAAGTAAGAAAGTTAAACAACACAAGGGAAAGATCAACAACCACGATTGAACTTGGTTCCTGCTTTGTCCGCTTTGAGGAAGAGACTAGATTAGCATCCAAAGAAGCTACGAGTTAAACGAATGTTTATTTTCAAAAGTTTAAAATATAAGTAGTGGACAGATATTACAATTTTGTTTTTTAACAATAAAGTTGAAGAAGAAGAAGAAGAATGTTCCTTTTCCTTTATAAGGTGATGGCATGCCATAAAGTGCATAAACCTCATCGAATATATATTAGTTAGAGATGACCTCACACCTAATGAAAATCCAATCAAAGTTACCGTGTTACTTATTGCAAATACTACAACTCATTTCAAGCAACTTAGCTAAAACTTTTTCAGTTTTTCTAGATGAAGTGGTCCATTCGTCTTTCCCTATTGCCAATGGAAGTTAGGATATCAAATCAAGTTGTTCTGCAAAACTGAAAAAGGAATCAGACTGAAACGTTTTCACATGAAAATTAGACAATACACTTTGAAGCAAATAACATGTTCGCACCCAATAGATACCATGCAAACTGTCATTAGATTACACGAACGCTGTGCCAACATCTCCTTGGCCTTTGCTCTTGTCTATCCATCTTATTACCAATTAAAAGTTGATGGATCGCCTCACGCGGAAACGTTATTTTCAATCGATCATTGCATCGTTGGATTTTATAAAGGAACCCAACATTAGAGAGTGTGGTTGAGCTTTCAAAACATTTGCCATTATTTTTCAATTAATAGAAAGTATTTTAGGGTGAGAGAATGTTGCTTTTCCTATAAACTTACACCATTAATTACTAATAATTATGCTACAAATGAGCTATTAAGGAAAGTTCATCCAAAATCTTTTAGTCTAGGTTGTTTGACTCACCATCAAATTGATTTATTGCAAAGAAATTTGTTAATCACTTGCTTTTATATATACTTCCTATGTTCCATCTTATCAATCATGTTTTCCGCACAAATTAAGAAACATAATTAATGTTTTTATTTGTATTAAAATTATCGTATAACTTCTTCCTATTATATTTTCTATCTTTTTTTATTGATTAATCTTTTTCATAATTAATTAAGTTATCGTGTAAAATATGGATATAATGAAAAAAAAATCGTAAAAATATTAAAATTTTTAAGTGATTAATAAAAAAATATTTTTTTAAAAAAATAGTGATAGTTAAAAAGAAGACAGACATTGGATAAAATTAATGTGAGTCAATATTTTTCATATTCATCAAAGATCTTTGTTAAGAGATAAAGTTTTATTACTTCTTCCGGTTCTGTTTATAAAAAATAACTAGTGGTAGTATTTTATTTGTCCTAATTATAAAAAATATAGTTTCTTCTTTTAGTATATTAATTATTAAATTTCTTTGATATCGTTACTTTAATATAAAATTTATATTACCAAGACACTTATCCACTTTCCACCGCGGATTTAAAGATTACTATGTGTATTTTTTTAAAACAATTTAAATTTATAATAATTATTTTAACTATTTTATTATTCTTAATAAAATAATTATTTATTTCTTATAAAAAGAATGAGAGGGAGTAGTAAATATTTATTATTAATAGCTACAATCATTAATAACTTTAAATTATCCCTCTATCTTTTTTTTATAAGAAACAAATAATCAATTCAGGAAAATTAATAAATGGTTAAAATAATTAATATATTATAAATTTAAATTGAAAAATGCTAACAAATTTCATAACAACATTGGTCATGGAACTAAGAACATAAAATCCTTATAAAAATGTTATAAATACACTTTTTCTCATGATTTTAACATATTCCAGCATGATTTTTAATAATTTTTTAAAAAAATTTTAATCACTTGTGAGTAGCGGTTTACATGATTCGTTTAAATCTTTTTTCTAAAATATTTATAATATTAAATATTTGAATTGATAACTTAAGAAGTGAGTGAGTAAGTTTTTTTTATATTAAATATTTAAATTAATAGCGTAATAATTGGTAATATATGAAAAAAATTTCATTTTTATCTCTTACGAGTATTGGTTAGTAAGATCTATATATTTAAATTTTATTTTTAAAATATCTATAGTATTTAATGCTTGAATTTGTTATATAGAAAGTAGATAATTATTTCATTAACATAAATTTTATAATAAAATAAGGATATAAAAATTAATAATTAAAATATTAAAAAATATGACTATATATGTTATATGCAGAATCAAAACATATTCAGTTATTAATTTCTTATAAAAAAATTAGAAGAAATAAAATATTTTTAATATATTTAATAATATACCCTAAAAATTAATAAATAATAATTTATACTAAAATATAACATTTAATATTATCAATATATGGAATCATGTAATTTTTAATAAAAAATTAAAAAATACAATTAAATATACATTAAAAAATTAGAAAAAATAGTGATAAAAGTTTATTAATTATGAATAATTTCACCTTTCATTTTTCAACATTTTTATTTTTAAGATCATTATTTTTAAAATAGAGTATGAATCATAATTATTGAACGAGATATCTATATTATTATCTAATAATTATAATTTAATAATTATAGATAATTTAAAATTATAAAAAAATATTTTTATAATATCACACCTTCATTTGTATAAGAGAATAGATAGTTGAAATTAATTTTTTAAAAAATATATAAATTATTAGATAAAAATTATAAACAGGTTAACCATGTTTTTAATATTACAGAAATTATAGTTATATGAATGCTTTTTCCCTCCTAACTTTCATCCTATTTATATCAAATATATCATAAAACTTTCATCCTAACTTGTTAGCTTCTGTTTCTCTCTTACTTAACCGAATCGTTTTGCCTTTATTCCATTACACTTGGTTTTCTTTATTTATCGGTATTCTTCGATCTTATAAACACATCTGCTTCTTGAAATTTCTTTATTCATAGATACTCTTTGATCTTATAAACACATCCTGTTCTTTTGCTTTTTGGAATTTCTTTATTCATGGATACTCTTTGATCTTATAAACACATCCTGTTCTTTTGAAATAACTATTTTTCATTGTGTGAATAAAGTGTGAATGAATGGGATGATAATTGAATTTAAATTTAATGGATATTTATAAAAAAATATTTACCATGGACAAATAAATTATTCCATTAAATAAATCTGGCTTTAATTGTTTGTAAAAAATAATGAGAATGAATGTGGATTTAAATATTTTGGAGATTTTTTGGTTTATGATAATGTTTTTGTTTTTATTTTGGTTTATAAAATTACTATCTTATTTTTATTTTATTTTTCATTTTCAAAATTTTATACATAAAATATGAAAATTTTTAATGTTTCTTTTATAAAACTTTTAAAAATAGATATAAAATAAAAAATTATTTTTATAAATAAAAATAAAACAATAAAAAAAATATTTTCACATATCAAAACCACACCTTAATGTATGTCTTATATGTGAAATTTATTTAATTAATTGATAATAATTAAATAATTTAATATAATCAATGGTATTTAAATTGTCATGAATTTATGTAATTATTTTAAAATTATCCTTAACATATAGAGATAATTTTTTTTAATCTTTCTTTCTAATTAATTATTTTATCTTTACTCAATAATTTGTCTTCATTTAATTAATAATGTTTTTATAAAAAAAATAATAATCTAAGAGACATTTTAGATAGTTTCTTATAAAGAAATGAAGTAAACTTCTCGTTCTTGTATCAAGAAAGGAAAGGGAATATTAGATTAAAGTTATAGTTATAAAATTGCACTTCAAATAATATTTACTTAGAACTAAAAAAAATCATCTTAATAATAATTTTATAACTTTTTACGTTGAATTTAAATTTACTTTAATTATTACAAACGCTTAACACAATGCATTCCATAACTTTTTAAGTTAAATTTAAATTTACTTTAATTATTACAAACACTTAATGCAATGAATGCCATTTTGTATAATTAATTGCTTTATTGGTTTGAAATTTAATTTAAAATTAATTAAATATTTTATTTGATATATTTTATTTGATATATTTTACATTTCAAACATATTATTGTATTTTGTTTAGTAATAGATCCGTATGATATGGTATCTAAATACTTATTCAGCTATATGAATATGAGAATTAAAGTTAATACTAGCACGGATATAAATTTGGATATCGATAATATTTTAAAATATAGATATATAGGAATAAATTTGGATATCGATAATATTTTAAAATATAGATATATAGGGATGTATATATGTATATGTTATGTCTATAAGTAATAATATACTTAAATAAAATAAAAATAAAAATATATTTAAACAAGATAAAAAACAAAAAATAAACATAAATAGGGATCACAATGTAAATATAGGTTGATCCACGTGATCCACTTATTTTGACAAGGTGAATTGAAATTTTATATTCCATCAACTTATTTGATCTAATTTGTTTAACTTAATTTTAAAAAATAAGTTGGATAGGTTAAATTGTTTTAAATTTTATGTTTAAAATAAATAAATAAACTTTTAATATTTATAAATTTAGTAAGTTTTGTTTTTAATTTTTATATATTTTTTATTTTTAACTTTTTTAAACTTTTATTTTTATTCCTTCTATTAACTTGTCATTATATATTCGTGAACCTGATTGATATATATTTAACTAAAATTTATTGGTTAATTTATTTTTTATATATATATATATATTAAAAAATTACATAAATTACATAAATAATATAAATTATAAATTTTATTATTGAGTCATATAAAAAATTATTTTAATATATTATTCAAACTAGCTGTTAGTATAATTTTTTGATATATAATAAGTTGGCAGTCATTAATAAATTTAGTTATATACACATGATTAAAACTAAAAACAAAAGTTTCAATAAATCTTGAATGAAAATAAAAAAAAATTATAACAATTAAATTTAAAATTAAAAAATATAAAATTTTATATTTTTTAATTTTTGCATATATAAATTTAATAAAATTGATCATTTATTTCTATTCTATATTTTTATACATATTTTTATTTTAAACTTTTTTTTAATGTTTTTTATATTTTAATTTTTAAACAAGTAAACTTGTTATCTATTCTAGAGTAGGATAAGCTGATGTTTTCAATTTGTTTTAAAAGTAAAACAGTTTGAATCAATCAATTTTCTCACCAGATGGTTGGAGGATGAAACGTTTTGTATTTTTTAATATTCAATATGGTTAAATAAAAGCTGACATTTTAAAAATAGATAAAAAAAATTGATAAAATAATAAAGAAAAAAAGATAATCTTCAAATTTTGTAAAAGTTATGTTAAAATCTTGTAGCTTTTGCATTGATGTCTAATATTAAATATTTAAATTTAATATATTTAAAAATTTTGAGAATCAAACTAGACTTATTATTTATAAAATATTTTGGTTGTAATCTGTTTTAAAGTATATAAAATTTGTTAATCTGTTTAAAAATTTATTATATAAAAAAAATTAATAAATAAATAAATTTAAAAACTATAAAAATAATTAATTAGAAATTATTTAACTTTAAAATCAATAAGATAAAATATTTATTACTTTAATTATATAATTTTATGGCATATATATTAAATACTAATTATATATAAATATAATAATATATATAAAAATATATAACGTATAGATGTATATAAATTTAGATAAACATAAAAATTAAAATAAAATATAATACGCTTATCTTAAAATTAAAGTAATATACATATTTTTTAGACATTATAAAGTTTTATAATAGAATTTGTTTTATTTAAAATTAAAAATTAAAAATTTTAATTTTTAATAAATTAAATAAATATATTAATATTATATAAATATAATATATTAAAATAAATATATAATATATAAAAATAAATAGATCTCTTAACATAGATTACATGAAATTTATTTAAAAATAAATTTTAATAAATTTGAACCTATTTATTTATTAAATAAAGTAAATATAAACTTCTATCGATTTTGTTTATTTTTCTCCTTATTTACAATGTTATTTATTTTTATCTTTAGTTACAAACATAATAAATAGTGAAATAGTTTTATAATCGCATATATGATATCATGGTAAAAATTAAATTATTCTTGTTAAAAAATTATGAAATTTTTTTTATAAAATATTGTTTTTGACAATAATTCTGAAGCTGATTTTAAAATTAAAAAAAAATAAAATTTTGCACATGATTTAGTTGATGTGTAAAATGGAAATTTTTACCTACATTAAAAATAGTAAAACAGTTAAAGAAGCTTAGAATGCATTGAACTTGTTTGTACCGTGCATAACTTAAGTTTAAGGTAAATTCTAATAAAATACGCAACAAAGTTAGATAAAAAAATAAATGATAGAATTAATAAGATACGAAACAAACTTAGGATAAAAGAATAAATGATTAAGTTAAAAAAATATTAATTAGTCAAAATTGTTAACAAATAGTTATTAAATAATTTTTTTTATAAAAATTATTGATATTTATTTAAAATTTATCATTATATTTTTTTATACAAAATATATAATAAATTCTTAATTACATAATAAAATTTCAGTAGATTAAGTTCCATTAAATACAATGATTTGATTATTTAGTAGATGAAGTTTGCCATCTAAGTTTCAGAAGGCAAGGGATAAAATATTTTAGTATATTTGCTCCTTACGGATCTCAATCTACAAAATATGTAACCTGAGCTAGTATTTATTAATTTGTTTCCTAAAAAAACTTCAATTATATATTTTAAGAAAATTTTAAAAAAATATCAATTTATATAATTTTTTTTACATTTATATTATTTAAAAATTCTATTAATTTTAATAAATCTAGTTCACCTAATTTATTTTTAATGTTAAGATATATTGAATGATAGTCTCTTTCATAATAAAACATTAAGAAGAAAAATAAATAAAATCAAACAAGACTAGTTGCAATGATTGCCAGATAAAAATAGAGACATAGTAGAAAAATTAATAAACTTAAAAAAGATCAATTAATAAGGATGCAAGATAAATATAAGATCTGGTGACATATTATGTTGATATGATAAAAAATAAAAAGATAGTCAAATGTTTAATAAATACAAATGAAAGATGTGATGTATTTACCATGAAGATCATAAAAAATAATGAAATTTTTTTCATTCCTTCTGCTGTTGCTGTTAGGATTACAAACAAATGATCATGATCTGAACACATTTGTTGTGAACAATTTTCACATCCACATCCTACTTTTTACACAATGTATGAAGGTTAAATTATTTTGTAAAAAATTAATAAATTTTAACTAAATATATCTTGTTAATTATATTATTTCATACCTATTTTGATATTTAATAAAAAATAATAGAGATCAATTTTTCTATTTTAGCAAGCTAGAATGAAGGCTAGAAAAGAAATTTATTATTAGATCATAGACAAAAAATTATTTAGAAAAAGAAAGGTAAAAAATTAAATATTTTTATTAAAATAAAGATTTTATATCATATTTTAATTTATATACCACCATATGCATAGGATAAATAAATCATTCTCACAGTTTAATTTAACAAAAAATTATAATATTCTTTTTTGTCATCTAAGTTTATTAAATTTTAAAAGATTTTTGTATTGTTAAAATTTATAGTGACAAAATAATTTATAAAAAAAATATGGAAACATAAAGATTATGTGAGAAAAAATATGAGAGAAAATAGAAATAATGAAAAAATTATAGATATTTAAAATTTTAAAAATTAAAATAATACTTTTAATTAAGATTTAAATTAATTAATTCTCATATAATTTTAATTAAAAATTATTTTGGTATTTTATTTGATATTATTACTTATTTTAATTTAATCTTATTAGTATTAAAATAAAATATTAATAATTGTTTTGTGAAAAAAAAAATAAATTTAGATAAGAAATTTTTTATTATTTATTATTTTCAATTTTTTATTTAAAATTTTTTATTATTTGTTAAATTTGATTCTATTTAGTTGATTATATCCCAGAAATTCTTCTTATATATAAATTCAATGATTAAATTGTTTTAGATATGTATTTATTATTTATTTTAGATTTTTTTTTTATAAAAATTAGATGTGTTTTACCAAGTTTATAATATGACAAAGATCAATTAATAAATAAATTAAAATATATATAAATGATTGATTAAAAAAATTTAACATTAAAATCAATAAAATAAAATATTCACAACATTAATTATATAATTTTAAAATATTTATATTAAACATTAATTATATATAAATATAATAAATAATATATATAAAAATATAATACACGCACATAGTATGTACGTATATATAAATTTAGATACATATAAAAATTAAAATAAAATATAAAACGCTTATTTTAAAATTAAAATAATGTATATAATTCTTGTAATAAAAAATAAATTTTTTTAATAAGAGTTTATTTTAAAATTAAATTTTTTAATTTTTAATAAATTATATAAATATATTAATATTATATAAATATAATAAATATATAATATATAAAAATAAATGAATATCTGAATAGATTAAATAAAGTTTTTAATAAATTTAAATTTAACTTATTTATTTTTTAAAAAAATTTAATAAATTTTAACAAATATAAATATATTTATTTATTAAATAAATTGAATCATAAATATAACTTTACTTATTAACTAATAAACTTAATAAATTTATTAAATAATTTTTTATAAAAAATATCAATATTTATTTAAAATTTATCAATATATTTCTTTATATAAAATATCTATATAATAAATTCTTAACTGCAAAATAAAATTTAATAGATTAAATTGCATTGAATACATGCATTTGATTATTCATTAAATAAAGTTTGCTATCTTAATTTTAAAAGGTATGAGATAAAATATTTTATCAAAGTTTCTCCTCACATGCTTTAATAAAAAGATGTAATACGAGATAGTATTTATTAATTTGTTTCATAAAAAAAAAATTTAATTATATATTTTAAAAAGATTTTAAAAAATATAACAATTTATATAATATTTTTTATTTATATTATTTTAAAAAATATATTAGTTTTGATAAATTTATATATAAACTTATTTAATTTGTTTTTATATCTAAGTATATTGGATGATAATCTTTTTTATAATAAAAAAATTGTACATATATAGAGCGGTTAATGGAATGAAGCAAGATTGTTCATTTATATCATTGATAGTTCTATATTTTTTTATTTTTTATTTAGGTACAACTGTTCTTTATGTTACGTTTATTTTTATTTTTTTTATGTAAAATTATTCTTCATGTTACAATAATCGTTAAACCAACACAAAAATATTGTGGTGAAAAATTTAATAAACCTAAAAAGATATTAATTAATAAAAATGGTTATACGGTTATTGTTGTTCATCTGATTTAAAATAAAACAAAAAATAGATAAATGTTTGATAAATATAAATGAAAGATGTGATAAATTTAACATAAAAATTATGAAAATTATTTTTTCATTCTTTCTGCTCTTAAATTTATTTTATTTTGAAATTTTTTTGCATTGCTAAAATTTATATATGACAAAATAATTTATGAAAAGCATAAAAAATTAAAGATTGCGTAAAAAAAAATACATGAGAAAAAATAGAAAAAAAAAATTGACTATAAAAAACTAAGAATATAATAAAATTAAATTAAAGATTTAAAAAATTACTATGTGAAAACTGAAGGATCAATCTAAACTGTTTGAAAAAAATAAGTTCATGTGTCAAGAGTTTATTTAACAAATTAAAAGTTTTAGACATGATAATTTTTTATTTAAAAATAAAATAAAATTTATTACTTCTTAGATAAGATCGGATTTATTTATTTTATAATTTTTAAAATACTTATAAAATATTTAATGATTATTTTTTAAAATCATTAATTGAAAGTTATTTTAGATCTTAATATTAGTTATAATTTTAGTTTATGAAATTTTTAAAAAGTGAAAATGATTAATATTTAAAAATTTTAAAAATTAAAATAATATTTTTAACTAAATTAAAATTAATTATTTCTCATATAATTTAAATTAAAGATTAATTAGATTTTTTTAATATTATTACTTATTTTTAATTCAATCTTATTAATATTAAAATAAAATATAGATAAATTGATAATTGGATCGTGGGAGTAAATTTAAATTTGGATAATTTTTTTTTAATTTTTAATGTTTTATCTAAAAGCTTTTATTCATTTCTTAGATGTGATTCTAATCTCTAAATTTAATCTTTTATATCAATCGGCATACTTGTCTTGTGCATTTGCAAGTGATAGTTACATATGAAAATGTATTTAAAAAATTGAATATTTAAATTTATTTATTTTAAAATTTATAATAAAAAATTAATAAATAAAATTAATAGTATAAATATTTGATTAAATAAATTAATCTTAAAATTAACAAAATAAAATATTTATAATTTTAATTATAAAATTTTAAAAAAAATATATTTAATATTAATTATATAAAAATATAATAACATATAAAAAAATATAATACACATACATAACATATATATAATAATAATAATAATAATATATAAAAAATATAACATATGTACATAACATGCACGTATATATATATATAAATTAAAATAAAATATAAAATAATTATTTTAAAATTAAAATAACGTACATAACTTTTATCATAAATATTAATTTTTTTTATAAATATAGAAGTTATTTTGTTTAAAATTAAAAATTAAAATTTTTATAAATTATATAAATATAATATATTAAAATAAATATAATAAAAATAAACATATAATATATAAAAATAAATAAATTTTTAAATAGATTAAAAAAACTTTTTAATAAATTTAAATATAATTTATTTATTTATTTATTTTTAATTTAAAATTATATACTTATTAAATACGTTGAATAAATTAAATTTTAACAAATTAAATTGTAAAATTCTATTATACAACTTTATTATTTTTATTCTTAATTACAAAACATACTAAACAGTGGAATAGTTTGTGAACAGTTACAAGCATACTTATGAAAATGGAATTAAGATCCATAGAAGGTTGTAATGGATAATTCTGAAATTGATTTAAAAAAAAAATAAAAAAATAAAAAACTTTTCATGTCATTCAATTGACATGGGGATCGAAATTTTTACAGAAGAAATAGAAACTTTAAAACAAGAAAAGAAACTTGAAGTATGTTGAACTTTGTGTCTGGGACAAAACTTGACTAGAAGAATTAGAAACTTTCAAACAAGAAAGGAAGTTTGAAGTATATTGAACTTTGTGTGTGAGATAAAACTTGACTAGAAGAATTAGAAACTTTAAAACAAGAAAGGAAGCTTGAAGTATATTGAACCTTGTGTCTGGGACAAAACTTGACTAGACTAGAAGAATTAGAAACTTTCAAACAAGAAAGGAAGCTTGAAGTATATTGAGGACAAAACTTTAAATTAAGATAGATGCTGAACAAGATGTATAACAAATCTAAGGTAAAAGTAAAAATATTGAATAAAAAATAATAATTAACCAGTTTAATATTAAATAGTTATTAAACAAAATTTTATAAAAAATATTAATGTTTATTTAAAATTTATCAATATATTTTTTTATATAAAATACATATATGATGGATTTTAACTGCAAAATAAATTTTTAATATATTAATTCTATTAACTATATTGATTTGATTATATAATAAATAAAGTTTGTTATCTAAATTTTAGAGGATAAGGTATAAAATATTTTATTAGAATTGCTTCTTACACAGACTGCATTATGAAAAAATACATGTAATGTGAGCTAGCATTTATTAATTTGTTTAGTAAAAAATGCTTTAATTATATATTTTAAGAAGATTTTGAAAAAAAAAATCTATATAATATTTTTTTAACATTTGTTTTATTTTAAAAAATCTATTAATTTTAATCAATTTGCATTATAAATTTATCTAATTTATTTTTTACGTTTAAATAAATTAAATGATAGTCTCTTTCGTAATAAAAAACAAAAATGTGTAGATACGTGGTGAGTAAAAATGAAATAAGACTATAACGGCAGGTCTATATTTTTCTTGTCTGTGTATGAATGTTCTCGCTCATATGATAGAGAATAAAGAGATAGATAAATGTCTACTAAATATAAGTGGAAGATACAATGTAATTCCTTTCATTTTTTCGGAACTCAAACAAAATGATCTAATATTTTTATCATAAAAATGATTTGAATACATTAATTAAAAACAATTTATACATGAACCGTTATACTTTTCACAAAATGTGTTAAGGTCAAAATATTTGATAAAAAATTAATAGATTTTAATCAAATATATTTTATTAATTATATTATCTAATCACATTATAATTTTAAAATATGTATATTTAATAATTAATTATATATAAATTTAATAATATATAAAAAATACAATATATATATGTAATACGGATGTATGTATATATAAATTTAAATATAAATAATAATTAAGGTAAAATATAAAATATTTATTTTAACATTAAAATAACAAATATAAATTTTATAATAAATATTAGAAAATTTAGTAAATATAGAATTTATTTTGTTTGAAATTAAAAATTAAAAATTTTAATTTTTAATAATTATATAAATATAATATATTAAAATAAATATAATAAATATAAATACATAATATATAAAGATAAACAGATTTTTTAAAATTTTAATAAATAAATATTTTAGTAAACTTAAGTTAACTTATTTATTTAAATTTTTTTAATAAATTTAAATTTATCTATTTATTAAACAATTTGAATAATAAATTACTGTTAAAATTAAATTTTATTTTATTTTTTAATTTTATCCGTTCAAAAATATTCAATTTTTTATATTATCTCACATTTTATAAAATTATATATATATATATATATATATATATATTAATTTATCCATCCATATCTTATGATTGATTATATTTATTTTTGTTTATTTGAAAATATTTTTACTTTTTAATCAACTATTTCTTCGATTTAAACAGTAATAATCAAACATGAGTGATGAAATAATTGGATCAAAACTTAAGAATGTAGTTAGAGGACTAAACAACAATTATAATGTGAATAAAAACAAAACAAATATGATTACATTATTATTACAGGAAGATACTGTATCTAAGTTTTGAAGTTCTTGTTTTATCACCTCATGTACACCGTTACGTAATAATTTCTTATATTGCTTTTAGTTTTAATTATTTTGTATTTTATTTTTTTAATTTTTTCACATCTAAAATTACTAATCTCCTATTAATATATATTAAAGGTTTTTAATTATATCCTTTGTTTCATGAAATAAACCAGACTTATAATCCTCTAAGCATCGTCTATTTAACAAGAGAAGAAACTGAATTGGGATTTAAAATAAATAAATAATAAGTGCAAACCTGTTCATCATCACATTTGTAATAGTTTTATATACTATATTTCAAAATTTTATTGGCCTAAATTCTTTGAAGTTATCTGAATGGCCAACCCTTGAACAAGAGTTTCAGCTATCCTAGCATAAGAAGAATATGTCGTGAAGTTGTATTTACCATATGTCAAGTTTATTATCCAAAAAAATATCATATGTTATAACAAGAAAATGGAAAGTTCTTCTCATAATTTTATATAAACTATTTTGTGTATTCAAATTTTACATTACTTTTATACCAATTATTAACTCAATTATTGGTCGACAAACTATATTAATTAGTTACCAGATTCCAAGCTTTTGTTAATAAGGTTACTTTTACATACCCAAAATAGTATTAATTTCATGTATATATATATATATATATATAATAATGAAAATAGTTTATATACAGAAAATTCTCTAGGATTAGATATATTAATACTTTAATGAATAGTAGTCTGTGTCAACATATATGGAGCATCCAGTTTGAAACTTTTGTGCCTCAGATTTATCTCTCCTTAATTATGTGAAATAAAGCATATTTCCTTTTAGCTGGTTTAGTTAGATAAAAAAAATTATAATAGAAATAAATTAAAATTAAGATTATAATAAATTAAAAATAGATTTTTTTTGGTTTAGTTAGATAAAAAGATAAGACTATAATAAAAATAAATTAAAATTAAAATTATAATAAAAAATAAAAATAATTTTTTTATAATTATAAAAATAAAATATAAAATGTGTACCTTCTCAGTTTTATAAAAAAGTGAGATAAAGAAATGAGGGTGACAAATTTTGTATAGAAATGTAAAATTATACGTACAAAAATTATTGATAAAATTTAAACCATGTTTCTTTTTAAAATCCATAAAAAGCACACAAGTTTAAAATTTTAATTTTTATTATTATTAAAATTGATTCCTAAAAAAAATTATATAAATATTTATAATAAAATTAAAATTTTAAATATTAAATAGATGTTAAAGTTTAACTCACTAACAATAAAATAAAAATAAATTTTAAAAAATATTTAATAACTATTACAATCAAGTCAATTAATATAATAAACTAAATATATATTATTAATTATTAAAATAAACATAAAATATCAACTTAAAATATAAATGAAACAAAAATTTAACTAATAGATGTTGAATTTGATTCTTTTTTAAATCTTAATTTTAAATATAATAAATAATTTTATACTATATTTTTTATATATTTTAGATTGATTTAAACATAATTAAAAATATATGATTTAAAATTTATTAATTTTTTTTATTTTTAATCTAATTTCATAAATTTTAAATATTTATTGGAGATATTTTTTTTATTATCATCTTTGATTGAAATTTTTTTTTATCCTTTTGTGTTATTATTTCTTTTGGCATTGTGGAAGGTCTTACTTGCATGGAATTGATGGACTATGCAAAAGTTTTCGATCACAATTTTTACACTTCTTTGTAGTACTTTTTATTTTTTTACATATGTATGTTACATATTGTGGATCTTATCTTAGATTTCTCTCTTTTATTTTTTTATGGTAAAAACTATTGTAAAAATATCGTTACTTTTCTGTGAAATGGAGGCTTGAGGTGCGAGACTGCTGAGTAAAGAGGTTGACTGTATATGTTGGCCAGAGGTTGCCTATATATGTTGGCCATCTTGTTCGTAGGTTATTAAGTTGGCCAGAGGTTGCCTATATATGTTGGCCATCTTGTTCGTAGCTCATTAGGTTTGCCATTGACAATGGATCAAGAATGCCATCAACACGGAAAATAAGGCGTGTTGGGTAACTTGCCATGAATGTCAATTATTGTTGGAACTGAAAGAGAATTTAGAAAGTTAAATTAAATTCATATGTTAGGCTTGATAAAGAGGGAATGGATTATAAATTAAAATAATTTATATAAAATTTTAAATTCAAATCTCATGTTTTTAAATTACACATCAGGAAAGGTATATTTTCATTCATACTAATAACCTTTAAATACAAGAAATTGGTAAACATAAACTGCGCAGTTTTACCTATTAATTTAAGAAATCAATGACAAATAAAACTACCAAAATTCGTGAGAGCCCTTTAACGGCCATAGTTTCTACAATTTAAACTCATAACATTCATAACTGAAAGAGCTATGTTAGACTCTAATAATATTGACATATTCTCAACACTCTTCCTTGTATCAGTAGCTATTAAGGTCAATTTTTTCTCTCAAGTTCTCAAACCTTCCTTTTGGAAGTGCCTTTATGAAGATGTCTACCAATTGTTTTTCTGCCTTGCGATGTTCTAACAAAACTTCTCCTTCTCTAAGAAAATACAATTTAATTTTGAGGTGCTTAGTCTTCCTATACGAAAAATTGAATTATTAGAAATTGCAATATGTTTGAACCACTAGCGATAATCTGAAGTGCTTTTCATAATGAACCTCCTCAATCACTATCAAAGAATCCATGGAGATTGAATTCTTGATTATACTTGAACCGATAACCAAGAGTTCCTTTGTCATATCTAAGAACACGTTTAGCAGCTTGAAAATACACTTCATGTGAACAATGTAAAAATCTTGAAGAAAACACTCAGCATGCAAAATATCCGGTCTTGTTGCCATAAGATACATAAGGCAGCCAATAAGACTTCTAAAATCAGTCTTATTAACCCTTTTGCACCATCCCCTTTGCATAGCTTCAACTTTTGAAGCATCAGAGTAATCATATGTTTTACAGCTGCAAGTACTCATTAATCCCACTGTATCAGGCCCTTGGAGCTTGCTTCAAACCATGCAAGGGCTTTTTTAGAAAATAGACCGTGTCTTCTTGTCCTTTAACTGCAAACCCTTCAGGTTACTCAACATATATCTCCTCCTCCTCTTTCTGACCAGCAACTTGAGCTTTAGTTTAAGGCTTCCTTTTGTTGCAATTTTTTCAACATGACCAAAGTGGTTGCATTTGTTGCAGCATCAGAAGTGAGGATGATTTGGCTTCTCACTCCTTTACTTCCTTTGTGACCTTGACTGAACTTCAATTTGGCTTTAAAACACCTTCAATCATGCCTTCTTCCTTCGTGAGTCTCCCTGTTTCGGACTCCTCCATCCGCTGCATCTCAAACACTTCGATCAAATTCAGGAATTGCATCCCTTTTACTTTCTTTTTTCCTTCATACTCTTGCTTGAGAAAATCCCAGATGACCTTTGTTAAGTTCAGAGTCATAATTCTGATAAAGATTGATAGAGAGATAGTAAAAAATAGATAATATTTTACCTTCAAGCGCTGGATTTTCTGATAATGAATCAACCTCATAATCTTCCTTAACAAAACATCCCAAAGATCACTTGCATCAAGAGAAGGCTCCATTCTAATTACCCCTACACTAGGTAATAATTCTTACCCTCCAAAACTGGTAGGGTTATGACTGGATTATCAGATCACATTTTCAACTCTCAGAGTAAATGTTTGGCGGAACTCTCAACCTTACCTGGTCCCTCAAGAACAATAAATCTCTTATACCACTGATTGGAACTAAAAGATAAATTTCGAAGCCTATAAACTCAAAACTAAAACTCATACTAACAACCTTTAAATACAAGAAATTGACATAAATTACACATAACTCTACCTATTAATTTAATAAATCAATGACAAATAAAACTATTCATAAATTTGTAACTCATTAACTCTACCTATTAATTTAATAAATCAATGACCAATAAAACTATCCATAAATTTGTAATTAACATCTGTAATTCCTACACTTAAAATTCATAACATTCACAATGTAGAAATTCCAATAATACTAAGGCATACTCTCATCAATTATTGTGCATTATGATGACTTCTCTTTGAATAATACGAAGTGGAGGGGGTTAGGTAGCAAGTTGTCACAGTTCTACAGAAAGAATGTGTTGTGTGTGTGGAAGTGAAACTTCCATATTCAATTGTATGATTTGAAATTAGCTAGAGTTCAAAACCATCGTCGTCCTATCAAGCCTGTCAATTCTCAACGACATAATTCATCGAAAGGTAGGCCATCAGAATCACGGGTTTCATGAGAAAAGTTAACTATGTCAATATGAGCTGGGACCAACGAATGTGAAAAATGTGTCCATGACTATGGTAACTTTTGCATCCACAGAGCAAGCTGAGAAAGAACTTAGTTGAACGAAACTGGTAGAACATTTCTTATTCTGTTTCTTTTTCTTTCAAGTCATGGACTCGGCATTGGATGAATCATATAATATAATTTCTGGTCTTGGAATCTCCCTATAAGACTTTTGTAGCTTCTTGTTTAAGGACAGGGATTACTATCTACTTACTTTTTCTTCTATTTTATTTTTCATTTTTTTTTGTATATTTTTTATTGTGTAAATTGTCATAAGTAATTCTTTATTTCTCTTTGAAATAATTACTTTATGATGCTTATGAAGTTGTTTGCAAGAGACAATGCTCTTATTCAAATATTGGGGAAATCCTCAGAGCTGGTTGACCCGTTATTCTACATGCACTTAAGAAAGTCAGAGTATAATTGTTTAATATTCAATATATCATTATCTCATACAATACACCAAGAAATATTGATGTCATTAGTTTAAAAAATAACAAATACAGAACTGTGTTCGTTGATTTACACTTTACATGTAGTTGGTTCTCATTTTTGTTTTTGTCAATGTTGGTTCTCAACTCAAGTTAGAGTAACTACTGGGTGACAAAAAATTAAGTTCAAGTAATTCGACTGCTGTGGCACCCGTGATTGTGGGCCTTAATTGTTGAGCCCTCCACGCCTGACAAAGCCCAAGAGGTGTATTGTGGCTCATTATTGTCAAACATTTTGTGGGCTTGAAGTTACTGAAGTTTTGCGAAGCCATATTTGTTAATAGGTACTCCCTCCTTCTGATTTATGTCACAAAATACTAATACATATCTAAAAAAATATTAATTATTATAATAAATTAAATTTATTTTATTAAAATATTTTTATTATAAGTATTATAATATACTGATCAATTATTCACTATAAATAAAGATATTATTAAAACAAATATAATTAAGCCTTCATATTATTTTATAGTAATAAATCATTTCAGATAAATAATAATTATTTAAATGATATTTAAAAATGAGATGGAGAATGTAATTATGTTTTTTCTTCAAAAATAATACTATTTTCTTCTTCCAAATCTATGAATTGGGATTTTCTTTTAAAAAAGAATACTATTTTCTTCTTCTAAAGCAATAAATTACGGTTTACTTTTCACATCTTTCGTTTTTACGAATAACATGCCCTTCCCTTTTATTTAAATTTAGTTTCTAAAAATATTTTTTTCTTGATAAATAAGAAAACTAATTTTTAAAAGTATATAAAATATATTTTTAAAAATTAATTTTCAAAATATATTTTTAAAAATTAATTTTCAAAATATATTTTTAAAAATTAATTTTTAAAGTATATTTTTAAAAATTAATTTATGAAATGGAAAAATTTTATGCAGATAATACTTCCAAAGCTTAATTTTTAAAAATATATTTTATGCATTTTTAAAAATTATTTTTTAAAAATATATTTTATATACTTCCAAAAAATTATTTTCATAACATAAAAATATTATAAATTTTTTTCCTAAAATTAATTTCCAAAATTATATAAAAAATATTTTTAAAATTTATCAAAAATTTAAAATAAAAATATATTAAAAATAAAAAAATTAAAAAGAATGATCAATGAATATATAGTCTTATTAATATAGGCTTATTCTCTCTTCCATGTTTTCTACATTGTACCAAAAAAAATTATATTTTTATTATTTTTATTTTTTATAATTAATTTAACTAATTTATGCCAATTATAATAAATATTATTTACTATATAATAAAATTACTTAATATTTAAAGTATTTTTTCATTGCATAAATTATATATTAATTTATTATAATTAAAAAATAAATTAGTAATATTTAAAAATTTGAAATGTTCTAAATTATTAAAAATAAGAATTATTGTACTACAACTAATGTCAACTTTTTTTTTTTATAAAATACTAATATTCAGAATTTAGTCAAACTAAAAAATACTTTTATTTTTAACAAGCATTTTGGTTTTTAAAAAATATGTAATTTTTATGTAAGAATGATAAAGCTTTTAAATTGTAGATACTTTTAAAATAGATTAAAAATGAAAATGAAATATTAAGAATTGGGTACTGTTTTTTATTCTTATTCGAATTAAATATATATATATATATAGATATATTAAGAATTGAAAAATATAATTAAATTCTTAATTTTATGATAATATATACAATTTTAATTTTCCTGCTTATAAATATTTTATGTTAAAATGCTTATTTTCTTATTGGAATAACAAATTTTTATTGTTCAAATATTTGTATAGGTTTTTTTATTTCTAAAGTGATAAATTATTTTTATTATTATTCAAATACATCTATGTCTTGATTATATTTTTATATAAATTAAGTATTTTTTATTTATTGAAATATAAATTTAGTGAATTTACCATTCACTAGACGAAAATACATAAAATTTAGGAATTAAAAAAATATAAGGTATAAACATTTATATAAATATTAATATCTAAATTATGAAAATAACATTTATATTTATATTTAAATAAAATTATTTAAAATATATTTGATAAGTCATTTAATTTAGATGCAAGCTGAAATTATTAGTTGAAACTTTTTTTTTTTAAATATTTCATGTTGATAAAATAACTTACATTTTAATAGCTACTAGTTTTATTTGGTGACTAGAAATTTTTTTAAAAAAATAATTTTAAGTAAATTTTATACTTTTCAGTTTTTAGTTGTAATTTTTTTTTATCTTTAATAACTTTTTTATTTATCTATTTATCTATTTATTTTATAAGTTTAATATTATTTGATTTTTTTATAATAATATTAATAATTATGATATATTTATTTTATATTATCATAAAATAGTATATTTTAAAATTAAAATTATATAAAAAAAATATTGAATTTTTTAATAAAAAATTCAAATTATAAAAATAATTAATTTTTTAAAAATTTATTTATATGCAAAAATAAATTTACTTATTTAAATAAGTACAATTTTAATTTTTTAAAAAAATAAAAAATATACTTACTTATATTGTTAAGTGTTATATATATATATATATATATATATATATATATCTTTATTTATTATTTTATATTTATTAATTAATTTAAACTTCAATAAAATTTACCAAATATATTTTGAATTCAATTAATAACACGGTTATCGTCTTTCGCCTAACTTTCCATTTTCATCTTTAATTAACTTTTCAACTTTTAATTAACTTATCTACTAATTTTATAAAAAAACACTTTTAATATGAATTAATCACATAAAAAATTGTTGATCCAGCATTGGAAAAAAAATACTAGTAAAGCAACAAAGCATTAGGCTATGTCTTTCTTGAGAAGAATATGCCTAGACCCACCCCGTCAATCCCCTTCTCACCCGTCCCTGAAAAAGTGTTATTGAAGTAAAAAATGGTTAAAGAATCGTTATTTTTTTTTTTTTAACTTTGAAATGTCTCTCGTTTAAAATTCCAACTCATCCAGTTCTTTCGTTTTTTGGTAGCAGTTTTAATTTTTTGAACTGCTTGCACCAGGAAGATTTCGACTACTTACCATAGCTTGTTTAATCCAAGCTTTAAATGCTTCTCCACCAGCAATTGCTTCGTTGGGTTTACACTTTGAACACATACTGAACTTCCGGTGAGTCAAACCAAACTAACCTAAAGCCTCCAATTCCCAAATGTGTTCTGAGACCAGTAAAGCCCAACCAGCATTTGTTTATGCCAACCCAAACCCAACATGCAGCTTTTAACTAGCTAGCTCAACATGTTTTTATTTTTTCCTTCAAGATAAAAAATAGACAGATTTTTTCGAAACAAAAACAAAAGAAGTTTTTCCTTCTTTTTTTTTTAAGAAAAAATCAACAGTTTAGTGCTAAGTACAATTGCTCTTTCTTCTTAGCGCCAAGTTTGGCATAGAATGACATCGACATTCCACATTATATTCTTCCAATTATTCTAACTTTGGGAATAATCAATGTCAACTAGCATTATGCTTAAGTCAGTATCTGTACGTCTTTCACCCTAAAATAGTAAAATCCTTTTTGTCGCCTTTACAAATGTAAACATCTAATTAATGTCAAACTTTCAACTTGACAGCACTTAAAGGTATATATGTTACGGACCAAAAAAAATAAGGTACATACATGTTTGGATGGAAGAGAACGAAAGAAAAGGGATATTTCATAGTTTCATAGTTCCTTTAGTTTTGAGAGAATTTAAACCTTCAAACCAAAATAGAATAAAAAAAATTCGTACAGCTCTCATTATTTGTTATTCCATGTTTTTTCTTTGATAGCAGTTACTTATCTTTTATATTATTTTATTAAAAATTAACTTAAATGATAAGGATTATACTTAAGTTATATCTATTTGATTAGCTATATCTCTAACCAAAATTAACTTAAATGATAAGGATTATATTCAAGTTATATCTCTAACCAATAATGAAGGTAAGATTTTAACACATTTTCTTTCAAATATTCAAATACTAATTATATTATGCTACCAAAAAGTCATAAATGTAGGGTTCCCATCCCTGCCACGGAAGAAATATTGCAACATCAACCTTCTTCTGAAGTCCTGAAACGATATTCTGGTGTGTAAAGGGGGGCTTGCAAGATCAGATTCAAAGGTACCAACAAAAGAAGGAATAACCTTTTTTAACTTTGGTGAAAAGAAGGAACCCTTTTCAGGTGGGAAGAAAAACTTGTATTAGAAGATAGAAACAGATTGTTACTGATTAGCCAAAACAAGAAAAAGAGAAAGTTTTATATCAAAGAAAGATGTGGGAGGACTCATGATATGCATACTTTAATAATACCACATTGATGCCTCATGCCTTTTCGTTCCCCAACTTTACGAAATTCCTTTTATGTTTCTTCTCTTATATTAAGTAATCAACCATACTTTCAAGAAGAAACTAAGATTTACGCCAGATAGAGAGAATGGTAATGAACATGATATGAATGAAAGTTATTCGGTGTAATACTTATCGTCAGATCAATTTTAAATGCCATAAAAGAAGTGAAAAGAGGGGTGCCAATAAATACCCATCAATTAGATTTTTAACCACTAAAGTGGTACTTTTTCATGATTAGTCACTTCTCATAGAGGAATTCTTCAGCTTTAAGCTTATTTCTGTTTAGTTAATTGATTATTTACCCCTCAAAGTTCAAATTAGTCCGCCGTTATTATATATATATATATATATATATATAAAAGTGTTTTCTTCAATATTTTTATAAATCTGAGGTATATATTAATTTTTTTTATAAAAGAGTAATAAAAAGTTAACAAATGTTTAATATGAATGTTCATATTTAATATTGATCAAATATAAATAATTTAATAAAAATTTTGTAATTAAAAATAAAATCTTTTTAAATTTTGTTAAAAAGTTCTTCCGATAAATTTTTTATATTTTATTTATAATTTAAAAATTATTTTTATTTAATTATTTTATTTTATTAATTTTTATTTAAAAAATTCACAGAAATTTTTATTTAATATTTTTAAATTCATAACTTGTTACAAAAGTAAATTTTAATTTATAAAAATTATTTAAATATTAAAAAATTAAAGTAACATTATATTTTTATCTATTTTTATTTTTTCTATATATATTTTTTAATATCTCTATATATATACTTAATTATTTTGTTAAAAAAATTCTTTTTGTAAATTTTTTATACTTTATTTATTATTTAAAAATTATTTTTATTTAAATTATTTTAAATTAAAAAAAAAGAGATACATAAATAGATAGATAAAGAGAAGAAGATATAGAAAGATAGATAGTTATAAAAGAGAAAAAAATAAAAGAAGAGAAAGACATAGGTAGATCGATATATAGAGAGATAGATAGATAAAAAGAAAGATAGAGAAAAAAAATAGAAGAAAAGAGAAGGAGAAGTAAAAATGGAGAGATAAAAATTTAATAATTATTAAAAAATTAATAATTATTTTTTAAAAATTAAAATTTTAAGTAAATTTAACTATATATATATATATATATATATATATATATATATATATATATATATATAGAAAGATAAAGATAGATATATGTAGATATAAGTATATTTAATATAATTTTTAAATTTTAACTATATTTGATTAAGTAAGAATACATAAAAATTAAATTTTAATTAAAATACATAAAAATAAAATATTATTTTAATTTTTTAATATTTAAATAATTTTTATAAATTAAAATTCAATTTTATAATGAGTTATGAATTTAAAATATTAAATAAAAATTTTAGTATGTTTTTAAATAAAAATTAATAAAATAAAATAATTTTTTTAAATCATAAATAAAGTATAAAAAATTTTACAGGAAAAACTTTTTGACAAAATTTAAAAAGGTTTTATTCTTAATTATAAAATTTTTATTAAATTATATATATTTGATCACCACTAAATGTGGATAATCATATGAAATATGTGTTAACTTTTCATTACTTCTTTATAGAAAGGGTTTGATATCTCATATTTATAAGAATAATGGAGAAAATACCATATATATAATAAGTCATAAGAGAAAAAAATAAACATATATTAGTGTACTAAAATTATTATACACATGATTTATTTATAAAATTTTAATTTTATTTAACATAGATGATTTTATCTTGATCAAATAATTTTTAAATATTTTTTGCATCTTTTAGAAAATTTTAGTTAAATATTAAAGACATTTTCAAGAAAAAATATTACAAAAAATTGATATTTACTATAAAAAATAAATTTTTTATATTTTGTATTATACTAACAAAAGATAAACTGATATTATAAATTGAAAATTTATATCAATAAAAAATTTATTATATTAATTTTTAATGTGTTTATAATAAATATTAATATTCTTTACTAATAAATTTATATATTAGTATTGTATATCATAATTTTAATAGACATTTATAACATTTATATTATTAATTCAATTTTTGCTATAAGAGAATCTATATTAATAGAGGTTAATGTAATATTAAATTATTAATAAATAATTTTTTGTTTTTGAAATGAAATTAAGATATTATCAAAATATCAAGTTATGTAGAGAATCAAGCAAACTTTGTAATCATTAAAAGAAAATTTAATTAAAACATACTGTAATACTATTTTATATTACTATTTAATTATAAATTTCATATAATTTAAAATATTATTTTTATAATAAATTATATTAATAGTAATATTTAAAATAATTTTTAATTGATTAATAATGTATAAAATATTTATATTAATAATATATATATATATATATATTTATTAAACTTAATAGAAAATCTAAAAGTTAAAGGCAAAGTTATCAACTTGAATCAAATTGGTTGATTCCATTCCAATATGAGTTAGGTTAAATTAGACTAATTAATAAATAATTTTTTATTTTTATTTAATTTTTTATAAGTTATAGATAAATTTATTTAAATTTAACTACTGAAATTAATTTAGTAATGAAGAGTTGGAGATTAGATTAGTTTAATAAAAGAGTTTAAAGTTATTTTTATCGTTTTCCACACATTGTATAAAAAAAAAAAAATTATTTAAATTACTGATCCATTTTCTTTTTAATAAAAGTTTAACATTTTTAAGATCGACAATAATTTTAGGATTAAAATTTATTTTATAATTAAGATTTATTTGAGTTATTTTTTTAATAGGATTAATTTAAACCGTATATATATATATATATATATATAATTTTTTTAAATAATTAAAATTTTGAATTCAATTAAGTTTTGTATATAAAAAGTTTATTGAAATAATTTAAATATTCTTAGACTCAAACATAATTATCTTGTGTGAAAGATATATATAATCTAAATAAAAAAGTAATTTCTTTACTTTCTGATATTCTATTTATTCAAACTTAAAATAATTTATTTTGTAACATTTTTTAATTATATATATATATTGATAAAGTTATTTCTATGTTATATATGGAACGACTAATCATGTGTAATGAAAAAGTTCAAATTCTAAATACATAGCTATGTGAAAAAAATTAAAAAAAAAAAATCGATCTATAATAATTATATCCAATTTAAAGAGAATGATCTTTAATAAAAAATACCTATTTGTTACGCAGATATTTTTTTGATGTTGTTTAATACTTTCACTTGTATCTAGATTATAATCAGAAGTTTTACTTTTTAAATACTGATTTTAAGTTTATTTATTTAATTAAATAAATAAATTTAAATATTTAAATTAGGATAAGTTCAAAATTTGTGTGCGTGTGTTCATACACATTCAATTTTAAAGAGTTATACGTTAAATAAAGAGGGTTAGATATATTTTTAGTTTTTTTAATATTGAAATTTTGATTTTACTTTTTTTAAATTATTAATTATTATTTTTTAAAATAATTTTTTTAATTTTAAAATAATTTATATTTAATATGTTAATTATATCATGTAAATAATAAAATGTTAAATTAATTTATTTTAATGAATAAAAAAATCAAAATCAATTAGTTTAAAAATAAAATAATAACACCAAAATTTAAAATTTCAGAAAAATTAATATATATATATATATATATAATTTTTAAATAAATAGTCATAAATTTTATTTAAACTAATAGACTATTTTTATCATAAAAAATTTCATCTTCCATTTGAAATGATTCTTACAATTATAAAATTATTTTTTAGTATTATTTTAATTTATTTTTTACTTAAAAATATCTATTAACTATTAAATTTTAAACAATTTTGTTTAAAATAAAATTTAATTTTAAAAAACAAGATAAAAAAATATGCTAATAAGCCAAATTAAGTTTGAAAATTTTTAATTGACTCAAATTTTAAATTTAACAGAGAGCAAGGTTGAATAACCTTTTTGAGTCACGTCTAAATTTTAACTATTTAGTTTAATTCAATTTATTCATTTTTAATTTTATTTTATTTTATAAAAAATTTATCAAGTTTATATATATATATATATATATATATATATATATATAACTTTATTGATATTAGATATTAATTTTAATATTTATATTAAGTTAATAATTTTTTATAAAATATAAATTTATGAATTTCATTATTGAATTATGTTATAATAATTTATGATTATGTATATTAAATTTTAAATAATTTAAATATTTGTAAGTATATTATTTAATTATTAATATTTGTATATATATTTAAATAATATATTTAATATTAAATAAAATATTTATTAATTTTTATTTTATATAAAATTTTATAAATATAATTTTAAATTTTAAATTAATAATTAAATTAATAAATCTTATTTTTTTATAAAAAAATTATTAAATCGATATAAATATTAAAATTTAATATATATATATATATATATATATATATATAATCATATTTTTCAATATACAGTACAAGAAATTAAATCGCCATAGCCCATCCCAATTTATAAGGATGCAAATTAATTTACTACAATGTTTCTATATAAAAAATGTAAAAAGGAATGCTCGCATGCGATCACTCATAATTTGTAAACGAAAAGTGTCCCATTCAACCATCTTATAAAAAATATTTTTTAATAAAAATATTTATAACAATTAAACTTGCTATAAATTTTATTTAAATGGAATGTATTAGAATAATTAACTAACATTATTGAGGGTTATAAAACATGAAACTCTTTGTACACACTGTATTTGGGTATTAATTTCATCCCTACCTGCAGCATTAGCTCTGTACGGTAGGTAGGCTGCAAATTTGAAGTCAACCCGTCAATAACAAAGTCAATTATATGGATCTCGTTCTAGGAGGTGAATTTTAAAAGTATAAAACATATTTATTAATTAAAAATAAATAGATAAAATTATAATAAAAATTAAATATCTGTATAATGAACTTAGAAATTAGTTATAAGTTTAATGCTTAATTTTCTAATAAATTATTATTAATGTTATGTTATATTTTTATTAACGAGAAAACGTTATATGTATTCATGAGAACAATAATACCGTAATGCTTGCGTTAAGATGGAAACAAATTTGTTTCTTTTTAAATTTTTATTGTTTATTTATTCATATATTAGATAATGCATTTTAACAAACCATAACATTTTTTTTATTGGTTAATCTAACATTTTTATGAATACAGCATTTCAATTTATATGAGACACGTATGCTTGAGTTAACTTAGATTAAAAAATAAATTTTTTTATTTAAATTAGATGTATTTTTTTAGAGAAACTAACTTTATTTAAAATGGAATTTTTACATTATGGTGAGAAAGATTTTGTTGGTGAAGATTTTTTTGTTCTTATATATGATTTAAACCTAACAATTTTTTTTAAAAGAGGATTAAGCATGTATAACTTAAAATAACCATATATTTTGATTAATTTCTTGAGACAATCACTATAAAGTTAAAATTGTTTTAGTGATAGGTTTAAAAGAAAGTTAAAATTATTTTAATGATAATTTTAAAAAATAAATAGTGACTGTTTTAATTTTAATTAAATTTTTAATAAATATATATTTATCAGAAATTAACTATAAAAAAATATTTTAATTATAATTCAAATGATAATATTATCAAAATTTAATTTATTTTATATTAATTTATACAATTGTTAGGATATATATATCGAAAAAAATTATTTTTTTAGTAAATTTTTAAAAATAAGTAATTATTTTTAAATTTGTGCTAAATTTAAAATAAAATAATCGTAAGTGTCGGTTTTAATATTTTAAGAATGAATTTATGGTTTAATTTGGTGCAAAGGCAGAGAGTCGGTTTGAATATAAACCTTCTCTTAATTACATTATTCCCAAAAAAAAAGGGAAAATTAACAAGCTAAAAGACGAAAAGCAAAAACAGCTATATTAATTAACCATGAAAAGCGGAAGTGAGATCCTTAAAAAAAGAAGAGTAGAAATTATATTAAACAAAAATAAAATGAATGTAGTACATCTTTTATTTTCTTTCTCATTTCGCTTTTATCTTAAATAATAAAAATTGGTGTCAGGCCTACAATGATATAAAAGATATTACTACATTAACAAATCATTGGCAGGAACAAAAGGCATTTTAGCCTCCAATCCACTAGATTCTTGCATGTATTCTCTAACAAAAACAGCAACAAATTATCTAATAATCTAATGTTAAATATCGCTGAATTTAGTATTTGTTCCTACTCTCACCAACCTCAAATTAAGGGGTTATTAATTAATTTTGTAGCACCTAGCTAGCTAGTTAATAATCTACATATGTTTTATATATATATATATATATATATATATATATATTTTCTCTTCCAGTGGTCACTAATTAATCATTTGGTAGCGCACATCATTCTGCTTGGGCGTGGCCCAGCATTCCCTGCTCATCTTTGAAGGGTCACTTCAATTGTATCTTTTCTTACTTTTCCTTCTTTTCATCCTTTGTTTTCTTCAGCTTTTCTCTTCACCAACTGTGCCTTCACATCTGCTTCATCCTCCTTTTACACATGCAAATAGTTAATAATACGTCATCACTTCTCCACTGGTCGACTCTCTTTGGCTTTACCTTCTCTCTACCTTAGGAGTGCGCCTCTGAATGTTGGCGTCCAGAAATCACCACTGGTTTCTGTAGCCACCGGAAACGTGCTTGAAATCGGTACCAAACACAGACCTCGGCTTTTTAAATCTTGTTTTGGTTCCTCTGAGTCTTCTTTCTGATCATCACATCCCTTCAAACAAAGATATATATAAATGTTTCAAAATATTCATTCATACCAGAAGTTACTAAAAAAATCATATACTAATGATACACAATATTAGTTATTAATATTAAGTTTACTAGTCTAATCTTTGTTTTAAAAAAGTTAAGTTGTTAACATAAATATTATGCGTGTACCATTAGTATAATGCATTAAATTAGTAGACAAATTTATAGTAAAGAATATATATATATATATATATATATATATATATATATATATGTGTGTGTGTCTCACAAGAAGGTAGAATTTGTTATAGTAAGTAAGAAGAGAATTTAACCTAAATTATATAAAAACGAACAGTAAAGGTCATCAGAAAATATTTAATATTACATAATTATTTTAAAATATTACATAACTTAATATTTTAATTTTAATTATTTATAATTAAATTTGATAGTTAAAATTTATTTCTTTTACTCTTACATTAAAATGATTTTTCCTCTCATTAATATGTTGTTTATATGGACTAACAATCTTAATAATTGATTTATGTTTTGTTTTAAAGAAAGCTAAACCAATGGAGGTAATGTTAACCACTAATATTTTTTATAAGCTATTTTCCTACTGTTACCATAACAGCTAGATGTAAACATTTTTGGAGTACCTGCTGTGGTTGAATGGGAGCTCCATTTTTCATATATGAAGTACTCAAGACCTGGAATTCAAGACGTGGAGAATAAATTTTAAACACATAAGATAAAAAAATTCATATAATAAAACTTCATCTTTTCGAAGATTTTATAAACGGTAATGATCAACAAGCAGGGTTTTCTCTCTAAACAAGGTTCGGTCAATTGAAACATACATTGACTTGATCATGAAGGAACTTGATGTACTCAATAGCTTCGTGAAGAACGGATACTGTGTCGGTCTGTTTAAGATCAACAAGAATATGACATGTGTGTGAGTTTTTACTTTTTAACCATTCAATGTCTAAGAAAGTAAAGGTTTCAATTCTATCATAGTCGTAGCTGCTGTTAAATTTTTTTTAAAAAAAAGGTGAAAGAGACATATCCAAAAAAACTTCACCTTTCCGAAAGGTGAAACCAATTGCTGAAGAGCAGTGACCCGGTCCCCTAGCTTCTCTTTCCGAACCTGTCCTAACATATCAACATGGTTAAAATCTAAAGTGTAATTATTATGAAGGCTGAACAATCTTGGACAGTGAAAAAGATTTGAGATAATTTAAAAAAATATATATATACGTATAATAGTACAATACCTTAAAAGTTGGTAATGGGGATGGAGTTTCAATTCTTGGCCTCTTCAATGCTGGTTCACAAACATTTTTCTTCGCCATTGATTCCAAGTGTAAATTTTCTTCATTCTTGAGCTGCACTTTAATATATATAATCAATTATAGTCCCCTATAGAAAACCCTAGCTAGAAATGGATATATTTTAATGAGCTTGAAATTTGAATATTATTAATTCAAATACATACCTTGTTTAATAGAGTGTTTGGGCAATTGGATTTCTCTTCAAAACTTGGCGTTTGATATTGTGATTGTGATGAGGCAAAAGTACCTGCTCTTATGTCTTGAAGTCCTTGGGCCGAAGCATTCCAGAAAGGAGTGTTGTTAGAAAAGTGAAGTCCAATAGGGTGTTGCTTTGCAATTGGTGTGGACTTCAAAAAAGTGGAGACCTTAGACCATATTGGCGGTAGTTCATTGGAGGATGTCTCATAATTTACTTTTGATGAATAGGACATGAGACGGTTGGTGAAAAGTGAGTGTTGTGGTTGTGGTTGAAGTTGAGGTTGAGGTTGTGGTTGTGGATGTGGATGAGGATGAGGATGAGGATCAGGGTCATATAAGCTTTGCATCAACGTTGAAGGGCTACCATATGACGCTGATCCAATTGGGAAACCACGATTTGATGATAACCCACTAGTGTTGGTTAAGGAACTTAGAGTTTGTTGATCTAAGGAAAATTCCTGGTTCATTGTCTTGAATGTATCAATGGTGGAGGAAACTTGGTTTCCATCACTAGATGAGAACCTCTTTGGGATCCAATTATTATCCCTCTGAACTTGTGAATTAGAAGAAGAATCTATACCTGTTCCTTCTTGGATCACGGAGAAATTGCTCTCTGACCTTCCATTACAACGACTATAGGATAAAAAATAAATGACAAAAGATAAGGACATGGTAAGGAGAATCCAATAGGGAAAGAAACAGTTATGAGCTAAAGTATACACCATATATGCTTTCATAAGATGAAGTTCCCTTTTTCAAATGAAATCAATGAGAAAAAGTTAAGAACAATAAACCT
The DNA here is from genome assembly GCA_037954105.1 of Canavalia gladiata. Taxonomy (NCBI): domain Eukaryota; kingdom Viridiplantae; phylum Streptophyta; class Magnoliopsida; order Fabales; family Fabaceae; genus Canavalia; species Canavalia gladiata. Next base: position 72,988,898 of record CM075658.1, read on the forward strand.
TTTTCATATCCCTAGTGGAAGCTTTGGACCATAGATACTATAAACCTTCCACTCATACATAATATCACATATAATTAAATTAAAATTGAAATTTCTCCCAAAAGAAAAAATTAGCAAACACAGTAAAGCATCATATATTTATTTATGATGCCTATAGTGAAAGTGAAACTTACAATAATGGAGGCTGATTCCAATTCCCTGAAGTTGAAGGTGTGAGGCCAAAATTCATCATCTGTAAGGTGGAATCAATCAATATGCTACCACTTCCGGTGGCTGATTCACTCTTTTGAGGCTTGTGTGCATCAACAAAACCCAGGTAACTATCAGAAACCAAATTACTACTAGTCTCTTGAACAGAACACTTGGTTGCCTTTGAATCCATGATATCAGTAGTTTGGCGAGTGCTATAGTTCCCTGCATCATTAGCTGCAACAGAACAGGGTGAAGTTGAACTTAGAGGGAAAACACTTCTTGTTGAATCCATACTACTCCACCAGTTTTCACCACAAATTCTTTCTTGAAACTCCTCAGCCATGCCAATCCTTTATTTATTCTTCAGAAATTGCTAATGATATATATATGCTTGTGTATCTTTGAACTTTGCTTCTACAGTTACGTGCTCTATAAATTGGTATCACACAACAATATAGGCTTATTGGCAGAAAGGGTTGGAGAGGGTTGAGTGATTTTTATATATGAAACGGTTGGAAGGGTACGGAAATTGGAGATTACCGGAATCCGGTTGACATTACAACCGGATGATTGGACAAATGAGAGAGAGAATTTTATAATTTGAATCATATTCTAATTCTCCTTTTTTTAAAAAAAAATGAAATATATTATTATTGTGTACATGGCTGGAAATTTATTTCTGTGATTAGTTTTGTTGGTTTTGTTTTCTCTGTCTTGGTTTTGTTATAATGATATCCCAAAGTTTATGTATTATATAATACCTCCCTTAGCTTGTGGAAAATGTGTGTTCCTTATGTATGAAGGGATATGGGTATAATGATATTCATGTGATGAGATTTGATTTGCTTTCCAGCCATGTCATGATTTGTATAGAATCATACGGTTGGAATCCTTTATTAAAATAAGAAAATTGTGAATAAAATTAATTTATTTCAGGGGGTAGCTCTTTTTTTACATTATCTTTCAGAAAAGTAAGTTCTTAAAGTATATTGAACATTTTTTTACAAATAATAAAATTAATGAGACTTAAATTTAAAAATTTATATAAATTATTTTAACCTTAAATCAATTTTAATTATTGATATATTGAGTGTTTCAATTTTCTCTTTGTCCAAGTGTAAAATCTAAATATAAAAAGAAATTTATAAAAATTATAAATAATGGATTTAATTATATAATTAATTAAACAATTTATTATTTTTCCTTGAATAACACTTTTGTTAGATAATCAATATTCGTATATTTCAATAATAATTTATATTGTATATACCATAAATCTAACTGTTATACTTTTTAAAAAATAAAATAAAATCGAACGACACTAACGAGATAAATCCAGGTGAAGTTATCTTTTCCGTTTTTGTCATACGATCAGTATGAGAACCCCCAAAAATCAAGAGATATATACGTGGTTTGAAATTTATGTTAGCACATTTTGCAATTCTATAATAAAACTAATTTTGCTTCTAAATTTATATTTAAACCAATATGATAAATTGTAAACTTTTGCATGAAATTAAAATTTTTACATAATGTTACAATAAATTTACTTTTCAATATAATTTAAACTTATTTTTAAGTAAAATTAATTTTATAAAATCAAATTTATCTAAGCTTAAATTTCAAGCGCACATCCAAATATTTTCAGAATCCATTTTAATACTTTTAAAAAAGAAAAAGATTATATTACGTTATTAAAAGTATATCCTTATTGAAATTAACCAATTGAATACTCAAGTTATAATATTTGTCGTATTTTATAAAGAAAACAACTTATTTAAAATAAATAAATTTTTAAATTTATAATTAAAATCTATCAATTTATTTTTTAATTACTTTTTATTTTCTTATGTTACCTTCAAGGCTTCAACAATTAATTATCCTACAAAAGTTAATGTTAACTCTATTTTTATAATTTTACTACAAAAGTTTATTTTGAATATATTTTAAATAAGATAGATTATTTTAAAATTATATTTCCCTAATATATTCAAACATACAATTTATTTTATATGATTAATATAATAATTGATTATAAATATAATTAATTATTGAAGTAATGTGATTTTCAACTAATCCAAACACATACTAAATTCATAAACATTATTAATAAAAATTATATATTTTTATCATTTAGTTTGTTATTTAATTATTAATTAAAATGATATAATTTTTTTTTAAAATTATTCAAATTATATTATGAAATATCATTTTAAATAGACTAATAATATGTTATGTATAAAAACATAATTTTTGTAAGTATAATTTTTAACATAAAATTTCAATCTTATTAATACAACTTAAGATTTTTATTAAAATTATTTAGCTCATGAAATACTTAGAAAACCCCTTTTAAAAAGGGCCGAAAAATTATCCTTTATACACTTACTTTTTAAGCTCACTTTTTTTTTTTCTTTTTCGATAAATTCCTGACATGATAGACAATAATTATAATCCAAAATTTCTACCCTAAGATAAAATTGAGGACCATCTTAATGGTCCAAAAAGTTATGATTGCAGACGATATGGTACTAGTACAGCTAGCAGGGACAATAGCCTAGTTGGTAATGTACTAATGTTTCCATTTCTTCAAATTGGAATTAGTTGGCCCAAGGAGGACGAGCGTGTAGTTGACGCGGTTCTCTCAAATTAACACCAAATATATCAATTAATTCTTTTTCTCCATAAATTTAACAAGTTAACACAGGAAAAGAAAATTTAACTCCCCAAAAACAATAGTGTATTAAATACCCATGAGAAGAGATTTAAGAAAATAAAATATGAGAAAAAATATATATACCACGACAGATGAATTTAATTTAAATAATTTAGGATAACATTATTTTATTTAATAATTTTTTAAATGGTTTAATTTTATTATATAATACAACTGTTAAATTAAAAAATTTTATTGTGTAATTTAATTTCATAAAATTTAAAAGAAAGTTAATAATTTATTAAATAATTTCAATAAATCGTATGTTAAAAGATATAATATATAATAAATTAATTTGATCCTTTCTTTACAAAAATATAAATAAAATAATTAATGCATATTAAAATATGTATAAATTAAATTTTTTCTTAAAGATTAAAATATAAGTAAATAAATAAATTCAGAAATTAAATTATATACATTAACATTTAAAAAAAACTAAAGATATAAAAAGTTTTAAGGGAAGAAATCAAAAGTAACAACTTTTATAAAGTAAAAAGTCAAAATAATAATAAAAAAAGATAATAAGAACTAAAACCAAAATTAAGTATAAAATAAGCGATTAAAATTTGATTATTTTTTAAATATTATCTTCGTTCCTTTTAATTTAGTTAAAAAAGAATAAATTACACAGATTAATAATTTTATTAGAAGTCTTTGATAAAATATTTATTTATCTTATTACACTAAATTTTATATTTATTTCTCAAAATGGGCAAAATAATTTAATAGAAAATTATAAATTTAATATTATCTTAAAATTTTATGTAAAAAATAAATAAAATACATTTCTTGTTCGCTTTCTAAATCGGTAAATAAAAACGAAAATGATAATATTTAACCTCAACTACAACATTAGCATGAACGAACTCATGTGTCTACGTGACTTTTTTTCCCCTTTGAAATGTTGGGTCTTCCTTCAGATGAATAAAAATATTTTGCTTAGGGTAGTCAATTAAGAAATAAAAATCTAATTATCAAACGGAGAATTTTTAAAGAATTAATTTAAAATTTTATAAAAAAAATTAGTTATTCAGTACATCAAAGTAAAAGGATAAAATTCTAATTTGAAAATATAGTTGATTATAGTGAAAGTAAAACTATGAATCTAAACAAATTCATTATCAATGGCAAAGGTTTGATCATGAATTTATTACTTGAGAGAGTTTTACCTAATTAATCACACTAATATTGATATGATGATTTATATTTTCGGTCATACCTATACATCAAAATAAGGTTGAAGACAATAAAAAGGTAAAACAAAAAAAAGAATACCCATAATGTTAGAGGAATTTTCCTTTCTATACTCAAATTTATTTTGGGAGATTAGTCTTTATATATTTCATAGGGATATTTTGGGGAAGAAAAAAGGAAAGTAAAAAGGACTAATGATATATTGATAATTAAAATAACAACTCTTATTTTCCTTATTTTTAATATTTAAATTTTATAAACAACTAAGATATTAATTCATTATCATTAAAAAAAAAAAAAATCATCGTTGTCTTGCGCTTTCCTATTTTCAACTGCTGCAACATGTTCGGGTTTGTTTTGGAATAAATTTCATTGAAGGTATATTTGGAAGAAACAAAAACAAAGCTCCGTGTAATTAAATTAAAGTCAACTCCTAATCTTTGGCATGGAGCCTTTGTTCTATGCTTGTTCAGTTTAGATTCTGATAAATTAATGTCATTTTGACAAAGGCCTCTTGATATAATAATGTACTTACCCATCTGTTGGTCGTTTTCAAAATAACAATCAATTAATTAGATACAATGTGATATATGGTACCTAAATTCCTGGCTTCCTGCTTTATCCGCCAACCAAATACAAACAAATATTCATCACCAAATAGCATGCAACTTCCTGTGAAGTACTCATTCAGCCATTAGAAAATGAACGTTTCAATTAATTTATAAATTTAAAAGAGTTTTTATTAAAATCTTTATTTCAAATCTTGTTTCTTACTAACTTATTTTTTTATTTAGTACTTTATCGAAGCTTCTAATAATTTTCTTCTGAGATATCCCCTTTATGGTAATTAAAATAAGGTAAAATCTTATCCATTAAGATTGATTTAATGATAAATGTTTAAATAATTAATTTATAAATTTAAATTTTATTATTATTTTTTTATAAAAAGATAAATAAGGTGAAGTTTCCTGCTCTGAGCGCAACTTAGTATATTTTGTTCTTATATAGAGATGGTCATAGTCCTCGTTCAACTTTTAATTTGCAATTCTCTCTTAGAATTTTGTCAGTCATTCACGTGGACAGTTAATTTGCTATATATTAGTATAGATTTTTTATTAAAAAATTATTATTAGCATTAGTATAAATAAAATAAATATATAATGAAATTTTTTACCAGTGCTAGAGGCTAAAATCATGCCAGAAGAAAGATTAATATTGACTAAATTTTTAATCATATATTCAGTATACTGCTCATATATTGATATTTTTTAATCATATATATCCACTGGATATATGAGAGAGAGAAAAAAGAAACCACTATATTAAAATATATTAATTATTCGTGGTTAATTTTGAGCATAATTTTCTCTAAAAGTCAAGTGGGTATGGAAGTATTGGGGCAATTATTATTTATATAATATATTGAGCATACAAATATATTTTGTAAGAACATTTATTTAGTTAGAAATGAGAATAATAAATAATTAAATATAAACAATTAGATTTTATTTTAATGATTAAGATTATATATATATATAGCATATTAAAAATGATAATATTATCAATAAGTAACTTTTAATCTATATATAGTGGATATGTTGATCAAATGTATTGTTTTTATATTATTATATTCTTACTAAACAATCTCCTATTGAACATAATTAATTATATTATAAAATATTAACAAAATACGTAAGATATATTATTATTTATGTTATATTTTTTCAAATATTTAATTATTTATAAAATATGTAAAAATTTATCAAACACTAAAAAATATACGTGAAAGTAGTTTTTTTGACGAACAATTGTGTAAAGCTTTAAAACACCTATTTTTTTTATTTTTTTTTTACCTTTTCTTGCACATTTTCATTCCACCATCAAAATTTATTATTTTTCAATTCAAAACCTTTAGATTTGTCCAATACTTCTTTAGTAACCATCCTTACTTTTTCATATATCTCATCCTAAATAAGGTTAGCACTACCTTGTGCTTTCCAAATCCCTTCCTCCGCTAACTTTCTCTTAAAAATGAAAAGATTAGATAAGTTTGATTTCAAAATATATTTTCTATTTTATTTCAACACTTTATATAAAAAATAGTAAAAATAAAAAATATTTATTTCTATTTTCATTATTTTCAATACAAAATTTTAAAAAACTAAAATAAAATAAGAACAGAATAATATTTTTATAAATAAAAAATATTTTTTAAAATCAAACCCCTCGTTGAAGAACCATAATTTTTTTTATTCTTGATTTTACAACTTTAAAAATGCAGATCAGTGGGAAGTCCCTAAGACTTGAATTCGACGCTATATTTAATTACCTTCTCTCTTGTCTTAGACATTACCGTTCAAGTTGTTCCACCCTATCATTTGTTCACAGATTGTTCCACCCTTTTAACTGAATAATGACCTTTCTGGACCCATTTTAGTTCGTCTCATCCCTGACCACTGTTCAAACTAATTAATGTGCTTGTACTCATCAAATCAAATACTCCCTACAAAAACAAAGCTGTTTGACCGTTCAGTATTGATGATCATTCTTTGATATATAATATTAGGTACTTGTGTTATTTTTATAGTAAAAATTTCTATAATATTTTTACTATATCATTTATTGTATTTATTATTTATTATCATTGTTATAAAAACTACAGAACAAAAATAATTATCTATTATATATATATATATATATATATAGATTCTAGTTGGTGGATTACTGTCCATGGTATGTATACTATTGCGATGTCTACTCGTATATATCTAACAAATGAATATACAGAAAAAAGACAAAAGGGGAAATTATATTAATTTTTTTAATTTATATGAAAATATAATATTATATATTATTTTTAATTATATAATTTTATATTTTTTAAAATTTTTTATAATATATCATAGACATAAAAAATAATATAAAATTATTTAAATACTTTTTAGTAATCTTAAAAAATCTCAATAAAATTATCTTAAAAAATATAAAAATATTATTATTATTAAGGAAAAAATTTTGCGACAGATATTTATAAAGTAATCAACGTTGATTATTTCATATATAAACAGTAAATTTATTTATTTATATTTTAAAATTTATTTTTAGTAAATAATTATTAACTTTAATAATTAATTACTACAAAAAATTATAATTAATAATATAAAAAATTATGATTAACTTAATTAATGTATAATTATTTAAAATAAAATTATAATTAATTATCAAAATAAATAATTAATTACATAATACAGTCATCGATTACATGAACAAAGGATAATTGATTACTAACTACATTGAATTAACCACTATTTTTTATAATATTTATTATAACTTATTATTATTATTATTATTATTATTATTATTATATATATATATATATATATATATATATATATATATATGTGTGTGTGAATGTAATTATCATTTTTATGTTTGTTAATCTTTATTCACACTGTAATACACAAGATGTGCTTCGGCTGTAAGACACACGTATTATGATTCATGAAAGTGTATATGAAGATTGAGAGCGACCAAAAGGGAAAAATAATAATACGCGTATTTTGGTTTTAAAACTATTATAAGTTTATGTATAATTTATTTATTTTAATTTAATAATTATTTTTTAATTATTAAAAATAACATTATTTTTGTTTTTTATTCAAAACTTTTAAATTTTTAAATTTTAATTAAATAATTAGTGATTAGAAAAAATTTAAAATATTTAATTGTTTGGTTTACAATCAGACTTTGAAGTATTTCGAGAGAAATGGACGTGAAATTATGGATAGAATTTTTTTTTTAGATTTCTTATTTTAAGTACAAATTGATATTTTTATTGATATATATTAAGTGAAAGAGAATTTAAAATTATTTAATTTGTCCAAATTTTAAATAAAATAAAATGAGGATTTTGAATATTTAAAATAAGAAAAAGTGATTTAATTATAATTATTAAAAACTAATTTTTATAAAAAATATCATTATGATTCTAAAATTATTTAATAATAAAAAAAAACGCCAAAGAAAATGAAAGGAGGAAAGGAATTAACTAATTTAGGTTGGGCTTACCTTTTTAATTGGCTTATGTGCCTACGTGTGATGAGCTGTTATGGTCACGTGTATATGAAGATTGAGAGTAAAGATGTTTGTAGATAAATAATTTAATTAAAAAATAAATTTTTATTTTAGTTTTTAAAATTTTAAGTATCGTGCAAAAAGTTCTTAATAGATTTATGATATGTAAATGTTAGTTCCATAAATTTATGATATGTAAATGTTAGTTCCTTAAATTTATGTGTTGTTTGGATATTTAAAAAAATAAAAAATAAAATAAATTAGTTCGATGAATAGAAATAAAAAAAAAAGAAATTTCTTTTATTTAAATGAATGAAAAAAATATATATTAATAATATAAATTTTATTTTATATAAAATTTTAAAATATTTTATTTTTTTATTATATTTTTTTATAAATATAATTTTTAAATTTTGTAAAAAATAAATAATAATTTAAAATAAATAAAATAAAAACAAAAAAAAAATTTCTTCACTTTTTACGGTTAAAGTGGAAAATAAAAAATTATAAATTTTATGAATAATTTTTTTTTTTCATTAAAAATAAAACATATTAAACAGGAAAAAACCATTCTTCCTCTTCATTTTTTTCTTTTTTTTTTTTCTTAATTTCCTCCATCCAAATAAAGTTTTAGAGACACCAATCAATTAAGTTTTTCCTGTAAAAAAATGTTAAAATCTTATAATGAAATGATAACTAAGTAATGTGACGTTATTTTAAAAAGTTTTAGAGACACCAATCAATTAAGTTTTTTCTGTAAAAAAATGTTAAAATCTTATAATGAAATGATAACTAAGTAATGTGACGTTATTTTAAAAAGTTTCATTAATATTTTATCTTTGTTCTAAATTGATATTATATTTTAATCATGTCTATTTTCTCAATTATCATATTTTGAGTGGTTATCCTTTTTGCTCTGTTATTTTCTTGTCAATTCCATTTTTTGGAGGACGACAATAGTGAAGGGAATGATTTCTGTTGAAGGAACACCTACATTTACAAAATGTGGAAGGGAAATGCTAAATACGCATATATACGTGCCGTTACTTTCGGCTAAAAATATTTGGTAATTAGTTACAATTTCAATTAATTAATTATCGGTGGTTAATGATAAAATAATTATTATTTATTTAATATAAATAATAAATAAATAATAAATAAATAATGTAATTGATAATCTATTATAAAATATGATTAATTATTTACATGTTTAATTAATTGATTATTCATGTGATCGATGATATAAAAAATTGATTAATCAATTATACGTATAGGTAATTGATTATATATTGTAATTACTTAATTAAAAATTAAAATATAAATGAAAATTATTATTATGCACGTGTATGAATAAAATGATTTTAGTAGAAAAAATATATAATAATTTTTGTTTATATTTTTGTTATTTAAAGATATATGTTATACACATGTTTTTATTTTTGGTATAAAGGATTTACAATTTCTTTTATGTATATATATTTTTTTATGATCTTATTGAGGCTTTAAGATATTAGTGTTGTATTTGTTAATTAAAACCTTATTTGACATATTATGTATTTACCATTAGTTATTAAATCTAGATTTGTATGATGAATTAGCCGTTTTATTTTTTAAATGATATATAATTATTAAATAAATTTTAATATATATGGATTCAACAAGTAAATAATTTATGATATATTATAAATAAATTTAAAATTAATTTAAATTTAATTATAAAAAACTAAATCAAAATCATAAATATAAGTTTAATTTTAAAAAAATTAATAAAATGCTAAAATTTAAAAATTAAATGTATATTATTGTTATTTATCATTTTCAAGATCAAAATCACTTAATTCTTTTTTATTCTGTTTTGATAAATGTTTATCTCTTTTTTTTATTTTGTAATTATTTTTTTAATTTTAGATTATTATTTTTTCTATAATTCACTCATTATCTGATTTAATATTAAATAGACAAATATGATCATATGTATCTTCATTCTTTTATTTAAACTTTTATCTCATTCAAGTTAAAGATTATACTTAGGAATGATAAAAATGTTTAATCTTTATTGTTTTAACCAGTTTATCTTTTAGCATGAATTTAATTAAATATACTCTTTTTTTTCATACATAGTTACACTACAAGTAAGATTTAAAACTTTTATTTCTATTTTTTTTGTAACCTTTTACCCTCTCCACCATGTTTTTCACCAAAGAGCTATCACAAGAAAATCCAAAATAATATTATCAAACTAGGTTGTCACTTGTTGCACCTGTTACAAAGTTATAAAAATTAATATAATAAGTTAATAGGTAGTTTTCTTTCTCTAATATTTATTGTCATACTTTTTTTAAAGAATTTTTGGATTGTTTTGAATTTATTAAGTTGTTGATCAATTATAATTCTAATAATTCTATCTAACCTCATTATCTTAATGATCTTATATAAACCAATTGAAATTTCACTACTTGGATTGAAGTTTTTATCATTATTGCAATTTATAAAAAATTATACTTATTTTGGATTAAGATAGCAGATAGTTGCATGGAGAGGCTTATGTAATTTGCAAATTTCAACATGTATTAATTATCTTTCATATATTTTTATATCTTAACTTTTAATTCTTGAAGTTGGCCGCTATTTATTCTTTAGCTTTATCAATATCCTAATAAATATTTGACATGGTAGATTTTGAGTCTCCTTCTATTAGGTACTTTTAACAAAATTGAATGGATTTCCAAAATCTAACATTACATAACACTATTTATTAATTGTTTAGCCTTATTTTTTTTAGTATGATTGCTAGTAGCTCACTTATCTCAAGTAATCATAGATCAAAGACTAATATTTTGTTACATTATACATTGTAGAGTGAAAAAAATAATAGCAAACCTTATAATTGTTGATCTAGTTAAGTCCTTTCTTTTGGATTACTTTCTAAATAAGTTTAAGATCAATGCATGTCTATAAATGAATATGAATGTGGTGACTTTTTTTGCATTTACAATGATATTATAAAATACCAGAAATTGCCTAATATCTTCAAAAAATTAAGTCAAGACAGTATGTTATCAACTTCATTTTTCAAAAAGATATCCTCACCTCATGATAAGTTGAAGGTTTTAAACCTCGTCCATATTCACCAACATATTTAAGCATTTGCACCAACAATTACCTTTTTACTAAATTGAATGATAATGCATTACCATAGATGCATTTACAAATATCTTGGACCACCAAATCCCTATCTTTCAAGCTCTCATTCATTGTTTTCAAGACCTCCCTTCCTAGCATCTTGGGTATCATTCAACTTTTCTAAACATTCTTTGATTCTAACCCTTTAACCTTTTGATTATCTTTTAAAACTTTCATCATTGTCTCTTTTACAGCATCTCAAATAAATGGACATACAATAACATTCTATCTTGTTCCAATATGGTGATACTTCATCCTTATAATTTCATCTCAATAAAATTGTGAACAATATTTATATCTAACACATGTCATTATGAAAAAAATAGATTCACAATGATTTCAAGTAATATCAATCTTCTTTTTTTACCCATTTCTTATCTCATTAAAATTTAAAATAATAGTAGAAAGTTAAAAAAAAATGTAGTTCTGTAGAAAAGGAAGACATATGTTGTAATTATATAAATATATTATAAAATTTAATAAATATAAACTAAAATTAAAATATATATTTAAAAATATTAATATTATATTAAATATTTTTAAGTTAAAATATTTTATTATTAATATATAATTATTATATAATTAAACACATCAAATTTATTTTTAAAAAAATTAAATCTATAAATATTATGTATTAACATCAAATCGACGTTGTTAAAAAAATATGATTAAATGACAAATACATTTCATCCAATTTAATAAATAGTATTATAATAGATCAAATTTTCCTTTTGTTAATAAATAATAATAGTAATAAATAATTCTAATAAAGATTGTACAATAATATTATAAAAAATAAATTATCATTTTAATCCTTTATTTGTTAGAAATTTTAGAATTATTTTTAATTTATTAAAATTAGGTGGTTACTCCTCCACTTTGTCATTTGTCATTTAAGTTAGTTTCTGTTTTTATTTTCTGTTAACAGCATGCTTACATGTCATGTTAAATGTTATGTCGATCATCACTTAAATATAAAAATTATTGTTATCTTGCATCATTATCTTGGAGTCTCAAGTACCTTACCTTTCATATATTTTTTTTTTCCAACGAGATTCCAAGCACCATTGTTAATCTCTCTCAACTTTAACTAATCAACCTATCATTCAACCAATTATCCGACCAACTTCAAGGAACTTTAGCAGCTTCAATATCCATGATCTCCTTTCTATAATTTTTTTTTATTTCCCCCATCAAAGCTCGTTCTCTCTCACCTTCTTCCCTTATCATATCGTTCCAAAAACCTTTACTACAACCCCAAACAACAATGCAACAATATTATAACTCTTCTCATAACAAACTCAATAACCCCATGTTGTTTCACCCTTCCACTCCCCTCCCTCCAACTCATCCTCAATCTTCTCTCTTCTTATAGTGGAAATATGATGAAAAAGTAAGAGATGTGAACCATTGAATGAAGTAATTTACTTGGTTCCATATTTATTTTTAAAAAGTAAACTATCATTTTAATTCCTTACTTTATTAAGACCTTTCAAAATTGTCCTTCACTTTTAATAATTTAATTTATTTTTAAATATAATTCATGGAAAGCATGGAAACCTATCCTTGGAGACATCAATGTGACTTCAATGGTGGAAAGTTCTCACTTTCCTTCTTCCTCCGTCCATCATGAGCTCTAACAATAGGAAAAAATAATCAGAAAAATTTTTAAAAGATGCACACCAATTTTTCAATTGTAAGACTCATAATTATCTTACTCTTTAAAAAAGGTAAATAATTAAAATTTTAAATCAAAACTATAGAGATCTTTAGAGGAAGTACAAAATAGAGAAAAACATGCGGGTAAGAGCAACTTTTTTGTTATGGTAGATGAATGGAAGCATACGAGTTAGACTGAGTTTGTGGATGCAAATAGAATAGAGTAAAAATTAAAACATCCCTAAACCTACATGGTGGTCAATGTGACATTTAATGTAACACATTAGCATGTCGTTAACAGAAAATGAAAGCAATGACTAGCTTAATTGACATATGACAAAGGATGAGACTAACGACCTACTTTTAACAAGTTAGCAACAATTTTGAAAGATCTTAACAAAATAAAGGACTAAAGTGATAGTTTACTTATATTTTAAGTCTCTAAACATCGATTTAAATAAAAAAATAACTTTGGTAGAAAGTGGGACAACAATATCATGACAACTCTTAATGAAAATTATGCAGAGGAAGTTATAGTGCAATATAACCTACACCCAAGATTTTTTATTAAAAAAATTATAAAAAAGGAAGTTTGTTAGATTTTTAAATTTCGAGTAACGCACAGCCTGACTTATTTTTAGTGTATGACCTAGTTCTTTAACCACTTTTTGTTTTGGATGTTATCAGTGCGATATGACCATCATTTAAAGATGACTTTGATTCACCTTACGATTTGTACTTGTGGATGACAATTTTGACACCTTGTGAATCGTATCGTTCAATTAGTGCGATTCTAACTACCATAGTCCTTACCATATGTTGTGTGTTGATAAGTGAAGAATGTATTTTGGTTGGTGCTTAATAAGAAGTTAGGGAAAACATTAAAGATATTGAGCGAAAATGTTAAGTAAATTAAGGAGAAATAAGAAGATGTATGTGTATTATGAACACCTTATACATGAATCAAGATATCTTAATCTTGAGTCGTAACTAAGAAAATAAAAATATGTTTAGATTAAAGTAAATAAATAAGTTGAAAAACATGAGAAGGTAATAGAAAGGACTAGAGATTGTGACATACATCAAGTTGTTGGCAGAAAAAAGTGGCAAAGATGAAAAAAGAAAAAAAAGTAAGAGTAAAGAGTATTATTGCAATAGTAGATGATGATTTTGAGATACAAAAAATATATTGATAAAAATAAATCTAATAATGATGATTAGGAAGGACAAGATGCTAGAAAAGCATGATAGGCGAAAATAGTAATAGTAATTATTGATTTTGAGATGTAGAAAAAATGGAGAAAATAAGACTAAAAAAGTGAAATGGAAGACAAATCCTAAAAGAAAGAAAAGATAAATTTAAACAAAGAAAATAAAAAATAAAAAATACAAGGAAGTAAAATGAAAAATAGTAATTATAAAAGAAGACATAAATAAAATGGTAGACGTAAGTGTGTAGGACACATAACACATACCTAGGAATGCCTCTAATGAAAGAGGTGATGATTCATGCATTAAAGAATTGAAAACTCTTAATAATTTTGATGCAAGTAGTAAATTTTTTTCCATAATTTAATGAAGAGCTAATCTTTGAACATATGAACCTTTGAACTTAGGATGAAGTTAAAAGCTTTTGATTCCTTTGTGTAAGGGGTGAAGGACTACAACATTCACCTAAAAAAAAAGATTGTATAGGTGAAAGGCTAAACATAGGAATGAGATATATGGAAAGGTTAAATGTAAGAATGACACATACAATTTAATGTCATGTATTCTCTAGAAAGTCATTCTGCCGAGTTCACGTATAGGGGTGGATAAATGGGTTGAGACTAACTCAAATCGTTGGACCCGAACGCCCGATTGTCTTGTTTAGTTAATATGGGTTAGTTTGAGGTTATTTTTAGGTGAATTCAACATATTCAAATGGATTGTTATGATTGGGTGCGAATTTTAAAATGTATTCCTTTGGTGACTGAACTCGACCGAATTTGCAAACATGTACATGTACATTTTAAGAATAAGCCTTTTAATTTTGGGTTGGTTACTTCTTTGACACGTATGGCCTAAAACCCTAAGTTACACACTTAGTCTCACTTGCTTGGATTCTCATTATTTCTTTTCTTATTTCTCATGTCTTTTCTCATTTTCCGATGTTGTACTATGTTACAATACACTATTTTGTGTGTAATCAGTGAACCTTAACCTTTCAGACCACTTGTTTTCCATTTCCCAGGTCAAACCCCTATTTAAGTATCATAATTTGTATTGTCTCATTTTGATTTAATTTTTTCTATATTTTTTATTTGATATTACCATTTTTTCTTATCATTGCTCACTCCTCTCATTAGTACCATTCATATATCAATTTCTTCATCTTGGTTTGCTTCGATCTCATTTTTGAGTAAGCACCTTACTGTTATTTTTTTATTTCTATTTTAGTTTGTGTAATGTTTTTCACCTCCATGCAAAGTTCTATTTTTTTTTTGTTTAAGATTTTCTCCTTTTCAGTATCATTTTTAGGGCTAGATATTTTCCATGCTTCTTTTTCTACCCACTTTACATTATTCTTTTTAACTTCACTTTCTCTAGTCTTTTTTCTTTCATTAATTTTTTTTTTGAATAATTTCATCAAACAGGTGAATAATGTCATTTTGCGAACTAAAATAATGGTAGATCACAATTCAAAATCAACATCATAACATGTTTTCCTAACAAACTCACCCACCATGCATCTACACAATCACAGGATGCTCTACCCAACAATTAATAAAATTAAACATAAAAAAATTTCTTTTATTTTTTTTTCTATTTATTTTTTGTTTAACAATTATCTGTTGCTGATAAAAGGTTATTCATCTTTAATTTAAATGTATATTATATCTTTAATTTTTGAAATGAGTCATGTTCACCACTATCTAATATAAATTTAAATATATATTTTAGTATAAATAAGGTAGGATGGGAAATATTAAGAGGATATGTTGATAACATTTTTTGAAAAGATATATATTGAAGGGTATGCATGGTTTGAGTTTAAAATATATTTCTTGATATGGTTATGTGATAAGTATATTAATCCACTGTGAAGATTTTTTTCGTCTTAGCCTTATTTCAAACCAAAATTTGCATTCATCTTTGAAAAATGAAAAATTGAAAAAAATTATTAATTTTTTAATTGGCTAAATGTTTGTATAATAAAAAAATGACTTCAAAAATAACACAAACTCGATTTGACCCACCTGCACAAGGTACATAATACCTCCGACAAAATTTTATGTATAAAATGATCAAAATTGGATTACATAATAGTTGACCTTAGATATTTGCAATTCTAGATTTAACGAATCAAACTCAAATCCTAAATCTTAAACCAAAATCAATCATTAATTCATCCTATTCACATGTATGGGGTAAACTTTATCTTAACTTGTTTATTAAAAAATCATATGAGGTCGAGACTTATAAAATCTCAGTTTATCAAGTGGATAAATTAAAAAGATCCATCATACAAGATCAAATAGATCAACTTTTATATTTACCGACTGTAATAAATAAAAAATAAAATTAAAATTTTTATATAAAAGATAAATTAAAAAGATAATAGTTTTTTAATAATTAATAATATTAATTACTTTTTTAATATTTTAATTTCTTTTTTAGAAATTTTTTATATGTGTCTCCTTTTCATCTTCTACAATAAATAGCATGAAGGATAGTATAGGGAATATAGTTTTTTTTAGATGAGATTAAAAAAATCAAATGAGGTTAACCTATTCATCTTCAACGTGTTGCGGCAATTGATAAACTATTTTGACGTTAATAAAACAAGGTTTGGTATGTTTCCTTTGTTTTCGAGTACTTCTTAATTATTTTTTAATTAATATCAGAAAATCCCTTAGATCAGTATAAATATTCAAGTTCAGTTGCCACCTATATAATAACGGATTTGGAGGGTAAATTGTGCTAAAAATTTCTCAATAGTATATGCTAAACACCATTCATTTTCGCTGTTCGTTCTTCCCGACCAAATTATCATTGACATTAATTCAAGTTGCGGCCTCTACTTTATGGGTTTAGATTTATTAATTTCATGATGTAACTTGAACCTACTATGGAGATTCAACGACGACTTTATATCTCCATATTGATTAGTTACATGACTTCGAACTTGACTAGAATGACATAAATTGACTAGATTGACCTAAGAGGTTTGCATTTAAAAGCGTTTGCGATACTTACTATGACCGGTAACGACTTTAACCACAACCATCAGCGGTAATTGAGTTACTTTCAGGTCTTGCTTGGAGTTCCGTTTATCTGTTGAGCTCTTCTCCAAGCTGAGTGAACTGCAAAACTCGTAGGGTAAGTTACTTAAGGTAAAAATTATCTTCATTTTCATTTTTCTATCTTTTAATATTTTTCTCTTTCATATATATATACAGATCATACATGTATTTGATTGTAACTTTAGCTTTTAATTTAAAAAATTATTTTGTAAAATAGTTTTAAAAATTATTTTAAATAAATAAAAATAAGTAAATGGAGAAAATTAAATAATATAACTAATAGAAAATTAAAAACTAAAAAAGCCTAAAATAGTTATGATTTTTACTTTTAAAAATATATATTATTTTTTTAAAAATCCAAAAACTGTATTTATCAAATAAGATTTTTCAATTTTTCAGTTTTCATAAATAAAAAATTATTTTTAAAAATAGGAAACACATGTCTTGTACTGCATAAATCATACTGTAAGTTATTTAAACCAAATCATAAGCATCCCAAATTTTGATAATGGGACTGAAATTGATTAGTTAAGGAGCAATTTGGAAGAACTTATATAAATTATTTATAATTTTATGATCTTTTGATTTATTTTAACTTATCAAAATGGTTTTTTATTTTTTAAATAAATTTTATTGATCAAATTTATTAAAAAACTTTAGAAACATAGGTTTCTCTTTTCTTCATATGTTCTTTTTGGAAATATAAACAATGATGAGAACATGCTTAAACACTAATAGTTTTTCTTATACATTTAATATGTTTTTGGATTAGTTATAAGAAAATATTGTTAAAAATTGTATATACATAAAATTGATCTTTTTAAAAAATTATTTTGATATAATTCATATATAAATGATTTTAATTAATACAAAGTATTTTGTCTAAATTACATAAACATTAAGTTTATGCCTTAAATTACTTAAATAAATATGAAAATAATTAATTTTTTTTGTTTCATTCAGACCTGTTTATTACCAAATCTTTTAAAATAATATGAAATAATCATTAAGCAATGATTAAAACGTTTTAAAATTGAGCTTACTCAAAATTATATACGTTATAGCATCTTAAAATCCTTGCCACGGCTTTTTCTTATTTGTACAAACATATTGTCAAAGAAAAAAGGAAAAGAGTTTATGTATTAAGAGTTATTTTGAAACATAAGCTAAATTAAGCCCATTCTTGTACGATGAGCCCAAAATAATAAACTTCTTAATAATTATTATATATTTAACCATCTTTTTATTACAATTTTTTTATCATATTATGTCTTGTATTTTTTTTTATCTTTCTTTCATTCCAATAACATCAAAATAAAATATATCCGTACTTCTCCCTTTTAGCATTTATTGAGAAATAGGGTTTAGAAGCCTGTAAATTAAAGTACACGACCCAATTCAATTGGTCAAGCCTATACCTTCTCCGAGAAAGACTTAACACGGGTCTATGATCCAGAAACAATTAGCTGTCAGCACCAGATCCACTCCATCTGAATTAAACAAGGTATCTATTTCATGACAAATAAAAGTATATTGAAATTAGTTAAAAAAATAAATTAGTCTAACAATTGATTATATTTATAATTAATTATTATTATATTAATATATAAAATAATTTTTATATTTAAATTTTTAGATAAAAATAATTGAAAATATTTTATTTTATTTGTATCATATAGGGAAATTATTTTTATATAATAAAAGTATAAAAATATAATTTATTTATAATAATTAATTTTTTATTTAAAATGATTAATCATTGACCATAAAAATTAAAATTAAATAAAAAATAATATGCTAGTTTTTAATATAAATTTAAAAATTTTCTTTTTACAATTAAATAATCTTGATTTTATAAACTTTTTATGCAATAAATTTTAAACATATTAAAATATTTTTCAATTTTTTCAAAAAAATTTTCTCTTGAACAAGAAAATAATCCATAAATAATCTTGATGTTAAACTTTTTTATACGATAAATCTCAAATATATTTGAATTTTTTATCTTTTCAATAAATTTAGATTTAAAAATAATAATAATACAAACCCAAACACACAATAAATATGTGATATATGATAAAGTCAACATGAGGATTAATATATTACTAGGAGTACAATCGGTCATGTTTGTTGTAATTTGAAACTTACACGCATATCTTCCCAGGCTAATTTTTACTCATTTCCAAAATAAGTAAGGTCCAAAAGGTTTTTGGATTTTAATTTTAAATTTTTTAAAATTAAAATCAGTATGACTTACAAGTATGACTTACATCTATATGTGAATATGTTTTATCCATATATAATTTATCTTTCTTATATTGATGTGTGTAATAAAACAACTCATGATGGAATAGAGAGGAAATATAATTCAATTTTATATAAAACAAATGCAAGAATACAAATTAAGAATATATTATTTTTTTAGTCAAAATAAAAAATCAATACACATTTACGAGACAAAATTTGATAATGAACTAAAATAGGTAATACATCTTAACCAAATTAGCTCTATATTGAGATATTGTAATAAATATCTTGACCAAATTAGCTTTATATGTTGAGATATTGTAATAAATTCATCAATGTTAAGTATCCTCCAAATTCACCACAATTCAACGTAAGATTTGATTTTGTTCTCTACTTTTCTTCTTAAATGCTTTAGTTCCCCAGTGCTCACGTAACTTATCTCATACATACTCTTCAAACCAGTTTGATTTATTCTTTATAGCTCAAGCTATTCAAATTATTATCCAATATTATGGCACCTTACATTTCAAAATTTTTTCTTGCCCACCTGCTATTGGACGGACAAAAGAACTTTTTCTAAAAATAAATAAATGAAATAAATTTAGAATAAAATATATAAATTAAAATTATTAATGACCCTTACCATAAATTCAACAAACCGCATGTCTCTTGTTAAATATGGTATCTTTTTCCATAATAATCATCAATCATATAATGACTTTTGGAGATATAACTATGTTATTATCTATATGTGCAAAGGCAAGAATCTACAATAAATATTATATATAATTTTTATATAAAACATGTTCAAATAACAATAAATTTTATAGAAAACATATTGATGACTAAAAATGGATAATTTGTTGGAGACACTGCGTAATGAGTAGATGGAGTTAGAGTTATATTAACTCAAATTATATTTAATATTCATACGACGTTCGGGTTTAAAAGTATTTAATTTCCTATTTCATATTATTAATACTTTATAATAAATGGAGATTGATTTACTTTATGGATAATTTTTTTAAAATTATTTTACTAAGTAATATTTTTAAAAATGTTAAACTTTATCAATTTAACTATTGAGTTAAATAAATTAATTATGTAAATCAGTTAAATCTATTAAATTTATTATTTAAAATTTATTTAATGCTGTACTAAATAATTTCATTTTAACATGTATTAGAGCATGTATATTTTAAATTGAAATAATTTAATCAAGTATGAAATACATTTTAAATTTTATAAAATTGACTTTCGTAAAAGAATTGATTTTACAATTACATTAATGAAATTTAAGTTTTTTAAATATTAATATTAAGTAAATTTTAAAAAATTATCAATGATTATGATTGATATTTTTTTGAAAAACTCTTTAGTTACATTTTATGATAAATTTCTAAAGACAATAAATAATTGGTATGATAAATTACTAATATAAACAACAATTAATGACATGTGTATAAAATTATATAATAGTTTGATAATATAAACAAATAAAAACAACTCTTATCATAAAATTAAGTGAAATGAAAAAAATTTAATATTAATCGTAGGTATTAAAAATTGTAGAAGGAAAAGTGTGGTACTAGAAGCATCTTTTACAACTTTCTTTCTTAGACGCTTTCGTGGTCATTTATTTATGAACTTATCAATTTTCTTATTATTTTATAAAGTAAATATTAAATAAAAAATTATATATTTATTTCTTCAAAATATAAAAGTATTTACTATTTTTTATTTAGTAATTAAAATAATTTATAAAAATATAAGATAAAAATTAAAACTATTCTTTACTTATATTTATATTTTATTTATTATCTTGTGGTATATATACTTTCCAGACTGTTTCCATACTTTACAAGAATTATGTAAAACAGATAATAAATTTAATAACATTAATTTTTCCAATTTATTTTATAATTAATATTTTCATAATTGTCTTTTATATCATGAGAAATCCATTCTCTCTCACTTTCTATTAAAAGATTCTAGTATATTATTTTCATTACATTTAATAAAGATATTTTTGTAAAAAATTAATATAATAAAAATTTTAAAAGTATCTCTTATGAAAAGGATCAAACAAATTAGTTAGATAATTTTTATTATATTAATTTTTTTAACTAACAGTGGACTCTCTTATGTAGCTGCAAAATTATTAAAAATTGAAAAAGTTCGGAATGCTTATTTAACTTAAATTTGGTAAAATTAATTAATAAGTTAACTTAAATTTTAAAAAATGTCTAAAAAATAAAAAAATAATAAATAAGAAATTAAATATTAAAAAATAATTTTGTTAAAAAATTAAAATTTATAAATTAATAATTTAATTAAAAATATTTTATAAAATTAATATATAAAATAAAAAAATTAAAAATTAAAAATAATAATTAAATAATGTACTAAAATATAATAAATGTGATGTGCTTTTCAAAAACTATACTAAAATTTAATTTAATTTTAATTAAATTAAAAATATTTTATAAAATTAATATATAAACTACCTAATAAATATAAATAAAAGTAAAAATATAATTAAATAATGAATTAAAATTTAATAAATGTAATATATTTCTATAAAATATCAAAATTTAATTAAATAAAATTTATTTTTAAAAAATATTTATTTTTATAATTTAAATTTTTATGAATAATTTTAATATTTAATTTTAAAATAAAGTAAATTATATGATAATTAAAATAGATAATGTATATTAAAACGATAATTTAAAATATAATATTTTATGATAATATAAAATATACATACCAAAATTAGCAATACTATTTTGCAAAAAATATATGATATTGAATTTATAAAACTAAATAGATAAGAAAAATTAGATTATAAAAATATATTAAAAATAAAAAAATAATTTCAACAAGAAGAGAAAAACTTTAAAACTAATGTTATTTTTTTAAAAAATATTAGTAACTATTTAAAAAATTAGTAATTAATTTTAAAAAGTTATTTTGTTAATTACAGCTAAAATATTTTAATAAAATTTTCATATAATAATTTTCACCTTTTAAAAAACTAAATTATGTTTCAAACAC
This sequence comes from Canavalia gladiata, assembly GCA_037954105.1. NCBI lineage: Eukaryota > Viridiplantae > Streptophyta > Magnoliopsida > Fabales > Fabaceae > Canavalia > Canavalia gladiata. The sequence goes on from CM075658.1 coordinate 73,011,509, forward strand.
ACTTATTTTTATCACACAAATTATATATATAATAAATTTATAGAGTTTATTCTATAATAAAATAAATAAATATTTGAAAAATATATAATATAATAAAAATAGAAAAATAATATTTTAAATTATATTGTCTAAAAATTTTAGATAAATAATGTATATCTTTTTTATCATTAATTATAATATTTTCTAACAAATTTTAATAATACTTAAGCATATTTTTTAATTTTTGTAAATTAATGGCTGAGAAATATATTTTACATATAAAAATTTAATTTAAGTATATTATTAATATAGAAAATTTTTATATTATAACTAATTGAAAATTTTGAAAAGTATTTATATCATTAATGTACTTCAATGAAATTGAAAATATTAAATAAAAATTAAATATTATATAATATATTAATTTATTAAAACAAGTTATTGTTTTTATAAGATAATTTAAAAAAATATATAATTTTAACATCCATCATATCATCCGCTAAACTTTAATTTAATCCCTTTTTCCAAGTTTGGGTGTTGAAATCTATGTGCTACCCTGATCGATTTCCCATTGTAGATCACAAATTACAAACATAAGGGTATCATTATCATGTGGGTCACCAAAGATGCCAACTCACAAATTTCTGGCTCGTAAACCTATGTGAGTCACACACATCACAAGTCAGTGTTAAAACCTTAAAAACATCGAAACCAGAGCCCCTAAATCATCAAATTCTACCGTGTCAGCATGTCTCTGACATTGAGATACTCTGTTCCTCTAATGTTTCTCTTCCTTCTTCCTCTCGTAGCAGATTCTTCTCTTGTGGAGGTCCTCAACAGCCACGGGTTGCCAGCAGGGCTTTTTCCTCAGAGTGTAAAGTCTTACAATTTGGACCAAACGGGTGGTTTGGAGGTCCATCTGGAAAGACCCTGTTTGGCTCAGTACGAAACAAGAGTGTTCTTTGATAGTGTGGTGAGAACTAACATCAGTTTTGGACAACTCAAGGTGTTGGATGGTATGTCTCAGGAAGAGCTTTTCTTGTGGCTACCTGTGAAGGATATCATAGTTTCTGATCCATCCTCAGGACTCATTCTTATTGATATTGGCCTTGCCTATAAACACCTCTCTTTGTCTCGATTTGAAGATCCCCCTATTTGTAATTCTCTAGGTACCTCCTCTCTCTTTCTCATCAATTATCATTTCTCCTCACACAATAACACTAACAATAATTTTTCAGGATATATGGAAAACGCCGATTATATAGTGAGTGTTGTGTTTCTGTTCTCATTCATTTTTCACTTTGTTTTTGGATTTTGTTCAATTTGTATAGAAGAATTCTGATGTAGAAATTGAATAATGAAGGTAGATCTTCCATTTGAATATGCACAGAAGAGTGTTGGATTTCTGGGTCACAGGTGAAAGGTTGTTCAATCGTCTGAATGGATACGGCTTCAGAAGGAATTGTGTAAATGTGCAAACTCAAAAGGTATAATGCCATCCAGCAATTGTATCAAGTCACGAGAGAATCAGTATTGCCTTCAAGACAAGAAAATACCTTCTGTCTGTTAAGATCAATTTTGAAGCTTTTAAGTATTTTAGACTTTCAATCAAGCTTATTTCACCCCTCACTCGTCTTCATTATTTAGATAAAAGGACTAAAATGTTGAGAATTTAAACTTTGAGAGCAAATTGATAAAATTTTATGCAGGAACAAATCGATAAAACCGTTGTATTTTTTTAAAGACTAAAATAAGACTTATTAATTCCAAAAATTTTCACTTATCTTCAAAGCTGTTGAATTTAACAAATATCTTAACTTTATAAATATTAGTTATACAACGAAATCATATTCATTATTTTTTTTATGAAACACAGACAGATATATTGTTCATTAATACATGCGTATTTTCTTAGGCAAATTACACAAATATTTAAATATGAGGTAGTGTTCCCAGTTAATTTTCATAGTGCAAACAACTTTACACTTGCAATTAAATAAGAATGATAATAGATAGGGCAGTTATAATAATGATTACCGAAGTTAATTTTTTTTATTTAAAAATTAATAACTAAATAATAATAAAATAAAAAATTACACTGTTATTATATTTTAATTAATTTTTTACATGACTTAATCTTTATATATTTTTAAAATTTACATTATCAACTAATTAAAAATTATGGTAATATTATTTTTAAAATAATTATTATAAATATATAATAGAATTCTTATTAACCTTTTTTAAATCAACCTCCAGTTCCTTTTCTTCTTCTATTTTCAGAATCTATGAAAAGTATAATAGAATTCATTTTAACACCACGAGAGTCTGAAGCATGAACCCTGATTTGATTACAAGTTTGATGCTGAGGGCGCAGTTTCTTTTTCTTGTTTTTTTTTTTTAATATTGCCATATCATGTTATTGTTAGTAAAGTTTTATATAAGTAGCTCTATGTTTTTACATTTTAATCCTTGTAAATTCTAACAAGATTGTTGCAAAATAATCTAATCCTTTTATGAAGTATAAATCAGTCCATATTATCCTAGCTACAACCGGCGTTCCTCTCGAGCAATTTTCATATCTTGTACATATGTGTTTTATTATATAACAACGATTCAAAAGTGTTTATAAAATATTTTGGTATTATTCACCGTTTTTGAGCTCCTTCATGTCCAAATCATATATAAAGCAAGATTGATGCAAGACAGAACGGATTTAGAAGGACCAAGCTCCTCCCCATTCTTTTTCCCCAAAATATTAAATAATTGGTAATCGGCATTTTCCGTCTTCCAAAACTAAAATTCATATTCTATTAAATTTTAAGGATGAAAAAGCAAGATGATAAATGGGTCACGTAGAGAGGGTTTTATAATCCTCTCATTTAAACTGGAACAGGGGCAATGCTAACCTCCAATGCTCTGAATTGTTTCTGATTTTTATAGCATGATCCCTAAAGCATAATTGTCACCATTGAGTGGATCACAAGAGTAGCACCAAGATTATCTATGGCATGTAAAAAGTAAGGATTGGTTTGATTCCCCATTTTTGTTTAACAAGATAAACTCTAAAAGAAACAAAGCGCCGCAAAAAGACAATCTCTTGATACCAAGTCAGAAACTATTGATATATACTTAACTCCCAACTTGAGAGGGGTATAAGAATAAAAATCTATTAATTAGTTAATTATTTTAATTGTAACATTTATGCTTACATGTAACTAGATTTTCCTTTCCCTTTTATATATATATATATATATATATATATATATATATATATATATATATATATATATATATATATATATATAGACACACACACTCTTCAATCAATCAATAAGAATGGATGATGCTTTCTCCATTATAAGTCTCGATAATCTAGTTTGCTACATAAAATTCATCCATCTTAACTCTGTTATTTCCTTTGAAGTTGCTTCTATTTCATGAAATTCTTGGCTGAGACTCTAAACTTTGACTTGCAGCTTCTTGACGTAAGTGATGGAATCCTTTACAATGATTGCTTTGTTCATCTAAAATCAAAATAAGGATTCATAATCAATTTCCCTTCCATCGTTTCGTGTACTAGTTTAAAACTAGTCCAAGAAAATGAATATTAAATCAATAAATCATTAGATAAAGGATTTTTTTTATGCTAAGAAATATACAAGAAAATGAAGTTTGGGTGGTTGCATCTGTGATGATGGCTACTAAATATCGCAAAATCAAAAGTTTGGTACTGAGTTTCTCCCTCCTCTTTCTTTTCTTCTCAAGAATTTTAGATTTGAACACTTTTATGTCATATTATTAGTTATTTGTGCTCATCCTTCACTTATTGCTATTATTTTCAGCATTAAAACATAAATAATCTAAAGATACGTATAGTATATTTTCATACAGATGTCCCATTTTTTTATAAGTGGGTCTTAGCAAAGGAGAAAAGGGATATTAAAGAAGGATCTTTCAATACCAAGAGGAAAAGTGAAAATGTAGTAATTGATTACTAATTTAAGTGCTTCTAACAAAAGTGAAAATAGAGGAAGACACAGAACTCTTATTTATGCGCTGCCCCAATTCAACAATGATACGGAGAAATGTGCACATTTCTGGTCTTCAAATCCATATGTGGTAATGGCTGAATTGGTCTTCAAATCCCATTACCACATAAAACTTAATTAAAGCTCCTTTTTTTGGATGTTTAGAGGACTCATTCTGGTCGCAAAGCCAAAGGAATAGGGCTTATCTTATGCTTGCAATAGTTTGGCACATATGGATTCTCATAAACGAGATTATCTTCCAAGGATACAATGGGATCGTGTGGGTTTAATGGATAGAATCAAGGTGTTCTCATGGTGGATAAGATCTAGATATAGCAAAGGGGAGCCAATCACTTTTGCAACATGGTGTATCAATCCATTACAAAATCTAAAATATTAATGTAAAAGGTTGGAGTACCCCTTATACTCTATACATAAATAAAGTTTATTTGCCGACAAAAAGTGTTTCTAATAAAGACATCATATATTATAAGAAGTTTTTCTGTTGTCCCAAGTTATTCGAGATGTTTCTTATGAGAGAGTGGAAAATATTCCACGGTTTTGGTCAATTAAGTGTTTCTAGCTTAATGTTTGAACTTGCATAACAAAACTAACAAATATGAGTAATTTCGTTACAAAATTCAATAAGTAATATACTCATAATAAAATCCTTTCAAACTTTGCTAGTGTTCGGGGATTGGATAGATTCGATCAATCACGTCCATCTAATCTAAACCAAAATAACATAAATGAGTTAGTTCGATTTTTTAGATTAAATTAGTTTAGAAAAAATTAAATACGATAAATTCAAGCTATTATCCCCCGAGTTGATTCAACTCGATCAACTCAATTATTATTATTATTAATGTAATACATTATTGAAATATTGGCATATTTTAAAAAAAATTGAAAAAATAATTTTGAACATTAAGTTTTTGTTTTATTTTTTTAAGATCTGGTTACCGGATTTAATCTAAAACATTTTATTTTAATTAGTTTAGGTAAAAAAAAATTCTAAATCTGATCCATTGACATCCCTAAACTTTGTTATAAAATATTGATGAAAAATTTGTTGATTATTGAATTTATACTTATACTATATTTATAGAAGTAAGAGTATGAAAATGTGTTTATATATGCATAATATTTGGTTGTGCATTTTTTGGATTATACAATGACCGACCTAAAAAAATGAAATGGTCATCAATGAAATAAAATTAAAAAGATTGTCAATCTCATTTTTTTAATATATAAAAAGCATCTTGTAGTAAAACGGTAGTTTCACTTTTTCAAACATTAAAACAACGAATGGGTTATATAATTAACCATGCCCATTCCTAATTGGTTATAATTATGTAAAACGGTAGTTTCGCTTTTTCAAACATTTAAACAAGGAACTGATTATATAACCATGTTCATTCCTAACTTCGCTATAAAATTTTAACTCCATAAGAGATTGATGAAAAAATGTTGATTATTGACTTTTTTAATAAAACTATGTTGGTTATGCATGATGGTCTCATTGGTTACATTAAAACAAGGAACTAGTTATATAACCATGTTGGCGTTATTGACTGCAAAAGCAGTGGAGAGAGATTTTTAGAGCTAGCAAAGAACCAGATATTCAACATGATATAAGTTCAACTTGTCATGTGGTGTCGGTGTGTTCCGCTTTCAGAAGGACAAGACGCACTATGCATAGCGCACCACATTCTGAGTGATGGAATTAAATTCCAAGTACTTATAAAATAAGATATAATTACTTAAAGTATATATGAGATAATAAAAGTACAAGTGATATGTGTAACATAATTCCTCTCAACTCACTTCATGATTAAAATGATTCAATAATTTTCGGGTGAAAATGATTCAAGACATAAAATAAAACTGCAGCAGGATCCAAATCTATAAGTTTTGGGGAGTACATACCTAAATTAGCAAGGCATAGAGTAGACAAGAAAAGCACTAGTATTGCTCTACAAAACTATTGTTCATCCGATTGGATAACGTGAAAGGAAAATGCTTTGTAAATATCTCAAATGGTTGATAAAGAGAAAAGGAGAAGAGAAAAAAAATAATGTATATAACAGATGATATGATATAATAAAAAATAAAATATCAAATAAATAATAACACTATCAAAATGTATAAAAATCATAATTTATATATCAAATATCATTTTCCTTTAACAAGTACACAAACTATTGAAATGGGCCTAAAAATGGCATCGATTTTTAATGAGATAAAATGTTATTTGCAGAAAATTATGAAAATATATTTTATATATCTAAAGAAGGATAGTTTTATAAATTATTTTCTTTTAAAAAAGAAGAAGAAGGAAGCTGCTGTTAGAAAAATATATATAAACTCAATCGTCCTAAACCTTTGTGGACCAAAGTAAAGCCCTACAAAAACACTTGGGCCGAAGAGGGTGCTCCAAGCCCAAGCTTTAGAGCATTCGAACTAATAACGGTTGCTCTTGGGTAGGATGGCACAGGCATAAGACCTTGTTCTATTCTGTTCCCAGCTGTTTGAGAAGATAAAAAAGAAGACACAAAAATGTATCGCGTTCTTCACCGAACCCTGTCTACCTCTACGGAATCCGCCACCAGCAGCATCAGGTCAATTTCGCAGGATCTATACAAGGAAGTGAAGTTGAAGAATGTGGTGGAGAAGTTCAAGAAAGCTTCCGACCTGGAGCGGTTCAGAAAAAAAACCGGCATCTACGAGGACACGGTTCGGCGCCTGGCCGGCGCAAAGCGGTTCAGGTGGATTCGCGACATTATTGAACACCAAAAGAAGTACTCCGACATCTCCAAAGAGGGTTTCTCCGCGCGCCTCATAACGCTCTACGGTAAATCCGGCATGCACAGACATGCCCGCAAGCTGTTCGACGAAATGCCTGAACGAAACTGCGATCGCACCGTACTCTCTCTTAACGCCCTCTTGGCTGCTTACCTTCACTCTAGGAAGTACGACGTCGTTGAAAGCCTTTTCAAGGATCTTCCCAACAAGCTTTCCATTGAACCCGATTTGGTGTCTTACAACACTCTCATCAAGGCACAGTGTGAATTGGGTTCTTTTGATTCAGCGTTGTCAGTGCTTAAGGAGATGGAAGATAAGGGTGTGAACCCTGATTCTATCATGTTTAATACTTTGCTCGATGGGTTGTACACCAAGGGTCGTTTTGAGGAGGGTGAGAAACTTTGGGGACAAATGGGTGTGAAGAATGTTGTTCCAAATGTTAGGAGTTACTGTTCCAGGTTGTGGGGATTGGCTGAGGAGAAGAAAACGGGTGAGGCTGTTGAGGTTTTGAAGGAAATGGAGAAGGTAGGGGTTAAGCCTGACCTTATTTGCATCAATGCTGTGATCAAAGGTTTCGTGAATGAGGGTAATTTGGATGAGGCTAAGAAGTGGTTTGGTGAAATTGCAAACTCTGAATATGACCCTAATAAAGCCTCTTTTGCTATTCTCCTTCCATTCCTGTGTGAGAAGGGTGATTTGGAGACGGCCATTGAGATCTGCAAAGAGATATTCAATAGCCGGCGCCTTGTTGATGCATCGTTGCTGCAGCTTGTGGTGGATAAGCTGGTGAGTGAGTCCAGGATTTCAGAGGCGAAGGAGATTGTGGAACTAGGGAAAACCAATAGGTACCGTCGCTATAAGTTAAATTTATCTGCAGAGGAGTAGAGTTAGTACTTGGTAGCACTTTGTTATTGTTCTTGCTCTTTAAATCTTTGTCATAATTGAAAATTGGCAATTGCCACCAAGACTGGATTTTGTTTTGGCATTGTGAGCTCAGGAACCGGTTGTTTGAAAATGCCATACACAGTCTGATTGCACTGGTTTTTTTGCTGGTTAGATATATTATTAGCCATTGAACTTCCCTCGGCATGAATATTTTTCTTACTATTTTGAGAATTTAAAAGTTATAATATGGAAAACATACCTGCAGGATCCATGTACGTATAAACTTTTATATGGATAGTTGTATAGATTGATGCATTGAAGAAAAAATTGTCTAAGAACAATAACACGTAGCAACAACCTATGTTAATTTTCTGCTACGGGTTATTAGATTAATCTTGCAAAGATTATTGTTTTACTATATTAATTTTCTGTAGTATTATTAGATTAATCTTGCAAAGATCTAAAACGTTATATTTTTTTCTTCATAAGGGATTAAAGTAGTAATACAAAAGGACTAATTTGATTATTATTTGATATGTTTTAGAATTTAATTGAGTTTGGTTAACTCCCAAGGGTATAGGAAATTGTAGATTTGAAATGGTTGATTTAAATAAAATTTTAATAATTTGATTATTTGTAATATCCAAATGTATATAATTTACTGCGATTTCAGTTGTTGATTTTTCTAATCAGTCTTTATGAGTTCATATCCACCCCCACCAAAAAAAGTCTACTCATTTTAGGGAAGCTAAAAACGACTAATGAAATGACATGTTAATCTTTAGAGAACCAATTTAAGAATTCTTTTTCCTCCTATTTTATCTGGGTCCAGTTTGAATGGATTTTTTTGTGTTAAAGTTTCACATGACTTTATCATGTTATAATCTTTGTTTATTTATCACATGAGAGGATTTATTCCTAGTTTAGATAAACTTCTTAATAAATCCTTACTCTCTTTGATTCTGTATATAAAATTTACTTGACTAATTTATAAGGTTTAAAAATACTTACATTTAGTTAATAATATTTTATTTTTCATTAATTTAGATTATTTTTTAAATTATCTTTAATATTAATGATACACATCCTTTTAATGATACTTACATTTGGTTTGGTTTGATTTGATTTTAATAAAATCAAATCATTGATCTTTTACGGATTACTTTAATTTGATTTTTGATATTAGGAATCGAAAATCAAATCTAACTGTAACAAAAAAAAAAAATGTGATTTTTCGGTTTTTGATTTAATGAATTTTAAGATTTTTTTCAATCAGTTTAATGGTTTGAAAATAGTTTGGTTTAATTTTAAACATCTTTATTATATCTTCACTTAATAATATTTATTTACTTAATTAAAAATATTTTTTTAAAATAATTAATGCATAAAATATTTTGAATGGAATCTTATAAAAGAAAATCTAGATTTTTATTTTTTGTTTTTATTAGAGAAATTGGAGGCACTCTAAGAAGAAAATAAAGGTGAAATTAATCAAACTTTTACAAATTAAAATCAAATTATGTATATCAAAGTTTAAAAAAGTTAGATGGAAAAACTTCTAAAAGCATTTATATTTATAAATTGATTTTACCTTATAATAAAATTTTAATTTATTTTTTTATAAAAATAAATAATGCTGAAAATAATCAAACTTCTTTTACAAATTAAAATCAAATTATATATCAAATTTTTAAAAAGTTAGATGAAAAATTCTAAAATATTTATATTTTTAAGAAAAACTTCTAAAATTTATCCAAACCGGAGATTTTCATCATTTTTCTAACTAAACGAAGCTTCACATACCGCAGAGCTTCTCGGCATCATTTGTTAACCTACAAGGATAGTTTTTCAGTTATATATTGGGTTGGGCTTGTTTTAACTTGTAAGTCTTTATATTATTTCTATCTAAACGAGGTTTCACATCCTGCAGAGCTTCCCTTCATCATATGTAAACCTTCTCAAGAACGTTTTGTTCCTAGCTTTTATACGTTTATTCTTATCCTTATCTTTTCCTTCCTTTTTATGTTATTATTCAAGATAAATTATATTGATACGCCTAATATTTATGAAAACATATTTGATACTTTTTTTTATATTACTTTTATTTTTTCTTTGCATATAAATAATAAAAAAATTTTAAAAATCTGTGCAAAATTATATAATAAAAAGGATATGAAATATCATATCTTTATATAAATTAAAAAAAAATTATGTAAAGTGACAAATGGAAGGTATATTAGGTGTTTTTTCGATGAATTTTAGATGTCAATGTAATTTTTTCTAGTATTTATTTATTTATTTTGAATAAGGATTGTCTTTTAGTTATATATTGGATTAGGCTTGTTGTAACTTGTAAGTCTTTATGGGTTGAAAGTATCGTGTTTAATCTAGATGCACTTGGGGTTATGTCATATTTTGGGCTTATCATATTTTACTAAAGGAAATGGATTTTCTTTACGTTTATTTGTTTTTGACATGATGTTAAATAGGTTAGTTTTGTTATGATGGCCTGCCGGTCATCTCTTATTTTCGGTTTATCATGTTTTAGTAAAAGAAAAATTTTCTTTTCGTTTATTTATTTTTGACCTGATGTTAAATAGGTTAGTTTTATTATGATAAAAATAGTTAAAATAAAATATATAAAAATGTGTGAGTTATTAATAAAAATAAAAGGAATTGAACAAATTATAAAATGAAATGAGTCAGTTGCATTAAACTTGAGTCTTTTTTTAATATTTAAAATCACAAATTTGACTATCGTTTTTTTATGGTCAAAAAATGAAAAATGAAAATCGCTTACTAATTTTTTATTTCTATCATTATTATTTTATATGATTTTTTCTCAAATGTTTAACAAAATTCCTTGAAATTCAATCCATGTACTCACCAATAATGTTGATTGAATAAACCAATGTTCGATTACAAGGGTTAATTGAGTAATAATTTTTTTATTTTATCTATTAAATTCTATTTTCTTTTCATTATTTGGAAATCAATTTTAATTTTAATTCTTAAACAAAATGTTAGCTAATGATTGAGAAATTAAAAATAGAAATCTTTTGTAGGAAAATATGCAGTGAATATTACCAATATATATCTATTGTAATCTCTAATAAAATTATTATATTTATTATTTTTTTACTATATTTATTATCAAGACCTAAACCTTAAATTTTACGGTTGTCACTTATGAGATGCAAATACTACCTTTGGCATTATTAAGAGCATAAGCTTATTGAGTAGTTTGGCATTTATTTGAATTTCATGTGATCGTGGATTTGGGTTTTCTATAATATGAATACAAAAAGAATCACTCAATTAAACCAAAAATAAATTTTCAGATTCCTTTTCAGTATTTCACATCATAAAAGGGATAATACAAGTATTTTAAAAATTTAACTTTTTTCGGTTTTATTTTTATTATAAAATGATTTTTTAATTATATATATATATTAGAAATGTTATGATATTAACTTTTTTTTTATCTTTTCTTAAGCATAAATCAACTTCCAAATATGATCTTATTTTTGTAAATCAATTTTATTTTATGAGAAGAATTTTCCTATTATTTCCCCAATTCAATAAATCTTGACTGCAACTCTATTTTTAGAGTGCGTTCTTAAATAATTTTAGCCTTCTCCATGACTGTGATCAAGGTAATAATTCTTTATTTTTTGTTAAAATAAGAAATAGTAATAAAAATTTTAAAATTTACTTTTATAATTTAATTGGAAATTATTGCCAGTATAATTTTTTTATGTTGTTATTCAATCATGAATATTATGTCATTACAATTATTTTGAAATAATTACTTTAAAAATAATGTTTATTGTAACTTTTAATTGATTGATAATATATTAAAATTAAGATCTAAAAAATAATAAAGGGTAAAGATGAATATGAGTAAAGAAATAAAATATGCATGATTAAAAGTTTAATTTTAAAACATTTTAAGGGTAAACACAAATATATTCTCTTCATTTTAAATTAAGTGGCGTTTTAGGAAAATTATTTTATATTAAGCGACATATTAAAATTTTAATGAAATATTAATTTTTATTTTTAATTTTATCCCAAATAAATAATATTATAATGATTTATGAATATTGTAAGTCAAATTTTCAAAATATTCAGGATAGTTTAGTAATAAACTTCTATTAATTAGAATGTTTATTATTTTTTAGTTATTATGAAAAAACTTCAAAAATTATCAATTTGAAATTTAAGGGAATTCATATCATAAATATAACACATATTTAAAGCCTAATCATGCAAATTTTGGTAGTTCTTAATTTGATCTGTGAAGAATAACTCCTGTACCAATTTATTTTCAAAATTACTCACAAAAATGCAAATTAGTATCCTAAGGTTTGGATGCTGTCCAATTTAATCCTTAAATCATGTGAATTTTTTTAAAAATTAACAACTAAATCATATATGTTTCGAACAATTAGAATGCTAATTAGACTATTTTCCTGAAATAATTTTAGAAATAAAATAAAGAAGAAGTTAATTTTGTACATACTAAAAATATTACAATTCAAACATTAGAATGGTAATTTGAAATTTTTCCGAAAATAATTTTAAAAATAAAATAATGAAAAATTTAATTTGTACATGCTAAAAAATGTGACAAGTCGAAAATTATATTATATTACTCTATCTTATGTCTTTAGTAATCGAGATAACAATAAGATATTATATACAATTTTTTTTATAAGAGATTTGGATTATTGAGATGAGTGTTAGGGACACTCAAACCCTCTAATTACATGAGGTGGAGCTATTCATACATAGAGTGGGATTGGCATACCAATCTGAATGTATAAAATGAGTTCATTGTGCTTGTCTAAACTTAAACCACTGTTATGTGAATGTTTGAATATTATTAAGCACTTTTGCATGTCATGTTACCCCGTTGAAAACTATCCCATTTCCAACAATCCAGATTTCCCAAGCAGCTTCACAGTAGATTGAGATCCCAACAGATTTTTGCTTTCTACCTTTAAATAAGCCTTGAATCAAGTGAAAAAATCAATTATATTATTTTGTTAAGCTATTCCCATCCAAAACTGATAAATTCTTCCACAACAAAGGAAGAGGTACTCTATTGCTTGACTGCATATTACACATTGTGTGTCAACTCCAATACCTCGTCTCCTTAGATATTATATACAATTAATAAAATTACTCATCAATCAAAATTAATTAGACCAGATGGTACAACAACAATAATAAATGATGGATCTTCAATAATAATAGGGGATGGATCTTCGCAAAATATTGGTGGTGGAAGTTGTTTAATACAAATAGAAATAGTTCAAATATAAGGATGTAAAAAAATGTTCTCATATTCTACTATTTTTGACACAGGTATGTAATTGGATAAAATTTACTTTAAACTAATAAAATAGACATTAGTACAAAAATACAATATTATAACAAGATTTTACATCGATTTTTTAAAAACCGATGTAAATAAAAATGCGGTGGCATTTTTGTAAATAAATGTAAACTTTCTACATCGGTTGGGAAAAGAACCAATGTAGAAAGTACTTTCTACATCGGTTGTTATGTAACCGATGTAGAAAGTGAATTTTTTTAAAACTTTCTACATCGGTTATTTTCTCAACCGATGTAGAAAGTACTTTCTACATCGGTTCTGAGAAACAACCGATGTAGAATGTCTTCCCCTGTCACTTATTTTTCGACGCTGTTCGTGTTTAACCTCATTTTCCAAAACCCCAGTTTCTCGTTTCGGCTTGTTCTCTCTATTTTCGTTTAAGTCTTAGCCATTGTCGACATCTTTATTGTTCGTGGTTTCATTCCGTGCTTACGTTCGTGGTCGTCGTCGCCGTTGGAACGATTTCGTTCGTTCGAAGTCGTCGTCGCGCACCGCAAGGTTCGAACTCGTCTTTGTTGTTATTTATGCATCTCATTCTATTATTATGGTTGAAATTTACATTTATTTTGGTTGTATTCTGTAATTTTTAAGCTTCTTATTTGGTTATACCGTGCTGTGTCATCGTTCAACCACCGTTGTGCCTCCATTTGGACACCGTTTGGCCACCGCTCAACCATTTTGTGTTGACTGTGAGGTATGTTCTATGCACCTCTACTTTGTGATTGCAGATGTGAAAGTTTGCTTAGGGTTTATGTATGTTATAGTCTTGATTTTGAGTTTAAATATGTTGGTTTGTTTTCTTCAGTTCAAATATGAGCATACCCTTAGTTTCCCGTTCAAGGTTGAATATAATGAGTATATTACTAAATAAGTAAATCATTCATTATATTAAATCTTGAATTGTCTAAGTTGGACAGTTTGGGACTAAAGTTTTTTATTCAGTGGTTAACAATTTCTTCATAAATCTTATAAATTGTACTTGATTAAATTTTGGTTTAGTTCATTTTGCATTGTCTCTGGGTACATGTTTCATTATGGTAAATAAAACCATAATGAAGTTATGTACTTGGAGACTGATGCGAAATGCTGCCGAAATTTCACCAAGTATGATATTCAAGATTTTAGAAGTATGTTAATCGATGAATAAAAAACTTTTTTCTCGAATGGGATAGGGTCTTACCAATAGTGAGGATAATAAATTAACAACAATGAGTTACAAGGTTAATCCTAAATCTTGTGTTGATGATTCTTGTATAGTATGGATCGTAGTTGGATAAATGCTAAACGAACGAGCGATGAGTATGAGAATGAGGTTGAAGAGTTTTTGAATTTTGCGCAGACAAATCTACCTGAGAGTAATGGACAATTTTACTGTCCGTGTGTTAATTGTCTAAATGAGAGACGTTTGGGTGTTGGTCAAATTAGAGAGCATATTCTTTGTGATGGATTTTGCAAAAGTTATACAAAATGGACATGACATGGTGAGTTATTAGGCATGCCAAATGTGTCACAGACGGTGGAGGTTGATATAAATATGGAAGATTGGGTAGAGGATATGATTCGTGATGTAGGGCATGCGTCATTTGAGCGGACAAATATGTATGGTAACTTATCTACTGATTCAGAGAAACCTTTGTATCCGAGATGTACTACCTTTACACGATTGTCAGCAGTGATAAGATTATTCACTCTGAAGGCAAGGAATGGGTGGAGTGATAAAAGTTTCACCAAATTACTTGAACTGTTGGTAGAGATGCTTCCGGAAGGTAACACATTACCAAAGCGTAATTATGAGGCGAAGAAGGTGTTGTGTCCGATGGGTATGCAGTATAAGAAAATACATGCCTGCCCCAATGATTGCATACTATACAGAAATGAGTTTGAAGGATTACATGAATGCCGTGTGTGTCAAGTTTCACGTTATAAACTGAAGGATGGTGATTCTATTTGCAATGACAGCACAAAGCGGCCTCCAGCCAAAGTGTTATGGTATCTTCCAATAATTCCAAGGTTCAAACGATTGTTTTGTAATAAAGATGAAGCAAAGAACCTTAGATGGCATGTAGATGAAAGACTGATTGATGGAAAACTTCGTCATCCAGCTGATGGTTTGCAATGGAAGATGGTTGATCAACTATATCCCGATTTTGGGAATGAGCCAAGAAACCTAAGGCTTGGACTTGCAACAGATAGAATGAATCCCTATGGTAATTTAAGTAGTAAACATAGTTCATGGCCTGTACTTTTGACAATTTACAACCTTTCTCCGGAGTTATGCATGAAACATAAATACATCATGTTGTCCATGATGATTTCAGGTCCACAACAACCTGGAAATGACATAGACGTTTATCTTGCTCCTTTAATTAAAGACTTGCAAAATCTATGGGAAGAAGGTGTGTAGGTGTTTGATGCGTATGGTAATGAAAATTTCAAGATGCGGGCAATGCTTTTTTGCACTATTAATGACTTTCCAGCATATGGAAATTTATGTGGATACAACGTTAAGGGGCACAAAGCATGTCCCATATGTGAAGAAGGCACAAGTTACCATCAACTGCATCGTGGAAGGAAGACAGTGTATCTTGGTCATCGAAAATTTCTCAGGACTAATCACCCTTATCGTAGATTAAGGAAAGCTTTTAATGGGTTGCCAGAAAATGATGTTGCTCCAAAAGCCTTAACTGGACAACAAGTCTACGATCGGGTTAAAAACATCAAAACTGTTTTTGGAAAGACTCAAAAAAAGGTCACGGAGACAAGGATATGGAAGAAAAGATCAATATTTTTTGATCTTCCATATTGGCGCAAACTTGATGTTAGACATTGTATTGATGTGATGCATGTGGAAAAAAATGTGTGTGATAGCATCATTGGAACACTTCTCAATATACAGGGTAAGACTAAAGATGGAGTCAATTCTCGACTGGATTTGGTACACATGGGTATACGATATCAGTTAGCTCCACAGTCTGTAGGAAAGCGAACATATTTGCCCCCGGCATGTCATACGTTGTCAAAAAAAAGAGAAAAATTTTTTTTGTGAGTGCTTACGTGGGGTTAAAGTGCCACAAGGGTATTTTTCAAATTTTAAAAGACTTGTCTCGATGAAAGATTTAAAGTTAGTTGGGTTAAAGTCTCATGATTGTCATGTGTTGATGCAACAACTACTTCCAGTGGTTATTCGTGACATTTTACCTAAAAAAGTTAGACATACAATAAGTAGGTTATGCTTATTTTTCAATAAAATATGTAGCAAAACCATTGACCCTCTAAAATTGGATGAGTTGGAAAATGAAGCTTTCACTATCTTATGCCAATTGGAGATGTATTTTCCTTCATCATTTTTTGACATTATGGTTCACTTGGTTGTTCATATAGTGAGAGAGATCAGATTATGTGGTCCAGTTTATTTGAGGTGGATGTATCCAATAGAACGATACATGAAAATATTAAAAGGGTATGTGAAGAATCCACACCGTCCCGATGCATCTATGATTGAAAGATACATTGCAGAAGAGGCCATTGAGTTTTGTACAGAGTATTTGTCAGAGGTGGAACCCATCGGAGTTCCTAAGTCTCGTCATGAGGGAAGACACGGAGGTAAAGGTACACGAGGCATAACTGTGAAAAGCATGGGTCGTGCAGAAGTCCTTCAAGCACATTTGTATATTTTGAATAATACCGATGAGGTTCAACCTTACTTATCTACTCACAAAACTATGATAAGGGAGGAGAATGTTCGAATGAACGAGAAATGGTTGTTGAATGAGCATAACAAAACGTTCTTAAACTGGTTTGATGAAACAATTAAGAAGGATGATGGTGCCTCTGATACATTGAAGTGGCTAGCAAATGACCCAAACTTTGATGTCATATGTTGGACTGGATACAATATTAATCATTTTTCATTTTATACAAAGTCTCAGGATGATAAAAGTACTATGCAAAATATTGGGGTTATGGTGGTGGCAGAGTCGATGCATTTTGAAAGTTCTAAAGATAAAAATCATGTAAAGGCTTCCATATCTTACTTTGGAGTGATTGAAGAGATTTGGGAGATTGATTACACCAAATTTAGAGTGTCTGTTTTCAAATGCAGATGGGTTGATAGTAACAGTGGTGTGCAAGTCGATGAATTGGGATTTACATTGGTTGACCTTCAAAAAGTAGCTTACAAGGATGACCTTTTTCTCATGGCCCACCAAGCAAAACAAGTGTTTTATGTCCAAGATCCTTGCTCCAAAAGATGGTCAGTTGTTCTTCAAGGGAAGACAACAATCGCTAGTGATGACACCAATGATCTTTCAAATATTGATATTTCTCAAACTTTCTTATCATCAAGGATATCTAGTATCAATGAAGAAACTGAAATAAATGATGTACATGCTATTCGAGATGATCATCATGAAGGAATATGGGAAAATGTTACTACATGATACAAGTTAGTTATTTATTTAATTATTTCATCATTGTATGTTTATTTTTAACTTATTTTAAAATGTTTATTACGTTTTTTATGTTTAGTAGAGTTTCTAACATCTTTTCTCTTTGCTTTCAACAGGTACATGACTGATTATTACATTTCTTTCCAACTTTCAATACTTGTTTGATGTAATTTTAAGTTATTTCATTTGTAAATTAAAGTTTGATAATAAATAATGATGTATTTAGTTTAAATATATAGATTATGTGAATTCTGTATTGGCTGTCTGGTGCTTCTCTGTTGTCTGCCTGGATTCTGTGTGTATATGCAGGTATGTGAATAAATAATACGGTAGTATACCTAAACAAAATGAACATTAAAAAAAATGACTTTCTACCTCGGTTATGACCATAACCGATGTAGAAAGTACACTTTTTACATCGGTTGGGGGCAGAACCGATGTAAAAAGTATGACTTTTTACATCGGTTAGGGGCAGAACCGATGTAAAAAGTATGACTTTTTACATCGGTTAAAGCTATAACCGATGTAGAAAGTATACTTTTTACATCGGTTCTGCCCGCAACCGATGTAAAAAGTGTACTTTCTACATCGGTTCTTTACCCAACCGATGTAGAAAGTCATACTTTTTACGTCGATTGCAGAACCGATGTAAAAAGTCTTATTTTCTATATCGTCCGCTTCAACACCGCCTGAATAATCGATATAAAATGTGCTTAACAACCGAGGTAAAAAGCTTATTTTCCACTAATGAGAACAATTCATAGGATATATTTATTTTATTTTAGTGGCTCAACAAACATTGAAAAAACTAAAATAGAATAATTTATCATCCTTTCATTGAAGTTAAATTCTTTCTTCATTAATGCTAACATTTATCACTCTTAAATAATGCAGGGAGTATATATTAAAACTTAATTAATGAATGTAATAAATAACAGTGAAAAACTCTATGTTACTTCATTAAATGTTAACATTTATAATTATTTTTATTATTATTTCTCACTTATATATATTATTGTTAATAATAAATATGTTGTTCTCACAATAAAATAAATAAAATAAAGTAAATATTTTTAAATATTTTAATTAACAAAAATTAATATTGATAATTTGTAAATTTTATGTAATTATTATTATTATTATTATTTTCTCTTTTAGATATATTATTGTTATTAATAAACATGTTGTTGACCAAATCAGATACCGTAAATATTGAAATTTTTAATCTTAACAAAAACTAATATTGGTAATTTATAAATATGATTCTCTCATTAACCTTTATAGTGATAAATCCATGCAAATGAAAGAAATAAATCATCAACCGTTATAAAGATAAATTCATAATAAATTTTAAAATTAAAAAATAATTGCGATCAATTGTAAATATTGATTACTGAATTATTATTATAATAATAATTATAATAATTCATTATAAACTTTATAACATCTTTTAAAATATACACTTCTTATAACAACATTTACTTTTGATATAAACACAACGCTTATCTCATATCGTATGTGTGATAATCATTTTCTTCAAAATGTCAACCTCATACTTGGTTTTCTTCTTTTTTGCACATACTTGGTTTTCTTCTTTTTTGCTCTTGCCCTTGCATGTGACTCCTGTGCTGAATCTATCCAAACTAAGTTGAACGCTGAAATTATTGGAGTAATATTTTCAGTCCATTGTTGCAGCAGCATTTTTTTTAAAATGTTATTAAAATTAATAGATAACATTGTTTTATATTTTTATAAAATTTTAAATATTATTAATAATATTTTGCAATATAAATTATATACAATACTTTTTAAAATATTATTAAAATTAATAGATAACAATTTTTATATTTTTGTAACATTTTTTAAACGTTAAAAAAATATAATATGATTTAGTAAATAAAGAAAAGAAATCGAGTCATGATATTGTACAATAGATTGTTCCATGGTATAATAAGCTTGAATGATATAATATGTTCATGAATAATTATATTATGCAATAACACTTATCTAATACGTGTGATGTTTGCGCCTTTTACCAGATAATATTTCCTTTGTGTGATATTTGCGTTTTTTACAAGATAATATTTTCTTTGTTTGTTTACCTATTCGAAACAGAAGATTTATAAATATTAAAAATATAATTAATATTATTAACTTTTTTAAAAAATTATTTATTTTTTATATATAAATATTATTTTTTGTCTTTCTTTATTTATTGCAATTGATAAATATAAAGATATATATAAAAATAATTAATGCTTTCTTAAAAATCAAAATTGGTAGTTAATGGAAACAAATAAATACACTGTTGATCACAATAAGATAAAATAAATGCTTTTGAATATTTTAATTAATAAAAATTAATATTGATAATCTGTAAATCTTATATTATTATTATTTTCTCCTTTATATATAATATTGTTATTAATAAACATGTTGTTGACCACAATTAGAGATACCCGTAAATTCTTATAACAACATTTACTTTTGATATAAACGCAACGCTTCTCTCGTATCGTATGTGTGATCATCATTTTCAAAATGTCAACCTCAAACTTGGTTTTCTTCTTTTTTGCTCTTGCTCTTGCATGTGGCTCCTGTGCTGAATCTATCCAAATTAAGTTCAACGCTGAAGTTTCTATAGTAGTAATGTCAGTTCATTGTTACAGCTGAGAAAATTTTCGTGTTTCTAGTAAACGAAGTCATGTTTGGAATTTTAACGTTCATGGCCATCGTGACCGTGAGGATTGTGTTGCAGGGTGGTGGTTCACTAAAATTTTTCAAATAGATTTCCATGCATACGATCCTTTGCTTGACTCACCCCACACTGTTATCTATTGGTCGGCAAGGATGGATGGTTTATATAAAAGCTGGGATAACAAGAAATGGATCAGAGTAGCTACTTGGAATAATGATTGACAAGAAATCGACTCATGATGTTATACAATAGATTGTTCGATGGTATAATAAGCTTGAATGATCAATAATACTGTTCATGAATAATTATATTATTCAATAAGACTTATCTAATATGTGTGATGTTTGTGCTTTTTACCAGATAATAATAGATTAAAATTTACTCTTTTATTGTTTAAATTTTTCTGTTCAGAGTCTAATTCTCACAATTATAACCATTTAAATTTTATTTGGTTGTTGTTTTAAAAATATTAATTTAATTTAATCTCAGGTATCAATGTGATAAATTATCCAATAATTAATCGAAATTGTATATTGAAGATTAGCAAATTTTAAATTGAGTGCTAGCATTCTTCAATACAGATTTCTCAAGCCAAAGAGGATCAAAAGAAAAATTGAATGAGGAAGAGAGTAGGCGTCAGGACCTTACCATCAAAAATTCGGAAAAGGTTGATAAGCCTCCATCGATCGTTATAATAGGAACATCATAGTTAAGACTCTAGACATAGGTTTCAGGTGTTAAAATTTTAAGTTTTACATCTAAAAATTTAAAAACAATAATTAGAAAATATATATGAAAATTATGATGAATTTTATTATTATAATTATAATAATATAATCTTTTAGAATTTGGATAATTAAACACGTGTCATTGTAATAATATAATTTTTTTAGATATATTTAAAATTTAGATAATTATCTGTCAAAAATTATAAGAAAAAATTTATAATTTTTCTATGCAAAAATTGATAATAGTAACAAATATGTTTAAAATGTTTTGTAAATATAGATAAATAATGCTGAATTACATTAAATTTACGTATTTTTTTTATTTTTATATGAACGCTTTTAAAAATAAAAAATTTGAAGATTTTTTAAGTTAATATAAAAAATTATAATTAAAATATTTTAAAAAATAAAAATCTAAATTAAAATTTTAAAAATTAAAATAAAAATATAATTATTTTAGAAAAATAAAAAACTTATTATTATTATTATTATATTAAATGATAATAATAATAATAATATCATAATAAAATATTATAAAAATGTATTCATTGTTGACGAAGAACAAAGATTTTTTTATTCAATATAAATAAATTAAAAAGATTAAATATTTCATATTAAGAAACATTTGTAAAAATCAATTAACAAAGAACTAAGTCACGTTAGTTTTATAAAAAAATTACTAAATAATTTTCATGCTATTGTCAATCAAATTATATATAGTAATTATTCTTTTATTTTTATTTTTAGCGTTTTTGCTCTTAAAAACTTGGTTAAAAGATATGAGATATAAAAATATAATAAAAATTATTATAATTTTTTATAAAAAATAATATTAGTAAAAAACGATTAACGAGATTTTTATTCCAAAGTTTTTACTTTCCCTCATTATTTAAGAAAGTAATTAAAAAGTAATGAAAAAAGGAAACAAAAAATTATATTGAATATACTAGATCTGATAGAAATGTATCCATCACACTTTTGAATAAAAATTTTAAAAGTTATTTCAATTTGTTAACCGGTATACTTTAATTAACATTTTCCTTTATTTTATTAATTTAGCAGGATTTTCTTATTAAATATGGTAAATATTTTTTTATCTATTTAATCAGAAAGAAAAAATTTTGATCTTATTTATTTATTTTAATTTTAAAAATATTAATTATTATATATATAATATATATTATTTATCAACTGTAATGAATAAAAAAATAAAAATAAAGTTTATATATAAAAGATAAATTATGAAAATAAATAAATTTTTTTAAAAATTTATCCATATAAATTACATTTTTTATAATATATACTTTTTTTTAAAAGGTAAATAAATAAAGAGAATATTTTTTAAGATTATCTTGATAAAATTAATAAATAAATTAACTAATAGATAAATTAATTAAAATTTAAAATTTAAAATTTAAAAATAATATATTATAAATTAATTAAAATATATAATAAAATTAATTGATAAATTAAAATAATAAATAAGAATATAATTAACTAATTGGTTTAAAATTTAATAAGGGTAGTGTATTTTTTTATTTTAAATTAAAAACATATCAAACTTTACTCAAAAATTTTGTTTCTTAAAAAAAATTTACTTGTTAATTTTCATATAAATGTTTATAAAAATAATTTAATTTTTTAAGAAAGTTCAATATTTTATATTAAAAAAAATAATAATATATAATATAATAAAAGTTTAATTATAATATTTTATGATAATATAAAAATATATATAAATAAATAATAAAATATCAGATTAAAAAATATATAAAAAATAAAATATAAATAAATTTAGCTGGAGGTTGAATGGTTTTTAAAGGCTACGTGCTTGGATAACTTTAAAAAAAATTAGTTAGACATAAGTATATACTTAATATTAATGCAATATTAATTAATATTAATTTTAGTTATACAAAATTTTTAAAATGACAAATCTACCATTTTTAAAAGAGAAAATTACACCTAAATTTTTAAAGTTTAATAAAATTTTATCTAATATATTTTTTTAATTTTAAACTTAATTTATATAAAAATATAAGAGTACTTTTCTTTTTCAACTAATCGTAAATAATTTTTTAAAATTTATTATAAAATGACATATATAAAAAATTTAAAATAATATAAAAGATAAAAATATCAAATAAAATTTAATTAAACCTTGAAAATTGTGAACATAATTTCCAATTTTCCTTTCATAATTATGACTAATTAAGGAATTCTTTTACTTCCCTATAGTGATTAACATTTGTAAACTTAATTTAATTCTTTTGTCTATATATATAAATCTTAGGAAAGAATTAAATGAAATAATAATTAAATTAACTTAAATTTATTAGATATTTTTATTAAACTTAATTAAAATATATTTATTGTGTAAAAATTTTATATCATCATCTAATTATTAATTATTAAAAATTATTAATTTTTATAATAATTACTTTACATATCATATTTACTATAACTTTTAATTAATCAACAGTATAAAAAACTTTTATATAAAAATTTATCAAAATTAAACTTTTTGTCATCATTGAATTCTCAAATTAAATTTTATATATATATATACACACGAAATCACATAATATTCTTGGTGAAAGTTGTTTAACGTTGAATGTTTTCCTATTGATTTCTTTGATTTATATTATCTATATTTAGAAGTATATTTTTTTCAATTTTCCATGAATAACTAGTCTACAAAACTCTTAGGATTTTAAAAACATAAATTGGAACTTAATAAATAATGCCCATTTCATTCCACTCTATTGCATCACTTTGCATTTTTCATCAACTTCAACTCAGCATGAAGTAACTTTTATGATTGACAAAACTACTCTTCTATCAAAATTAATTATGCTAGATGGTACCAAATCAATAATAATGGGTTATGAATCTTGACAAAAATGTTTGTGGTG
Organism: Canavalia gladiata; assembly: GCA_037954105.1. Lineage (NCBI taxonomy): Eukaryota > Viridiplantae > Streptophyta > Magnoliopsida > Fabales > Fabaceae > Canavalia > Canavalia gladiata. The sequence continues at coordinate 73,035,402 of CM075658.1, forward strand.
AAAGTTGTTTAATGAATGAGGATAAGAATGTAAAAAATATTATCATATTCTACTATTTTTTACATAAGTATCTATTCCGATAAAATTTACACTAAACTAATAAAGTAGAAGAATTCATAGGATATTTTTATTTTATTTTATTTGTTCAACAAACATTAAATAAACTAAAATAGAAATTTTTTTTCCTATATCTGTCTTTTCATTGAAGTTAAATTCAACTTGGTCTTTCTTCATTAATGCTAACATTTATCACTCTTAATGCTAGGAGTATATATATTAAAACTTAATTAATGAATGTAATAAATAACAGTCAAACACTCTGTCGCTTCATTAAATGTTAACATTATTTTTTAATTATTGTTACTATTATTATTATTATTATTTAATAATAATAATAATAACATAATAATAAAATATTATAAAAATTAATTCATTGTTAAGCCACGTTATTTTTATAAAAATTTACTCAATTTTCATGCTATTGTTCATCAAATTATGGAGAGAAATATTGAAATTGATTATTTTTATTGTATAAAAGAATATAATAAAAATATATCAGTAACTATTTTTTTACCTTTTATTTTGAGTTTGTGCCTTTAAAAAATGATAAAAAAAATATAACATAATATAAATAATATAACAAAAATAATTTAAATTTTTTTATAAAAATAATATTAGTGAAAAAAATTAAAGAAATTTTTATTTCAGGTTTTTACTTACCTTATTCTCAAAAAAATTAATTAAAAAGTAACAAACAAAGGGTAATTAAAAATCATACTGAATATACTAAAAAATATGATAGAAATGTATCAATCACACTGTCAAATAAAAAAATATTTTTAATTTTTCAAAACATGTGCATTAATTAAATTTACCTTTATTTTATTATATTTTAAAACATATTTAAAAATAACAATAAATTAATTAAAAGTTAAAAAATAGTTAAAGTTAAAAAATAATAAATTATCAATTAAATTAAAAATATTAGATAAAATTAATTGTTAAATTAACTGATAAATATAAAATGATAAATAATAATTAATAAATTAAAATTTGATAAGTATAATATATTATTTTTAATCAAAAAATATATCAAAATTTAATCAAATTTTTTTTGAAATTTTTTTTCAATTTTAATATAATAATTTGAATAGATTTTTAAAAAAATTATAATATATTTTTTCCATGAGTTTGATATTATATATTACAAAATAAAATAAATAAATAACATATATTAAAATAATAGTTCAAAATATAATATTATATAATAATATTTAAAAATATTAAAATTAATAATTGAATTATAAAAATAAATAATATTAAATTTATAAAAATAAATAAATGAAAAAAAAGTTCAGCTAAAAATTTTAATGATTTAAAAATTACTCGAGATAACTTTAAAAAATACCGTTAGTTAATTCCAAAAAATATTAATGATTATTAAAAAGTAATTTTTTAAATAAAATTAAAATTTTTAATATTTTTTTAATTAATAATTTCAAATTTTAACTATATAAAATGTATCGTAAAACACATTCTTATATTGAAGTAGGCAATATATTAATGTTTTTTATATTAAATCTTGCCAGCGTTATTGAATGTTGAAATTATTTTTTAATCATTTAAATCTTAAAATCAATGCAATATTAATTAATATTAATTTTAATTAAATAAATTTTATAAAATAACAAATTACACTCATATTTCTTAAAATTTAATAAATTTTTATTTCATACTTTTTTCTTTTTTAACTTTCAAGAAATTTTATTTAATTTATATAAAAACGTGCTTTTTTTTCTCAATTAACCTTGAATAGACCTCTCAATATTTTTTTATAAAATTATACTATAAAAAATAAAAAATATATATAAAATAAATTTTATTAAATATTAAAAAATATGAGCACAGTTTTCTATTTAAAATGACGCATTTTTTTTTCATAATTATGAATAATTAACCAATTTGTTGGATTCTTTTTATTTCACTTTAGTGATTGACATTTGTGAACTTAATTTAATTTAATTCCTTTTTCTATATAATTGTTAGGTAAATGAAATGAAAATAATTATATAAAATTTATTAGATTTTTTAAGTTTAATTAAAATATATTAACTGTATAAAATTTTTATTTTATCATCTAATTATTAATTATTACATAATTAAAAAATTATTAATTTTTATAACGATCACTTTAAATATCATATATATGATAAATTTTAATTGTACCAGTATAAAAAAATTATACAATCAAAATTAAACTTTTTTTTATCATTAAATTCTCAAATTAAATAATTACATATAAATATATTGTTATAAAATCACACAACATATTTTCTTAGTGAAAGGTGTTTGACGTTGAAAGTTGCTTAATGATTTTTTTAATTCATATTATTTATATTTTATATATATACTTTTTTTTATTTTCTATAAATAATTACATCTCAAAACTTTGATAATTTTATGAACCTAAATTAAAAACTAATAATATTTTATTATTATTTTATTTTATTATATTATTTTTTATTTTTATTAATTTTAGTTAGAAATAAAAATAAATAAAATCATTCAACAGAAATTATATTCAATTCATTTAAAATTTAATTTTGTTTAACTTACTTAATAAATAAAGAGATTCAATTTTGTTAAAATATTTATTTAAAAAAAAAGTTAAATTTAAGTTTTAAAAAAAATTAACTTATTTAAAAATCTATTTATTTTTATATATTATATATTTATTTTATTATATTATATTTATATACTATTTATTTTAATATATTTTATTTATATAATATATATATATATATTAGACCTATTTAATAATTTTTTTTAACCTTATAAATCTTTTTAATCAATTATTTATATATATTTTAAATCTATTTATTAATTTTTATAAAATATAGATTTTTAAACAGATTCGTAAGCTTTCTAAATTTTAAATTTATCTAAAACAGGTAACATATCTAAGTTTAAGTCTCAATTTTTTAATCAACAATATTTAAAATCTAACTTAACTAGACTTACTTTTATTATTAGCTTCAATATAGTATAAATTTTTTTTAACTTTTAATTTTAAAATAATGATAATTATATATTTGTATTTAAATATTTTTTATCATATCATATATTATATTATATATTTTTTTATTTTTTTATTCCATCCTACCTAATTCATCTAAATGGAGTGTATAACAAACATTTCTCCTAATTTTGTAGTGAAATTCTTCCTAAAAAAAATTAAAACATATAACCTGGCTCCCTCTCTGGAAATTTTAATTAATGCTTAATCCTTTGAATAATTTAATAAATTTAATAAATTTTGTATTAAAGAAAAATATGTTAACACAAGAGACGGAATAAATCTTATTGGATAATATAATTGATATGCGGAACTTGGACATTTAGGATCACAAGCATAAGCAAGCTCCAAATGCATATATTTGACCTTATATATTACAACATCAAACTATTGTATCAACATCATCAACCGGAATTATTAACCCAACCAAGTCACTATTCGGACCCAAAGCTTATTGTTGGCACTAAGAAAAAAACCATCTGGTCTTATCCGCCAAAAGTAATAGTGATGGTAGGGCGTTGGAGGAAACGCATTCGCGATGAACATAGCCCGTAAAGGACCGTAAAAAGCTCTACAATCATCTAACACATGCTCCACAATAGTAAAATTTTGTGTATGTCCTGGAGGTAGTTCGAAATTTCCACCAATCATACAGCTCAGAATCAACTTTGGGCCTTCTGGCATGTAACTGCGGATGTAAACGTTGTCTTCAGCATTACAAATGACAGATGCAAGAACAAGAGCAACGAAGAAGGCAACATAGTTTAAGGACTTCATTTTGAACTCTATCACTAATGCACGCCACCGAGAGGGGATATATGTTTCATTTCTAATATATACACAAACAATTTTTGTTTTTTATATATGTTCAACAAGATAATATAAGAATTTATATATAATGACTTTTTAGAAAAATTATGGAATTTAATGTATTAATTATATTAAAAATATATAATTTTTAATAAAAAATTATTATTTATTTATTATGTCTTTGACATACACATGAAAAGGGAGCTTATATACAAACAATGATGTGAAACAAAGAAAAGAGCAATATGAGAAATTTTGGATTGCTTACTTTAATTTCATTTATTTTGAATCATTTTGGTTTTTGTTATTTTTTTTGCAGGCCATAATAAGAGATAAATGGAAATTAAACATCTTGTAATGTGTCAAACAGTCTTCTTTAACTAGTTAGATATAGTTAATTAAAATCATATTTGATTTAGAATTATTTTATGTATAAAAAATTGCATACAAGCTAAATTTACTTCAAGTAATTTTTAATAAGTAACTAACTCGTTTACTTATCTTAAAATCATTATAAAAGATTTCTATGTATTCCTTTGTTGTCTAAGTACATGTTATTTTATGGCCGTTTCAATTCAACCTTCCAACTTCTAACAAATTTGTTGTAAATGTATCGGTAGTTACGCGTAAACAACTGACAGAGGACTAATCAATGGCAATCAATAATTCAGCATAAAACCGTGGGAAAGGTTGGAAATGTTATTAATAGGATGGAAGTAAAGGTCAGGATGTATGAGTTAATTCATTTAAAATTTATTTTAGTTTGATTTGTTTAATAAATAGATAGATTTAGATTTTAAATTTTTTTTAAATAAATAAATCAGACTTATCCTTATAAAAAAGTTTATTTAATCTATTAAAGAGTCTATTTATTAAATATATATTATATATTTATATTTATTTTAATATATTATATTTATATAATATTTATTTTATATTTTATTTACATAATATTAATATATATATATATATGTTTTGAATTTATTTAATACTCTTTTTATTTTGTAAACTTTCAGTTTGCAAATCTTTTAATTAATTATTTATATAAATTTTAAGTTTATTTATTAAAATTTTTTTGTTATGTAAGCAGAAAAAACTTTTAACATGTAATAGGTCAAGCTCAGATCTCAAAATTCTTAAACAAACCAACCTTAAACACTCCTAACTCGGTTCAACCTACTCCCATGCTTCGTTATTAAATTTCTTTTCAAATTTCATAAAATTATTATTATGTTAGTGAAATAATATAACTAAAGTTAGAAAAATATAAACTAAAAAGGGTTCAATATTTAGTTTGTCATAAAATTAAATCAAAATAAAATTTGATTTTTTTTCACCCGTTATATATATATATATATATATATATATATATATATATATATAAAAGGCTAATTTTTATATATAATAAAAAATTAAAAAATTTCATACTATATATGGCAAACCACATACTTGATGACTGACAGAAAAGTCCCCCGCCAAAGCATATATTTAGGAGAGTGTTTTTTACGTTATTTTGGCTAAAAGTTTAAATTATTACTTAAAAAAGTTATTAAATATTTTAGTTATATTTAATAAAATTATTAATTTTTTTAGATGGTTATTATTTTTTCGAAAAAAATTATTTTAAATTATTTTTATGTTTTTAATTTTTAATTAAAATATTTTATTTATTTTTATTCTTAATATATTTTTATAATTTAATATTTTATTTATTTATTTATTTTTATAAGTTTAATATTATTTATTTTTATAATAAAATTAATAATTTTAATAGATTTATTTTTATATTACAATAAAAACTATATTTTATATTACTTTTTTAATATATACTATTTATTTAATTATTATATTATTTATTTTATTTTATTAAAAATATTAAACCATTTGATAAAAAGTTAAAATTATAAAATATTATTTTAAAAAATATTTAAAATTTATTTATATAAAAATTAAAATAAATATTTTTATTTTAAAAAATTTACTTAATTAAATTTTAATATATATTTAATTTATTATTTAACCATATTTTTATTTATTATTTTTATATTTATCAACTAATTGAACAACTTGTTTTATTAAATATTTTTTATTTAATTAATAGTTTATTAAATTTTAATTTTAATTTAATTTTCTAATTTTAAACTTTCAACAATAGAATAATAGAAAAATTGTTTTATCTCTATCTCTATTTATAAAATAATTTTAAATTTTCAATATAAAAACTTTTAAGTAAATTTAAATTTATTTATTACTTTTTTTTATATTTACTTTCATAAATACTCTTTCTATTTCAAAATGATTGCCCTTAAAAATATGTTTATGAAATAATTTTAAATTTTTCGACATTTTATTCTTACAAGTGGTCTTGATTATTATAAAAAATTTGTTATATGATTTTTATGCTTTATGCATAAAATTTTCATTTTGCGCATCCCTATATGCCCTTACGTATCATCCTATAAATCTTTCTCCTGTTTTATAAGATAAATATTGATTAAAAAAGTGTATACATTTATTACCTTAAAAATACAAATAATTTTAAGGCTTTTTTAATTTAACAATCAAGAGGATTTGTACAAATTATAGATAAGAGAATTTAAAGTTAATTTTTATTTAATATTTTCGAAAGTAATAAAAGGATTAATAAGAAGATATAGAAAAAAAATTTCATAAGGGTTAAGAAAATTAATAAATAAATTTAAGAATGGCATTAAATTATTGGATTGTCCTTATTAATTAATTGTATTTTGAAAAAAAAAAACAACTTTAATAGCTGAAAACAAGAATAAAAGATTAAATTAAAAAAAAATGCTTCAGTATTCAAATCTTAAAACGACATTTATTTTTAAAAATGATATTTTGTTAGAAATAAATGCTTTAAAGGAAAAAAATTTAAACTCCTTTAACTACCAACAATCAATATATATAACGTAATTTAACTTTAAATAGGAATAAATTTAAATTTATAATAATTTATTTAAAACAACATATTAATATATTTTGACAAAAATATTGTTTGATTTGACTAACTTGGTTAAAAAGCTTATAAATAAGATAAAATGAATATTAAAAACAACTTTTCTAATGCATATATAAGATTACATAGTGAAAAATTAATAAATAATAAATTTTTATTAAAAATTTATGATATTTAACTTATCAATGCATTAAATTATTAAATTTTAATAAATATTATCATACATAAGTTTTTATTATTTTTTATTCAAAAATATTAAAAATTTATATTAAAAATATTATTAATATACCTTTACTATAATTTTTAATAAATGTTAAGATAAATTACATATATTTTTTAAGATTGAATAAAATTTTATTTAATATTTTAAATTTTTAACCTTATACAAATTTATCTTAAATAGTTATATAATAACATAACATTGCATATTTTTTTTAATTACACATATTGTACATAATATAAAAAAATTAAAATAATTTAAAAATAGAAAAGGATAAAACAACAAAATTTTGTTAAATGTTAAAAATATGAATATAATTTGTTCAAAATTTTATCATATTTTTTATAAATAATTTATTTTACTTTCTTAGATACTCTTTCTATTATCTTTATTTATTTATTTTATTTTTTAATTATTAGAATTTTAAATATTTATTTTTAATAAAGATATTAATTATTAAATAAATTTATCAATAAAAATAAAAAACATAATAAAAGGTAAGATGAAAATTTTAACAAAAATGAACGGAGTATTAAAACTAATTAATGAGTGTAATTATTAACAATAACTCCCCATTCTCTCTCTTCATTAAAGCTAATTTGTTCTCTCTTCATTTATGTAAACATTTATTACTCTCTTTCATTAACATTATTATAAACTGAGTGTTGCCTTTTTTTCACATAATACTCTTTGCTAAAAAAATTATTTGTATTTATTTATCTAAAAATATTATACAAATTAAAAATTTATTTATTATTTTAAAAATTGTATAATATAATATTTAATATTCTTAGATTTATTTAATATCAAGTACTATTTAAAAATAGTTTAAATTTGTATAACTATACTTTTATTTTCTGTTGAAGATAACCTTTTATAAAAAAGATAGTACCAATTTTGAAAATTAAAAATAATTTTACTAAGATTTTAATGAAAAGTTAATGTTATAATTTAATAATCATTAAAAATTAATCAAATATTAAATAATCTTATAATATAATTTTCCGTGACTTCTAGAGTATAAATCTTATTTTTATTTTTCTGTTTGTTTATATTTTTAAGGAAGTATTAATTATTTTTTATTATATATATCTTTTTATATATATCAATTGTAATAAGTTAAAAATATATAAAATAAAGTTTATTCATAAAATAAATTAGAAATATTAATAATTTTTTAAAAAAATTAATAGTATTAAATATATTTTTTAATATTTGTACATCTTTTCTTTCAGCATATATAAAAAAATTCAAGGATTAACATATATGTCTCTCGGTATAATGAATAATAAAAATTAAAATTAAATTTATAATATTTTGTTATGAAACATAATCAATATAATTACTTAATTTTTTTGAATAAATTCAATAGATAAATATTTAATATATAAAAACAATTTGATTAATAAATAAAATAAATAAATAATTATATTATTTATTTTAATAATTTAAATTTAATATTTGATAATAAAAAGTTCAACCTAAAATTTAGAATAGAATTTCATTAAAATTTTAAAGGCAAGACTATTTATATAATATTACAAAAATTATTTAATTTTAATTTGATGATATTAATATACTTTTTAAATAAAATAAACTTAATAAACTAATATTTAATTTATAAATTGATTAAATTATTATATTTTTAATTTTTAAGTTTAATTTTAATTTAATATTAATATTATATTATAAGTAATGAGTAGAGTTGGTGAAATGCACAATTTTAAATTTTGATATTTATTTAATTATTATTGATTGATTATATGTATGTAAAATTTTTATTTAATATGGCATATGGCATTATTTATTTTGATAATTTTTATTTATATAACATTATTATTTTTTGGTAAATAATTATAATAACTTAAATATTAATTATTTTGGATGTAATGTTTGGATTTATAATTAAAGTTTATTTTGTTTGTTGGATTATAGCTAGGATAGAAATGAATGTTGATTTGTTTAATATATAAATGTTTAAATTTAATAAAAAAAATTTATAAATTTTTTTGTTTAAATTTTAAAAAATAAAAATATTTAATTTATTTAACAGTTTATTTATTTATATATATTTATATTTGTATTTTAATTTTAAATTTTAAATTTTAAATAAAAAAATGTTGATAATTTTCTTCTTTTCTTTAGAATAGAATCCTTTTATATCATCTTTATTTATTTTATAATTCTAAAATTTCATTTTACATATTTCTATTTTTAAGATAAAATATAGTTCATATAATCTAACTCTATTTAAATTTTAATTTCTACTTAAGATAATTTTATAAAAAAAAAAAGTATGTTATAAAAATTTTAATTTCTACTTAAGATAATTTTATAAAAAAAAAGTGTGTTATATATAACATAAGACTGTGTAGGTTATCTTAACTTTATAATAAATATTCTATATTTAATTTTATGTGTATTTAAACTTATATATATGTACAGATATGTTAGGTGTAAATATTATATTTTTTATATATTATTTTATTTATATATAATTAAAATTTAATAGGCATGTTTTAATATTATATAATTAAATTTATAAAATTTATAAATAATTTATATATATATATTAAATATATTTTAATTTTACATATTTTTTAATCAATTATTTTTATAAATTTCAAGTTTATTTATTAATTTTTTTGTTATAAACTTTTAAATAGTTTTATAGATCTTTAAATTTTAAAATTGATCTTGATAAAAAAAATATAACAAATGATATATATAAATTTAAACCTTAAATTTTAAATATATTAAATTTAAATATTTAAAATTTAATCTAACTTAATTTATTTATTTTCTTAATCATTAGGTTTGATTAGTTCAAATTTATAGTGCTTAAATATAGGATTTATGTGTGGCTATTCAAGTGTAAGATTGAAACTAGTTATATGTATTACGCTACATTCAAGGTTTAGAATATTTAAGTGTAAGGTTTAATGTTGGAAACGATCTTATATTAGATCATTGAATCTTATATGTTAGATCAAGTGAAGGATCAGGATTGAAATATATCTTAAGATGACAAGTGACTTCAACCTACTTAAATTATTCATTTTGGTAGGATAAGTTGAGATTTTAACATCCTACAACATACTTTGGTTAACCTGTATTTTAAAACAGGTTTAGAATTTTATTTGTATATTTTTTATCTTTACATATTTAAAATTAATAAAAAAATTAAACTCTAATATTAATTAAATTGATTATTTATTTAGAATTTAGATGAAATTTTAATTTTTATATATTTTTTAATTTTTAATTTTTATCTTTTATATTTGAATGACATTTTTTATTTTTTTTTAATTTATATGAAGCTCAATCTATCATCTGATTATATATTTAATAATTATTTAAATAATTATCACATGATATAATTTATTAAAAGTTTATTTGTTGATTAAGATAGAAAAAAACATATGACATGAATAAGGATAATATAGAATAAGGATAAAATAGACTCTTATCATGTTTTATGTCTGATGCATATTATGATAATAAATTATATTATATTTTATTATATTATTTAATATTTTAGATGAATAAATAATAATAGGATGAAATATAAAATATATTTTTTTTAAAATTTTAAAATCATTTCAATAAAATTAATATTAAAATTATAAAAAAATTAGTCTTTAAAAATTTGTTTTTGACAATTAAAATTTAAAATGTTTTTATAATAAATTATAATTAAAATAAAATAAATTTTATAATTTTTTTTAAAATGTTGGTATAAAATTAATAAAATATTAAAAATAATTTCACTTCAAATGATTATGTTGTATATTGTGTTGCAAGATGGTGAATATATTATAATCTATGAGTTCACACATTATATATCAAGTGCATATAATAAATATTATATAACAAATAACTCACTTGTAACACATAATATATCTGAACTTTTATAACAGGTTAAATGTAAAGATTTAAATTTAGATCACTTTTAAATGGTTCAAGTTAAAAAAATAGAATAATATGGATCATTAAACAGTTATACCTAAAACTTTATATATCACACTAGTTATTAAAGATTGTCAAGTTACAATCTTAACATTTATTTCTTACTTCATATTATTCGAACCCTTGTTTTATTACACTTTTTTTATTTTTATCCTTTTATTCATATCTTTATATAACCAAAAAGGTATTAATAAAAATAATAAATAATATTATCTTAAATTTCTAGATAAATAAATAAATAAATTTTTCTTTACACATATAAATAAAAATAAAAATAGTATTATTTATTAAAATGTTATAAATTAATTAATTTCCATTAATATAATTTTTTTAAAATAAAAATTGAATAGTTATTAGTATAGTTATTACACGTATGCACTAATTGTGGAATATCATATCAGCAAGATAATATAGTAATAATATTATTAATTTTTTATGTAAATAAAAATATTTAATAATATTATGCATAATATTGTTAGCATAAATTTCTAGTGTGTATGTTAAACAAAATCTTCATCAATAAAAATAAGTTAAAAAAAACTGTTAATATATATATATATATATATATTCCATGCATTATACTATTGTGAAATTCTAGAAATATATTTTCTAATATACGTTATTATTTTATGTTTATGTGAATTTCACTTTCAATTTAATGAGTCTCATTTTATTATTTAGTAAAATTTATATGAATTTAAGAATCTATAAGAAAATACCGCATTGTTGGCAATTTTTGTTAGAACAAATTTAAACTTATATGGAATATCTTAAATATTTTTCATGTCATGCTTTAATTAAAATTAGAGCTGGATCTAAATAACATACATAATAGAGGTTGGTATTTAAATTTAAATGAGGGATTATTTATTCTACCTTTTACAATATTTGAAAAAGAAAATATTTTTGAAACTTTTAAAGGTTAATTTTTTAAAAAATAGATTTATTTTTATAAAAAATTTAAATTAACAACGTATTATTAACTTAATTTACATGTTTGAAGTAATATTAAAGATGAATTTACCATTTAATTGACTCTATTTAAATATTACACGTATTTAAAATATTTTTTTAAATTTTTTAAATTTATAATAAAAATAATTTTAAATTTTTTTTAAAGTCAAAGTTAAAAAACCACCAAATTATCTAGATTAAAATGATATGAAAAAAATAATATACAATAAAAGATTAAAGAATTAATTATAACAAAATAAATAAATAAATAAAATCCACTTATCTCAAAAAAATTCCAAATCAAAAATTAAAATAACTAACAAACATTTCCTGTTAAAATAAGAAATTTTAAATTTAAAAATAATTCATAATCATCTCACATAAAAATAATGAGATCGATCTTGATGTGCGCTGTTAAACTTAAAAACAATTCTATCTCACATAAAAATAATATTGAATGAGTTTACATGCATTTTGATGATTTATTTAAACATAAGCTTTAATACCTTTGCGTTAAGTTCAAATGTTTTGTCCTTTTAAACTTATGAAGAGCAGCTTCTTGTATTAAATGAGAAGTTAAAGGAGTCTCATCCCTTTTAACGTGAAACTTGATAATGATCTTTTTATTTTTAAAATCTCTTTGATGTTGGAATTTTTATTTTTTATTTTTATTAATTCAGATAAAATTAGGTATTTAAAGCAACTATCCCATTACATGGGTCTATGATAGCAAGAAAAATAAGTACCTCCTATACAAGCATCCAGACTGCTACAGCAATCAAAGTAGGCCTTTTGAGATAACAAGAGGCCTCATAGCCAAAAGGTTGTGCCAAAAACCTTTTAGCTTACACAAATTTGCAAAGCCTAGCCGAATGACAAAGGTTGGTCTAAACCTACAAACATGTTTCCTTGTATATCTTCTGCCCATTGCATTACTGGCTTTACAAAGATTCACAAAGAGAAATTTTAAATCAATATAAAATGATCGTGTGTGTGTGTGTGTATATATATATATATATATATATATATATATATATATATATATATATATATATATATATATATATATATATTTCCTACTATAACATTTTTTTTTACTACGATGCTAAATTAATAATAATAATTTATTACTTCTGAAATTTTTGGTATCATGCCTGGACAGACAATAATTCTTGACCTGAAATATCATCAAGCCTTTATTTTATGAAAATTTGGTCCTATCCTGGAATCTGCCAAGACTATGGTGAAATTTTTATTGAGAGTTTTTATGCATTATCCACATAGCATTAATCGTTAGATCATGGAGTTTGAAATTTTATTTCTCATCTTTTCGATGAAAATACGTAATTATGGGTCTTCATTAATGTTCATCTCAAATAAATCAACTTGATCTTTTAAAAAAAAAATTGAATTAGATCCTTGATCATATAGGTAGGCAATATACAGAAAGCTATATATGAACGATTACAAACTGTGTTATCTTTCCTCCTTTTATAAGAATTAGCTTGACAAAGCTCCGGATCTTTATTCGAGGGGGTGACAACTAGGGAAACTCCTCCTTCTTTAGAGCTAGTCTATAAATAGGAAAATGTAATAAATTTTGGACACTTTCATGTCATTTGTTAATAAAATGATGATTGAGATTTGAGATAAGTTCTCTTCCTCTTTTCCTTTGTTCTTACCTTTTCAACCTAGAACCCACGTCTAGATTCTTATCGATGGTGTTCCTATTATTATGGTGGGTCAACAAGGCTTATCAACCTTTTCCGATTCTATGAAGATAAGGTTGTGTCGCCTACTCTCTTATCTTTATCTCTTCCATTTTTAATTTTTCTTTTTATTCTCTTTGGCTTGAGAAATCTGTATTGAAGATGCTAGCACTGAAGTTAAATTTTGATGCCTTCAAGAACAAGAATCTTCATTATACTATTTAGATTAATTGTCGGTTAATTTATCACAATGACATCTGGGATTAATTTAAAATAGTGTTTTTAAACAGCAACCAAATATAATTTAAATGGTTATAATTGTGGGAAATAGACACTGAACAGAAAAATTCAAGGAGTAAAAGAGTAAATTGTTATCTACTACTATCTTCTAAAAAGCACACACAAGACCCACATATTAACAACGTAGGATATAATTCGTATTGCTAATATAATTGATCATGGACAATATTATTGTACATTCAAACTAATTATACCATCCAACAATCTGTTGTATGAACATCATCAGCTTGATTATGTGTTCAGTGATCATTCAAACATTATTGGATTTCTTTTATTATGTAATTAATATATTTGAAATTTTTTGTATTAAATTGTTCCTGGTTTGGTATTGTTATTCATATTGAAATTTGTATTTAGTTTAAATTATATTTATAAAATTTTAATATTATTTTTATTTTTATTTTTATTTTTATTTATTTTTGATATAATTTAAATTTTAAAATTATATTTTTTATTGTTTTGTTTTGATTTTGAATATTAATTAATTTTTTTAATTTTAAAAAATAACTATGTTGTATATGTAGTTTAAAAAATTTGTTAATATAAGTGAAATTATTATTGTTGTATATTTAAATAGTAAATTTTTTTTAAAAAAAATAAACTTAATTTTGAAGGAACTAAAAAAATTATTTTTATTAGAAGAGATACATCTTAATGAATTTAAATAAAAAATTATAAAAAAAATTAAGCTTTCTTCAAAAGTGATTTCATTTTTAGTAGAGAAGTTTTTAATTTCAACTCATAGAATTGAATATAGTGATTTTTAAATATGAGAAAAATAATGATGTTAAATGCATAATTAATGTTTATAAGCAACCATCGTTAACATTAATATTAGATATTTATGTTGAAATTGATGTGATTGAGAGTTTAGGGTTCATACTAAAATTGTAGAAGATTGTTCTTTAATAACTTTAACTTAATGAATGTATGTATGCATAAATATTGAAAAAAAATTTTGTTAAAATTTTTTGAAGATGTTTTACTAATTTGGATGTTATTTTTGTAAGTATTTTTTTATGAAGATAAAAATTTATCAAATGATGATTGAGAAAATTTAAATTATGATTTTTCACCAACATTGTTAGGCGGTGAGGATAATCTTACTCACATGAAAGAGAACAAATAAATTTAATAATGAGTACTAGTCTTAGTCCTAATCTAATATCTTCCTTAATTGATTTATCTTTATTTAGATATGAATAGATGTCATAATCACGTAAGCGTAAACATGTAACATATCTTAAAAGTTAATCGTTTATCTTAACATGTTCAAATAAGAATTGTGTAAGAGGTGAACACTTTTGGAATAGTCTTTCACACTATACAAATATTTGTATGGAACATAGAGATAAAAATATCAATTTTTGTGAATTTGATGCATATAATGAAGGTACATCGTACTTTTGTTGTTATTAAATTAAAGCCTAATTTTTTTATATGTGAAGGGTTCCAATCATATGCATGTTGTCTACGACGAATACGGGTAATCAAGAGATAAATGACTTGTAACAAAATAAGATGGAAAATATACATGCGTCAATGCATCACTTTTGCAAAAGCATAACAAAAGATTTCATATGTTCATGCATTTTAGATATGTAATATATTCAAGTATATATGTTTTATAAAATATAGTATGTTAAACTAATATAGTTTTAACTATTTTTCTTTAGACATGATAAATCAAGAACCTACTATATCCATATCTTTGATACAAGAAAAAATATAAAGTCAATATGATATAAAATTTCATAGAGGAAAATATGGATTAGCAAACAAAAAATAATTGTCCATAACAACAATGTAAATCTACAAATCTCTTTCTTATCATAGTTAGTTGAAGTGCACAACTTACAATACAAGTATGCTAGAATAACCGACCTCAACTATATTGACCACATCGATGGAAATCAACCAATAATAGAAGATACATAAACGATATCCTATTACTCGAATGATTACAAAAAACTACTTCACCAATCAAATGAAATATGTATGCCTGAACATATCTCTACAGTTGAACTTCATCATTCAAATGGTCCTCTATATTGAAAAAATATTGATTTAATCAAGTCATCTTTACAGAAGTTCTATCCATCTCACTTTCAAGTGAAGAAATTCCCAAAAATTCCATCATAATTGACTCTCACATCCAAGCTGAAATACTTCTAATAAATGAAACTCCGTTTATAAGTAGGCCGATCAATACTGAAACATCTTTAAAAATGATTATACATTCACCTGGTAGCATATGAAATGTGTATCTTTCATGTCTCAAATTTTCAACCAATATGTTGATTAAAGAATAATCACTTTAGAAGATATGAATTTGAGTAATCTCTTAAACATTGGCTCTCCTTAAATGCTCGATCATCTATGATGGAATTTATAGAATATTATTTTTTTTGCGAAATAGTTTTTCTTTTTTAGACCTTTAAATCTCGATCTGATACTCTATTTCAAATTTGTTCATATATATGAATATTTTGTAGTATTAAAAGTGACAAATTATTCGACTCTAGTCTAATATCACAACTAGATTGTGATAAAGATGATACCAAATTTTTTCCTACAAATTATACAAAATTAATAACTTAATTATTAAAAAATTAACAAATCATAATTAATTAAATCACTTTTTGATAAAAAAAAAATTTAACCACATCATTATTATAATTATAATTGACAAATATATTTTAATTAAATATAATAAAAATCAAACTATTAACATCATAATTAATATATATATATATATAAATTTTAATTTAATATAAAATAAATTTCAAAATATTAACTCTTCATATTTAATCAATCATTAAATTTAATCAAATATACTAACATATAATATAACTTAAATAATATTATACAAAATATAATTTAAAAATATTATTTAAAATATTCTATAATTTAAAAACTATAATATCAAATTTATATTTAAACATTATTATACATAATTTAAAATATAATAAAATATAAACGTTAATTTATATAATAAACTAAAACACGTTAATTCTTAATATTTAATTGAGAATTAATTATAATAAAATATTATGTAATAAATCTGAACATTATTATTTAACCTATAATAAAATATATTAAAATATAATATAATTTAAAATTAATATTTAAAATAAAAAATAATATACTATAATATAAACATTATTATTTAAAATGTAATTAAATATTTATTACATTTTAAATAATAATGTAAATTAAAGTTTAAACGTTAATTTAATATATAATCAACTAAAAATATTAAATTTTAATATTTAACCGGTAATGAAATATACTAAAATATAGTATAATATTAATATTAAAAATTAATATATAATATAATATCATCTGAACATTATTATTTAAAATATAAAATTAATTTTATTTAACATAATTATTATCTAATATAATAACATAATAATAAAATTTAAAATTTAAATTTAACATAATAACAACAACAATATTAACATTATAATTTATATATATTTATTAAGTCCAATTTTAAATATATTAAATTTTATTAATTTATAATAAATTTAAAAATTATTAAAAAATTTAATTAAATGATTTTATTTATTTTTAACGTTATAATTTTGATTGATATTTTATTTACTCTATACAAATATTTTTTAATTTATATAAAAACATAATATCGTATACTTTTATCAATTATACAACTTTACATAAATATTTTTTAATTTTTTATAATATTATATAAATATAAGAAGTTAAAAATGAAAACCTATTAAGCACTGTTTTGATATATTTTAGAAAATATCAATGTAATTTATCTAAATTTATAAAATATTAAAATACTTTTTTATTATCAATATAGGTTTTATTTAATAAAACTAAATTATTAATATACATTTTAAAATTTTATATTAATAAATAATATGTTGTACTAAAAGTTAATAAATTGATAGTTTATTAATATTTTATACTGATAAAATTATTTATTAATAAAATATATCTTATTAGTGAAATAAAATTACTATAGTTGTATTAAAATTTAACTTTTATTAAAAAACATACAAGTGAAACCTAATCTAACGTTAAATTATAATTTTTTTAGTGGTTATCATTATTATTAAATAAAACTCATAAAATTTATTTAATAATGAAAATATATTATAAAAAATTACTAAAAATGTATTAAATTATAAAATAAATATTTAAATTGATCCTCTAAGGAATTTTAACGCATTTTAATTTTTTTAAAAAATCATTTTAATCTTGCAATCATTTTATTAACTTCTTTTACAAAAAATAAAATTGCGTACAAAAGAATTTGCAATATTTGATTATGTTAAATATTCATTCAATTTGTAAAAGTTTATAACTTTCCATCTTTTTAGATATTTTCTCGTGTTCATACTTGCCGGCAAAAAAGTTGTATGAGAGAGAATTTGTTTACGAACACCTGAAATGTTGTTAACAGTCCTGTAGACCATATTCTAATGATCCTCCTTCAATTTCAATGCCCAACCAGCAAGCTAATAATATTGTGCTGAGCAAAAAGGTATTAGCAACCAAATTAGGGGCTGGAGCAACAACAGTTTTGCAAACCAAAGTAGTCTCTGCATCAACGCTGATGAAAGTTTTTACTTTCAAAATTCTCTCTTCACTCCAAATCGGTCTTAGCCACAAGCAGAAAGTAAAAGGAGCATCATCATCCCTGTTCCCCGGAGACTTCAAAAGAATCCCAATCTTATCTTTTCATCCCTTTTTAAACAATAGACTTCCTCATGGAAAGGGTAATTTTGAAAAAAAATCAGAAATATCATTTGAGGGATCAAATGCTATAATGTTTCATTAAGTTATACAGATCAATTTTTTTTTTAAGAATACACGTTGTAAAGAGGACAAAATAATTTAGAGAATATCAATATGATTTTTTTTTAAAATTATAACTAACAATGATAATCGTAAAAATTAATATAATAAAAGAGAAGAGTAACAATTTCCCAAAATTGAAAATAATAATAAAAAGGATGAAAATAATTAGAAACCAATACATGATATTAAACAACGACTAACATGTTCATAAATATAAAAATATTATTTTAACTATTAACTTATTACTTTTGTTTTTATTCGAAAACACTAAAATAGATCTAAACTGAAAGAAGTTTGGTTCAACTAACAGAAACAATAATATTTTTTATTTTTTTTAACAGAAGCAACAAATCGTCAAAAATGAAATCAACCCATAATTAATCAATTATTTCATACACGAACTCACCTCTCCTTATTCTAATTTCCCGTTCATCTCTTTTTTTACGAAACAACAAAATAAAAAATATATGATTTGTTAATTAATTTTTATAAAATTGATTTTCCCTTTTTATAATTTTAATTTTTTAAGTTCAACTTTCTCTTTTTTATATATTTTTCTTGTATTTTCGAGTTAAATAACAAAATTAAGGATTTTTGAATTTTTAATTAATTTTTTTAATTTTGGTTAAAGAAATAAAATTTAATAATAAAATAAAGCCGAAAATTAAAAACAAATTAAAAAATAATAAAAAAAAAAGAAAAAGAATACGAAATAGAAATATGTATTAGTATAGACAAGTTAAAACAAAAATTAAAGATAAATAAATAATAATAATGATAGTAAATAAAATATAAGTAAATCATTCATAAAAGTAAAAAGAAATATAGGTAAATAAGTTATGAAATGAAAAGAAATAAAGACAATTGTAGTAAACTTAAGGGTAAGCTAATAAATAAATAATGATCATAATAAAAGTAATAAAAGAAATATAGGTAAACCATTACTAAACACAAGTAAATCAATAATGAAAATGTAGGTAAATAATTCTGAGAAGAAAATATAGAATTTTTTTGATAAAATTAGCTAAATATTTAAATTTGATACGTTATAAATTGAATTAAAAATAATTAATAAAGGTAGTTGTTTAACTAATTGATAAATATAAAATAATGAATAAAAAATATTTTTAATAATAGATTAAAATTTCATAAGTATAATATATTTTTTATATTTTTAACAAAAAGTATTTAAATTTAATTAAATAATATTTTATTTTTAAAATAATTTTTTTAAATTTTACATAAATAAATTTTAAATAATTATTTTCATAATTTTTTATCAATCAGTTCAATATAATTAATAAAATAAAATAAATTATATAATAATTAAAACAATAATTTTAAATATAATATTTTAATAATATATAAATAAATCTATCAAAATTAATAATATTCTTATGAAAAATTTAATAATATTAAACTTATATAAATAAATAGATAAATTATCAAAATTAAAAATATATTAAAAATAAAAATAAAAAATATTTCACAAGTTTAAAAACATCTAATAACTATTAAAATATGATATTTTATCAAATAGACTAGTTCTTAACAAATTTTTTAATTAATAATTTTAATTTTCATATAACTCAAATATTTTATTAAATATGCTTATAAATAATTGTATTAAAAGTTAAGGATAAATCAGTAAATAAAATGATGATAATAATAATAATAATAATAAAAAAAATACTATAAAAACATTTATAAATTAAAAATAAGTAAAAAATAATTAAAAGATAGGTAAATTTAATATTCAAATATTTTTATTCATTCTTTTATTTTATTTTTCAATATTAGATTTTAATTTTAATTTATATAAAAAACACTAAAAATAAAAATAAATTAAATAAGAATAAATAAAGTAAGAATGTGATATTTAATTAAGTGAAAGTAGTATAATAATAAAAATAGTAAATGAGATTTAAAAGAATAAACATAAAAAAAAGGCATTGTAAAAATATTTTAAATTATAAAAATATAATTAGAGTAAATAAAATATCAATTAAAAGATAGATAATTTTTTATTTAATATTTTATTGTATTATTATTAACATATAAAAAATAAAATTCAATTAACTTAAATTAAATTAAATTAAGTAAAGAAGGATAAAAAGTTTAAAAATCTATTAAAGATAATAGTAACAATAATAATGATAATTATAATAATCAAATTAATATAAATGAAACAGTTTAGTGAAATAAATAAAAATAAAGTCTGATATATAGAATGTAAGATTTAAATTTCTTTTTATTATTGATTCTAATTTTTATTTTATTTTTTATGTTTTAATAAATCTAATATAAAAAAAATAACAAAGAAAAAGTCAAGAAATAATAATGACTAAAATAATGGAATTTAAAGTAACATAAATACATAAATATATAAATCAATTGAAAAAAGATTGAGCATGACAGGTAAAATCTCCTAATCAAATATTTTTCATCTTTTTGTTAACCTTTTTAAGATTTTGATTTATATTATTAAAATAAGGAATATAGAATGAATAAATAAATATGAATAAATCAAATAATTAAAATATAAAAAATCAGTCTAAATAAATAGAATAAATCTGTATAGATTGAAAAATATTTATACAATAAAAAAATAAATAATTCAAATTTCTTTTTTAATTTTTTATTATCATCTTATTTTAAAGTTTTTTTTATTAGATTCTAATTTTTATCATTTATGATATTTTAATAAGAAAATAAAATTTAAAAGTAAAAAAATAAAATAGATACAATAAAATTATAAAACTGGAATAATATATGTATATAAATAGAATAAGTTAAAACAAAAAATTGTTTTACAAAATAAAGAGAAAAAAAAGAATAATAAAAAATAGACATGGGAAAAATTTAATGTTCATAAAAAGTGTAATATTAGATTAATAATAATAAATAAATACAAAATAAATAAATAAATTTTAAAATAATTTACAAACTAAAAATAATAATAAAGGTAAAATGTGATATACAAATCCCATCGGACAGCCACATTTTACTTTTAGTGTGACCAACCAGTTGTTGGATTCATTTTCTTTCCGTGTGATGCTTAGATATTTGGAAATTTAATAAATTTTCTTTTACATTGTAAAAAATAACTGAAATTTTTTATATAAAATTTTTAACCTCTCATCCTAATAGTTTAAATAGAGACAATTTGATGTTGAAAGGTTATCTAAAGATAATTTTAATTTATATTTTACACATATATAAAAATATCTCATTTTCTTTTAAAATATCCCAGAAATAACTACTCTACAAAACTCATGGATTTTAAGCGCCCACACACACTAGAACCTGAGGACATTTCATGATCATTTCATTCCATTCGATTGCATCTTCCAATTTTCATCAACTTCAACGTATAGCCTAAAGTTTGCCTTAATTTTTTAATTAATGATGAAATTATTTTTAAAAAGTTAAAATATTAAATTTGGGTACCCTCTCACAAAATTTTCACTAATGGTATATCCTTCAAATGATTTTCTTAATTTAATAAATTAGCTCTTAAAAAGTATAAAATAAATTATTTGCTGACACAACGCAAGGAGAAAATCTTATACAAATCATACTCCATAAAATTGATAAATAGTACTCATAGATTTAGGAATCACAAGCATCACCAAGCTCCAAAAGCACAAAGTATTTGAGCTTATATATTATTTGAGCCATCAAATTATTGTATCAAGTACATGATGAATATTCAATGCCAAGAAAACTTTTTAACAAACGAGGAATTGTCAGAACTAAGATACAAACCATCCGGTTTTGTGACCCAATAGAAATTTGTAACACCAGGTGTGTCAAGGGACGTTGCCGGCGCCGCTGGCCCATTCTTATTCGAAACGAAAGAAAGGGACAAAGGACCACTTTTAGCATCACATCTATCAGTCAATTGTTCAGCAATCAGAAATTCACGATTTTGTCCTTTAGCTAGTGTGAATTGTCCTTCAATGGAACATTTAAAGAGCGTTTGCGTGGGCATTGCATTGGTGATGGTAACGTCAACTAAAGCATCACAATAGCCACTTGCAAGAGCAAGAGTAGCGAACAACACAATATAGTTTATGGTTGACATTCTCAACTTTCAAAGTAAACAGGCTTCTATCACTAATGCACCCAAGAAAGGATGTGTGTGCTTTGTTTGTACTATAGAGGAAAGGCATCACCTTATATATAACCCAAAAGGATGTGAATCAAAGAAAATAATAATCAAATCGTTTCAAAGATTGACTATTTTAAAAGATTTTAAATTTTACATTTAATTATTCTTATTTTAATGTTAAATATTTAAAATTGATTATAATCATTGTAATGATTTTAAAATATTTAAAATTAAATATTAATTATTTTAAATTTGATTTATAAATTATTTATTTATTTGATTATCGATGATTTATTATAATATTTTAAATTTAATTTAAATATTAATCATATATATATATATATAACTGCTTTTTTTATTGAGTTTATACATTTATATTTTTTTCTAGTTATATTCGTTCAAAAGAAAATATTATAGTTTCACAATCATATCAAAGATATACTTACTTTCAAAATATTACTACAACATGTGTAAATATATTTATTATAATATATTATATTTTTTTAATATTTAAAAATATTATAAAAATATTATAAAAATATTATTTTTTAATTTTAATAATATTTTAAAAAATATTACATCTAATTTATACTATAAAATATTATTAATAATATTTAAAAAATATTGTAAAAATATAAAAAATATTATTTATTAATTATAGTAATATTTTTAAAAGGTATTGTATCTGATTATGTTAATATTGTGATATGTTATAATAATAAAAAAAATTTAATCATTAAAAATTTATTATAATTTATTTTTTGACTGATTGTTATGATTTTAATACTTTAATTACTGATCGGATATAATTTTAATTTTTAATCATTATGTGTAATAAAAAAATTTATGTACATAATTATTTTTTCTTCTCAATTTATACACTTAATTATATTTACTAATTTGTTAAAAAGTACACTTGTATCCAGCTCATGTCAAAAGGTGTAAAAATCTTTAAAAGAGTGTTATCACTTATTTCAGATCAAATTTTTCAACACAAATTAAATGACTCGTTTTTGTTAGAATTTAAAGTATTAAAAAACATTTATTATATATCAAATAATGATTTAAAATCTATTTATGTATTGCAATAAGACATATATGAGGGAAACAGATAATGACAATTGTTATTAATTAGTATCATGTATTGTTTTCATTCTTAAAGTTAAAGAAAGAAAATAAGAAAAAGTAAAATAAAAAATATTATACCAATTGGTTGAAAAAATAACGAAAAAAGATGGGATTGAAAAATCCATCAGAACGGGTTTTTAACAAATTACTTTTATATTTTAAAATCTAAACTTTTTTATTTTTTTCTTTAAATAAACAATATAAACTATTAATTTCTTCACTTTCTAACCTTCCAATCTTTCGTTTAACTTTTTTTTAATACTCCTTGCGCCTTTTTCACGTTTAAGGTTATGTGAAAAAATTTGAAAAACGATATCTAATTTTTTTTAAAATTAATGATATAATTTTTATTTTATTAATTAGTTAACATATTTTTTTTTACATATAACATATTATTTAATAAAAATATTCCTTACTCGATAAAGTTAAAATTTGAAAAATAATAATAGTTATTAATATAAAATTATTATTATTATACACTTTTAAAATAATGTTTAATAAAAAAATCTAATGCTTGTATCTAAAACAAAATATATTTAATGCCATCGTTAACCTTGGACAGTCGTTGGCTACTTAGAATCGCTCTCTTCGCTTTGCACAAACCATCACACCATCTTCTCTATTTAGAGGATACTGCTAAAACATTTCAACTGAACTTATTATATGAAAAAGTTATTAATATATTTTAATTTTTTCTGAAAAATAATTTATTTTCATAATTAAGATTTAATAGTTATCAATATTTTTAGAAAAGTTATTTGAAATGGATTTTATTTTTTTAGTTAATTAAAACTTTTTTATTATTTTTATCCTTATATTTTATAATTTGATATTTTATTTCTATATTTTTATAAATTTAATGCTATTTAATTATTTTATAATAATATTATTAATTTTCATTATTATTTTTATATTATTATAATATATTATGTTTTAAATTATATTTTAATATATGCTATTTATTTTTATTTTATATTATTTATTTCATTTTAGTAAAAATATATTAAACCATTAGATAAAAATAAAATTTTAAAAAAATAATTTATAATTTATTTTTATAAAAACTTAAAATAATTTTTAAAAAAAAATAAAAATTTTATTCAATTATTTTTAATATATTTTAATTAAAAAATAAATATATTATATTTATCATATTTTAATCTATTATTTAACTATTATTTATTTATTATTTTATATTTAGTTTAAAAATTAATTTAAAAATAATAATTTA
Organism: Canavalia gladiata; assembly: GCA_037954105.1. Taxonomy (NCBI): domain Eukaryota; kingdom Viridiplantae; phylum Streptophyta; class Magnoliopsida; order Fabales; family Fabaceae; genus Canavalia; species Canavalia gladiata. Next base: position 73,060,726 of record CM075658.1, read on the forward strand.
ATTAATAATTTATTAAATTTTTATTTTTATTTAATTTATTAATTTTTAATTTTTAATTAATTTTTTTAACTTTATACTAACTTATTCGCTAATTATATCAAACATCTATAAGCTCACGTAAATCATGTTAGTGATGGACAATTATTAAATTCAACGGTAAATCATGTTAGTGATGGACAATTATTAAATTCAACGGAACTAGATTGTTTGGTTTGTAAAAAATGAGAATGAATATTTAAATTATTTTTAATATTTTTTAATTTAATTTAGTTTTTAAAAATAAGAACGTTATTAAATATTTTTAAATATTTTTTATGAAATATATTAACCCTTTCATTAAATTAAGGATTTTCATTTTTTAAATATAAAAATAATAAATTTAAATTTTATATAAATTATTCTAACCCTTTATCATTAATTAAAGCGTTCCATTTAACATAATAAAATTATTTATAATATGATATTTTTAATTTCTATTCAGTAAAATAATTTTTTCTAAATTTTCTTAAATATTATATATAGATAATATTACTTTAATTCTAGTTCACATTACCGTAAAATCTATTTTTTACCACATATATTTTAAAACATTTTATAAATAAAATATTTTAAAAAACTAATATAAAACATCTTTTAAAGTATTTATAAAAAAACTTTAAAATAGAAAACTATTACAACATTTTTATATTAAAATACTTTAAATATTGGTATCAAAGTAATGTATAAAATAATACCATTTTTACAACATTTATTATAATAAATGTTTTAAAATTTAAAATATATATTTTTATAAATTCTTAATAATAAAGTTTTAACATATTTAAAATTAATTTTTTAAAATTATTTTAAAATATTTGGGGAGGAAGTCTACTTGGGCTAATCACCTCGGAGAAAAGATAGTATTCATGGAAACAGGCTCAATTCGGATTAGAAGTTTCCTAAAAATATACTTAAAAAAAATTATCTATTATAACATATATTTTAAAATATTTTATAAATGAAATAATTTAAAAAATAAATAAATAAAATTTCTATTACAATATTTATAAAAAATACTTTAAAATAAAATTATTATAATATTTATAAATTTAAATAGTAATAAAAAACTAAAAAAATATTTTTTTTTTACAAAATTTAAATTAAAAAAAGCTATAAAAAATTTAATTTAAATCGCTAAAAATATTAAAAAAATAAAAAAACTTTAAAAGACAAAAGTTCTACAACATTTCTCCTTCAAAACGTTTTAACATTTTTGAGTTAAATTTTTAATTAATTTTATTTTCCTTTTACATGCACATTCTCTACCTTTTAATTGCATAGAACTACTTTTAATGTTATCGAGCGCCGTTAACTACCAATTCAAAAAGCAATTTCTTTACTATTCTCTTTATATCCTTTAATTTTTTCGATGATAGTAGATTCTAATCCATGAATCTAAATTTTTACTTTTCTTTCAAGTTTAAGCCTTAAAGTAATTTTCAATCTAAAGTTAGTAATAAATGCAATAAGTGCTACATTCTTAAACGAAAATAAAATTTTTAATTTAGATGCATTATGTTTTAATAATTGAATTTTTTTCATAAAAAAAAAATTATGTTATGGTATTTTCTAAATTCTCATCCATTATTCTTTACTATAACTTTTTAGTACTAATTTTGTATAATTTTATTGAAATTGCATTGTGATATTTTGAGTTCTTAGCTACTTGTATAATTAATTTTAGTTTATTTGCTATCATTTTATTGATCTTATTTTAATAGAACTTTATTTATTTGCAATGAATTTTTTTATGTTATTTGCAATTATTTTTTTATTGGAATAAAAAAAATAACCTAAACCAACTTATTGTTCCACTTTAGATGGCTATAGTTTATTCTTTGATAGGTTGCAACAGTCACACTTAAATGTTGATGTATTGCATAGCAAGTGTAAAATCTTAACAACCATTCCTTTTAAATTCATATGTATTGTTTAGATTTGTATTTGAATTTATATATTAGACATCATATTTAAATAATCTCAATATGTATTTTATAGCATTCTGTATGTGAGAGATTTCATTGTTCAATTTCTTTTTGTGTATTATTAATGAATTAAAGACAGGTTTAACACAGACTTTGCAAGTAAAATGCTTGAAATGATTAACAATGTGATATAAAAAGAAAGAATCAACACCAATGAAGGTGCTTTGGTATTTTCCCACAATACTAAGATTTAGGTGCATGTTTCGTAATCCCAAAAATGAAAAACACTTGACATGGCATGCATATGATAGAATTAAGGATGACAAGCTTCGACATCTTACAGATTCACCTCAATGGAGCAAAATTGATCATGACTATTCTGATTTTGAACAAGAACTAAGAAACCTACGCCTTGCATTATCTACTGATTGAATGAACCCACATGACCTTCAAAGTAGCTCTCATAGCATTTGGCCAGTGATTTTGATGATTTACAACCTACCTCCATGGTTATGCATGAAGCATAAGTTTATAATGTTGTCAATGTTAATTTCTGAACCTAAACAACCAGGAAATGATATAGATGTATACTTGGCTCCTTTAATTGAATATTTGAAAAAAAATATGGAAGGTGGGTGTGGAGGTATATAATGGATACAAGGAAGAAAGTTTCTTATTGAGAGTTATGTTGTTTAGGTACAATTAATGATTTTCTGACATATGACAATTTGTCACGATACAATATCAAAGGTTAATGTGTATGTCCTATATGTGAAGAAAATACAGATTGAAAGTGATTGTATCATTGTAAGAAGAATGTATTTTTTGAACATCGTAGATTTTTAGATCCTAATCATCCTTATTGGAGGTGAAAAAAAGATTTCAATGCGGACACTAAATGTGGTAGGCATCTTATTCCATTAACATGTGATTTGTTGTTTGAAAAGGTGAAGGATTTAAAGATTAAATTTGGCAAACCTTTCACCAAAGATCTTGTTACAGATAGATGGAAGAAAATGTCAATCTTCCTTGAATTGCCATATTGGAAGTCATTATATGTAAGACATTTTTTTGATGTGATGCATATTGAAAAATATTTATGAGAGTTTTATTCGTACAATACTTCATATGTAAGGAAAGAGTAAAGATTCCATCAATTCAATATTAGACTTAATTGATATGGGAATAAGGGCAAAATTGGAACCAATACAAAAGGAAAAATATATGTATTTACCTCTAGCTGCTCATACTCTATCTATACAAAAGAAAATTACATTTCATAAATTCCTTGATGATGTTAAAGTTACAGAAGGATACTCTTCAAACATTAGAAATCTTGTATCAACGAAAGATTTCAAATTAAAAGGTCTAAAGTCTCATGATTGTCATATTTTCATGGAGCATTTTTTACTAGTCGGTATATGTTCCATTTTCCCCCCAAAGGTATAAGGAATCATAACTAAGTTATGTTCCTTTTCAAGATGATTTGTAGTAAAGTACTTGACTCCAAGAGGTTACATTTTTTGCGTTAAAAAAGTTATTGTAACTTTATGTGAGCTTGTGATGTATTTTCCACCTTCAACATAATGGTTCATCTAACCATTCATCTTGTTATGGAGACTCAATTATGTGGACCAATTTATATGAGATGGATGTACCTGATCCAACATTATATGAAGATATTAAAAGAGTATGTGAAGAATTAAAGTCAACTAGAAGGTTGTATTGTTGAAAGGTATATAGTTGAAGAAGATGTTGAATTATGTACTGAATACCTAAACAATGTTGATTCCATAGTACTTCCAAAGTCCTATTACTAAAGAAGAATGGAAAGGGAAGGAATTATGGGAAGTAAAATAGTGACAAAACAAAGATTGAATGGGAGCAAGCACATCTATATGTTTTACATAATACAGATGGTGTTGAGCCATTTATTAATAGACATAAATGTATACTTAGAAGTTTGAATCTAAATAGGAATGAAAGTTGGATAACAAGAGAACATAATCAAGAATTTATAACATGGTTTAAAGAGAACATTTTGCAGAGCTAGTTGTAAATCCTTCTTCAATTTTAGATAATTTTAAGATGGTTAGCAAGTGGTCCTATTGTTCATGCCTTTTCTTATCTTGGTTTTCTTATTAATGAGTATACATTCTCTACAAAAGAATATGATGGTCGAAGTATAATGCAAAATAGTGGTGTGACCCTTATAGAACAATCTTTGCATGTATCAAGTTCTAAAAACAAAAATCCTATATATGCAAACATATCATATTTTAGCATCATTCAACAAATATGGGAGTTGAATTATACAAAGTTTCAGGTGCCTATTTTTGGGTGTAAGTGGGTTGACACTAATAATGATGTTCGAATTAATGAGTTGGGATTTTTGCAGGTGGATTTTAGTAGGGAGGAATATAAAAATGAACATTTTATTCTAGCATTTCAAGCTCAACAAGTATTCTATGTCAATGATTCTATTAATAAGAAGTGATCCATTATGCTTCTATCCAACGAAATATATGAAAATCATGACTACTCTCACAAAGAGACTAATATTGAGGATGAGCCTTTCTTAAGAATGTCAGACTCACTTGAGAGTGATCCTAAAATAAATGAACTCTATATGAAATATGATCATGAAGATATGATTTGGATCAATCCATTGTTTTGTATCAATAAGAGACAAACTAGTGTTAATCCAACAAAGAAAAGAAAAAGGTTAGTTTAAATTTGTATGTAAATTACTTTTGTTTAATATTTATAATAATATTTTTGGTGTATTTGACTTAAACATATTCTAATATGATTGAAGGTGAATGGAATCTTTCCATGAAGATTATGCTTCGAACACTAAAAAACATGGAATGACTATTATGAAGAAAGTTATTCTTTCAAAAAGCAAAGGAATCAAACTTAAGGTAATATACTTACTAATATAATATATTATCATGTTTTCTTTATAAATATTTATATTTTACTATTCATATTTGATTAAGTTCAATAGAATGTAAAAGATCAACCGATTAAACCTAATGGAGATCAATTAATGAGTTATCTTGAAATTATTACTCGATTGGTACCAATTAATTGTGACAATTGAAATAATACTAGCTTGAATCCTATAAAAAAAATAACATTTGGAATAATATAAAGGAAATATAATAAATTTTATATCTTAGTTAATTATTGTTTCTTATGTGTACATATTTACTTTGATACTTTATTTACTTTATTTTACAGGAAACTTTTGGTGTTGATGATAACCATCGATATTATATAATTATGGCAGCTAGAAAAATACATCGATGGTTCACATCTTACATTACAACTACATATTTGTATAATGCTAACAACAATCTAATTGACCCTTCACGTGACCATCCACTCATAGAATATGCAAACATTATAAGAGTTATTAAATAAACATTATTTTTGTAGGGAACATTAGGTGTTAATTGTCACAGTCCCCAAATTACTTATATTCTCTTAACATTATTCGTACGCCATCCTTTACGCATACGTACAGATACCGAATAATTGTACGATCATGATGTACTTATAAACATATATCTGAACATACAAACTCCTAGTAATAAAATATATATATGTACATTCTCATTTGAAACTATATTAGTTCCATAATCCCAGAATATAAGTAATCTAGGGTTCTATGATTTGGGTGATAAGATAGGTACGTACAACATTATATATTTTCTATCTAAACTAAAGTCTAGAAGGATCTGCTTCTCTTCTTCCAGTTGGTACTCCAACATTATAATTGTCGCCCTTGATTATAGAATCAGAATTTCTTGTTTGTTCTCCACGTCGATGATTAGCTCAACGTCGGAATGAGGGTGATCCATGTTGTCGACTTATTAAGTAGTCGTAGTTATACATATAGAATATAATAAAAGGGAGTGAGACATTTCATTCAAGTAAGAGCAAGGAAAAAGAGTAGTGCATTAAATTATACTTAAACAAAAAGAACGAATAAGTGCTTTAAACTTCACAAGATACTATCAGCAGACAATCGTCCTATGCAATGTATGAATTGGAGATCCTATTTTGTTTCACAGATTTCTACGATGACAGACTTAAAAATAAGTTAAGATTATTGCGTCCCATACCACAATAATCGTCACTAATCTAAAGTTAGTCATCCTTACAGTATGCATATGCATGTGGGTCCAAACTTCTTCACAGTTTTATCAAAATAATAAGGGTACTGGGATCCAATTTCTACCGCAGTGTACCTTTAGCAACACCAAAATCATTATCATTCGCATTCCACAACATTCCGAAATTGCTCGACCAGTAATGATAATCGTTAGGGTCTTGTCAAGGCGGCTAAGTCCGACTAGAGCAATCCCGGCTACAAGGAGCAACCCCAAGCCATTGGGAGGCTCAAACCCAGCTCACGTACCCCCTAGGCTCGGAAGTTCCTATTATCATGAACTTCGGTCTACTTCCATATGAACCGACCCTTAGATTTCTTAACTCCCTTTTACAGAAAGACTCGCAGATTATCTCCCATTTTAAATTTACAAACCACTTTTATGCAAATGATGCATGCCAACTAATTGTTCTAATTCCTAACTCTACTTCACTTGAAGACATCGCCTTCTTCTCAAGGGACAAGACCTCACGGTCCTTAATCAATTATTTGGTTTGTTCAACACTATACATGTATATTTTTTCTACGTTTAGTTACATTTTCTACCAGCATACACGAGATTTCCAATCTCCAGTAAATATCCCTTAAAACTTAGGCCCACAGTTTTATGTAAATTAATTACTAATATAATCTCTTCCAATAGTTGGTATTTGTTTTCTGCATACTAATGATTAAATATAAAGGTTTATATATATATATATATATATATATATATATATATATATATATATATATATATATATATATATATATATATATATATATAAAAGAAGCCGGTTAACTGTTAACTATATTTTTGTATAATGTAGGGGTATATTAGAGGGAAAAATAATACTTATCTTAGGGTATTAGATTTTTAAACATTATTTATAAAATGCTTAGTGATTTTCTTTTTTCTCCAAATTTATTAATTGGAAACTTGCCTATATTTATTACGTCAGAATATATCAGTATAACTTAAATTTATTACTAGGATCTTTAAAATATTTCTCCACGACTCTACATATAAATATTATAACTCCTATAATCTATATTAATTTATACCAAGGTATCTCCTTTTATATTTTCTACAAAATTTATTAACGTGATTCATAAATAAATACATATATATCTTTGGGCACCTAAAATTATTATATCACACTTCTTTACCTAAAATTAATTTAATTACTAACTAATTCAATCATCAATTTATAATCATATAATATTTTAAATTTAAGTATAATCATAAATAAATTTAAACTACCACATACTCGATAAAATATTATTCTACAATACGGGATCCTAGAAATACCCCTATAACAATTAAATTTTGTCCAAAATTAAATTCAGATATAATTAAATTTAACTCCTAAATTTATCATACAAGTAATAATTATCATTCTAGAGTAAGAGATTCTAAAACTACTCTTATACTCTACCTGAGTCTCTTTCCCTCAATTGGAATTTGAAGACCGGTGTAATTTTTCTTTAATTTCTTTCAACGAACCTTTGAATTTTCTTTTTTTCCCGTTGCCTTCTGCTTCCGTCTACCTCCCCAGCAATACTTCAATTGATTCAAAACAATTTTGAAAGCGGGTGGCAAGTGATGTAATCGGCAAGCAGTTGCCGCACCGCTTGCTCCTTTTTTTTTTTAAAAAAAATATTACATTAATTGTTATCAATTCCAGAATTGAAACAAGATATTATTCTGATTCTATGCATGGGGATCCAAGAGATTGGTTGTATATGAAGATTATGTTCAAACAATAAATAATTGTTATTTTTAATAAATCTATGTAACCTTAAACATTTATTTATATAGTATTTATTTATTATTTTTAGAGTTTTCCAAATTTTTTAGGTTATCAAAGGAGTTAAAATATCAAAAGATATCAAAATCTAAATTGAATGCAATTATTTAGATTATTATAAAAGTATTTATAAAATTTTATACTATTGTTTAGAATATAAAATTACTAATTTAACAAATTTTTATTTTTATTTTAATAATACGTATCTTCGTGAAATAAAGAATATAAATGGTGATAATTATGTTATGAAATTTTTAAAAAAAATTATTTAAAAAAATTAAAATATGATCTTAATAAAGATATATAACTTTGAATTGATTTCATATGTATTATAATTTTTAATTTAATTAAAATTTTTATATAATTTTTAATTTAATTAAAATTTTTATATAATTTTATTTAAATATAATTTTCTAATTACAAATGTACTATATATTTTTATTTATAATTAGATGAAGTAAAAAAAGAATGATATTATTATATAATAAATAATTATATTTAAATTGTTTATATTAAACAAATTATTATATTAGACTTGATTTTGTACAATTTAAATATATTTTAAAATATGAAATCAGGTTAATCTTAGAAATATTTTAAAAATAATTAGTTTATAAATTTTATTTAAATAAAATATCCTTATTAAAAATAACATAATTTTATTATTAGGTATTTAATTTATTTTAAAATTATTTGGATAATAATATTAATCATTATTTATTATAATATTAATAATGAAAAAATAAATTATTTTACTGTAGTTATATAAATAAATATTTTAAATTATATGATTTTTATCGAGAAAAACACTATAAAAGATGGTATGTTACAACGTTTCTAGAAGGAAGTGTTTTAAAAACAATAGTTACATAATTTTTTTTTACAATATTTTTAAAACGCTTTAAAAAATGTTATTTTACAACACGTTTATAGATTTCTTTTAAAAAGTAACTATAATGTGCAATATTTTTAAAGCGTTTTTAAATTAAATCTTTTTATAAAAAATATTTTTTATTTATTACAATACTTAAATATATGGTATTTAAAAAATAGTAAAATAATTAAAATAAATTTTATAAAATATTTTGTTTTGAAATAGTGTCAATACTGTTGAATTTTTATTTCTTAAGTTATTTTGAGCAAAATTAAATCTGCATTATTTATTTCTAAATTTGAGTCATATCTCAAGTGTTTAGTTGTTTTATATACAGCAATATTGTTATGTTATCTACGTATTTCTGTATTTGAAGGAAGATGATAAAAAATAAATTTAGATTATGATTTTTATTTTGATCTCATCATCTACAAAAGAAGAAATAAGCAATAAGGATTACACTGTTTTAAAATTATTTTATTATAATTTTTATGTATTAACAATCATGATATTTTTCCTAAGAAAATAAGCTTTTAAAAACTATTTTACAAAATAAAAATTATAAGTGTCATATCAAGTAATTAATAAATCTTGGACAATTTCGTCAAGCTAAACAAAAATTATTTAACGGAATGGTTAAAATATCTCACAAAACATTTTCATTTTCATGAACTATTTATGGAATAAGTTTTATATTTTCAAAAATTAAATCACATCTAATTTTTTTTCAAAGATCAATTAAGATCATCTCATTATAACCATATACATACTTCCAACATATGGTACTGTATTGCTAATATTTTGTTTCAAGATGAACGGCTGATTTTTATTTATCAGTTTTAGTTGTGAAATTCTATTATTTTTTTACATAACACTTCATTACAGGTGATGTCTTGCAAATAGCTTTCTGTTATTTTTTTTATAAACAAATTATATAATTTTTTTTACAAACATTTATCACATATTATTTTTACTACATGACCATAAATATTTTATAAAAAATAAATTAATTAAAAAACAAATTAATATTTGAACAGTGATATATATATATATATATATATATTTTTCAAAATTAGTCTGCAGAACTACTTAATAACTTGCGAATATAATCCCATTTAATTCATATTTTAATAATATATTTGGTATAAGATATCAAAATAGGATACAAATAAGATGGGATATGATTTATTCTATCACGGATTTGTTAGCATTTCAAATAACAAATTGAATGATATTATATTATTTTATTTTATATTTGGAATGAATTAAATAATAATAATAAGATATGTTATAAATTATATTTAAATTAATGATAAAATTATTTTTCTATTAAAATTAGATATAATTTTATAAAAATATATTTTAATTTAATATTTATTTTTAATAAAAATATGTTGCCGTAATTTCGTTTTAACAACTTAGAAAAGAATGATTAAAAATAAGATGTGTCAAGGAGAGACAGAGAAAAACAGAAAAAAGAAGAAGAGAGAAAAGATGTAAAAGATAACAAAATGGATAATAATAATAATAATAATAATAATAATAATAATAATAATAATAATAATAATAATAATTTAAAGCCAATTATATTATTAATCATCCTAATCTACTTAACCGGCAAATTATTAAGAATGGCTCGTAAATCTAAATTCATGCAACCAGCTCTATTGTTAAAAAATAAAACTCAATTTCATGTTTTTTGGAAAGTAAAATACTTTTTTTCAATCCACGGAAGTAGCAACGTGTATACCTTATATATTTATTGAAAATAAAATCCACCAACTAGTGTTTCGATGGTTATAAATAAAATTTTCAATCAATATTATTAAAATATTAGTTAATATTTACCTTAAAAAAGGCACATGTTATCACTTTAAATATAGATTCTTGGAATAAAGTTGTTAGTGGTACATGTCTTGGAATAAAGTTGCTCTGCATGGGGCACACAAGGTCCACAAGGAATGGTCTCAATTTGTTTACTAGGACTTTGGTAATAATTTTGTTGATCACATTGGAAAGATTATTGAGTCTAAAATGTTTAAATAGGCTAGGAGTATCTTACCAAGGGATGAGAACAATAACAGTGTCGGCTATCAATACTCCCAAAACTAAATACTTGAGCAACAACTCACAATATGCCAATACTTCTTAAAGAAGAAAGGTTGGAAACCACATCTTGTGTTGGGGCTTTGAATTCCCAAATACTTTATAGTAAGAGACAAGGCTGCTACGTGGGGGATTTGAAAGAGATGGACCATTCCAATATTATGAGGTACCAACTGAAGTGTTGCATCACTGAGTGTGTCATTATTCCTACACCGTATTCCATCAATGTGAGTGCCACGAATCTAGTTTTTCTTCCACCTGATCATGGTCTTTTCTTGAGCCACTGTAATATTATATTCCTTCTGAAGAGTGTTTTTTCTAGTTGAATGAGAGAACTACAAATAGATCACTGTTCAAGCTACTTTTGAACACCTCTCAGACAAGGCTCTAATTTTCTCTTCCTATTAAACACATTGCCCAACACATTAACATTTAAACCAATGGAATTCTTCCTTACCTCGTTAAGTTTTCGCAGAGATATTATCAAGGAAACTATGCCAGAATTTCCAAATTCCACAGCCTAGTAGTACTCATTGCGAGTGGACCAAGCTTCAAAGAATCGGAAGGGATGCTTCTTTCTACCCATATTTACTTTACTGGCATCTAAGGATGATAAGGCAATGGTTTGAATGCAACCTACACAAGATTTCCATGTAGGTTCTGGAAAAGACATTCTCCAAATTTTGATTTGTGATAGCATGGTCTTGATGCTTCATAGTTATAAGGGAGCCACCTTCCCATATAAACTTGTAGCTACTTCCAATAGCTCCCAAGCTAGGAATTTTCCCTCCTTCATCAAATTATGGAATAAATCCACTCTGGAAGTTGTGAAGTACAGTGGCTCTTCTGCTTCTGATGGTATAAGAATTTTGTTAAAATTGTAATCAACATGAGGGGTATGAGTAAGAATGGAACTAGGTCAAGGTCAAAGCTCAATTAAACTTTGAATGTAGCTTGCTTTATTTAAAAATTTTGAGACAGGAGTCTGATATCTATTAAAAGTCTAAAAGTTTGTTTAAAAGGCTATCTAACCAAAAAAAATTTAATAAATAAACTTAAAATTTATATAAATAATTGATTAAATAATCTTCTGGATAGTTTAAACAGGTTTTTTTTATAAGTTTAGGTCTTAATTGTTTATATAAAAAGACTCTTTAATAAGTATGAACCTATCTCTATCTATTTATTAAATGAGCTGAATCAATATAGACTTTAAACAAACCGAGCAGCAACGTTTTTGTTTACTTCCATCCCTAAATATAAAAAAAATGTCTCTACACTCAAAATATAAGATCCCAAATGTTATCTAGATTAGGGATTTGGGGTTCTCTAAACACCGCTACAAATCCATTGTGAACCCATAAGGGATGCATTGACCATCTACACATCCAACCTGTCAAACTTCAAATGCAAACCTTGAGATGCCAATACCAAAATTCCACCACTATGGCCATCTGCATCGCTAGTCGCCATACTGAATTATTTCTTGCCTTCCTCTAGAAACTTACCAACATTCTCTTACCAGTGTGAGGTTCAACTATAATAAACATCATGCTGATAGATACTCATGGGATAACACACATAGAACTATGATAATCAATGTTGGTAGTCTGTTCAAAATAAAATGTAATATAAGGTAATCAATCTTGGTCGTGTATTAAGAACCTTGGTCAAAGTCAGGTTCATATTAGTGCAAAGGATTTTATGATGAATGATGAATTAGGTGCGGTAAAAAAAATTCACCAACAGAGTAATCATAGATAGATAATTCAAAAATGAAAATATAGATTTCCAAACAAGACTTAAGAAAGAGGAGAAATTAAAAAGGAAAGTAATTAAATCAATAATTGAATCCAAAATTAAGATGTAACTTTAAGATTCTACCTTGTAAACTTTCCATCTATACATAAATAATATTATTTTATTTTAAAAAAACTAAAATTAACTTAAACTTAAAAATTTAAAATGGTATGTATTTCTTAGTTTTTAATTATATAAAATTATAATATTACTGTATTATTATATTTAAAAAATAATATTTAATTAATACTAATTCGAATATAATTTAACAATCTAAAGTAAAATTTTAAGTCATCGATTCAACGATTGTTTCTATTTTAAAGGTGGTGCAAGTTGATTTTCCGATATATACCCTTTTAAAGCAACCCCTTTTGGTATCAACTTTGATAGGCCTTCGCACCATTGATGTTAGTGCTATCATGACATGCTGTCGAGATTTTGTCATGGTAAACCATGTTTAGGCCATGGAACCTTACCCATATCATTTGTTTTCTCCATCGTAGCAACTTCAACAATAAAGGAAGGGTTCCATGATTACATAGTGAGATAGTTATCAAATGCCATCTATGAACCCCCCATATGTATCTTATCTTGAAACCACTTGTTAGTTTCCAGATGCTTCTCAGCTTTTCCTTCATGACTCGGTGACGGATATTTTTTTTCAAAACATTTTGACTATTAATGCTTTTATCCATAATGTGTATAGTTGCTCCAGGTATTGTTTAGCAATGTAAACCTTAGAAAGAAGCCTTTTCCCATTCTCGTATTCCATCTGGATGAGGTTCTTCACCATCAAGTCTTTTCTTTCTTTTGGTTTCTGAGAATCCTCCCCAACACCTTATCGTGAAAAAAGATCTATACCCCTTAGTATTGATCTGCTTAATTACCTCCTCCTCTATCACGGAACAGACCATGGATCTCTAACAAATCCTAGTAGAAGATTCAAACATTTTTTTCTCTTCAATAACATTAAAAATATTTGGCTTTTATAAAATTGTATCATTTTTTTCAAATTAAAATTGGTTAATATTATTATAATTTTAATATTTAGTTTATTTAAAAAATAAAATTTAAATTTTTACAATATATAAATATTATATTAAATTAATATTTAAATTCAATATATTAAATTTATATTTAGCTTAACGTAGGAGAAGATATGTAGTTTAATGAGAATGAGAATAGTCATTAAAATGATCTTGTTCAAAATTGAGTATTCTAACCTACTCCTCCATTGTAAATTTAAATCTTAATTCTTAAAACAGAGCATTTTTAAAAAGTTTGTTGGCATATCTAAGTTCTCATAAAGTCACATCATTTCTTTGTATTCATATTTTTTTACTTTCTATTTATAATTTTATTCTGTTCCAATTCATTTCATAACTTTAAATTTAGATACACTATCAAAAATAAAAATATTATTTTTAGATAAATTAAAATTTAAATTTATTGTGATCTTAATTTTAATTTCAATTTTAACATATTATATCATTTAATTTTAATTTTGATATTAAGAGTTTTACATATTTTTTATTATTTATTATTACTAATAATAAAATTTTATTTATTTTTATTTAAATTTAAAAATATATTCATATAATACACAGACATAACACGCAGAAAATTGTTAATGTAATATGTAAAGATATTATATGATAAAAGATTTATAACTTGATGTTTAGAGCAGGTAAATGAATAAAAAACTTTAAAATAATTTTTTGAATTAATTAAAATAATATATTAAAATAATTTCAAATTATTTAAATAAAAATACTTAATAAATTATCATGATACGCTCTTTATTTCTTTTGTTTCATTGTTTCAACTTTTAATTTATTTTTTCACTTATATCTTAGTTTAATGATTATAAATGGACAAAAAATAAAGAAAAATAAACAAAATGGTTGAAAGTTTAACATATATTTTAGTTAAAATATAATGATATACATCAAATAAAATTTTTTTAATTTGAGTATAAATTTTAAATAAAAAATAAATTAAGTAGAGGAATTATATATTTAACATTTACAGTGATTGTATTATAATATCAACTTGTTAGCTTTTAGATAGGTTAAAATATTATTTTAGTCCTTTTATTTATTTATATATATATAATTTTAATTTAGTTTCTATAGATATATTTTTATTTAATTTTCATTTGTATAAAAAAAATTTAAAATAGTTTCTGATATAATAATTTTTGTAACTGTTTATTTCTTTTTACGTGATTAATGATTGCTAACTCACATAATAGTTATTTTTTTAATTATGTTTTAATTTGTATATGTATTACGAAATTTTAAGTTGACTTTTATACATGTGTCATACAATTTCAATTATATTTCTATTTATGCAATTTTAAATGTAATTTCCATACATCAAATATTAATTTAGTTTTAATTGAGAAAAATATTCAAAGTTTAATAAATTTATTCTTAAAATAAAAAATTGTATCTATACATGTTAGTTTTAGGTATGAAAACAAAGCCTAAAACTGTGGATATGTATTTTGATCTTGATGAAAAAATCTATTTTGACCAAATTTAATAAAAATTTAAAACCATAAATATGGTTGAGTTTTAATATATAAATACTCATTTGATTTGTAAAAATATTTAATAAATAATAAGAATAAACAAATATTATTTGTAGTTAAATATTTTGTATTTATTTAAAAAAATTATATATTATAAAAATAAAAATATGTGAGTGAATAATAAAAATAATAATTAAAAAAGTCAATTATCATTATTTTTTAAGCACTATTATTATTTTAGCCACGTCAAAAACAAGAAAAAATATTTTTAAAAAATAAACTATCACTTTTAAGAAGAAAAATTTAAACTATCACCTTTTTAATCATTATTGTTATTGTTTATTCATATTTTTATTTGGTAATATATGAATCAACTTTTATTACTAACAAATTTAAAATATTTAATTGCACATAATATTTATTTTTTATCAAATAATGATTTAAAGTGATTTAAGGTTATGTTTTATGAATATTAAGTGTAAAATAAAAGAATAAATAGGTATGATAACAGACAGGTCATAGGTTAGTTTCTCTTCCCCCATAAAAACTCATGAGAAACCTAAATATATTTTTTATTCTTTTAACTTTTATTTATTTGTGTAAATATATTTTATATAAATAATCTAGTTTAAATTAAAAATATTTAGATGGTGGGATCAGTTTTTTAGCATAAATATTTCCCTGCATCAGATTTAAATCTAAATTTTTATTTTAAAAAATCAAACATATTATTGAATTAGTTATCGGTTAATTTATCATCACAAAATGCGTACTGAGATTAAATTAAAATAATGTTTTTAAAACAACAACCAAATATAATTTAAATAGTTATAATCGTTACTTATTTCACGTCTAACTCTTTAATTTTAAGAATACTAATTTTTAAGAATAATTAATTATTATTCCCATAAATTGCATTCTTTGAACAGGATTCAATGGTTGGTCCGAGAGTTGAATTGGTTAAATGCTATTAATGAGAATAATAATTCTCTATTTTTAACTATAGAACTTTTTGAAGTTTTGATTTATCATACTATTATCCTTAGTTTATATTTAAATAAATTAATTTTAATAAAAAGTACTTTAGACGCATATAATTAAAAATAAAAATAAGTTAGATTTTAAATATTTAAAATTTTTAAACTATGGTTACCTGTTAAAAAAAATTTCTATTAAAAATTTTGTTTGTAAAGGTTTGAGTGATTTAAAATTTAGAAGAATTATAAATTTTTTTAAATTTTTTTAAAAATTCATTAAATATACAATTTATATTTATATAAATAATTGATTAAAAAATTTAAAAATTTAAAATTTACTAAATAAAAATATTATTAAATAGGTTTAAAATATGTATATATATTAATATTATATAAATATAATATATTAAAATAAATATTATATAAATATAATATATTAAAATAAAAATGAATATATAATATATAAAAATAAATAGACCTTTAATTAGATTAAACAATTTTTTTGATAAATTTAAATTTATTTATTTATTAAACAAATTAAGTTAAACTAAATTTTTAAAAAAATTAAATGGTAAACTTGAACAGCTTGTTCATTTATATTCTAGGATTTAGTTCAAGTTAAATTCCAATTCAATGTTATATTTTAAAAAGCACACACAACACATATTAACACAGCATGTGATAAGTCTTATTGCAAATATAATCGATCATGAATAATATTATTGATTCAAGATTATTATACCATCGAATAATCTATTATATAAACATCATCAGCACAATTTTGTATTCAGGGACGGACTAACTATAAACCCAAACTTGTTTTATTTTTATTTTGACCTGAAAAATAAAATTATTTTATTTATGGAGCCCAACCAGATTTTTTGACCCAGAGCTTTTGGTCATAGCTACGATACACACCATCTGATTTTATAGCCCAGTAGATAAGAGTGTGGGGTCGGTCCTCCCGGTCATCAAATGCACTGAAATATACGGCCAAATTAGTTAGTGAGTGCACTGCACCACAACGCTCCAGGTAGTTACCTCGAACTTTCCACTCATATCTTTCATCTGCACGAAGTTGAAAATTAGCGCTGAAACAATGAAAGTCTACAAGAAAGTAATCAGGGCCTTTAGGAATTCCAACGTGGACTCTAATGTCAACAGATGCATTACAGAAGCCACATGCAAGGATAAGAGCAAAAAAGATCAAAACCAATTTTGAGATTCGCATTTTGAAACTGATCATCAGACATACCAGACCGGAGAAACGATGCGTTTATATAGAAATTAAGTAAATGTTGTTATAATAATTGTATATTTTAAAAGATATTATAAATTTTATGATTAATTATTATTATAATTCAGTAATAAATTTTTAGAATGATTGTAATTATTATTATAAATTTAATTTATAAATTAAATATTTATTTACTGTTGAAAATTTATTATGAATTTATCTCTATAACTATTGATAAATTACTTTTTTAATTTGGATTTACATAGGAAGTAAAGCCAACCCCTTCACTGTTGAAATTATTATGAATTTATCTCTGTAACCGTTGATGAAATTTTTTTTACTTGCATTTATATAGAATGTAAAGCTAGCAAAGGAAAAAGGGTGCAAAGGGAAAACTGAAAGGAATAGGATGATCATAGAATCAAATTTGCATATCATAAATATTAGTTTTTGTTAGGATTAAAAAATTCAAAAGCATTTACTGTATCTGATTGTGTTAAACAACATATTTAGTAAAAAAAATATTATATACAAGGAAGAAATAATAATAATAATATATTTATATATTATTAATTAAAAATATTTAAAAGTATTTATTTCATCTGAATATGGTTAGCAGCATATTTATTAATAAAATAATATATAATAGTTATTTTTTTAATACCTTTATAAATTTAAAAATGTTAACTTTTTTTATAAAAAATTGAAATACCTAATATGATTATTCACATTTAATCACATTAAATGTAATATAATTTAACAAAAATTTGTAGTTAAGAATAAAAACTTTTGAATTTTATTAAAAGATTATTTCTGTAAACAATTTTATATTTTATTTATGATTTTAAAAAAAATTATTTAACTTATTTTATTAACTTTTATTTAAAAAATTATATTTTATTTATAATATCTATGTATACGTGTTTATATATATATATATATAATTAAATTTATTTAAAATTTTATTTTTATTTTTTAAAAATATTTATTAAAATTCAAATTAATATTTTATTATTTTTTATTAATTTTTTCAATATTAAAAAATAATTTTTAACTTTTTAAATAATTATTAACATTTTTATTTCTGTTAAAATAATTATTAAAAAGTTAATAATTATTTAATAATTATTTTTTAATATTTAAAAATTAATAGAGAGTAATAAAATATTAATTTAAATTTTAATAATTATTTTTTTTAAAATAATAATAAAATTTTAAATATATTTAATTATATATATATATATATAAACACAGATATATAGATATAAATATATTTAATTTTTAATTTTTAAAATTTAAAATTTTAAATATATTTAATTAAGTATATATATAGAGAGAGAAAAATATTAAAATATATATATAAAAAATAGATAAAAATAAAATTTTATTTTAATTTTTTAATGTTTAAATAATTTTTATAAATGAAAATTTAATTTTGTAATAAATTATAAATTTAAAATATTAAACAAAAATTTATGTAATTTTTTACATAAAAATTAATAAAGTAAATTAAATAAAAATATATTTTTTCAAAATCATAAATAAAATATAAAAAAATTTGCAGAAAGGATTTTTTAATAAAATTTTAGAATATTTATTTTTAACTATAAATTTTTATTAAATTATATTATATTTAACTAACATTAAACAATTATATTAAACATATATCAAATTTTTATTAATTTTTTATAAAATAATTTAATATTTTTAAATTTACAAGTTATCGAAAAAAGCATCATATATAATGAACAAATAATAATAATATCAGATTTACAGATCACCAATATTAATTTTGTTTAATTAAAGATATTTACAAGCATTTATTTTATTTAACTATGATCAGTAGCATATTTATTAAAAAAATAATATATAATGGATAAATAATAATAATAATATATTTACCGATTATCAATATTAATTTTTCTTAATTAAAGATATTTAAAAACATTTATTTCATTTGATTACGGTTAGCAGCATATTTATTAATAAAATAATATATAATGAATAAATAATAATAATACAATAATAATAATAATAATAATAAAAGATAAAAATAAATAAATAAGTTTAGAAAATAAAAAGATATTGCAAGGATAGTTATAGATTAAAGAAATAATAGAAAAATTGAGTAAAAGATAAATTAAAATATATATAGAAAAAATTTAGTGTTCAATTTTTTTATCTGATTCCTTAAAATTTTGATTCTTATTTAATATTTTTACAAAAAAAATGAGATTAAAATAAAGCAAGATGAAAATAAATAAAATAATAATTTAATATTAATTATAAAATAATCACAACAATTATTAAAAAAAGCAGATGAATTTAGATAGAAAGTTACCAAAAACTATTTATATAATAAATATATAAATGAAATGTAATAGGAAAAAATAAATATTGAAAATTTTTACTATATTTTTATTCATTTTCAACTTTCAAAATTTTTATTATTATTTATGTTTTAAAATAAAATAAAATTAATACAAGGAAATAAAACAAATAAAGATAAAAAAATCTAACTTTCACACCTGAGATTACAAGCCTCCATGAATTGGCCGTTTCCGCTGCTTTGCCAGATCAGCTGAACCTCCTTATACCTTCATGGAAGCATATTTAATATTATTAAAATCTTCCATAAGACAGCAAAACAAAAGAAAATTATTTCTTGAATCAAGAAATCAAGAAGGTGCTACAAAAGTTACTCCTTAATTAATTGGTATAGCGAACTAGGTAGGAGGATAACATGTTTTGCACAAGCCGTCTCTGGTTCCATCCCTTTTTAGCAATGAAAGCAACTATCATTCCATTGTCTACTCTTGGTAGCAAGGAAACTCTGCTCCTATACAATCACCCAACTCCTACACCAAACACAAAATGCCTTTGAGATACCACAAGTCTCATATTTAGATTGTGAGGTATGTTCTTTTAGCATAAACATTCTTCATTCATAAATTTGAATCTAAAATTTATTTTTAAATGAAATTAGTGCTTTTAAAACGATTACCAGATACAATTTAAATGGTTATAATTATGAGAATTAGGCTTTGAACATAAATTTTAAAATAATAAATTATAATCTAATATTATATTTTAAAAAACACACATCACACAAGTTATTGTACATTAATTCAAGCTTATAATACCATCCAACAATCTATTATATAACATGTAATAATTTTTAAATATAATTACATTAAATTTATTTATTTTTGTTTTATTTTTATTTAATAATAAATTATAAAAATTTTGTGATTAATAATGTAGAAAATAATAATTAAAAATATAAAAAATATTATTAAATCAGTTATATATTTTGTTATTAACCAATTATTATCTGCCTAGTAAATTGCTGTAGTTTAATAATTACAGTTAATTTTATAAAAAAATATAATCATCTCAATTAAGTATGTAATTATAAAAATTAATTATCAATTAAAAGTAACATTTAATATAAAAATAAATAAAAAGATGATAGTTATGCTTGTAAACCGTCTTGTGTAACATCATCAGCACTATATTTGTGTTGAGGGACACTGTAAAGTGCAAGGAATTCTTTCAACCAGTGCTGGGACATCTTGTTGTCCCAGTTATGAAATATACCATCCAAATTCAGTAACATGGGGTGGGTCAGATAAAGGATGTATGCATTGAAGATATGCCCACTTATACAAAGTAAAGAAAGTATCTTGACCGAGGAAAGGAATACGATGATGAGAGAATCATATTTACATCTTATCAAATATTAGTTTTTGTTAGATTAAAAATTTTAAAACATGTATGGATTTTAGGAATGGAAAAGGTGTGTCATAAGTTATACGGTTCATTATATTTCAAATTTTATTTGATTTAATTTATTTAATAAATAAATAAATTTAAATTTAAAAAAATTAATAAATAAATTAAATTTAAATTGATAAATATATTTATTTAGTTTATTTAAATATTTATTTATCTTTATATATTTATATAATATTAATATATATAATTTATTAAAAATTAAAATTTTTAATTTTTAATTTTAAATAAAAAAATATAAATGAATTTATCCTTCAAATAAAATTTTAAACCGTTTGTTTAAATAATTTATATGTATATATATAAGTTTTATATCTATTTAATAAAATTTTTTTCTTATAAAATTTAAATTTATAAATTTTTTAATCAATTATTTATATAATTTAAATTTATTTATTAAAATTTTTATATTGTAAAATTTTAAATAGGTTTATAAATTTTATAAACTTTAAAATAAATTAAATTTTGATAAAAAAATTTATAATAGATAATAATTCTAAATTCAGATTTTAAAATTTTAAAATAGGTTAATTTTAAATACTCAAAATTTATTATCAATATTAGTAATAATATTATATATAAGAGAGAAAATAATAATAATAATAATAATAATAATAATATCATATTTACATATTATCAATATTAATTTTTAATAATTAGAATATTAAAAAATTTACTGTGGTCAACAACATATTTAACAATAATATATATATATATATGAAAAAAAAATATTTCAAATAAAAAATAATAAAATGTAATCTACTATTATTTTCTAAAAATGACGTACAACACACAGATTAACAACGCATGAGATAAGTCTTATTACATAATATAATTGATCATAAACAATATTATTTTACATTCAAGATTATTGCACAATATAATTGATCATGAACGATTTTTGTGTTCAGTGATCGGACTAACTAATAAACACCAACTTGTTTTTTTATTATTATTTTGATCTGCAAATCAAATAATTTGATTTATTAGGCCCAACTACCTTTTTTGACCCAGACCTTTTGGTCATAGCTTCTGTATACACCATCTGGTTTTAAAGCCCAATAGATAAGGGTATGGGGTCGGTCCACCTGTTTCTCGTATGCATTGAAATATACTGCCAAATTGGTTCCTGTGTTCCTGTGTTCACCGCACCACAATGCTCCAGATCTGTGTCATATGTAACTGTCCACTCATGTCTTCCATCTGCGTTAAGGTTAAAGTTAGCGCTGAAACAGTCAAATGCCACCTGAAAGGGATGAACCACGGATGATTTAGGAATTCCAACGTGGACTCTAATGGTAATAGATGCATTACTGGAGCCGCATGCAAATACAATAGCAAAAAAGATCAAAACCAATTTTGAGGTTTACATTTTAAAACTGATGATCAGATTTTCAAGAAAAGGAAAGAATCAGGCTTTATATAGAAATTAAATGTTGTAATAAAAGTTGTATATTTTATTATTAATTATTATTATTATAATTCAGTAATAAATATTTACAATTGATCGTAATTATTTTTTTAATTTTAAGATATTTAAATTAATTAATATATAAATTATAAATTTAATTGATAAATAATTATTATTTGAGTGTTGAAAATTTTTCTTTGTAACGGTTGATGACTTATTTCTTTAACTTGCATGATTTTATATGAATTTATCTCCATAACGTTCATGAATTATTATATCGAAAGTGAAGCTAGCACCTTGGAAGAGAGGAAAAAGTATGCAAAGTGGAAAGATAACAAAGCAACATGTCGTATTTTCATATTACCAATATTAGTTTTTGTTAGGAGAGTAAAAAATTTAAAAGCATTTACTGTTTGTGGTCAACAATATTATATATAAGGGAGAAAAATAATAATATTAATAATAAAAACAACATAAAATTTACAGATTATCAATATTAATATTTGTTAATTAAAAATATTAAAAAGCATTTACTTTATTTGATTGTGGTCAAAAACAGCATATTTATTAATAACAATAATATACATAAGTGAGAAATAATAATAATAATAATATAATAATTTAATTTTGATAAACTATAAATATAAGTTTTTTATATTATTAATTAATTAAAATTTCTGAAAAATATAATTTTTTAAATAATATAAAAAATATTTTTTAATGGCATCTCAATTTATAGTTGAATAATAATATAAAAATATTTATGCTATTAATTTTTCTAATTAAATTTATAAAATGATCTATTTATATATTTATGCTTATATACATTTTGAAACTTTTACAGAATTGTCACATGTTATTTTTTAACATTTTTATTTTTTTTTTTCAAATTTCTACGTTATTAGTTCATGTATTTTTTCTTTTAATATATTCGTTTATTTTCTAATGTTTATACTTTCAAAGTTTCAAATTATTAAATTTTGTTTGTTTAAAAAGTTTTAAAAATAAATGTAATAATTATTTATATACATTGTTAGTGAAAAATTTTAATTTAGACTCTGGTGTATTGTTAATGTAAAGAATTTTATGCTATTAACTAATTCCAGTTTATGACTGGTATGATTTTTTAAATAGCTACTGTGAAAATTATTAACTTTTAATGATATCAGAATTTATTATTGGATGATATTGTTAAAAAGCTTTAACAATATGAATGTAATTTGATGTGAAGGAGAATAATTTTCCATAAGATCGTAAATTTAAATTTTACAATAAAAAAATTAATTTATTTTTAAATTTATTTTTACATTTTTATCTTTTAAACTACAGTATTTATTTTTAAATAGATAGATATGAAAGTGTACCAGTTTCAAACATTTAGAAATAAATGTATAATTCGTTTTACATATGTTTACATATATAGAAAAAAAATATACATTATTATAATTCTTTAAGTATTATTTTTTTACTTTTTTATTATCTTTATTATCTTTTATAATTTTTTAATAAATTGAATTTTGATATATTATTAATATAAACTTTATATTGATAATCAATTAAAAATATTTGAAATATAATTTTTAAAATAATCATTATAAACGTTAATAATTATTAATAATATAACAATCTATAATTAGATAATATTACATTATTAATATATTTTAATTAAATTCTTTAACGTTAAATAAGAAGATATATTTTAAAAAAATAATGTATACTAATAGTTACTGATTTAAAAATAATTAATTAATATTTAAAAATTTATTAAATATATATTTGATTTTTTTTTCAAATATCAATATTAAATATTTAAATGTATATTTAAAAAATCATAATTATTAACGCATTTAATCATTTCAATTAGTCACCTTTAAAATAATAAAATACATTTTAGAAGATAAATGCAATGATTGATTTTAAAAATCAGTGCTTGTAATTTCAAAATTTATTAAATATATAATTAATTTTCATAACAATCTTTGTTGTTAACTTTAAATAGATAATTATTAATATTCTTATTTTTTAAAATTCATTTTTCTTATTTTCTTATAATATAAAAATAATAATATTCAAATTTAAAATTTTCAGTCAAATTATTTTAATATTTAACATCTTATCATTAAATAATTTTAATAATTTTTTATTATTTAGGATTCACAATGTAAAATACATTTTCTTGTTTATACAAATAAATCTGATTAATTTAGTGATAAAAAAATTATAATTAAAATAATTTACATAAATTTTAATTCAAAGACCATGTTCTAATATTAAACATTAAACAAAGAAAATTAAATTGATACAGCAGTGTAGGTAACATTTGATATTTTAATATTACTATAATAACGGTTTCCTACAAGGTAATAAAAATATTTATTTAGACAAAAGATTTATTAAAATTCCATTTTGAATTCATAATAACAGTCAAATTCGTAGTTAATTCT
This sequence comes from Canavalia gladiata, assembly GCA_037954105.1. NCBI lineage: Eukaryota > Viridiplantae > Streptophyta > Magnoliopsida > Fabales > Fabaceae > Canavalia > Canavalia gladiata. The sequence continues at coordinate 73,085,840 of CM075658.1, forward strand.
TTGAATTTTCGTGACAATAATTAATGGTTTTTTATAATTAATTCTTTTAAAAATTTATTAAAATGCTGTTTTTAACCCATATAATATCAGTCAAACTCTATTTAATTATTTGAATTCATCCCGTGCCAATTAACAATGTTTTTTTTTCCTGATTCTTTCTTTAAAGCCGCTTCAATATCTAGCATATGTTTATATGGATGATAAAATTAATAGACATAATAGTATACAAAAATTATTTATTAATATGTAAATATTGAATAATTTTTTGTTAATATAAATTTTTTAACAAAAATTTTTAATATAAATATATTGGCACTTGAAATTTTATATTAATAATTTAATTTTTTAGACAGTTTATATTAATAAAAGTTATTGTAATCATAATTAATTTGTTTTAGTAAATAAATTTTTTCAGTTTGATAAATTAGTCTAAAATTAAAAGTTAATAAATATTTTGAAGTTAAAAATTAATAAAAAATATTTTTTTTCACAGTTATTTTTTTGTGATTATAAAAATTGAAACAAACTTGATTAAACTTTTATAGATATATAATTTAAATCATCATTGAAATAATTTTTAACGAATAGCTTTTTATAAATATAAATTTATTAAAATATTCAATAAAAATTAAAATAACCACCATTTATCTTTACAAAAAATTTTGTGAGTTAGTATGAAACTAAAAATAATAAACTAATTAATTAAATTATTTAATAAATATAAAATGACATATAATAATATATATAATTATTGGATTATAAAATTTGATAAATATAATATGTTTTATTTTTTAATAAAAATATATCAAATTCTAATTAAATAAAAATTTTATTTCTTAAAAACACACTATTTTTTAAAATATTGCATAAATCAATTTTAAATAATATTTTTAAAATTTAATTATTTTATATTTTAGTTTTTTTATGAAGAGAAAAAATTTTATTTAAAAGTTATAATAAATAAAACAAATAATATAGTATTAAGATCATAAAATAAAAAAATTATATATCATTTATAATTTATAATAAATTAACAATATTATTGCAAAAAAAAATTAATTTAAAATAAATAAATAATAAAAAATATAAAAATAAAAGATACTATAGGTAAAAATTAAAAAGTGTAAATCTTACTTATAAGGAGTGAAATGTCTAATAGAATTTATGATTCGATTTATTTAATAAATATAAAGATTTTGGTTAAAATTTGTCTAATAAAATTTATGATTCGATTTATTTAATAAATAGAAATATTTTGGTTAAAAAAAATTAGACAAATATATTATATTTAACCTTATTAACATGCTCAAAATTAATAAAAAAATGATATATATCTAATATGATTATTGATATTTAATATTGATTAAATGTAATATGATTTAATAAAAATGTGTAGGATAAATTTTTTAAGTTTTGTTAAAAGATTTTGTAAAATTTTTTATATTTTATTTATAATTTAAAAAAAATATTTTTACTTAATTTATTTTATTAATTTATATTTAAAAAATCTATAAAAAATTTTATTTAATATTTTTAAATTCATAACTTGTTACAAAATTAAATTTTAATTTATAAAAATTATTTAAATATTAAAGTAAAATTTTATTTTTATCCTATTTTTTATATACATTTTCAATATTTTTCTCTCTGCATATTGTAAACACTTAATTATGTCTGAGGTTCCCATTTTAAAATTAATTAACAAATAATGAAAAAGAGAAGTAATTAGAACATGAAAAATTTTAAAAATTCAAAATTAAGAAAATAAAATCAGAAAAAATTAAAAAAATAAAATCAGAATTTAAAATTGAATAAAAAATTTAAAATCTGAAAAGTTAATAAGAAAATCTGAGTAAAGGAAAAGAAAAGGAAAAATAAAAAAGAAAAAAAAACATAAATCAAAGAATAAATAAAGAGGAAATAAAATCTGAAAAAAAATATATACAAGAAAATGGCAAAATCAAAAGCAATAATAAAAAATAATTAAAAACAATAAAAAATTCAAAAATTCAAAAAACAATAAAAAGATGTAAAGAAAATAAAAGAAAAAAAATAGAAAAAAAGAGAAAATATAAATACAAAACAAAAATAATAGAAAAAGAAAATCGGAGTAAAACATATAAAAGAAAAAGAGAGGACTGTCAATGGGATCGGTTTTCATTTCTTTCATTTTCTGGTTTTTTCCTTCGATCCCTCCGTGAGAAGAAGCTCATTCCGAAAATGAAAAGATCTAAATTCGTCAAACCGGCGTGGAAGAAGAAAAAGATTCGGATCCTCCCGCAAGCCCTCGACATCACCACGGAGAAAAGAGTAGAGAAGGAGATGAGCTGAATCGCAGAGTCTCATCAGATTTTTTGGTCTTCTCTTGCAAGAATTCCAGGTAGGTTCAAGATTGCAATGATCCTCTGCATTCTACCATACTGATTCACGCATGAAATCAAATCTAATGATAGGTGAATAGTAATCACTTGAGCAGATAGATCTGTATGGTTAATTGTTCATTGCATGAAAGTGATTTCCCTTTATATCTGCAAGAATTTTATACTTTATTTAAAGAAAGCAAAGTTGAATTATATATGGATAATGTTAGTACATCGCGATGATGTGATTCTCGGAATAGGAAGTAGATCTTAAGTTACAAAGCAGACTTTAAAATTGTGATCGAATGATGCATGCAATTCATGATACCGTTTCCTGCATCTTGATACCAAACACGTCCAGTTAGTGCATATATTGGCATAATCGACCATGGTCCATGAGTTTGTTGAAACACTGGACGTATCAATCGTTGCTTATCCAATCACTGCAAAAGATAGTTCGACGTGCCTTGGCCAAATAATAAGGATCCAAGGTCTCCGTTCAGACCCTGCATTAGCATGTACATTCTGTGGTATTCTGTTATAGGAAGGGTGCAGAGTGAAATTCTGTTAAGGGCCCAAAACATTCCCTGATAATAGCAGAGGCGTTGGGTCTCCTCCAAAGCGTCAAGGGCACAGGAGCAGAGCTTAACAACCTAACCTTTTGAGCCAAGACGGAGGCTGACGTGGATTGTTCGAAGTGCATACTTTCACAATTGCAATTCGATTGGTATTTATAAATCGATCACTGAGTCTAGAGACCCAGCTGCAACTCTTCCCAAGGACCAATATGGTTGTGAAGCAGTGCCATGGGTAACAGAGCTGAGCTACCTTATTAAACGATGCCAAGATGCAGGAGAGACGTCCAAGACCAAGGAGATTGTCCATGTACCAAGATTCCCACCACCGGCTGCATACTGTGATGAAGAGCATATTACCCTGGTTGGAGTCCACCTCATACTAGTCTCAGGATGATGACGAGAAGCCCCGAAAGTCAGCTTGAGGATACTCTCAATGAGATTCTTGAATTGCCAAGCCAAAGGTGTATGTGACGTTGATTTCGTGAGCCGTTAGTCCAAAACCAAATGCCAACATGGAATGGTCCTATAAGGCATTAATGACCATACAATAAGATATTGGTAGCACACAGACCTGAGAGCCCCTCTCTGCATTCAATTGTACATGGTTTGAATTAATCAATCGCAGGAAGCTCATGGGACCCACTAATGAAGCTATTTGAAAACAAGCAGTGGTCATACCCGCTTAATGTAACATACGCAATTAAAAGGGGCTGTATACTAACAAATTGAGGTGGTTTCAGATGGTTGAGGGAATGGTACCCGAATTCGTGGTCTGCAATTCAAACCTTATGCTCGGCATTTTCTATTTCTCCACCAAAAGCACCATTTTGTAGTATGTTGATTATTGAAGGCAAATTACCAAATTGCCCCCAACAATTCCAAAAATTCATAAAAATTCCAGAAATTAATAAAAAATTCAAAAATTTCAGAAATTAAAAAAATTAATAAAAAATTCAAAATTTTCAGAAATTAATAAAAAATTCACAAATTAATAAAAAATTCACAAATTTCAGAAATTAATAAAAAGATTCAAAAATTTCCAGAAATTAATAAAAAATTCAAAATTTCCAGAAATTAATAAAAAATTCAAAATTTCAAGAAATTAATAAAAAAATTCAAAAATTCCAGAAATTAATAAAAAATTCAAAAATTTCCAGAAATTAATAAAAAATTCAAAATTTCCAGAAATTAATAAAAAATTCAAAATTTCCAGAAATTAATAAAAAATTTAAAATTTCCAGAAATTAATAAAAAATTCAAAATTTTCAGAAATTAATAAAAATTTCAAAAATTAAGAAAATTAATAAAAATTCCAGAAATTAAGAAAATTAATAAAAAATTTCAGAAATAAAATTTTTTTTCAAAATTCTTAAATAATTCATAAAAATTCTATAATTCATAAATAAATTCAAGATTATCAAGTATTTTCATAAAATTACTTAATTGATAAATTCCCTCCTAAATTTCTAATAATTACTTGTGTCTTGTCTTTTTCATTCATCGTTATTCAAAAATAAAAATCTTGTTTTGTGATTCTTAATCTCACGCGACGAGCGCTAAGCACGAACTGATAGCTTTTTCTACTGTTCGTTGTTTAGAGATTCGTATAGGTCCAAGTGCAACCGTAGTTGTCTTGGGCCTTGTGCATATGTGGATTAGGGTTGTCTTTCCTTTTTACAAAATAAAAACCTTGCTCATTTTATTCATCGATCTTCAAAAATAAAAATCTTATTTTGTGATTCTTAATCTCACGCGACGAGCTCTAAGCACGAACTGGTAGTTTTTTCTGCTGTTCGTTGTTTAGAGATTCGTATAGGTCCAAGTACAGCCGTAGTTATCTTGGGTCTTGTGCATATGTGGATTAGGGTTGCCTTTCCTTTTTACAAAATAAAAACCTTGCTCATTTTATTCATCGATTTTCAAAATAAAAATCTTGTTTTGCGATTCTTAATCTCACGCGACGAACTCTAAGCACGAACTGGTAGCTTTTTCTGTTGTTCGTTGTTTGGAGATTTGTATGGGTCCAAGTGCAGCCGTAGTTGTCTTGGGCCCTGTGCACATGTGGATGGGGATTGCCCTTCTCTTTCAAAATAATCAAGCCGTTTTCGAATATTACTTTCCAAGTAGCTCCGAAGGTCAATCCTTCGAGTACCTTTCAAACACTCTTTTAAACACTTTTGAAGGTCAAGCCTTCAAATCAAATCAAACCAGAACTACGTAAGCCTTGAGTTTCCCATTGCACCAGGGAATACGTAGGAGCAGGATCAAGTCCTGTCAGGCTAACCCCATCAAGTATTTATTTTCACTCTAATTAAAGGGATCAAAACCATTTTCAAATACTCACACACTCGATTTAAGGGTACCGTTCCCCGGAACGGGCGAATAGGGTGCCTAACACCTTCCCTATTCGTAACCGACTCCCGAACCTAAATCTCATCCTCAAGTCAGGGTTTTTTCCAAATATTTTTTCCTTAAATAAAAATTTGGTGGCAGCTCCACATCAAATCAAATAAATTCATTTCTCAAATTTTAACGAGTTCGTCGTCTCGTCGGAATTACGGTTGCGACATATATAAATATATATATATATATATATATAAATATATATATATATATATATAAATATATATATATACTTATTTAAATATAATTAAAATTTGATTTTTAAACTTTAAAAATTAAATTAAATTTATTTATATTTATGTATTTGTATATATATATAATTTATTTTTATTTTTTTAAAAATAATTATTAAAATTTAAATTAATATTTTGTTACTCTCTCTATTAAATTTTTAAACATTAAAAAATAATTATTAAATAATTTTTAATTTTATAATAATTATTTTAATAAAAAGATAAATTTTAATAATTATTTAAAAAGTTAAAAATTATTTAGTAATTATTTTTTAATATTTAAAAAATTAATATGAAGAGTAATAAAATATTAATTTAAATTTTAATAATATTTTTGAAAAAATTAAAAGTTTAAGTAAATTTAATTATATATATATATATATATATATATATATATATATAAACATAGATACATAGATATAAGTAGATTTAATTTAATTTTAAAATTTTAAAATTAAATTTTAAGTATATTTAATTAAATATGTATATATATACATTTATATATGTATATAATATTGAAAATATATATATATAAATAGATAAAAATAAAATTTTATTTTAATTTTTAATATTTAAATAATTTTTATAAATTAAAATTTAATTTTGTAACAAGTTATGAATTTAAAAATATTAAATAAAATTTTTTATAGATTTTTTAAATATAAATTAATAAAATAAAGTAAGTAAAAATATTTTTTTAAAAGTATAAATAAAATATAGAAGGTTTTACAGAAATAATTTTTTAACAAAATTTAAAAAAAAATTGTCCTTAACTGTAAATTCTTATTAAATCATATTACATTTGACCAAAATTAAATATAAATAACCATATTAAATATATATCAATTTTTATTATTAATTTTTTATGAAAAGAAGTTTAGTATCCCTAGAATTAGAAAGATACCAAAGAAAGCATCTTTATTAAAAGTTAAAAATTTTAATTTTTAATTTTAAATTAAAGAAACTTTATATTTATAAAATTTTCTAATGTTTATTATAAAAGTTATGTATATTACTTTAAAAAAAATATTTTAATTTTTATGTGTATTTAAATTTATATTTACGTACAAGTGTTATATTTTTTAATTTATTATTATATTTGTTAGAGCTATCAAATGGTCAACTCTAATTTATTTAGCCCTAATCTTGGTTAGGATCAAAAGATCATAGATATAAAAAGTCTTTAGGATCAAGTGGTTAGGATCAAACTTTACTTAAAAAAAAATAATATATTATACTTTAAATATTTTTACAAGATCTTTTATAAATATATAGTTTTTCCTTGAACAAAAAATTCTTATTACTCTAACATAAGTATCATAAATTCTGATCAGATGCATGTCTTTTTTCTTAAAAAAGATTAGTATGCATTATGATTCCTTTTATGAAACTGCAAGTTATGATAAAATCCTCAAATATAAGTCTGTTAATGGCTAAAAAGGTTTTGAAGGATAAAGCAATGATTTCAACATCAAAGTTTAAAATACATACAATCAATTAATTAACTAATCCTAATTTAAAAAACCATATGATAAAAATAAAACACTATACCAAATTGAGAAAAAAACATGATCCAAAAAATATTATATTAGATTGATTATACATTATATTATATTAGAAACAAATTGAGTCAAAAATTTAAAAAAATCTTCAAAAAATCAATATCTAAAATTAACATTAATATAGATGCAAAGAGAAATAAATATAATTTTATAATAACATAGATTATGATATAATAATTCAGCCACTTATATGGTTTGAGTTATAATATAATTTAAGATATCAACTTTTATTTTTCAATTTTTTATTATTCTTTAATATTATCAACTCCTCATCTTCTAAATGTACATTTAACTTTTTTATTTCATAACAAATAAATGTACAATTATTTTCTACAACAATAAAAAAGAAAAATATTTTTTTTATCATGATAATTTTTATGTACTTGTCACTTCAACTAAAATGGGCCACCTTTAGTCCTTTGATAAGAGGAGCATCAACATTTATTATCTATTGCTGGGCTATCCAGACTTAGTCTCAGTGGTCCCTATAAGATTATTTGATGTGTGATCTTGTGGAACACTTTGCATGTAAGCACCACCGTAAAGCAACGATTTCACATACTCTTCCAGCTTTGATGGGCTATTTGTGTCATAACTGTACATCAAAGGTACCATTCGAGTAGCATTCAGGCAAAGCTTAGCAAAAGATGATGGTAATGGATTTGCGTCGATGAGACATTCTTGGTTGAGTCGCTTCCATGCATCTGAAATCAATTTATTAACATGCTCCCGTGTCTTTTCAATTGAAACTCCAGGGTGGTCATTCATGTAGCACTTCAAATATGACCCGTCATGACCATCACCACTAACATCCTGCATATTATTTAATTTAATTATTAATTAATCCAACAAACAATTATTGAAGTGAAATTATGTTCCCTCCTACCTTGTCCCCTTCCACGTCATCACACAGTCTTAGAATAGTGGCTGTTGAAGAGACAAGGCTTGGAAAGTCGTCCATTAGAATCGCGGTTTCCTCAGTTATACCCTGGCCCATGAGAAAGAATGAGTGCACAAGCATCACGTGTGCCCCTGTGCTCACTATCCCATTCTTCAAATACTCCTCTGCTTTTGGCACGTGCCCTGAAGCAAACCATTTTGCCTCTTCTAGGAAAGCATTACAGAGTCTTACCCACTATAACAGACAAAGCATAATTAGTAGTTGAAAGATGTCATGTGATAGGATGAAATATGATCTTCTTTGTTGAATTTTAGCGGCATTAATTATTGTTTACCGATTTAATTAAGGTGCTTATAGGGTTCCATCCATGTTTGAGGTGAGTCTTGACAGCAAATTCATTAGTTATGTCATAAAGAGCCTTAAAACATGCTTTCATGTAGTCTGGTAACTGCTCCACGGCTGCCAGGTCCCATCTGCACATATGCACAGATTTATCTATCTTAATTAGAGATGCCATTGAATAACCAAAGGAACTGAATTTCAGTCTCCTTTTTTTCCACAGGAGGGTGTAAAATTTGGAAGATGTAACAGAAAAGAAACTAACATGATAACAGGAAAAGTAACGACCAGAACATTTAAATGAATGGATAACAGAAAAACTAACAAATAGATAAGAGAACGGTTAATGATTACACTTACATGATATTTTTTTATTATATCATTTAACATATTTTCATTTTTTTTTTAATTTATTTTAGTGAGTTGTATAGATTCCAAGATGTATGAAAAATCATTTTAAGAAAACAAATATATTTTAGTTTGTGACGTTAGTGATGGATTCACTTGTAGAAAAGAAAATATATGCACCTCTTGACGGCATGAGTGAAGAGAGTAAGGTCATGAATACTTCCAGAAAAGTCAAATATATCATCAATGATGTATACTAGGGAGAGGGGTTTTGTGAGCTCAATCCTTTCTTCGGAGAAGCGTGGATCTGGGAGGCATGCCATTGGCCACATGTACCATTTAATTGGTTCATCTCTAGCGAACTTCAAGTCCTTTGTCAAACCTAGGTCTTTCCACCATCTACATAACATTATATAGACACACACAATAACAAGTTAGTAGATTTACTTTGTATAATACGATCAAATATGAAATTTTGAAAATATAGTGTAACCTGAATTAAATGGAACTCACTTGGAAACTGCAAAAATTTCCTTCAGATGCAAAGAGCTAACCATTTCGGTGTCTATTTTGGACAGTTCTAGTAAAGAATTTGACATTCCATAGTTTTGTAATTGGAAGATTGTTGGTGTGAATCTTGGTAAACTTTTATGAATAGGACACCGCAATGAATGTGCAACAGCTTTCACTTGAGGGTGGTCCTGAAATCTTGACAACCACATATTAAGATATTGGCGGCATAATTCCCCTGATTCATGAAGATAATCTTCTCCTTCAACGCTAAATTGAGAGGCTTCAAACAAGGCAATTAACCCATATATATCGTCATAAAATGTTTGTTTGAGCTTCCCTTCATTGTCCCAAAACTTATCAAATATGTCTGTAAGATGCAGCAAACAAGTAGGCCAATAATGTCAGTGCTGGTCATCAATTAGATCAGATTACCAACATTCTACTTTACTTATATCAATATAAACAAAATTTTAACGGTTATTAATTAAATTTAATTTGTTATTGCCAATATACAAGTTTTGGTACTATTTATATATATATATATATTTATATATATATATATATATTTATATATATATATATTTATATATATATATATATATTTATATATATATATATAATTTATTATACCAATTTAATAATTTTATATAAAATAAAATTTGATAGATATTTTATCTTAATAAATTTATTTTAATGGTTCTTATGTTATTTAAATATAAATAAATATTAATAATTAAATAATATATTTACATATTTTAAATTTTTTAAATTTAATATATATATAATCATAAAGATATTATAATATAATATTTTAACTTATAATTTTATTTTAACAAGTTTTATGTTATTTATATATATATATATAAAAAAAGATTAATAATTGAATAATATACTTATATATTTTTAATTTTTTAAAATTTAATATATATATATATTATTATTATAAAAATATCATAATATAATTTAATGATTAAATTAATATATTTTATATAAAATTATTAAATTAGTATAAATGATAAAGTTTAATATTTAATATTATCATATATATATATATATATATATATATATATATATTCACATCAGACTATAGATTTTTCATTTAAAAATAAATAAAACAATAGACATGTGCAGAATGATGAACGTACTGCACGTGTAGTGTTCACCCTTCCCGATTTAAAGGTGGGAAAGTTAGTTTATTTTAGAATTTGAAACCTTTTTAAATAATATGATACGATCTAGTTAAAAGGAAAGAGGATATAAATTTTATCAAACAAGGATCTAGCACAATTGATTGGAAGATGTTCTAATTAAATTTAAAAAAAACTATATCTTTTGCTCTTTAACATAATTAAATCAAGTATAATTTAACAATACAAGAGAATTCAAATGCTTTACAAAAATTTTAGTTAATCATTTTTTTTATCTTTAAAATTATTTTTATTCGCATGACTTTTGTATAAGATAAATTATTAATTAAATATTGTTAACATTTGATATTTTGGTAGTATGTACTAATTTTTTACATCAACAAAATTGTCTATTAATATATATATATATATATATATAAAAGTATATTTTTCAATGCTTATATTAACCATTTAATTTTTATTAAATAAAATATTTCTTAACAAAGATTAATGTAATATAAACTATTAATATATGACATTCTTTTAAATATCTTTAGCATAGATGATGTTTGTACCGACAAATTTATCAGTTTATCTATTAAATTGATAAAAAAAATCTAACAACTCAATTTTTTTTTTAAATGTTAATATATAATTTTTTTATGCCTCATGTAACAACTCAATTTATACCAGCAACATGATTTAACGACTAATTGACATGTATATATATATTAATTAGAATGACAATTAATTTACTTAATACATATTAGATCTTTAGCTATGACGTAAATACAGAAACAAATATGAGCAAATGTACTATTTTACCACCTCGAAAATTTAGCTCAGCATTCCCTACCAACCTGCATGAATGTAATACCCTTGTTGTCTTAAGAGACGAAATTGAAGTGCAACTTTGGACAATTCTTGATAATCATTTCCTTGACAGCTGTGAACTCTAAGCAACAAATAATTCTTCCTTTTAAGAATTGTCTCAATCTCCTCTTCAAAATGGTGATCAATGCCTAATCTTTGGATGGAATCCACCATAAACAATCCTTGGTCCTCATTTTGTCTAGCCATGTCAACTAGTTCACGCTTAACTTCCTTCAAAGCTTTAGCATGTCTGATTTGTAGAGTGTCCTAAATGATTAAAAGTGTCAGCTAAGCTACAAATTAGTGTCAAAATGACAAAATATTCCAAATAAAGCATAATGAAAAAGAGAGAAAAGTGCCTTTACCCTGCCTTTTATTCCATTATCGGAAATATGGATAGTTTGCTTTGAGGCAATAGTAAAATGGATTTTATTGTGGCCACTACAAATGACATGCTTGGGGATGAGCTTCATACCCAGAATAGCTGAACCTTTGTTTGGAGAAAATATTGGCTGATTCGCTGAAGCAAAGATAGGGTGATAAAAAGCCATAGATATAAATTAAGCTTTCGTGTTAAGAATGTATGAAACTGTGAGGAATGCAGAAAATAAGACTACCATTCCACATTTATAGGCTTTCGGTTGTTCATAAGAAGCTTGCACAGCCACTGGGCCCATTTTTACAATTTTTTTTAGATTTAATTGATTAAAATTTTGAATTAATTGAATGGTTTATTTATAATCCTATGCTTTTTTTTCTCCTTTTGTGTTTTTTTTTCTTGCACACTGCCCACCTATTTATTGTTCATTTTTATTGTTCAATAAGACTACCATTCCACATTTATAGGCTTTCGGTTGTTCATACTGGGCCCATTTTTACAATTTTTTTTAGATTTAATTGATTAAAATTTTGAATTAATTGAATGGTTTATTTATAATCCTATGCTTTTTTTTCTCCTTTTGTGTTTTTTTTCTTGCACACTGCTCAGCGACCAGACCCACCTATTTATTGTTCATTTTTATTTTTGTCGTCCCTTATATATCATAAACAAAAATATATATCTTTTTGCTTTCTTTTTTTCTTCCACAGCCACCGGACCCACTTATTTATTGATCTGTATTCTTCTTGATCATACCTAATTTGTAGCCTACAGGGCCAAGAGGAAATGTCAATGTCCTTGTGAACTGTGGCTTTCATCAATTAGTTACTTTGCATTATTTAGAATTTTCAAACAACAGTTGTTTTGTCATAACCCACTTTCTATTCTGAAATATTTATATTTTTAACGTTTTCTTTATTACATAATTCATTGTATTTTTTTTTCTCTTTTTATATTTCTTTCTTTCTAAAATGTGTATACACTTTATTAACGTATCAAAATATCATTTTTCACAATCAAGTTATAACAATATTAATTTTTGTGGGCTGAGATAATGAATTATTTGAGACGCGATCCCACTATGTATATTATCCTTAAAACATGGCTACTTTTTTTTTAACCAATTATCGAACTAAATAAATTACTAGTGATTATATGAAACTATGCGAGTTATTAGTCAATTATGCGAATTTTTTAAAATTTAAATAAATTTATAAATAAAAATTAAAGAAAATGTTAAATACTTATATTATCAACAATAATATTTAATAATATATTAAATTAAACATTTATTCTATTAAATTAAAAATATCTTTAAATTATTATAAAATAATTTATGTAAATTTTAATTTTAATTTGAGCATAGGTACTTAAAAATAATTATTTTTAAATTTAAAATAAATATAATGATATATCTTTAAATATTTAAATTATGAATATAATAATTATTTTAAAATATTAAGGAATAAAAAAATTTACACTCAGAATGTGCGTAGAAGTTATATTTCATAAGAAAAAAAGTGAAAGAATATAGAAAGTGTGCTAATTAAGAGAAATTTTTTTTGCTAATTATTACACTCTTTTAAAATAATGAGTCTAATTTATATAATAGATTTTAATTAATGATAGTATAACTTTTCCACTGTAATTAATTTATGAATTGTGACATCATTAAAAGATATTTATTTTAGTAATAATTACTTAAAAATATCTTAAAATAATTATAAAATAAAAGTAAATTTAAACATAAGTACTTAAAAAATTTAATTTGAATTTAAAATAAATACAATGATATATGTTTCAAAATTTAAATTATAAAGATAATAATTACTTAAAAAAATAAGAATTTATAAAAAATCTTACATTCAAAGAATGCGTAGAAGTTGTATTTCAAAAAATAAAAGTGAGAAAATATAGAAAGTGTTCTAATTGAGAAAATAAAATTTGCTAATTATTACACTCTTTAAAATAATGAATTTAATTTATATAATACATGTTAATTAATTTAAATGCAACGACAATATACTTTTTTATACTATAATTAATTCATAAATTTTCACACCATTCAAAAGACATTTATTTAATTTAGTAATAATTACTTAAAAAATTTATACATAACATAATTTTTAATTGGTTGATATCATAGAAATTTATACTTGACAGTATATTAAAATTAAATTCTTATATTATTTACGTAATTTAGCAATTTGGCAACTTAATAAGTACTATTTTAGGGGTTCTTCCTTGCCTAATATATGTAATACCTTCATGACAAAATACTTGTTATTTAAGGTGACGCATGCGAATTAAGAAACTATTAATTGATATAAGATATATACTAATCATTTTGATTAAAATATTTTTATTTAATTTTAAATTTAATTTTAATATATTACCAATCAATTTTTAAATAGGAAAATATGAATTTAAAATAATTATTATAAAAATTAATATTTTTAAATAATATAACAATTCATGATTGAATAACAGTATAATTTTTTATGTTAGTTATAATATATTTTAGTTAAAAATTCTTATTTTTATTCGTCATCCCATATATGTTTTTTATTTTTTACTTGTCAGTATTTTAAAAAATTTATTTATTATTTATTGTTTTATAAGTTTAAGATATATTTATTATTTTTCTGTTATACATTTATTTTTTATAATAACAATTGATAAAAATGTTAATTAATGAAATATATTAAGAATATAATAAAAAATATAACAATTCAATATAAATGATAATATTAATTATGCGTCTTCATTTACATAAAATAATTTTAAAGGAAAGATTAAAAAAAAGTAGAAAAAGTATTATTTTCCAACTGCCCATAAATGACAACTAATCAATTTTGTGTGTATTGGAAAGTAAACAACAAAGTGCGAGGAAAAAATCAATGAAGTTTTTGCGTATCATACTAATTAAGGAGTACTATCTGATTTTTTAAAATAATTACATACACATGATTATTCTTTTTATAACACATATACACGACTATTAGATAATGGCATAGTTATAAAAAAGGAATTTATGATTTTATTAACTCTAGATCTTATAATCTATTTTAAATATTTAAAAATAGTAATTTTCATTTTAAAAATAAATATTTATTATAATTTATATTTTAATATAATAAATACTTATAATTTTAATGAAAGATCTACCTTTTTAGATACTTAAGTATTAATTTTTAAAACTAAAGTTAATATTTTCAAAATTTATTAGTCTTAATTTTTTAAAACATAAAAAATAAGCAAAAAAATTAATTTTTTATAAAAATTAGAGTTAATATCTTATTTTTCAGACCTTTTTGTTTTAAAGTTAAATTAGTTTTATATTTTTAACATAAAATATATATCATAATAATAATATATAATTTAATACTAATTTCACCATCAATTTTACTGAAGTTTAAATCAAATAAATATGAACGAATATGGTATCGATTTAAATGTAATATGCATAGTGGATGTAAGAGAATAGATTTTAAAAATTTCAGTCTGAGTCTATTATTAAGTTTGAGATTTTATGTAAATAAATTTAACTTACTTTAAAATTTTTAAGTCCGAATGTATTATTTTTTATACGTATTTTTTACTTGATAAGATTGAGTTGTTATAAAATCTAACAAAGTTACAACTTTATTTAAAAATATATAATATAGTAAATAAATTTAAAATCTATACATAAATAATTAAAAAGTATGGCAGATTTAAAATCTTATTAAAATCAATAAATAAATTAATATAAATATAAATATATTACATGTGTAATATATTTAAAAATATATTAAAATAAATTATAAAATTATAATAAATTTATATATAAATATAGATTTTTTAACAGATTTAACGGTATTATAAGTTTACATTTAGCTTTTCTTTATTTAAAATATTTTTAAAAAATAAAATCTACCTTATAAGTTAAATTAAATTTTTAATAGATTAAATTATAAGTCCTTATTAAACATGTGATTATTTTTCATTCTCAATAGATGTTGTATACCAAATTTGAATAAATATGATATTGACATGGTCTAAATGCAACGTGCATAGAAGGGGTTGTGTACCAAATTAGAGCAAATATGGCATAGACGTTTGGCAAATACAATGAGCATGTATGGATGTTGCCTACTGAATTGTAGGAGTTGTTCGAAAAGTAAATTTTAGTAAAAAAAGAGAAGTTAAAATGTTATTTTAAATAATTATATTTTAATTTGATAATTTTTAAAATAAAATTTATAAATTTATAAAATAATATAAATTTAATATATATTATTGAGATTTTATGTAAATAAATTTAACTTATTTTAAAAATTTTAATTCCGAATGTATTATTTTTTACACGTATTTTTTACTTGATAAGATTGAGTTGTTATAAAATCTAACAAAGTTACAACTTTATTTAAAAATATATAATATAGTAAATAAATTTAAAATCTATACACAAATAATTAAAAAGTATGGCAGATTTAAAATCTTATTAAAGTTAATAAATAAATTAATATAAATATAATATATTACATGTGTAATATATTTAAAAATATTTTAAAATAAATTTATATATAAATATAGATTATTTAACAGATTTAACTAACGGTATTATAAGTTTACATTTAGCTTTTCTTTATTTAAAATATTTTTAAAAAATAAAATCTACCTTACAAGTTAAATTAAATTTTTAATAGATTAAATTATAAGTCCTTATTAAACGATGTGATTTTTTTTCATTCCCCATAGATGTTGTATATCAATTTTTTTTTTCATTCCCAATAGATGTTGTATATCAAATTTGAATAAATATAATATTGACATGTCTAAATGCAATGTGCATAGAAGGGTTTGTGTACCAAATTAGAGCAAATATGACATAGACGTTTGACAAATACAATGAGCATGTATGGATGTTGCGTAATGAATCGAAGGAGTTGTTCGAAAAGAAAATTTTAGTAAAAAGAAAAGAAGTTAAAATTTTATTTTAAATAATTATATTTTAATTTGATAATTTTTAAAATAAAAATTATAAATTTATAAAATAATATAAATTTAATATATATTATTTATTATTATCATAAACTAATATATAATATTTTAATTTATAAATAAAAATTATCCTTCCTTTTTTCGAATATCTTTGTTTTTCAAATAGTTGCTCTTTCCAAATACGACGAATCATGGTTTGTTGGAGGAAAGACTTTTGCGCTCACACCATAAATTGCATCCCTCCTCAATTCAAAATATCAGTGATTGATTTACTTACCCCAAGAGATCTGTTCCTTTACACATCTCCATCTCAGGGTCTGAAAAACTTTTAAGATAAAAAAAAATTTGTATAACTTATGTTCCAACAATCTTTTTTTATGGTAATGAATTTTTAATTTTTAAATTAATTTTAAAAAATAAAATTTATTAATAAAAATAATTTTTAATATATTTTTTAAATAATTTCAATTCAAAACTTTTAAAAACATTTATTAAATATTATTTTCATTTTAAAATATTTTTATTCTTAAATCTACATTACATTGTATATCATTAAATTATAACCACTGTTATTATTATCATAAATCTTATAACATAATTATCTTATTATAACTATTATTATTATTATTATAAATATTATATTTTATTATAATTATTTAATTTTTATATATTAAAAGTAAATAAATAATATTATTTAATATATAAAATATATTAAATTTATATTAATATAATATAATTTTATATTATATAATTATTTAAAATATAATACTATAACATATTATTTATCCTAATTATTGATAATTAAATAATATATAAAATAAAAATTTATTTAATTATATATATTTTATATATAACTATTATATTACTAATATTATCTCAAAAATATTATTTTTACTTTTATCGTTATTATTATATTATAAAAATAATAATAATAACAAATTTTATTTTATAATTTTAAAAGAATTTAATTATTTTTAATTTAAAAATAAATAATACAATTTAATATTAAAAAATATTTAATTTATATAATATTATATTATATAATATTTTATAATATATTATATATTATTTTATATATAAAAATATTTAATAATATAAAATATTATAATAATAATATATAAAATATAAAACTGTATGATTATATAATATTTTTTGTATTATAATAATTATTATTATACAATCAATACCATCAATATAATAATTATCACTATAATAATAATAATAACTTATTTATTTTTAATTTAAAAAAATTATTTTTTAATTAATTATTTATTTACTTACTTTTATATATTAAATAAATAAATAATATTATTTAATATATATATTATATTTAATTTATAACTTATAATATATTATTTTTATATAAAATAAATATTTAATAATATAAATTATTTATTTTAAATATTAATAATTAAATAATTTATAAAATATAAATTTATATAATTATATAATATTCTTTGTATTATAACTATCACACCACTACTATTATCTTATAAATATTACTTTAATTTTTATTCTTTTTACCATCATCGTTATTATTATAACTATCATAATAATAATAATAATAATAATAAATTTTATTAATTTTAAAATTATATTATTTTAATATATTTTATTTTTTAAATTAATATTTTTTTATATATTTTTTTATAAATTTATAATAAAATAATATAATAGCATAATTTAACTTAATTTTAAAATAATTTTTAAAAACTGAAAATTAAAATTAAAAACAAAATAAAATTTAATTTTAAATTTAAAACTAGAATAAAAACCACCCTCAACGGTACGTGTTTCAATTTTTTTTAATTTCAATATTGCTCAAACCTTTATTTTTTTATCTGTGAAATTTTTTTTTAATAAATATGGATAATTTAAAAAAAATCACTCATTAAATTATTTTTAAATTTTTTATGAAAAACCTTAAATCAAGATCATTTTAAAATAAAGAAATGAAACAAAAAATATAATTATTATCTTAAAAATATTAAACATTTTAACATTTTTATTTAATAATTAAAAAAGTGTAAATATAAGAGAAAAAATTTAAAAGTATTCATTTTTTAATTAGTATCGAAGAGACATATTACATGGGGACAAGGCCTTAATTAATTGTTATTACTTCCCTCATTTTTTACAAAGTTTTTATAATTTTTTTAACGATTTTTAATATGATTTTTAATAAAATTTATTTTATTAAAATTGATGTAGTCCTAAAAATATAAACAATTTATAAAAAATTTTAGATTTAAATTTTTTATATATTGTTTATCAAAATATATTATTTATAAAATTTTAGATGTATTAATTTTTTATATTATCCTTCATAATTTTAATTTTAAAATAACATAATGAATATATGACAAAATTTATTTTAAATAAAAATAATTTTAAAATATTATATTAATTTAAAAATTAATATATTAATTAATACTTTTAATTTTTTTAATATATATTATTTAATAAAAAGAACCTATAAACATTCAATAAAGTCACTATTTATAATAATATTATGAGTTAAATATGTTTTTAGTTTTTTTTAAATATTCAAATTTTAGTTTTCATTTTTCAATTTTAAATTTTTTAATTTAGATATATCATTTTTTGAAATATTTTGATTATGATTCCTTATGTTAACTTAAATTACATTAAATCAAAATATATTAATTATGATTAAAAAACTATAATAAAAATATTTTATAAGATGATCAAAATTTTTTCTAATAACGATTTATTTAATTTGATTTAATCTTATTTAAGTTAACGTAAAAGACTATAATGAAGATGTTTTAAAAAATAAAAAACTTAAACTAAAAATTTAAAAATTAAAAGATAAAATCAAAATTTAATTATTTTAAAAGAACTAAAATTATATTTAATCCTAAGATTATTAAGTTAACTCGATTGAAGTTACATACACACTAAAAGTTCAAAATAATCGTGCATCATTTAACATTTGTGTTAATTTTTTTTATATATTAAATAATAGGAAGTTTTTTTTTACTTTTAATCCTAAGAAATATAATGGTTGGATTCAATTTGATTTTTTCTTTTAAATACATTGCTGTGTTATTCTAAGTAATGTTTATTGTAATAGAATTACATTTTATTTTAAATAATTAAGAAAATTATCACCAAATATATTCTCTTTCTTTATCACATTTTAATATCTTTTCTAGCTTATTTTTTTAACTTGATTATAGAATTTTTTGAACATTTCAAATGACTTTGATTTATGTTTCATGAGATATACAAAAGCATATTTAGATATATCATCAATGAATGTGATGAAGTAAGAGTATTCTCATTTGATTTGAATTGTCATGGGCTCACACATATCTATATGAATCAAATCTAGTAATTGAAAAACCTTTTCTCTATTTTCATTAAATGGAGATTTGACCATTTTTCATTTGAGACAAGATTCACAAGTAGTATATGATTCATAATCATAATGATCAAGATATCTCTCCAATGTGACAGTCTATACTGACAAAGATATGATCGCTTAATTACCTTTTTCTCTTTTTAAGATTAGAAAAATGAATTATCAGATTAGTATAAGGTAAAGATCCAAATATCGCGTTCGAGATAGTCATTCATAAACAAATTGTCATTATGAAACGTTATTATTAAAAATAATATGAAAACCTTGTTTGTATAACATTTAAATAAAAATAATGTCTGAAATAAATTTAGGAGTGTAATAGCAATTTTTCAACATAAGTATTTTGCTTGTAGGCATTATTAAAGAAATTGATCCTATGACCAAGGCTACAACGTTTCCTCCATTTCCAATTTGAAGGTTAAGTTCTCCTTCTTTTAACCATATGTTTATTTGTAATATATGCAATATATTTCAAATATTAAAACTTTTTCCAATATCTACTAGTCACATAGAAGGATTAATGATAGCTAAAAAAATTATGAAAACATTTTTCATTAATATCTCATCCTATTTCTTTCCTTTTAGGAAAGAAACATACTCACAATTTCTCGTCCAATATTTTTTGTCCTTACAAAAAAAGTATTCAACATTTGTTTGGTTAGTATTACCTCTTTATTCTTGAGTTTGGTAATATCATCCTTAGACATAAAAGGTTTCATTTTGAGTTTATACTTATCCTCATTCCTTTTCTTAAGAGAGTTACTAACCAATATAACAATTTCATTTTTCTAAAAGGATCGTTGGAAAAGGCTTATTAACTATGTTAACAAGTCTTTCATAAGTAAGATCATTTCTTGTGTTATGATGTTAATCATCATAATTAATTCCATTTAATTTTTTGTACTTAAGTTAAAGTGCATTGATAAAGTAGACATGTTCAAAGATATTCAAGTCAGAGAATACAATCATGTAAGAAACATATTTTATATTCATAAACTATCATTCTATCATTTTATATGTGAAAATTTAGATATAATTATTACATAATCCATAATTATTCACTGATAATTCCACTTAATTTTTCTTTTATAGAAATGGTCATGCAAAAATATAAGAAAACAAGGAAAATTTAGACTAAAAAAAGAACAAAAATGTCATAAAAAGATAAAGGAGTAGCAGAAGGATAACAATGTCCCTAAACATGCCCCACCAACAAGACCAAGCTTCTAGCATGGTCATGTAGACTTGAGCCCGACCGTGACAACTAGAGGCAGCATGTCTGTGCCATGTATACCATGGTCGTTTCAAGATTGAGAAACACCAAAAGAGAGCCATGTTACCTCTATTGACATAGAAGAGAGCCCAGTTAGCCCTAATAGCATTGCAAATGACTTTTAATGACTACGAAAGCTGAGAAAGAAACTGGGTCAATTTGGTCGGCAACAGTTGAAGTCATAATCCATGCCTATAAAGGGAGCTTCACCTTTGAAGAAAAAGGACTACACACCACATTTGACCATCTCGAAGTGCTAACACTTCATACTTTGGGCACAATTCTACCTTTTCTCCATTCTCCATCTCTATCCTCTCTATTTTTGGTCCCTCCTTCAATGTCTTCCTGTAGGATCTTGGTGGAAGAAATCGCTTCACAATGCAGTTACAGAGTTAATTACCAATCTTATTAACAACTCATCTTTGTATCTCTTATCTTAAGACCAAGTAATAGATGTTTTTGGATTTTTATCATGTAAAACTAATCTTCAATTTATGAGACTTCGGTGAATCTTGTGATGTAATTGCTTGAACATGAGTTTTTACTCATAAATATTTATTGTGTCATTACATTATGAACTGTGATATTTTACTTCTTTAATTATATTGGCTTATTATGTTTAATCCATTAATAAAAATTGACTACTCTTATTAATTTGTGAGTTGGTTGAAAGGTAGGCAATTGTACTATCCTCCAATAGACGTAATTTAAAGGTAACTAAATTTAAGAATTTTGGAGGATCAATCGAAATCCTACATTTCTAACTAGTTAATTGCTTAAACAGTAGTTGACAACCTCCTATACTTTATGTTTTTTTTATCTATATACCTTGCATGATCATTGGAGATAATAGTTAAAAAAAGTTATTACTATTGCATAATCATTGGATAGTGATAGCACTAGAGCAAATGGTTTTAGCAATTGATAGTAGGAAAAATTGAAGGTAAAAATAAGTAAAATAATCACAAGGGGATCCAAAGTTCTATGTTCTTCCATAATCCTATTATGTCATAATTCAAACTTCTCTTATAGATTGTTGACATAGTCCTTATAGGATCGATACCGGGGGTCTCAAGTATTTTCTTTCTACATTGATGAGTATAGTTGCTTGTGGATAAAATTTGGCAAAGTTTGCACTCATATTTTGCATGCCACATATATATATACGTTGACAACGTTCCCCATTAATAGCCCCTATCAAAATAGCATAAATAATATTTATTTTCTTAATAGAAGGATAAATAATGAATGGATTTCTTATTTGTCAAGTCACTTCTCATACTTTTCAAAATTTTAATTGTATTGGATATAAATTAATATTACATAGTTCCAGGTCATTCCTATTATTATTTATGAATTAAATTTTACACCTATGGTTGTCTAAGCGCACGTATATATTAATTTCTTTACATGTTACATGCACAAAATAATTCTATCAATTAATATTTTAATTGCATCAAATACCATATAATACAAGATACTCTCCTAATTGTCAGGTCGTTCCTATTAGGATTTTTAAATTAATTTTTACATTCAAAATTGTCTAGGTGCAAGTATATATTAATTCCTTTACATGTCACATGCACAAAATAATTCTATAAATTAATATTTTAATTATATTGAATACGATATGATACTACATACTCTCTTTTGGTTGTCAGGTTGCTCGTATTAGTATTTATGAATTAAATTGTACATCCAAGGTTATCTAGGCACAAGTATATATTAATTCATTTATATATCATATGCACAAAATAACTCTCTCAATTAATATTTTAATTGTACCAAATACGATATGATACTACATAATCCTTTGGTTGTCAGGTCGTTCGTATTAATATATATGATTTAAATCTTACATCTAAGGTTGTCAAAGCACAAGTATATATTAATTCCTTTACACATCTTCAAAATAATTCTCTTAATAAATATTTCAATTGTATTGAATACAATATGATATTGCCTTAGTTATAAGGTCATTTCTATTAGCATACATAAATTAAATTTTATACTCTTAAATTGTTTAAGCGCAAGAATAAATTAATTCTTTTATGCATCATGTGTATGAATAATTCTATCAATTAATATGTTAATTGTATCGAACATTATATAATACTACATAATCCCCTAGTTCTTATGTTGCTCTTATTAGTATACATGAATTAAATTTTATACTCACAAGTTGTCTAAGCACAAGTAGAAATTAATTTTTAAGACTTTAGGGTTTAATTTTATCAATTAATGTTTTAATTGTATCAAATATGATACGATACTACATAGTTCCATGATTGTCAGGTATTTCTATTAATGTACATGAATTAAATTTTATACTCCAAGGTTGTCTAGGTGTAAGTATAAATTAATTTCTTTACGCATTACATTCACAGGACAATTCTATCAATTAATATTTTAATTGTATCTAATACAATATAATACTCCATAGTCTCATGGTTATTCAACCTCTTTTATGAGTATTCTGAATTGAAATTTATATCCCTAGATTTTTTAGGTACAAATATAAATTAATTTCTTCATGTATCATATACACAAACTAATATTATTAATAGACATTTTAATTATATCATATAAAATTTAATACTACATAATTTTCTAGTTTTTAGGTCATTCCCACAAGTATTCATGAATTAAAAGAAAATTATTTGAAGATGAGAGGTTCACAATCCATCAATTTACCGTAATATTTTTATAGTGATTATTTATTATTGATATAAATTGGTATGATCAAGATGCATAATAGTTTCATGAAAATAAAATTTAAACACATAAGACTTAAAACTCTTATACCACTTGAAGATTATAAAATGTTAAAAACAAGTGGAGCTAGAAAGTAATTCTAGTGATATATTATGTATTTATAAAATTTTTTCTAATCAAAATAATGTAAATATGTATACCTCGAATTTGATGTAGTTATTAAAAAGAAATTCTCTTTTATAGTGTGAAGAGTTTATGTGTATCATACCAAAACCAAATCTTTATAATCAATACATTAACAGAATGAAATGAGTATATCGAATAAATACTCTCAAATATTCTAGAGAGAGATTTGAAAGTATGGAAGATTAACGGTCTAAATTATGTGTGTATCTACACTTTTATATTGTTTTATATAAACATAAAATTCTATTTCTATTTTATCTCTCTATTAGTCATATATGAAATTGCATAGAAGATATGCAACAACCTTATCTCATTTATGTTAATGATATCACAATAACACAATTGAACCTTTATTTGAAATTTGAAATTTGAAAATTTTAATTGTATTTAAAATAAAATTAAAATTGTTTCAATATCATTATACTTTTATTCTCAATGCTATAAAAAAAATATAATAATATTCTACTTGGATTAAAAATTATTTATTTGATTAAAGTAAATTCTATAATTTAATTATAAAAAAATTAAATTATTCTCTAATAAAAATTGAAACACTTATTAATGTGTAATCAATACTAAACTGGTAGAAAATTATTTATACTATTTTATTAATGAAGGTTGGCATCTTGTAACATTCTTAACAACAAGATAGTGTTAAGTAAGATTTTTTACTTTTAAAAATCGTAAAAGAATAAAGTAAAAATTTTTCTACCTTTTTAATTCTTGGTTAACCTTAGAGAATGGTATAATTTTCAAACTCTAATCAGTTAATTCGTGAATGATCCAAAAAAAAATAATTCATTTTCTTATTCATTCAATTTCCTTGACCAATGTCTTGATTTATTATGACGTTAAAGTTCAAACTCATTATGAAGAGTTGATGGATTTTTTTTTTACCAATCATTAATTTTACAAGTATTTAATTATAACATTCAACTAACATCCTGATATATTAAGTATTCAGAACCAGAGTATAATAAACAACTTTATCAATTACTATGTTAGTCGTGGGTTAGAGAAAATTCTAATACTTTACTTTTCGTGAAAAAATCCTATTGACAAATTAACAATAATTGTAACTATTAAAAATTCTCAATTGAGTCAGTATAATTCTCATATCTTCACATGTATTATCTGTATATGTAACTTAATAAATAAAATCTACTAATTTTCATCCAATAAAAATCGTTACATATATATTAATATATCCAGATTATTAATGTCTTTTTAATAATCCAAATAATCAAGAATAGTTTAAATTAAATCTTAAAAAACTTATATCTCACTATTATAATTTTCATAGAATGTTAACTTTCTAAATTTAATCAAGAACCTTATCATATTAAATAACTAAATTATAAATATGATAATAAAATATTTAATATATAATAAATTAAATTTTAAACATATTTATCTTCAATATTAATTTAAATATACATTAGATCGGATATATTATAAAATTGGTATGATCCAATTTAACTCAACCGTTCCAATCAATTCAAACAAATTGATCAAGATTTAAAAAAATTTAAAAAAGTACTTTCTCCTAAATTTAAAATTTTCATATCCTTTCATAATTTCAAATTCTTAATATCATTCAAATTATCAAATTTTAATTTTACATCTTAAAATTTTATCTCAACCATTATTTTAACTTCATTCAACTTTATTATTATATTTTTAAATTAAATACTTATGTAGAGATAATTATTTTTATTTTTAAGTTTAAAATTTGATTTCATAAATAATATAAACTTATATTTTTTAATATTTTAATATTTTAAAAATTAAATTTATATTTTTTATTTATACCGATTCAATGACCGGTTATCTATTAGCCCAACACATTAATCAAATCAGTGTCCGTGAATTTTATAATATTAAGATAGACACTATTCAATTTCCCCAACAGCCGAAATAACCATTCACATATCAATAATATAACAACCAATGTATTCAACCTACCGTTCAAATAGGCAGAT
The DNA here is from genome assembly GCA_037954105.1 of Canavalia gladiata. Classification (NCBI taxonomy): domain Eukaryota; kingdom Viridiplantae; phylum Streptophyta; class Magnoliopsida; order Fabales; family Fabaceae; genus Canavalia; species Canavalia gladiata. The sequence continues at coordinate 73,111,986 of CM075658.1, forward strand.
TCTAAGATGGTCATCTAACTTAGTGATCATCTAAGGTCACCAAAATGTGACTTTTGAGAGAAGGATTTCCAGTTTTCTTTTAGGTAGGAAATGACTGTTGTATCCTTTTTAACATTAGCAACTATGCAAATTTATCCTTTCTCTTACCACATCTCTCATTTTATTTCTATTTGTTTTATCTCTCTCTTAGATTGATTCAAATCAGCAGTCCTAAGCACGGGTAAATTCTCCCACGTTCTCTTGGCGTCCGCAAGCTCCAACATCGGTTCCTCTTTGTTGCAATCCCTATCCTCCGCTTTGCCATTACTAAAGCCTCCACCTCCACCTCCTCCGCTTCCGTTACCATTTCCGACTGCGAAAATGGATGAGTGTAAGAACGGAAGCATAAGGTTAAACATATGTCCAGATCATTTTCCCCTATCTTTCTTGTTTTGCCTCATCATTTTGTATGGTTTCTATTATGCATGGCAAAGAGCTGACGAAAAAAATTATGAATGCGAAAAAGGTTATGGGCTTGCAGAAAAAAATATATCTTGCTTCATATTTTAAGAAAAAAATAAAGCAGCACAATTTACTAGAGAATTTAATAAAAAATAGGAAATAAATCGAGAACAGCATCAAATTATGGGGCACATTGTAAAAATATTTTGAATTATCCATGAATAAATAAAAAACTGCAGTCACGTATGATCATTAATGGTAACTAAGTTGGTTAGCCATCTTAAACTCTGCCGTTCTAATAAGAAATAACTTTTATATATATGCACAATTGATAATAACACACCTGCGTAATTCAACACATGATGAACCTAATTATTTCAGAACTAAAATACTAAAATATAAGTTACATTGATGGCAGAGTTTCAAGACAAAATTTCGAAGACTATCTTTAATGGATCAAATATATTTTAATAAGCTAATATATCTAAATTTATATGTAAATTAGTAGGAATAATTTTTTAAATAGATTAATTAATATATAATTTTAAAATTTATAATAAAATTTTGATAACTAATAATACTATAGACTTTCATACAATATTATTATTCTTATTAATGATCACCACATCAACATTTTAAACGACTTAAAATTCCAGTTTTTTAATTTAATAAATTTAAAAAATACTTCATTCATTCTATATATATTGTGATTTAAGATTTTGTATATAGATTGATTGAAGTATATTTTTATATTTTATCAAAAAAATTAATTAATAACACTAGTATTTTATTTATTATTTTTAAAATTTTCAAAAATACTCTACATTAATAATTTTTTTTTACTCTATACGTGATCAATGAAAGTGAAATAATTCTCTTACATATCAAAAATATATTACATCTATTTTCATTCCATTTATAGTTGTATGATTTTTTTTATATTTTTTTTTTTAAATATCAATAGTTGGATTTGAAATATAGATAGGTACAATTTTTTTTATATAAATCAATCATTATTTTAATAAAAAATATAATTGTTCATAATCTTCAAATAAGTATACGAGTAAAAAAATCTTAAATAGTTAAATTTCTAAAATAACAATATTTTAACAAATAAAAAAGTTAAAGCTGTAAAACATAAAATAAAAATAATTTTAACTTAACTTATTTAATAAATAAATTTAATCTATCTTAAACTTGAGGCGAGTTAAATTACTGTATATTTCGGATAAATGATTTTATTTATTTCCCTCAAAGTTCTCTTGTAGTGTCTTTAAATTTATGTTACTTTTCGCCAAATCTTTTTTAAAATGCTATTAAAAAAAAAATATTCAGGTTTGTTAATTCTAGATATGAATATAAACACCCAATTGAATATGGATGCATCGACGAAGCAAATTCGGCAGAGAGATGCTTTGGATCTCATGGTAGGGATTTAAACCTGTCCCCTCTCCTGCTGTCCAATTAAATCATGTCATGTTATTGAAAATACATACATGTAGAAATTGGGCTATAAACAAATATTTTAATATTGTTAACGGATGAATCTCATACTCTTTCTTAATTTCCTAAATTTTCATGTTCTCGTTCAATAACTTATCGGCTGTTTTGGTATTGCCGTGTTCAGACCATTCATTCAAATGCGTGATCCACAACATTTAGTAGATATGGTAGATGAGATTAAAGAGGTTCAATAATCCTCCAGGCTGTAAACACATGGGCCATGCAATGCCAATGACTTCCACTCCTATTAAACCGTGATTGACATGCTTCGGTTGAAATCAAGGGATATTAAACTTCAGGTGAAAGATGATACGGTGCTGTTCGAAAATTGGCTTGTCCTGAATAAGCGCATGTAAGGGAAATCATCCATTTAAACTGAATCGGTCAATTTTCATTTGGGTAAAGTTATTTTTTTTTTTAATTTACCTATAAATTCAACACATTTACTTATTTAAAAATTTAAATTTTTTATATCATACCATAATAAATATAATATATTTTTATATCGTAAAATTCATTTCAAGTTATAAGAGGTTATATGATTAGGGAGTCAAGGAAAAGGGCATGAAGAGGACAGGTGAGTTGATTCCTCAACAATGCTTCACCAAACTCTTTTTGTCGGCATCTTGAGGACAGCTACCTAATTAACATTCGTCTCAAACAAAAATTCTTTAGATTTTTTTGGAGACAATGTGAAAAGAAAAAGAATATTGAAGAATAATAACATTCTTCTTAATATTTATAACATCTATTTAGGTATATTTAACATGATGTACATCTATTTTATATAATAAATTTTAAAAATATAAAAATTATTGACCAGTCCTTCTAATTTATTTTTATTTATATAAAATATTTTTTAATAAAATACTTTTTTATTATATATTGATGTATTAATAGATTATTTTATTTAATAGTTTTCAAATGTTGATCATTCCGAAGTTTTTGGTGAACTGACAAGTTCATCGAGGAACAAATGGATTATCTGCAAGAGAATGTTTCTCCAAGCATGGATTAGAAGGACAAATTGACGAATGAAGATAAGTTGTATGCTCGGAGAAGATGGAGATAATTTACTGAAAAAGGATATCGTTCATAAACTCTTTAACTTTGCATGATTTCTTTTCGGAAAACAACATAAAACTCTTTAAGTTGAGAGCAAGAGAATATACAGTTAATAAGAAAATCATAAAAGAAGTTTATAATTTTCTCCAAATAAAGATGGGCACAAAAATTCATAATTTTTTTTTATTTTTCTTTATGTAGAATTTATAAAAAAAAATATTTCATGAAAATTAACTTTTCTTTATGTAGAATTTAGAAAAAAAAATATTTCATGAAAATTAAAATAAATATAAGGATTGATCTGTAATTTTTATATTGTTGAGATGTATTACGATAAAAATAATAAATACAAGATAAATATGATTATATTAAATACATGTAAATTTAATATATTGATATGCTTTTTTATTATATGATCATATTAAATACATGTAAATTTGATATATTGATATACTTTTTTGTTTATTATTTTTAACAGAAATTTTTTTGTAAAATTTTAAGAATATTTATTATTTATTATTTTTATTTTATTTTTATTTTTTAAAGTGAAATAATTAATATGTGATAAAAAATTATTTTAAATGAAAATAAATATAAAATATTATATTATATTTTAAAAATTAATATATTTTACATTTTTAGTGTGTGAATTTATACAGAGAGTCTTTTATAAAAAAATCCAAAAAAGTAAATTACAATTAAAAATTGTTTAAAAAATGTAAATTAATTTGAACCAACCTTAATCAACCATTTCAACCAAAACTTGTAGCAATCCATCATCTTACTTGAAATAACAACCTTCTTGTTCATAACAAAGATAAGCACATGTTACAAAAAATTTTACATTCAACGAAGGTACAAGTAAAAAACTGCGTAAAGGCAATGTTCACAGAAGAAGAAGTCATTCAAACAACTTCCTTCCTGTTTAGAGTCCACTTTTTACAATTGTCTAGGTCCAATCTCGACTTTGTCTTTTTTTCCATAAGTATCGTTTTTGTCACATCATCATCAACCCAAACAACTAGCTGCTAGCTTTATTTCTTCACACAAACCTTCGTCATCCATTGATGACGTGAATCACGAATCCACGTTGCCTAGCTTGATCCAACCACTCAACGGACGAGAAAGGTGTAAGAGATAATGATATTTATAAGAATATGGATAGAATACTTGTTACAATGTTTGACAGAGTCTTTGTATTATGACCTAATTTTTAAAAATAAGTTAGGTTAAATCTGTTTTTAATATGATATTAAAGTTTATTAACTATATAATCTTTGTAAATGTTAGCATATAAGTTTTACGTGTTATATATTTTGTTATGGATGTAAGGAGGATATTAATACTGTTGGAATATTTAAATATATGTATATAATTATTTGATTAATAATATAAATTTAGATATATATATATATATATATTATAGTAAATATAATATATATATATAATTTAAAAAATAATAAATAAGCCTGTGTACGTTATTAGATTAGAATTTATGCTATCATACAGATGAAAGAAAAATTAATAAACATATTTTATTATAAAATTTTAAAAATTAAATAATTTTATATATATAATCAAATATATTTATAAATAAAATTTTCACTTACTAAGATTTGGTTTAAAAATTTTGAAGCATAGTAAATAAGAAATATAATAATATTTATACAACATATATAATTATATTCCTAAAAATCTAATACCATAGAATATTTAAAAAATTGAGATTAAGCAAAAAATTTATTACAAGTCTCAAAAACTCATCTTAACAATAAAATATCAATAATGTATTAATTATTATTAATATAACATAAGAAAGATTTAAAATAAATTAAAAATTTAATTTATACAAAATTTGCATAATTATTTTTTACAGAAAAATAAACTTACAATTATATAAAATTAATAATCATAGACAATATACATAAGATATTTAAAAATATGCTTCTAAGAAAATATAAATATAATATAAAGTTAACAATACTATATAAAGATATAAAAAAAATTAAAATAATATAATTAAATGTTAATAAGGAAAATGCATACGAAACATTTATAAAATAACTTAGATCCTAAATCAAGAGTACATTATACAATTAAATTATTTAATCTTAAATTAATCAGTATAAAATATTAAAAGTATCTATAAAATTAAAAAAAAATTTAAAATTATAAAAGCTAATAATATTTTTTTTGGATTTTTGGATGGATTTACATGCGTACATCGTTGGAGTCACTGGTGGAAATTTCATTGGTTTAATTTGAATATTCATGGATGCTAAATACATCTTTTTACTCGTAAAAAATACAAAATTGTCTCAACTAGCTTAATCATTTTCTACGAAAATGGAATAGATGATCTCTATTTACTTTGCTTAATAAAATGCTCAATCAATTTTAAAAATGGTTGATTAGATTGAACTTAATTTTAAATCTAAAATTAATAACATTTTTAAAATTGTAAATAAAAAAACGTAAAATTATTTTTACATTCTCAACAATTTTGTGAATTTTTAGAATGTTGTTACCAGTACAATACAAAGAGACAAAAAAATTTCAATCAATTTTAAAAAATATTAATCTTTTTAGCTGTAATTTAACTCAAAAATCAACATAAAAATTAGGTTTAAAATCGTAAAAAAGAGAAAATAAAATTCAACTAGAATAAATAACTATATTTTCTAAATTTTATATATGTTATTCATAATCTATAATGGAATAAAATAATTTAATTAATATTTAAAATAATGACTAAATTATAACATTACAAATTTAAACCTACATAAATATATTATTTTTATTTCTAAAATAAGATTATAAAATATATTTAAAATAAATTTAATATTAATTATTAAAATATATAAATATATGTATATGATTACTTAATTAACAGCATATATTTGAAGATACAAATTATAGTAATATATATAATTATAAAAAAAATAATAAAAATACATTACCCCATCAAATTAAAATCCATATTATTTTTGTAAGTATATTGATAGAATGAGATGACTTAAAAAAAAGTTATTATTCTCTTTGGGATAATTTATTTTAAATATAATCTCTTTTGTTTTAAAATATTTATATATATAAATTATCTAATATAAAATAGTTTATTAACCTATTAGTAAAGATAAAAAAAATTCTATAAATATTAATTTAAATAGTCCAACTCATAATTAACTATTCTTACTAAAACTTAATTATTAAAGTAATCAAATAAAAATATTAATATTATAATTAAATTAAAATAATTTATATTATAATTGATATAATAAATAAAAAATTATTATAAAAATATAACAAATATGTTTTATATTAGTTAAAAATATTTTTATAAGTGTTAAAGCAGTTCGTCTTTGAGTTAATTCTTAAAAAAGACTTAATTAGGCACAATATGTGTTTAATACTATATAAGTTCTATATTATTATTCATAAACTTTTGGTCCTTCAAACGCCACAGACAAAATGTGTACCGAAAAGGAATGTGTTAATGTTGGATGATTTACAAATTTTCAGTCTATTCCGATTATAATATAATATATTTTTTATTTATTTTAATTTTAGATCACTTACAAATATTTAATTTTATAATTTTTATTTATATTAGTAGAGATATTAAAATGTTTCAATTGATTAAAAATATAGTTCAACTAATTTTTTAAGATTTAAAACAATTTATTATTAAACTAATAAAAAAATTAGTTCAAACATTTAATAATTTAATTATAGTTAAAGTGTAATTCAATCTGTATATAAATTGTAAAGTTATAGAAATAGTTTTTTATTTCGAATAAAATATATTAAAAAAATTCATAATAAAAATAATATATATATTATGCGTATATGATCAAAGAAGGTGGGAAAATTTGGTGGTTAGAACTTGTCTTCCATTACTGAGAGTACTTGTGCTTGAATATACACAGGTCACTCTTGCACGTTTACGCAATTCTATTCTAATGTAGCATGATTTAATTGTCTGATTCACACCACTCGCTTCTAAGCTTTGATTGGACAAGTCGATGAATCTTTTCGGATCCTTTTTCAGAACAATTTTTAATATAAAAACTATATATAAAAAAACGTGATACTAGATCAGTGAGGGTGGTAAGTGGTGATTCTAAAACCTAAATCTGCGTTGAAATATTTATAAAAAAAAATGTAATTCTAATTTTTTTTTCTCTTTTGGGTACATATTTGTAAATATTATAATCTTATGTTTATGTTTTCATAGATTATTTTAAAAAATTTAAAATAATTTGAAATTTTAAATATTAAAATATTTTATTTAGATATTTTAATAAATTAAAATAAAAAAATTTATTTTTTTTAACATATGTGTAATTTAATTTTTTTTTAATTTATTCTCAAAACAAACAAGTCTTTCCATATTATTTTTTTATTGTTTTCTTTTGTTATTTTTATCCATTTTTCTCTTTTATTTCTCATCTTTATACATAATATTTATAATATTAAATAATATAATTATATTTTTTTATTATTTTTAATTATATAGATTTTATTAGATTATTATTTTATTTAAATATATTGCACAATGAAATTTTTTGTATATATCCAAAATATTTTAATAAATTAAAAAAATTAAAAAATTAAAAATAATTTATAAATATTTAAATATAAAATTTGGTATATAATAAAAATGAAATTATTTAATCTAAATAAAAAATTTTAAATTTAATAAATTTAAAATTTACCATTTAAATTAATAATTTTAAATATAAAAAATTTAAATTTTTTATTCAAATAAAAAAATTTAAAATAAAAAAATTTTCAAAAATATTTTAAATTTTAAATTTTTTAAAATATTAAAATATTATATCTAAATACAAGGTAAATGCATTTATCAAGTTTGCTGGAATTTACAGCAACCACAGATGCCTTTACAGGCTAAATTAATGGCTATAAATTAAAGGTGCATGCTATAGAAACAATCTCTATCATTTGTTATATAATGTATGTAAGTTTAGGTGAACTTTTGTAAAATAAGCCCACGAGTCTTTTTGTTAGCCCGGTTGTCTGTGTGTTCCTCCGTACATAATTAAATTGAGTTTACGTCTATCAGCTTTGAATTTATTTAGTGTGTGTGCGATATTATTTAATTTTTGTTGTTATTTGTTATTTTGTTAATGATATTAAATATAATTATATTATCAACATCATTTATATTTCAAATTATTTTATAAATTTTAATAATTTATCTTAACTGCAAAGCAAAGGATATTACTAATAAACATTCAAAGTTTATGATGTAAGAATTTATATTTTGTTAAGAAAAAAATGGATGAGTTTTTCTTTTATCCTTTTAATATTTTTGAGAGAGACCGAGGACATAAATGAAACATTTGATAGATCGATTACAAACATTATTGCTTTAAATGTAAAAAATGTTCAAGAAAGTAACGAAAATTAATATTTGGAGGGAATAAAAATATATTTAACAAATTACATTAAAATAATTAAATTAATTTAATTTATATTTTATTTAATTTTTTATATTTGAGGATGCATTAAAAAGAGATGGATCTTTTATACTTAGAATTTTATGTTTATACTTAATAAAATAAAAAATATAATCAAACATATCTACAATATTTACATCCATATGCGTCTATTGATATGGAAAAAAAATAAACACGTGTTAGTGTTAGTTTTTTATTAGTTTTTATTAATTGAGTGTTAAAGACTAAATGAAAGAGCACGAATATAGTGTCGTTTGAAACTTAATGCAAAGGATCTAAGCTAAATTTATTGAGTCTATTGCGACTCATACAAATTAGATTTATTAGACTTTTTCATTACAATAAAATTTAGATATCTTTTATATTTTAAGAATTAACAAGTCTAATTTTTATATATTTTAACTTAGGTTTTTTAGAATTTTTCTATTTCAATTTGAGATTGTATTAAAAAATAAAAAAAAAAGCATGATTATTGGACTAAAATCACGTCGAACGTTAATATTAAAAAAAAAAATGGCATTACAAGAAATGGAAGTGGCAAAGACTAAATGAGAAAGCATGAACGTAAGTAAATCGTGGTTTGAAACTTGATAAAACAAATGGTCAAACGTGGGTAAGTGGATTGGAGATGTGGAAGTTAAGGAAGATGACCAAAGGCGAATAACTTTTGAAGCAGATTTAGGGGTTTCCTTATCGAGTAGAAAAACTGAATAAAGATAGGAAAATCAATCCAAATTGAACAGAGAATCCATCAAATAGCTTGAACAGAACGAATTCGTCAAATAACAAGTTTTGGAAGTAAAAGATATCTAATGGTACCCACGTGTTTCGAGAAGAGTTAACACGTAATGTATATATTATTATATAAATACACGTGAATTTAATAACATACGTAGAAATGCACAATGTTTAGGTTATTTATTTAGATAATTTATGGTTGGTTAATGTATATATCTGTGGTTAAAAGATAAATTGATGATTAAGTATGTTAATAATATTAAACCTAATGAAGTTAATTTTTTTTTGTTAAGTTAACCAATATGTTGAATACAATTAAACCTGTATTCCTTTACAACCATTCTTAATTAGCACCTAATTTTTTTTAAATAATAATAATTAAATAACCTGTATTCAAATGTAATTAGATATAAATTATTATTAAATATAAAAATTTATATTTTTTATTCAATAAACATTATGAAAGGTTAAATATAATTAAATATAAATTATTATTTTTAAATATGAAAACTTACATTTTTCGTTTAATCATTTAATGAACATTATGGAAGGCTGCAAATTCTTCATCCTTTATTTTTAATATAAAAATAAATTTTATTAGTAAAATTTTACCTATATTTTTTAAAAATATCAATAATAACATATATATATATATATATATGAAATTTTTTATAGTTAGTTAACTACTGAAAATAATATGTCATTAATTTAAAAAATTATAAAACATATAATCATGAAAAGCTGTAAAAAAAAACATGAATGAAACTAATACAATTTTTTAAAAATAACATGACATTATATGATTACAAAGTTAGAAAAAGTGATAGAAGGAGGAGACAGGTGATTTGACTCCACAATGAGAGGAGATACCTCAACCAACCAAATGAGAACTGCGGAACTGATATTTCGCAATATTCAGCTTAAAATTTGAACGACGTACCTTTGATTTCTCGAAAAAAAAAAAAAACAGAAAATGTTAAAGCTCATCAAATGTGCGTTCCTGATCTTATTATGGCATATTATTGAGTCCGGGAATAACACCTAGCGTATTGTCGGTGGTTGACACTTCCATTACTGTCATTAATGAATGCGTCACTTGTTGGAGGGTGATGTTATGAAAAATGTTTTTGTTATATTATATTTTTTGGTATTTCTAGTATTTCATAATAAAAATTTTAGTTTATAAAAAAACTATTATTGGTGTTACACATTTTTATTATTATATTACGATTCCATAATTTTTATTGCTATTACATTATTAATTTCCCAATATCTTTTAGTATCTCTGGTATTTTATAACAAAACTTTTAGTTTATAAAAAATTTATTATATCTTTTACACATTTTTTATTATTATATTACGATTCTATAATTTTTATTGCTTTTACATTATTAATTATCCAATAATGATTCAAATTGAGTCTCGTACTTTTAGCATCGTAATGATCATTAGTCACTACTCTCTGATCGAAAATTCATATATGGTATTCTTTCATATAATTATAATAAATTTATTTATTTTTAATTTTTATAATTTAATTATATATTTTTATAATTAATTATTTACTTTATATAATTATATTTTAAATTTTTTAATTAATTAATTATTTTATATATAACTGAATTAATTATATTTTCTATATTATTAATTATATTTTTAATAATTAATTATCAAAATTATATAATTACTTATAAAATAAATTTTAAAATATAAATAAATAAATTTAAAATATAAGGAGTACTCTAAACTTTAATATTTAATCTAATTTTGTTGATTTGAAGGTTGTTTAATCAAATTGTAAATTACATATTTTTAATTTGAATGGAATGAGTATCATCGAATTTGAAAAAAGTTTTAAAGCATGCATAGATTAAAAGGTGATTTAAAAAGATAAAGATGAAACATATATAAAGAAGATGCAAGGTAATTTTAAAAAGATAAAAATAAGTACATAAATGATAAGATTTAAAAAATATTGAGATAATAAAGAATACTAAAAATGAAATTAAAGTTGTTTTGTTAGAAAGGTAGAGAAAGAAGAAAAAAATAAAAGAAGAGACACAAAAGTTAATGATTATAGTTAACAATAGTCCAACCCAGATATTTGGATGTAGAGATGCAAGTAGATTTACAAGGTTTTTTTCTATTAAGGTACAGCCTGATTTAAAACCTACACGATCTACAAGTCTCTTTAAAAGTCTACGTAACAAAAAAAATTTAATAAATAGACTTAAAACTTATATAAATAATTGATTAAAAAAACTTACAAACTTAAAATTTATAAGATAAAAAAGTTATTAAATAGGCTTAAAACATATATATATATATATTATGTAAAAAATATAAAATAAATATTATACAAATATAATATATTAAAATAAATATAAATATATAATATATAATATATAAATAGGTCCCTGAATAGATTAAATAAATTTTTTTTATAAGATTAGGCTTAACTTGTTTATCTAAAAAGGTTTTTTAACATACCTGAATCTGCTTATTTATTAAACGAACCAAATCAAGATAGGTTTTTAACAGACCCTATCTATTTATTAAATGAACCGAATCAATATAGGTTTTTAACAGATTGTATGTTTATATCAAATGGTCTTGTTCACTTCCGGTCCTAGCTCAACACAACCAAAAAAAAAAAAAAAAAGAAAGAAACGGCCCAATCAGAGAACAAAGAAAAGCAATAAAAAGAAACAAAATTCTGTTAATTTAAAAAAGATTATTAATAATATATTGATAATAAATAAATAATAAAAAATACATTAATATTTTAATTAATAATTAATGCTTATTCTCTATATATAGATTAGACGAAGTGGAAAAAAAAAGTAATTATAAATATTTCTTTTTTTTTCTCTTATTAATAGCAATATTGTTTCAATTTCTTCGTACCTCGATTAATTTATTTTTTATCTATCGGATCCATTTTTATATTTTAAGCATTCGGTTTACACGGTTTGGGCGGATAGCTTTTTTTTTTTTTTTTTCATCCTTAGTACCGTACTATATAAATCAAATTATTATATCTGATTTTTTATAATATTTTTAAAAGATTTATTGTGATATTTAATAGATTTTTTATAAATTTTTATCAGAATGTATTATTTTTTATATTTATCCTTCTTAGTTTGAGTACTTTTAAAATAACACAATTAATATAATAAAAAATTATTTTAAATAAAAATTTAAAACATTACATTATATCTTAAAAACTAATATATTAATTAATAATATATTATTTATGATGAAAAAAAATTGATAAATAAAGTCTTATAAAAGGATTAAAGGAAGTAAATTACAATTAAAAAATTATTGAAAGTATAAATTAATTAGAGCCAACATTAGTTAACCACTTCAACCAAAACTTAAACCAATACAGTGGAATCACCTCAAATTTTACAACCGACTAAGGTGCAAGCCACTGCACATAGAGGTACTATTCAAAGAAGAAAGAATGTGATTGAACAAGCTTAAACAACTTTTTGGTGAGTCTTGCCACACGTGTCAGCTTCACATCACCGTCCACCCAAGCAACTAGCTCATGATTTTATTTCTTCACAAACCTTCCCTTTCCTCGCTTGAATCACGATTCCCCGTTGTCTAGCTTGATGCAACAATTCAATGGAGGAATAAAGTGTTAAAGATGTCTCGTTGATTAAGAATATGGATAGAATACTCGTTATAAGGTTTGGGGCAAGTCTCGTGCTATGGGACAATTTTTTAAAACGAGTTAGATGTGGTTTGTTTCTCATGATATTAAAGCTTATCAATTTTAATGTTAGATCATTTGTATATCTTAAGTTTTACAATTTTATGTACCATTTGTTTAGTCCTAGGATGTGAGGAAGATGTGAGTTAAGATGTTTTGTATTGTTGATTAAGAATTCGATTAGAATATTTTTATAAGACTTAAAGCAATTCTCCTATTGCGAGTTACCTTTTATATCTTATTTATATTTTACTTTTATATTTGAAGGTGCAAGTAAAAGATACTTTTAGATAAACAATGTGGGTGTGAATTAATTTAAATACTGTGGGGAGGACTGGGTACTTCACGTTTAGGGTTTTACGCTCACACTTATTAAATTGTCTAGTGGAAAACAATTCTTATAATCATATAAGATGAGTATAATTATTTTTTTATTGATATTACATGAGTTGTTCAACCCATCACATGTGATCCAAGACACATGTTTAATTGTAATTCCATCAATTAGTCAAATGTTATAATTGAATTGATATATTTAATATTTAAATTTTTTTATTCTAAATAATTAATTAATTTTAATTCACAAAAAAATAATCAGGGAAACCAAGTGCTATTATTTGAGACTTTTTGGGTTGTAAATTTTTATTTTATTTTTAATAACAAAATTATTTTATTTTTTATTTTTAAAATTTGTACAAAAATAATAAAATTATTTTTATTATTTCCGACATGAATTCTTAAAAATAAAATTAAAATAAAATAACAGTTTTATAATTAAGAAGAGAAATAAAATTCGAAGAAAAAAGAGAGAACAAAGTTACAAGGTCACCCTAACAGAGTGATCGAAATTGAATTTTTTTTTTATGTGTTATCATGACATTATTGAGCTATTCCCTTAGTTGTGGCAGTTGAAGACCAAGACAAAGATTAGAATACTATAGAAGGACATTATCATAAAGCAAGGATTTGACTTGCTCCTCTAGCCCTGGAAGAGAGTGTTGGTCATCATAACTATACATCAATGGCACCATCCTTGCAAGATTCAGTGAGACCTTAGTGAATGCTGTGTGAAAATGACCATCAAAAAGGCATTCTTGGTTTAGCCTCTTCCATTCATCACATATCTTTCTCATCACTTTCTCTCTTGCTCTTCTCATCGTGAACTCAGGGTCATCCATCAATAAACAATTCACGTACGAACCATCATTGCCTTGTTGATTCTCATCCTTTACATCAAATCATAAGAATACTAGTATAGTTATTAAATCTTAGACTCACATAATAAAATCTTTATTTCTTTAAATATTAAGTTTACTTTATATAGAAGAAGACAAGTCAAGAGTCTTACTATATGGACAAAAATTCTTGCACATGAAAAAATGTAAGTGAAATGAGGTAAAAAGAATTGAGATTAGAAAGAAAAAAAAATGAAAACAGATATGATAGAAAATATGATCTGATAGAAAAAATATATATATGGAAAAAGTGAGATGAAAATAATGTTAAAATATATACCAATCGAAACACATTTATTCTTTAGTTATTTTTTCGATTTTATGAAGAGTATATATGAAATCTGTTTACCTGAGCATTTCCCAAGTCATCCCAAAGTCGAAGAATTGTTGCCGGGGAAGAAACTATGGGAGGGAATGTGTCTATGATGTCAACATTTTGTTTGGTTAATCCATGACCCAAAAGAAAGAAAGAGTGAACAATCACAATATGCACTCCACAGCTTATTATCCCATTCTTTAAGTATTCTTCAGCACTCGGCAATTTCCCCGATGCAAACCATTTTGCTTCAACTAAGAAGGCTTTGCACAAACTCTCCCACTAAAAAAAATGGACAATCTATTTAAGGACATAATTAACCATTTAAGGACAATCAATATATGTTAGAAGGTGATCCAAACCAGGTCTGTGTGCAAATAAAGAATAAGCATGTGTGGGTGTGTTTGTAATTAATCAAATTTATAGTACCGTCTTTCGGAGAGAGTGTATGGGGTTCCACCCATGCTTCTGATAGACCTTAGAGCTGATTTCATTTGTGACATTATAGAGGACCCTGAAACTTGTCTTCATGTAATCTGGTAACTGTTCTGTAGCTGTAATATCCCATCTGCATTATTAACAATTATTATTAATCATGCATTCTTTTTCTTAATTTTCTTCTAAGAAATCTCTTGCCTTCTATTTGAGTCATTTTACTAAATTGTATGTATTTAAATGATTAAAAACTTTAATTAAATAATTTTTATGTGAAATAAAAACAATTTTAAATAACAGCTGTTTAGAAAAAATTTAATTTTTTTATTATGTATAATTTTTTAAATTATTATTTATTATTCTTCTTATATTTAACTCTTGTTTAATGATCATCGCTTATTTTTTTTATTTAGCAATCTTTAAAATTCTCCATGTGGATTAATTAAAACGTGATTGGCATTTACCTAGAAACGGCTTCTGTGAAAAGAGATAATTCATGTATAGTCCCATAAACATCGTAAATGTCATCTAATATGTAGATTAAAGATATTGACTTTGTGAGCTCAACCCTTTCCTCTGACAAAGTAGGATCCGTGAGGCATGCCAACGACCAAATATACCATTTAAGCGGTTGATTTCTTGCATACTTTAACTCGTTCGCTAAACCAAGCCCTGTCCACCACCTGCAAAAAATTTTGAATTTTGAGGAATAGATTTTATTGTGACAAAATAAACTATTCCATCTATAAATTAAATTAACTCAAATTGGCATACTTGGAAAATTGATTAATCTCTCCATGATGTAAGCTTTGCAGCAAACTGAAATCAATTTTTGCCACTTCTTTTAATGAACTTAACCACGTATTCGTTCCATGATAATCACCGAAGAAATTTCTAGCGGTAAACATGGGTAAGCTTTTGTGAAAAGGGTGTTCTAAGGTTCTCTTCACAAATTTAGATTCATTATTATCAATACAGAAATCCATCTTTTCCTTTAGGACCTGACCGCTGAATACTTCAGCTTCATCAAGTATGTCTTCCCCTGTTATGCTTAACTGTGAGGCTTCATATAAATCTATCATTCCTTTCATATTTTCACCCAATTTTGGGTTGAACTTTCCCTTCTTGTATGTAAACTTGTCAAACACCTCTGTCATGTTTCAAATGAAAACAAAATTTCAGCATTTGTTTAACTATTAAAATAGACGTAGATTATTTTTTAGTGATGTCCACAGAAAAATAATCCCTTAAATAAAAAAGAATTAAAATAAAAAAAAAACTGATCTATTTTTTATTTTAATATTTGAAATATTAAATATTTAAAATTATAATAGAAACGATTATATTAATAAAAAATTAAAATTTTTAAGCTTAATTTATTTTATAATTAATATCAAATAAAATTTTATTATTAATTTATTTTGTTAACATTCACAGAAAAAATTTGGTACCGTTACTTGTTTTGTTAATCTTAACCTTTATTAATATTAAGTATATACAAGTATAATGTTTTATAATAAAAGAAAGTATTTATTATATGATAAATATAAAAGTATAAAAATATCTTAAAAGTAAAATCTTACAACTTGTTATTATTTAAAATAAAAGGGTTAATGTTAAAAAAATCTAAAGATTATAAGTGCATGTGAAAATATCATGATTCATCTCAAAGAGAAAAAAGAATGAAAAAAATAGAAACTAACCCGTGGGCACAAAGTAACCTTGTTGTCTCAATAGCCTGAAGCGAAGTGCAATCTGATGAATATCAGCATGAGCATAGTCACCCGCAATAATATTAGAATTTATATATTGCTTTCTTAGGAATGCTTCAATTTCCTCTTGAAAGTGGTAATCAATATTCAGGCGCTGCATAGCATCAATCATGTACAAACTTTTGCATGGATTTTCACACACATTCCTAAATTCATCTTTGACCGCTTCTAGTTTTTCTGAGTGACTAATGCGGAGATCTCCCTGACAAAGAAAAATTATTAGTCACTCTTTCCAATTCTACCAAAAAGCAAGACACTATTCAAATTTGGGCATACCGTTTTTATGAACAATCTGCGAGGCCTTTCTTCTTGAGCAATGTTCCATTTGTTAGAATTAGGAAAAGAATCAGATTTGTGTCGCGTAAAGCTTTGAGAAAGTTGTGCTTTAGTTCTAGCAATTTGAGGTTTGAAAGAGAAAAGGCACGATTCAAGATGCAGTGCCATATCTTGTAGCCAAGTGTTCTAAAATAGATATGACGTTTGGTTAGAAAGTTTTATACTCTTAAGTCGTATCCATTAGCTACTTTTATAGGACTCACAAAGTGGTGTTCGGTGTTGAGCACAGTAAATCCAATCATTGCAGCGTTGCAGCAGCACCGTGAATAACGTGTTAATCATTTTTTGACATTATTTTTGGCAAAAAATTATTATTGAATTAATCTTAATAATTTTATATGCATTACACATGAATGGAATAAAGGTTATTATTTAATATTTTTATTTATTTTTATTTAAAAAATAAAAATTATTTATGTTAATATATTTATTTTAATTTTTAAAAAGTATTAATTTTTTTATTTATATTTATCATCTATTTAATAATTATTAAAAGTAATAAATAAAAATATATATTAATGAATAATAAATTATAAAATTAAATAAAAATTTTCAAATATTAATGATATTAATTATATATACTGATATTTTTATTTTTATTTTTAAATAAATAAAAAATATGGAAGTATAATATTTTTAATTTTACATAAAAGTAAGCTTTTGAATTAGATTGGATTTTAGATTGTTTAGAAAATTTTTAAGAAGAAAGAAAGGATTTTTTTTAATATTTTAAATTAATAATGATAAATAAATGATTAATATAGTAAATTTATGCCAATATATTATTATATATTTTATTTAAAAATTATTGAATTAAAATATATTTATTTAATATAAAAACATGACAAATTTATAGTTCGTTCTTAATTTTACGTAAAATTAACCTTTTAAATAAATATCTAATTAGATCATAATTTAGAGATTGTTTAGAATATTTTTAGAGAGAAATAAAAGAAGTAATAAATTTTTAATTTTAAATTAAAAATACGTTATGTACGATAATATAAAAATAGTTAATATCTAAAAATTTATAGTAATATATTATTTTATATATTTTGTTCTAAAAATTATCAAACTAAAATATGTTTACTTAAATTAAAAATATGACAAATTCACACTTTGTTAAGTCCTTAATTTTACAAAAAAAAGGTTTTTGAATAAACTTTTAAATATGATCAGACTTTTAGAGATTATTTAGAATTTTTTGGTTAAAATAGATGAAATTTTTAAATTTTATATTAAAAGAATTATATATTATTTATAATTATAAATAAATAGTTGGTACATTAAATTTATGATAATTTATAATTTATATATTTTATTCTGAAAATTTATTAATTATTTAAAATAAAAAAATTATCCTTATTTTTTTTTTTTCAAAATCCTATTTCTCAAACCATCTGTTTAATATATATGTCAAGTTAGACAAAAAAAAAAATCAAGTACATAGATAAAATTCATATTTTAAATTAAAAATTGGTCAAAGCCATGTTATTGATCAAAATCTAACTAAACATAACCGATTACCATCCTAGTTTCGATGCATATCTCATTAAGACTTAAAATTAGAGTGAAGATATCTTGGTTTTGGATGGAGCTATGATGGACTTGACGGTAAGGGAACTCATCAACATACTGATGTTGAAGAATTTGACAATAATCACCTGGTTGATATATACACGAGGTTTTACTCAAACGTAATTATTCCCTCATATATAAATACTAATATTTATTTATTTATGGTTTTTATTTAATGATTAATAAATTTATTAAAAATAAAACAAATTTAACTACCTACATTTAAGTATAGATGTATACTATTATATATATATATATATATATATATAATTTCTTATTTTAATCATATCACTAATTTTAATTCTGATTTATTTGTTTTTTTTTCTCTTGAACTTATTTTTTAAGAAAAATTTTTGTTTTATTAAAAAAGACATAAAATTATATTTTAAGAGATTTTTGTTGCCATGAAACACCCTCCTACCTTCCATTAATATGTGTTTGAATTAGCTATGTAAAAGATATTTTAATAATCAATTATATTTACAATTCATTATTATTATTCATTAAATAAATTTTATGTTTAAATATGTTAACAGCAAAGTAACTTTTTAATCTGTTATGTTTACATTATCTAAAAAATTACTTTTTATAGTAAAGTTAAAAAAATTGTATATATGAAATTGTTTGAAATAATTAGTTTTACATTTAAAAGTAGTAGATATTGAAAATAAAATCTTAAAAAATAAAAAATTAGCTAAAAATGATTAAATAATTTTAATTATAAATTTTAAAATTTTTCTTATGTTAAAAGAGTTTTTTATCACTTTAATTATTTCGTAAAATTAACTATTTTATTCAATAGGGCGTTAAAAAAAATGAAAATTTCAACTTTTATATTGAAGCTATATTATTGAATACGATGATATTACTTAGGGAGAAAAAAGGGTATGGCCCTCATCCTTTGTGGTGTATATCATGATGCCTCTAGGTCAAATACCTGCATCATGGTGCACATGCTTCAATTTATTTATTTTTACCAAAAAATAAATATGCTTCAGTTTTTTTATATTTTCATACAACGTCAACTATTATTGAAGACAATATTACTTATTAGGGAAAAAAAGGAATGGTGCTCGTTGTTTGTGTATATCATAATGACTCGAGCTCAAATCTAACATCGAGACGCATTAGGCTTCAGTTTTTATATCTTTTCATAGAACGTCAATTCATATATATATATATATATATATATATATATATATATATATATATATATATATATATATATATATATATAATTGATCCTATATATTAAATGAATGTTTAAAAAGGGTATGGTCCTCATCTTTTGTCTATATCATATAATTCAGAAAACGTCATAGTGCACGTGGTTCAATTTATATATCTTTTACATACAACATTACTTCACACCCTATATATTAAATTATTTTTTAGAATAATTAAATATATTATCATAATTAATACCACTTTAACCATTATTATTTTTAGTTAATATCTTTTATATTTTGTCTAAATTTTAAAATATCTGTATATCTTAGTTATGCTTTATTTTATTTTCAGTATGTAGAAATATTAATTTACCCGTTGTGAATATAATTTGTATACTATTTAATAAATTTAACGGCTTACATATTATTAAAATTATTTAAAAATATAGCAAGGCATTAATTATCGTATAACATATTTTTATATAATAATACATATTAGTTATTAATTAATATTTTTAAAAAGATCAAATATGTCAATTTATTGTATAATGTCTGTGATAAAAAGATATGAACAAATTACATCAAAATTTCTTAAGTTTTACTTAAATTGGGTACGATATTTGTTTTCTTTATACGTATAGCTATACTAATATTTTTAATTGTTTCAATCACATTACATCATATATCTTTACAATCCAAATATCATTCAGATAAATAATAGAATTAATGCATAAGATTTATATAATTTTTAATAAAAATATATGAAAATAAATAATTTTTTAACCAATGCCGACATTAATTACATGATAGTGATAGTAAGATTTTGTTCATAGCTTTTACTCATGATTTTTATTAAATAAAAACCTTAATTATCAATAAAGAATAACAAAGACAACTATCAATAAAATATTACCAACTAGAGTCCAAGCTAGGAATATTATCACATCTAAGAGTCCAATAATAATCCTTTGAACCGAGAATTAAAAACATGATATATATGATGATGGATGAAAGGCTAACTATTTCAAGACTGAAACATGGTAGGGGGATATGTATTATAATTATAATTATTTGATTTATTGGTCGGTAGAAGACTCACGTGCTGGAAACATAACAAGTGATTCAGCGAAAACGATAAAAAAGAAGATGGGTCTCATGAAATTCCAAAGGTTGATCTCACTGCTAGTGAAGTCATGTACCATGTTAACCTGGTATAGTTAGATCTTCGCTCGGATATTCTTTTTCTGATATTTATTTTTAATTATTGCATTAATAATTTAATTTGTTAACCGTTAAATTTAATATTTATACTTTAAAAAATAACATATTATGAAAAAATATTAAAAAGAAAAATATTAGTATTTGGTTTTAAAAAATATTTTCTATTTCATTTTTAATACTTCATAAAAAATATTAAAAAATAAAATAATATAATATTTTTATAATTAAAATAATAAAAATAAATATTTTCTAAAACTAAAAGTAACGTGCGGATAATCTAAACGTAACGTAGGGTAACGAGGATTGAAGGATGCAGAATTAGAGATGATGTTAGGTGACGCAATAGTACATAGTGGGGTCATTGAAGCATTCCAATTACCTGCAAGATTCTTCTATTACACCATTCAGTTAATGAGTCATTCTGTCCAACACCTATCAAATTGAAGGGACACTTGAAAAAAAGGGATATTATAATTTTTAATTTTTATTTAATGTTTTCGTTAATGATTCTAATTAAAGTAGGTGAAAATAAATATATAAAGAAGAGAAATATTGTATACAGTTTGAATTAAACTAAGAAAATGTCAGTTAATTTGCTCAAAAAATAAACAAAAGAAAGGCAATAATGATGACGTATAATGTTGTTGGGTCAGCAATTGTTGAATACAACATTATCAGTAGGTTGCTTTCATGAGGGGATAGTATTTGATTGACATCCAATTAGTTCATTTAAAGATTTTTTTTAAGAAATAAAAGGATTACGAATTAGGAAAAAGATTAAGAAAATATAATAAATTTTATAGGATTAAATTAAGAAACTTAAGAATAAATTTTATCTTAAGAAAATAAAAAAAATTATTTTATTTTAACAAGTTAAAGATAACGAAGATTAAGGATAAAATTTTGACACAATCATATTAAATTATTATTATTATTAAAAATTAAATTTATTAATATAAAAATTAAATTAAAGTTTGAGATTAATTTTTTATAAAAAAAATTAAAATTTTAAAGTGATTTATTATTGATTAGAATTTATTTTAATTTAAGAGGATGTGTTATTTATTTTTTATACCCTATTTCTTTACTCTAAATTAGAGTTGTGTTAGTTAAAATGGACAAAATTGAAGTTGTATTAAATTAATTTTTTTATTATGAGAGTTTTTCCTTTATTTTTAGGTTAAGAATTATTTTATAATAGTTTTACCTAGAAGTCATTGTTAAGGTCACGTTTTCTTAATAATTTTAGTTTTATCATGAGTTTGTACTTATAAACAAATTTTTATCTTTGATATTGTATCAATTTTAAAATATCCAAAGTTCTAATCTAATTTTAATGTTGATATTATTTGACATCAAAATTAAGATCTATATCTATTTCAATCTAATAAATTATAGATGTTTAAATTTAAATGAATAGATAATTTAAATTATTAAAATTAATTTGATAATAAAAAATTAAAGATTAGAATAATTTAACATAAAAATTTAAAGTTGGATCTTCATTATTTTGTATGATGTATAAAAAAATAAATAGATAATTTAAATTAAGTAATTAAATTTATTTATTATTTTCAATTCAATCTTACATTAACCTATTTTTATAAAAATTAAAATTATTACAACCTACAAATAATTTTAATATAATTCTTTCATGTAACTGATGGCTTCAAATTTAAATTTTAAAATCATAATTAATGAATCAAATAAATTTTTTAAGCATGTTAATTTGTTGACAAAAAAAAAACAAAAACATATAACTTTCGGTGACCTACTAATTAAGCCGTAAAATTTGACCTGTAGACTGGATTTAGGCAGTACAGCTTTCAGACGAAAGCGGCGTCGATATAACGATAACGATCCGACCTAAGGGATATTGTCGCAACCGTAATTCCGACGAGACGACGAACTCGCTAGAAATTTAAAAATAGCATTTAGTTGATTGTGGAGCCGCCACCAAATCTTATTTTAAGGGAAAAAATTTGGAAAAACCCTAACTTGAGGATGAAATTCTAGGTTCGGGAGTCGGTTACAAATAGGGAAGGTGTTAGGCACCCTATTTGTCCGTTCCGAAGAACGGTACCCTTAAACTGAGTGTGTGATTTTCTTTGCAATTTGTTTGATCCCTTAAGTATAATAAAAATAAATAGGTTTGTATGAAAATAGCCTGACAGGACTTGATCCTGCTCCTACGTATTCCCTGGTGCAATGGGAAACTCAAGGCTACGTAGTTCTGGTTTTGAAAATTACTTTAGTAGAAAAGGAGTATTTTGAAGGGAGATTAAAAGGGAGATCCTTAATCCACATGCACAGAGTCGAGGGCAAGCGAAGGTTACACAACGACCCATATGATTCTCCAAACATCGAAAGACAGGGTATGCTGCACTTTCAACTTCGGAGTTCATTGCGTGAGATTTTGAATCATTTGGAACTTTTAGAAATTATATTTTGAAGAAAAGGAATAGTTTTGAACAGGTATGAAAAGGAAGATTCTCAACCCACATGCACAGAGTCGAAGGCAAGCGAAGGTTGCACGATGACCCATATGATTCTCCAAACATCGAAAGACAGGGTATGCTGCGCTTTCAACTTCGGAGTTCATTGCGTGAGATTTTGAATCATTTGGAACCTTGAAAATTATTCGTTTGATACAGCTTGTCTTATTATTCTCAGTCTCAGATCATAAGGGTTTTTGATGAGGAGCCCTACCAGTTCTTAAAAAGATCCATATAGGCTCCCTTTTCGTCATAATGCTAGGCATTATCTAACCCTTTTGTGGAAACAAGAATCAACAAATGGCATTATATTTTCAAAACCAGCATAGATCTTCGTTTTCTGGCATCATATTTTACCTGGCTGATGTGTGCTTAATACTTGGGTTTAAGGACTTCATGCTTATTCCAAAATTGTTTGTTTACCTTTAGGATATACCTTGCCAATACTTATCAACTGTGTTATGCAGTACTTATTGATGTCCTGGCTTCATGTTTAAAGTTACAGAAGTTTAATGTGACCTAACACTAACCTACAATGGTAGCTCAGATTACTTCCTTATTCAGAAGACGATTCCTATGACTCAACTGATCCCTACTTGCTAGCCAGCTTCTGATTACTTATCTACAGAATACTAAGTGTCTGCTGCTAGCTAGAACTGTACCAAAGTAGTGTACCACTTTCTGAGAGTTTGGGACAGGTTAATTTTAAGAATTGATGAGAAACACTCATAATGGTTTTTTTTTACCAGCTTAAGACCGATTACCAAGACATCAGCTTTGATTTTATTTTTTTGCAGTCTTTTATTATTTCTCTGGCGGATCTGCAACTGGATGCTATTGCCAAGAGTCATGTACTTATAAGTTAAAGTTTTAGGCCATGAGTGCAAATGAGTTCTCTGTAAGGATTATCAGAATGGGAGTATAGTGAAGCAGAACCAAGGGCTAACAATTTTGATTGCCTGTGACTGGGTTGCTTCTACTTATAATCCTAGGCTCAGCAGAGGAAAAAACAAGTAGGATTCAAAATTTATCTGCACATCCTGAATTCTCAGGGCAGGTTTCAGAGCCAGGCCAGGTTCCTCTCTTTTTTGGGGTTCCTATTGTCAAACCTATTGTATTAAGGGAAAGACCAGGACTCAAGACCAACATCTTTATTCCTTTAAGCTCTCAGGTTTAAATTCTTATACAATGACTCAATGCCCTTTAAGACCTGACCTTACTTAGTCCCCATTGCGGTTTTCTTTATAAGACAAATGCTGCTTTTATTTGTCTTATAAAGCAGCATTTGGTTCCCTGTAGAATCCACATTGAGCACAACTTCTGTAACTGCTATTGGCCCTGAAAGCTCCCCTACCTATTGTCTACTCAGATCCTGCAATAGTGTTTTGGTTACCTACCAAAACTCATTACATAACCAATCCAGGACTTACCTGATCAATGCACCGATCAAATGGTAGCCTCTCTCTCTAATGGCCTTCTCATCAGTTTAGGCCAAATGGACATATAATGGAGGATCTGCTGCTTCAGTTATGGTTCAGAGCCTGATTTTAAACTCCACTCTCAGAGGTATTTCTCAGTAAGAATTCTAATTATCCAAGCACTGATCTTAAGACTAATCAAAGGTTATTTTGATAGGCTGCAACCGATTTTCATGGTTTCTTAGCAATAGAACCCCTCTGATAAAGGCTAGCAGGTCCTACAAAGTTAGCTACTGGTCTCCTATCCCCAGAACTTTGCTCTATTTTGGGTTAACCCAGATCCCTGATGCCAAACGAGCTAAACTCCCTAGATCTATATGTTCTGCATCTGTTTACTGCAATATTTCCAGCTCTGTGTGATGAACTGCCAAGAACAGACTTGTTGCCTATGTCAATGAATAAGAAGGACAACATATGATCTGTTATTATAGACATGAAACTACTATTCAGGTTCTAACATGGTACTAAGTGTAGGCATTTCTGGTTTTCTGTCACAGGCTATAAACCTTGGACACTGATTTTGGGGTTGCTGCTATAAACCTTGGACACTGGTTGTTGTACTTGATGCAAAGAGAAATTTGACTAGGTAACACTTGACTTCCTCTTTGGTTTTGCTAATGCCATTTGGTAACCAAACTTAAACCAGCACTCCTTCCCTTTTACCTACTTATGCAAGTATCAATAATGACTTTTCCCAGATTCACTCCAATTCCTCACTTAAGTGTTCCTAACTCAAAGGGGTACTACTATATGACACGTCCAATGCTGTCATCACTGCAGGTAATAGGAATTCAATCCAAACACATACCCTCCTAACTGAATTATGATTATTCTTGCACCATTGTTCTAACCTATTTCAAATTCGGTCTGTGACTAGTTGCTGCTGACAAAGATCACATACTCCCTTCAGAATTTTGGCCTTAGGCTGAGGTCTAGGCTATGAGTGTGAAAAAGCATTCTGTGAAGATTTTTGCTTTTCCCCCTGGTTGGCTTTGTGAGTTAAAACAGGGCTGAGGTGAATTAGAAATAAGAATTAACAACTTGGACTGCCTGTGACAGGTTTTATATTTACTTCTATCCTTAGGATCAGTGGGTTTTAAAGCTCAATTAAAATTCAAAACTTACCTACATATTCTGGATTCCCAAGACCAGTTCTAGAAGTATGCAAGGTTCCCTTTTTAGAGACCAATCAATTCCAGGGATTCTCATTGTCAAGCCTATTGTATCAGGGGAGAACCAAGAGTCCCAACTAACAGACTCACCCCTTTTGGATTCTCAAGTTCAGGTTCTTATAAACTGACTCAATACACTTTAGGATCTGACTTTGTTTAATTTATGGATAATGGCCTTGTGAAATTTTAAGCTACTGCAGAATCAAAACTTCTACTGAGCATCAATCAGGCCTTGTCATGAGATCAGTTCTGATTCCTATCTATCATTAGACCTATGCCTTATTAAATTCAGCTCATACCTCTGACTTGATCTTCATCACCTTATTCATTGTTTAGTCTTATACATCATAGTAGTGTTAGCTAATTCCCGGATCCCGTTTATCATTTCCCCAGACATACCAGCTAAGTATATTACTTCAGCAGGGCTTTTCAATCAGTTTTGATCAAATACATACACAATGAGAGGTCTGCTGTTTTGGCTAGAGTTCAAGTCCTGATGTTAGACCTCATACTCTGGGATATTTCTCAACCAGAATTCCAATTATCAAAATACTGATCAGCTGTTCCAGTAAGAGTCGCTGGATAACTCTGCCAAGATGACTTTCTTGTAAAGGGTATTCCAGACCTTGCATTAGCACTCTTACAGGCTAGTCCCTCATGGTATTCTTTACTTCGAAGTTGCACTATTCAGATTCACAATTTATGGAATCTTACATCCTCCTACTGCTCTAAACCTCCAACATTCAGCCTACTGCCTATATGCTATTAGGCCTCACTGAAACTAATCCTACACCAATTCAGCTATATTAGTAAGTTATGGCAAGGGCTAGCTATATCATCATGCATCTAGGCTCAAAGTCCTGTTCACACCTTGGTAAATTTCCAGAAATTGTTACCTTGGTAAAACGAACAGAGTTGGACCCTAATTCTATTTCTTATATAAGTCAGTTGTCCTATGTCTCTTGACAGTTACGAAAATTCTGTAGTATGCTTTTCTTGGACTTAACCCTGTATCTGTAAATACAATACCAGCAATCAGATTAATGTCTCTGTGAATTGGGATTTACAAGGTTATTACTGAGGCCAGATGAGTTAGACACATATTAAAGGTTTTCCCTCATAGCTTGGCATATTCTAGGATACTTGATATAATCCAAGATTAGGTATAAATCTAAAGAGCTGCCAGGATATCAGAGGCAAAAGCAAGTCCACAGTTACAGACCATAACCTATAGTTGGCAATTCAAAAATCCCTTCCCAAACTCTGGTTGAGACCTGGATCATACTGCTTAATTGCAGGCTTACAGAAAGTTAACAGGCTTAGGCATAAACAGGTGTGGAGAGTCTCTAGCTTGCTGCCAATGTCATGTATTTGATACAGACCATGTTTGGAATCTCCTGTAAACTGCAGGACCATCTATTAGCCTATGCAGATCTGCATCTATGGGTTCCTTAGATAGGCTCTGACCAGACTTAAGTTTTAACCTCAAAGATCCTCTATCAATACCCAAAACAGCAGTGGCAATCCTTTATACAGCAACCTAATCTATCACAGTGTTCTAAGACTCAGAATCAGTTATTGACAACCAGCTTCATTACGCCTATAGGGAAAGATCCTGATCAGACATGTGTAAACTGAGGGCTAGGCTTATAAGAAACTCGTCATTCCTATATGTTATTGACATAGGGTAAGTGAACTAATCAAAGCCTATAGGCCTCATCTTCCACCTAAAAGTTCCTTATTCAATCCTTTTCAAAGCTCTGCTGCCTGGTATACCAGGTTTTGAAGCTAGCCTGTTTCTCAAAATTGCTTCTAAGCTGACATGCATTTAAACAGAACAGATATGATTTATAATATAGCAATACCTAGATAATGAAATGATATTTGATGTGAAATCAGTTACAACACATTTAAACACAGATTCTCCTTTCCTAGATTCTGACTATAATCATGTAGGCAAACTAATCCTCAAATTTGGCAGATATGATTAACTTCTTGACATTTCAATAGCTGAAATTTTCGGATAAAAAGAAAGCCCCAGCAATTGACACAGAAATCAATTCTCATTGATTTTTAAAGAACCTTGACCTTATTTGAACCTAGAGACCGTAGTTAACACATGCACTTTAACTATCAATTCTGAATCAAGAATTTAAAACAGGTATTGTAATCAGCGTAGCATACAAATTCAACACATTCAAAGTTCAATCAAAATGTGGAGAAGACAGGAGAAAAAAAAACGAAGTTGCACCAATTCGAAATAGAGAAAGAGATGAAAGATGCACGCCTAACCTGTGAGTATCAAATTAAAACGAGAGAACCAATGCCAAGCCAGAGGTGACCTATAAACCAGAACAAATTCAACTTCACGCACAAAAATCTGATGGAAGAGTCAAGGCTTCTTCTCTAACTGCGAACGAAGAAGATTTCGCTTCCAGTGCCAAGCCAATTCTTCCAATCTGCGACCGAGACCGTTAAATTGAGAAAAAAACCTCTTCGATTCTACTCTCCCTCTTGTTCTTCTCCTCTTCTCTTCCTCTGTTTCTCCCTCTTCTCTTCTTCTGCTTCTCCCTCTGTTTCTTTCTCTGTTTTTTCCCTCTTCTCTTCTCTGTTTTTCGTGCTCAAAAGACTCTCTCTGTTTCTTTCTCTGTTTTTCGTGCTCCCAAGACTCTCCCCCTCAATTCTGCCCCAAAATCCCCTTTATACCCTTCTTTAACTAGAGTAATACCTAAACTGCCTTAGTTTCTTCCTAACCCAACCAAATACCCATCCTAACTAACTTCTAACTACCCTAACTAATCTTAACTAACCCTAGTCTATTAGGATGGGGACCAAATCCCTTTCTATTTTTTGTTTCCCCTTTTTATTTATTATGGTTATTATTATTATTATTATTATTATTATTATTATTATTAATTTAGCATGGTGATTTAATTAAAACTTCCCGGACTGAAATTGGTGTTCACAGTTTGCCCCTCTTTGCTCGGTTCTTACCAAATAATACGAAGATACCATTCGTATTATCAGGTAAGGAGTGAGTAAAGACGTGAACCAATTTCGTCTGGAAGCCGCAGAGTGCATTGGTACCTTATTGTGTGTCCTGAGAATTCGCGCCTGTAGAGCCCCAGGTGATATGCTGAAATGCAAAAATGTAAACATACAGAGCCTCGTGTGATAGGCTGAAGTGCGGATATTTAAACATGCAGAGCCTTACATGACGAGCTGAAATGCAGAAAGTTTAAACATGCGGAGCCTCGTGTGATAGGCTGAAATGCAGAAATTTTAAATATGCAGAGCCTCGTGTGACAGGCTGAAATGCAGAAACTTAAACATGCGGAGCCTCGTGTGATAGGCTGAAATGCAGAAAATTTAAACATGCGGAGCCTCGTGTGATAGGCTGAAATGCAGAAAATTTAAACATGCAGAGCCTCGTGTGATAGGCTGAAATGCAGAAAATTTAAACATGCGGAGCCTCGTGTGATAGGCTGAAATGCAGAAAATATTAAACATGCGGAGCCTCGTGTGATAGGCTGAAATGCAGAAAATTTAAACATGCGGAGCCTCGTGTGATAGGCTGAAATGCAGAAAATTTAAACATGCAGAGCCTCGTGTGATAGGCTGAAATGCAGAAAATTTAAACATGCGGAGCCTCGTGTGATAGGCTGAAATGCAGAAAATATTAAACATGCAGAGCCTCGTGTGACAGGCTGAAATGCAGAAACTTAAACATGCGGAGCCTCGTGTGATAGGCTGAAATGCAGAAAATTTAAACATGCGGAGCCTCGTGTGATAGGCTGAAATGCAGAAAATTTAAACATGCGGAGCCTCGTGTGATAGGCTGAAATGCAGAAAATTTAAACATGCAGAGCCTCGTGTGATAGGCTGAAATGCAGAAAATTTAAACATGCGGAGCCTCGTGTGATAGGCTGAAATGCAGAAAATTTAAACATGCAGAGCCTCGTGTGATAGGCTGAAATGCAGAAAATTTAAACATGCGGAGCCTCGTGTGATAGGCTGAAATGCAGAAAATTTAAACATGCAGAGCCTCGTGTGATAGGCTGAAATGCAGAAAATTTAAACATGCGGAGCCTCGTGTGATAGGCTGAAATGCAGAAAATATTTAAACATGCAGAGCCTCGTGTGATAGGCTGGAGTGCGAAAATTTAAACATGCAGAGCCTCGTGTGACAGGCTGAAATGCAGAAATTTAAACATGCGGAGCCTCGTGTGATAGGCTGAAATGCAGAAGATTTAAACATGCAGAGCCTTGTGTGATAGGCTGAAAAGGAAAACTTGATTAGAATGATTTTGATTTTTATTTACTGTTGCAGTCTTTAAACCCAACGGCTTCCCTATAGCACACCTCTTAAGACTTTTGAATGAGTTAGAGCCTCCGATAGGCCTTCCGTTTTGATCTTGTTGGCAAACTTTGTGTATCGCGATGCCTATTCTGTAGAGAAGAGATCATTCATGTAATTAGATGATCATTACTTGCGAAATTTTCGATCTAACTGTGATTTAAACAGTCTTATCATTTGATAATTGCTGTGATATACTTAATTCTGTACATATGCTTGATTAACGAAATACAATTGAATCAATATAATAGCAAAATTTCAAAAGTAAACAGAGCTAGGAATTAGAGGAGTATGCATTTGGGGATGGAATTTTGGATGATCTTGTGCCTTCGAGACGACCCATGCTAGTATTGTATTTCCATAACCTTTCCTGTCTTATCTCCCATGCTTATTAGGAAACAAAATTTTGCCCCAGTATCAGCCTACTCAAAATTTTTCAGTATTAGCCCAGTCCTACTCTGATAAGCTCTGAACTGACTACAATATTGACCTATTTCACTTTTATCAATCTGTTCCAGTATTTGCCCAATACTATCCTGACCATTTTTGAATCGATCCACTTTTATCCTTTGCCCCAGTATCACTTTCTTGTTCCCACCTCTTCTTTGAGGGTCATCTTGTGACGACAAGAATTTTCCTCATGTTTGTCTAGGTCGCCCTTGTGGGTTTTCAACCTAGCGTGTCTTTGAGGCCCTAAATTTTGCCTAGATCGCCCTTGCGGGTTTTCGACCTAGCGGGCTTTTTGGATGCCCTAACTTTTGCCTAGATCGCCCTTGCGGGTTTCCGACCTATCGGGCTTTTGGATGCCCTAACTTTTGCCTAGATCGCCCTTGCGGGTTTTCGACCTAGCGGGCTTTTTGGATGCCCTAACTTTTGCCTAGATCGCCCTTGCGGGTTTTCGACCTAGCGGGCTTTTGGATGCCCTAACTTTTGCCTAGATCGCCCTTGCGGGTTTTCGACCTAGCGGGCTTTTTGGATGCCCTAACTTTTGCCTAGATCGCCCTTGCGGGTTTTCGACCTAGCGGGCTTTTGGATGCCCTAACTTTTGCCTAGATCGCCCTTGCGGGTTTTCGACCTAGCGGACTTTTATTAAGCATAATATTTCTTTACAGCATCAGCGTTGGTTGGGTTTGCCAGGTCATTCCCATCCATATCCGTTAAAATTAATGCCCCTCCCGAGAAAGCCTTCTTGACTACATATGGCCCATGATAATTTGGGGCCCACTTTCCTTGTAGTGTTTTTTGCATAGGTAACAACTTTTTGAGAACCAAATCTCCTTCTTGAAATATTCGAGGACGTACTTTCTTTTCGAACGCTTTTTTCATCCTTTTTTGATATAACTGACCGTGACATAATGCCACCAATCTCTTTTCATCAACCAAGTTCAACTGATCAACCCGGGTTTGTACCCACTCTGCCTCCTCCAACTTTGCATCCATTAATACCCTTAACGAAGGAATCTCTACCTCAATAGGAAGGACAGCCTCCATCCCATAAACAAGCGAGAATGGAGTTGATCCAGTAGAGGTACGAACTGAAGTACGATATGCGTGGAGGGCATAGGGGAGCATCTCATGCCAATCTTTATATGTGAGTACCATCTTTTGGACAATTTTCTTGATGTTTTTGTTGGCTGCCTCCACAGCTCCATTCATCTTTGGCCTGTATGGGGAGGAATTATGATGTTGGATCTTGAATTGGTCACACAATTCTCTCATCATTTTGTTATTAAGATTGGTACCATTATCTGTAATGATTTTGTTAGGCAACCCATATCGGCAAATTAAATCCCTCTTTACGAACTTTACCACCACACTTCGGGTCACGCTGACATAGGAAGCAGCCTCGACCCATTTGGTGAAATAGTCAATAGCAACCAATATGAAACGATGCCCGCTGGATGCTTTAGGCTCAATTGGTCCAATGACATCCATTCCCCACATAGCAAATGGCCATGGTGAAGATAATACGTTCAAGGATGTAGGCGGCACATGGATGTTGTCAGCGTATACCTGGCATTTATGACAAGTCTTAACATACTTATAACAATCAGTCTCCATGGTTAACCAGTAATATCCTGCTCGGAGAATTTTTCTTGCCATCGCGTGTCCATTAGCATGGGCACCAAAAGATCCCTCATGGACTTCTTTCACAATTTTTCTAGCCTCTGCCGCATCTACACACCTGAGCAGGACCATATCATGATTTCTTTTATATAAAACTTCCCCATCAAGAAAGAAACTGGCAGCTAATCTCCTTAAGGTTCTTTTGTCATTTTCCGAAGCATGATCGGGATATTCCTTGTCTTTCAGAAAGCGTCGGATATCATGATACCAGGGTTGCCCATCTTGTTCCTCTTCAATTGATAGGCAAAAGGCTTGTCGGTCTCGACGTTGAATCTGGATAAGGGGCATATCCTCCTCTTTACTTATTTTAAACATGGACGAGAGAGTGGCTAGGGCGTCAGCCAGTTGATTGTCTTCTCGAGGTATATGTGCAAAAGTGACATCCTCAAAATACTCCAACAATTCCTTAATATAAGCTTGGTATGGGATCAACTTTGCATCTCGAGTTTCCCATTCACCTTTAACCTGATGGATAACTAGAGCTGAATCACCATAGACCTCCAAGCTCTTGACATTAGCATCGATGGCTGCTTGTATTCCCATGATGCAAGCCTCGTATTCAGCCACATTATTAGTACAATCAAAACCTAACCTGGCTGTAATAGGTACATACTGTCCTTCTGGGGAGATTAAGATGGCTCCTATGCCATGACCCATCATGTTGGACGCCCCATCAAACAACATCGTCCACTTTTCTTTTACTTCTTGTACCGGCTCACTGAATACTGCCATTAGATCTTCATCTGGAAACCCTTGTCTTATCGGCTGATAATCACTTAGAGGCTGTTGAGCCAAGTAATCTGCCAGCGCACTACCTTTAATTGCCTTTTGTGTAACATACATGATATCATATTCTGATAGCAAAACTTGCCACCTGGCAATCCGTCCAGACAAAGCGGGTTTTTCGAAAATGTACTTAATTGGATCCATCCTAGAGATCAACCAAGTAGTATGACTCAACATGTACTGCCTCAAACGATGAGCGGCCCATGCCAACGCGCAACAGGTTTGTTCTAACAAGGAATATTTTGCCTCATAATCAGTAAATTTTTTGCTCAAATAGTAAATGGCATGTTCTTTCTTTCCGGTTACATCTTGTTGACCGAGCATACATCCCATGGCATTACCCGTCACTGTCAAGTACAGAATTAATGGCCTCCCTGGTACTGGGGGAACTAGAACTGGAGGGTCTTGTAAGTAGAGCTTAATCTTTTCAAAGGCTTCTTGACAATCCTCATTCCAACTGATGGGTTGATTTTTGCGCAAGAGTTTGAAAATCGGTTCACATGTAGCTGTCAGCTGGAAAATAAACCGAGCGATGTAGTTTAGCCTTCCAAGAAACCCTCGCACTTCCTTCTCTGTTTTTGGGGCTGGCATTTCCAAGATTGCACGGACCTTATCAGGGTCAACCTCAATTCCCCTTTCACTAACGATGAAGCCTAGCAACTTTCCTGACTTCACACCGAAAGTGCATTTAGCTGGGTTCATTCTCAACTTGAACCTTCGAAGGCGTTCGAATAGTTTTTGTAGGTTATCGAGGTGATCTTCCTCAGTTCTAGACTTGGCAATCATATCATCCACGTATACTTCGATCTCCTTGTGGATCATGTCATGAAATAATGTCACCATAGCTCTCTGATATGTTGCCCCAGCGTTTTTTAACCCAAACGGCATGACTTTGTAACAAAAGGTTCCCCAAGCCGTAATAAAGGTGGTTTTTTCCATATCTTCTTCAGCCATCTTGATCTGATTATATCCAGAGAAACCATCCATGAATGAAAAGTAAGAGAACTGGGCAGTATTGTCAACCAATATGTCGATATGAGGCAAAGGAAAGTCATCCTTTGGACTGGCCCTATTTAGGTCCCTGAAATCTACACACATTCGTACCTTTCCATCTTTCTTGGGGACTGGTACTATGTTTGCGACCCATTCCGGATATTTTGCCACGGCCAGGAAGCCCGCATCAAATTGTTTTCTTACTTCTTCTCGGATTTTTAGGGACATCTCAGGCTTCATTCTTCTCAACTTCTGCTTTACTGGTAGGCAATCAGGCTTTAAAGGCAACTTATGTTCCACAATCGACGTGTCTAATCCCGGCATATCTTGGTATGACCAAGCAAAAATGTCGCTATATTCATTTAGTAATGACACTAATCGAGAGCGATTTTTGAACGCGCCAATTTTTACTTCTTTTTTATCCTCCTCAGTCCCCAGATTTATTAGCTCGACAGTCTCTTGGTGGGGTTGTATCAATCTAGATTCCCGTTCTACTAGCCTTAATAATTCTCCAGAAGGCTCAAATTCAAATTCTGTTTCCTCATCCGCTTGATTAACAAGACAATCAAGATTATTCAATACAATACTAGCGTGATCGTCATCAGGCGAGTTGTTTTCGGATCTGCAAATATGAAAAAGGATAAGGTATGGGTGTATTGAAAAGGGAAGAAAATATTGCTGAAAGAATTCTATTATATTCATTGATCAAACATATGTACAAAATATCGTTTTTTTTTTTACAAAATTTCACAGCAATTACAAATTACATGTAAACTGAATTTAAAATCACAGGAAGCTCGATGATTTCCCAATTTTTTAGCTCCTGTCCCGGTGGGCAGACCATCACCAAGTCATCTATACTGAGCAGCTCTTCTTTATCAACAACTGCTATCATATCTGGAGTCTCGAACCCGGCACTCCAGAAACTTTCTGAAATATGGCGCAGAGGGACCCTTTTAACCTGGGGTTTCCTTTTTTCAAATCTAGCCTCCTTTTTCCCTTCCTCAGTGAGTTTGTATCCCAGCCCATGCCTGTGCTTATTCTTAATCAACTGCAAAGGCTGGACTAACCCCCTGTTGTTTTGCCCCAGTTTATCTCCGGGATGAAATCCACTTCTCAACATGGTTTTGGCCATCATCAATAAAGCTTTTGGGGGTCGATATTGGTTCACCGCCTCTCCTTCTTTAACCGTAGTAACATTAGCAATCTCTAAAGCTTGGAAATGAGTTTCCAAGGCTTCTTCAGCAGCCTCGATATAAGGAGTACTAGATGGTTTGCTGACCAGAAAGTCTTCTTCTGCGGAGACAATAACCAACCTATTGTCTATAATGAATTTCAACTTTTGATGCAGCGTGGAGGGCACGGCTCGGGCCGAATGAATCCATGGTCTACCGAGAAGGCAGCTATATGCCGGCACAACATCCATCACTTGAAAAGTTATATTAAACAGAATTGGACCAATTTGAACTGGCAGATCAATTTCGCCCAATACCTCTCTCCTAGACCCATCAAAAGCCCTTACCACCATAGAGCTTGGTCTCATATGAGCTTCTTCATGTGGTAGTTTAGCTAAAGTGATTTTAGGCATCACATTTAGTGAGGAACCATTATCTATTAACACCCGGGCTAGGATATGATCCCTATACTTCACAGATATATGCAAAGCTTTATTGTGCCCTACTCCATTATCAGGGATCTCACTGTCTGCGAATGTAAGGAAATTGTTGGCCGTAATGTTATTAGCGATACCTTCAAAATTCTCTACCGACAAATTGTGCACCACATGGGCCTCATTCAAAATTTTCAATAATACTCTTCTATGGGGCTCAGAATTCATCATCAATGCTAGTAATGATATTTTGGCTGGGATGCGGTTTAACTGTTCAACAACCGCATATTCACTCTGACTGATCATTTTTAAGAATTCACAAGCCTCCTCATCAGAAACTGGTTTTTTAAGTTCCCTTCTTTCTTCCTTTTTGCTAACTTCAGGCTCGGGACCTGCCAGAATGGCTTCTCCACAAGGTCTTTCTCTTTTATCCTCCATAGGCGTATAGATACGACCACTCCTGGTCATTCCCCCAATTCCCGCTATGTTTACCACTTCACATGTAGGTTCTTTAGAATTCTCGGATTTCTCTTCTTCCTGTTTTCCCCCAAGAACTTCAGCATCATACTTCCAAGGCACTTCCTTGTTGCTCTTGTATGGGAATGGTCCAGGCAGTTTTATTGTGATAGGCTTTAGACCATCAGGTGTTGGGACAGCCGTGTTATCTGTATAACGGATAATCAGAGGCTTTGGACATCCCGAGAATGCTTCATTGATCATATCAACCTCTTCTTCTATACAATTCACCGCTGGTCCTTCATGACTCGGCAACGGATTATTCCCTATATTAGGAGTATCTTTTTCAAAGTTTAGCCACTTTGCATTTATCAAATTCTGCACTTTGTATTTGAATCCTTGGCAATTCTCAATTGAATGTCCGACTGCCCCAGCGTGATACTCACATTTAGCAGACGGATCATACCACTTCGGGTATGGTGGTTCTACAGGTTTCATGGGACATGGGGCTATCAAAGAACTTTGGATCAAACGGGGAAAAAGCTCGGTGTAACTCATGGGTATTGGGTCAAATTGTACTGGTTTTCTTTCATTGTTATTTGGCTTTCTTTGGTGGGGGTTAGTGTTTGGGCCAGGATTTTGGTTCCAATATTTTTGTGGAGGTTGGGGTATGGTTGGTTGTGGTTGTGTCATGGATGAGGTTGTTTGTTGGAAAATTGTAGGGGGTGTGTATGGTGGTTGGTAGTTAGGTTGGGAGGCGGCCACCATCTGGGGGTATGGTGCGTACTGAGGGCGGTAAGGTGTTTGGTAACTAAGTGGTGTAGGTATGGAGCGATTTGGATCAAACGTGACATGGTGGGCTTCTCCTTCCTTCTTTTTCCACGAATTATTGGTTGGTTTCTTCATATTTACATTACCAACTGTATTATACATGATCCGTCCTCGGCGCAAACCATTTTCAATCCTTTCTCCGATAAGTACCATATCAGAAAAATTTACTGACACACTGCCGACCATCTTATCATAAAATGGTGCTGGTAGAGTATCCATGAACATCCCAATCATTTCTCTTTCAAATAGAGGGGGTTGAACCTGAGCAGCCAATTCTCTCCATCGTTGGGCATACTCCTTGAAAGTTTCCTCTTCCCTTTTGGCCATATTTTGTAATTGGGATCTATCAGGTGCCATCTCTATGTTATATTTATACTGCCGGATGAAAGCGTCAGCCAGATCTTTCCATGAGCGAATGTGAGTCCGCTCTAATTGAGTATACCAGGTAGTTGCAGCCCCTGTAAGACTGTCTTGAAAACAATGAATCAACAATTTATCGTCATATGCATGAGATGCCATCTTTCGGCAATACATTGTCAAGTGACTTCTTGGGCAGCCGGTCCCCTTATATTTTTCAAATTCTGGCATTTTGAATTTGTGAGGAATGATCACGTCGGGCACCAAACACAAGTCGGGTGCTTCTATTGCACCATAACTACTGCCTTCTATAGCTCGGACCCTTTCCTCTAAATGCTGCCACCTTCCACCTATCTGAGCTTCACCATGGATAGGATTATGTGATTGCATTCCAACTGCTTGATTATTGGCTATAGGCATCCCGTAAGGACCATGATGCCTTAGTATGTGAGTGGATGGAATTGGTGGATGGGGTGGTTGATAAGGGTTGGATTGGTATGGGCCTTGTGTGTTAGAGCCCGATGGGTTTTCAGGGATAGCGAAATTGGTGTAGTTTGGGTTAACATTTTGTGGTATGGATGAAGAGTTCATATGAAGTGTTTCTGTTGGATTTATAGCAACACCTTGGACTGGTGGCAGGTTGGATGAGGGTGGTATGCAGTTGGGTGGCAATCCATATGTGTGCCATTCAGGATCAACGACCTCTTGTAAAGGCATTGACACACCAGCAGTGCCCTGATTTTCTACCCCGGAGGGTCCCTCTGTGCCCCTTTTTTCCAGAAGCTTCATCATCTGAGCCATCTGTTCTTTTAACTGAGCCACCTCATTGCGCAGCTCTTCATTTTGTGCCTCTAACTCATTCATGATTCTGGCTTTAGAACGTGTGCTATAAGGATGTCGTGGAAATCGTGAGTCTGCAATTTTGTTTTCTGAAATGAAGTGTGTCAGTTAATTATAAATATTTTTATAAGCTTAAGCATGTACTAAATGTGTGCCTATGGTAGAGGACCCGTCATCTTGACGAGTACTTTAGCCGCAAACGTGCTTTGGGTGAGTGTGAAATGGAAATTAATGCGGTATCAGACACAGATATGTAAGAAAGCAAATTCTTCATTCATGGCATAGAATTTTTCAAGGTACAACTTGCTCCTCCTTTTCAGCTAGAGCAATGTATTTGTTCATTCTCAAGATCAATTCTTTACAAAAGTGAAGAAACTCTTCGACTTCGGGTGGAGTATGCAACGGATGTAATGATGCTTCGGCTCTCTTGAGCAACGGCGGGATTTCTTCAATAGCAGTATTTGCCAGGCTAGCCAACCTCCCAAAGCACTTGGTCCAGTGATCGGCTGTATCTTTGTACCATTGCATCTCATCTTGTAAGTCACTGATACCCCTTTGTTGCATCCTGATTACTTCAATAACCTTCCATTTTTCTTCGTCCACTTCCTTTCCCCATTCAGCTAGCAGATTCTGAATTTGTTGATTCAAGTCTTCTATGTGTCGTTGTAACACACTCTTTTCATCTACTAATCGACTGGTTTCTGCTTGTGCCCTATTCTTTCCATTTGTTGCTTGGTCCTTTTCCCGCCTGAGCTTATGAACACGATCCCTTAGTTGTTCAACTGTGTCTCTCAACCTCTGATTCCCTTGCAGAGCTGTGTCTCTTTCTTGCGCCCTCAGTCCCAATTCTTTATTGGCTGCCTGGAGACTCATATGGACTTTAGCTGCGTATTCTCGTTCTGACTTCTGTTGTTCTCTAAGACTTTCCATGGCAGTTTCTTTTTCTTGGTTTTCTCTTCTTAGTTCAGCATTTTCTTGTTGGGTCTTCAATATCCTTTCCTCTAGCTTACTATTTTTTAAGGTCATGCTTTCCAGTTTTGCCCTCAACTCTTTAACAGTTTCATCCTCAATGACTACTGATTCTTTTTGACTTCCAGAGGTGGACCCTTTCGGTTTGAAAGGCAACTTAATTAGTTGTACTCTTTCTCGTACCCATTGTTTATATTCTGCTTTGGCCGCACAACTTCTAACCCCCAACTCCTTTCCCTTTACTGTAGTCATGCTCCAAGCTTCTCTAACTCTTCGAAGTGTTTCAGCAAAATCACCTTCATAGTTCAGGATGAACGGGGTTAATAGCTCATCTGCCGGAGGTTCCTTAATGGGGTAAGCCAATTGTCTTTGCCCCAGTATAGGGTTATAATTGATGCAGCCTCGGATCCCCATGAGTGGAACATTTGGGAACCCCTTACAGTGGTAAATGAGAGACGTCCTCTGCTGCCAAGCTGGCTGCCATCTAATCTGATCTTCTGTTAAGTTGGCGAGGTGGGTAGCCCATTCATGACTATTCATCTCTTTTAGTGGATAACACAACAAATCTGATATAGGACATCGTACTTTAGTATTTCTTTTGAATATGTGAGCTGTTAACCAAACATACAGCATAGGGAGACAACACACGAGCTTCTTTCCTTTTTTCTCATGGCAGAAATCCAACGTACCATACACGTCAGCTAAGAGAGCAACAACGGGATTTTCCATCCTAGTTTTCCTGGCTAGAAATATGTTGATAGCCGCTTGATCCACGAAGCCTTCTATGCTAGGAAAGAGCACCAGACCATAGATGGTGAGAGCTAATACATCTGAAAAGACATCCCACTGGTTACCGTCAGCCAAATATCGCAGGTAATCTTCAAGGAATTCCCTGGAAAGTCCCTTTATTCGGTTCTTACTCTGATAATCCTTCAAAAGATCACTATCTTGCAATCCCAAAGCTTGTGCTGTCACTCGGAACGAGACGTGGTGTTCTAAATGGTTATATGGCTTACTTCCTTCTAATGTCAAATCCAGAATCTGCTCATATTCCTCCAAGGTAGGTGCCATTTGGAAGTCAAGGAAAGTGAAGCATCTGAGGGGGGAATCGTAATACTGTGCTAAGGCCGTGATTGCATCTTCCTGTACCCTGACCTTTAACAAACCCAATATATTTCCGTATTTCTTCGTCAAAGACATTTGTTGTATGTTGGTCAACTTATTTCCATACTCTTCTAAAACCGATGACTCTACCGGCCTGGCGCTAATACGTCTCTTCTTCCTCAACTGTACTGTTTCCGCATTAATTTCCATTTCCACTCACTTTTTTTTATACTCTTCAAGAATCTGGGTCCTCAAAAGAAAAGAAAACAAAATAAATGCACAAGTCAGATATTTATAAAGCATATGAATGCATGGTAAGGTAGAACTTATGAAGATAAAATGCTTTTATTTCGATGCATGTTATGCATGCAAGATGTTATGTGAATTTAAAACATGCATGCGATATGCAGGGCTCTTGTAATCTGCCCCTCTTTTCTTTCTCTCTCTCTTTTTTGTGTTGTTGTTTTTTTGTTTTTTTTTTTTTTGTTTTTTTTTTTTGCCATTTTTTGTTTTTGTTGTTGTTTTTTTTTTTTTTTTTTTTTTTTTTTTTTTTTTGTTTTTTTTTTTGTTTTTTTTTTTTGCCATTTTTTGTTTTTTCGTCACACTATGCAAAAGACTTGATTTATTTATTATACAATAAATAAGTAGAAAAGAACTGTGTGCCCTTTCAGTATCCTATAACGGGTATCCTGTCCTAGGGAGCTAGGCTTCTCTAATGCATGAACCTCTCATAAGGGTAGTTTGTATCCTTTAGGTATCAAGGTCACTAGAGCCAAGTTCCAGTTTACGATGCTTGCCACAACAGTAGGGAACGCTACCAGTTGTAGGGCATTGTAAATAGGACGCACTCTAGCTGGGGTTTTCGTGATTGTCAAACAGGACGTGCATCCAAAGTGACACCACTAGACCCCTCTATCCTAGGCTTCACTCAGACCCGGGTATAGGGCCTCACTCGTGATAAATGCATGTGCAATGTATGAGGGCACACCAGTAATTGGGATACCTGCAATTGGGAAAATGTACGGATATATATTGCAATTTATAGTTCGTCTACCCTAAGGTTTATATAAAGAATAAACAAACAGATAACACGTAGATAAAATGAATCAATGCAAATAAATTGGAAAGGGATTGGAACAAAACACACTCAATTGAAATGGGCTTGACCCTCTAAATGTTCCCCAGTGGAGTCGCCATCTGTCGCAACCGTAATTCCGACGAGACGACGAACTCGCTAGAAATTTAAAAATAGCATTTAGTTGATTGTGGAGCCGCCACCAAATCTTATTTTAAGGGAAAAAATTTGGAAAAACCCTAACTTGAGGATGAAATTCTAGGTTCGGGAGTCGGTTACAAATAGGGAAGGTGTTAGGCACCCTATTTGTCCGTTCCGAAGAACGGTACCCTTAAACTGAGTGTGTGATTTTCTTTGCAATTTGTTTGATCCCTTAAGTATAATAAAAATAAATAGGTTTGTATGAAAATAGCCTGACAGGACTTGATCCTGCTCCTACGTATTCCCTGGTGCAATGGGAAACTCAAGGCTACGTAGTTCTGGTTTTGAAAATTACTTTAGTAGAAAAGGAGTATTTTGAAGGGAGATTAAAAGGGAGATCCTTAATCCACATGCACAGAGTCGAGGGCAAGCGAAGGTTACACAACGACCCATATGATTCTCCAAACATCGAAAGACAGGGTATGCTGCACTTTCAACTTCGGAGTTCATTGCGTGAGATTTTGAATCATTTGGAACTTTTAGAAATTATATTTTGAAGAAAAGGAATAGTTTTGAACAGGTATGAAAAGGAAGATTCTCAACCCACATGCACAGAGTCGAAGGCAAGCGAAGGTTGCACGATGACCCATATGATTCTCCAAACATCGAAAGACAGGGTATGCTGCGCTTTCAACTTCGGAGTTCATTGCGTGAGATTTTGAATCATTTGGAACCTTGAAAATTATTCGTTTGATACAGCTTGTCTTATTATTCTCAGTCTCAGATCATAAGGGTTTTTGATGAGGAGCCCTACCAGTTCTTAAAAAGATCCATATAGGCTCCCTTTTCGTCATAATGCTAGGCATTATCTAACCCTTTTGTGGAAACAAGAATCAACAAATGGCATTATATTTTCAAAACCAGCATAGATCTTCGTTTTCTGGCATCATATTTTACCTGGCTGATGTGTGCTTAATACTTGGGTTTAAGGACTTCATGCTTATTCCAAAATTGTTTGTTTACCTTTAGGATATACCTTGCCAATACTTATCAACTGTGTTATGCAGTACTTATTGATGTCCTGGCTTCATGTTTAAAGTTACAGAAGTTTAATGTGACCTAACACTAACCTACAATGGTAGCTCAGATTACTTCCTTATTCAGAAGACGATTCCTATGACTCAACTGATCCCTACTTGCTAGCCAGCTTCTGATTACTTATCTACAGAATACTAAGTGTCTGCTGCTAGCTAGAACTGTAC
Source organism: Canavalia gladiata (assembly GCA_037954105.1). Lineage (NCBI taxonomy): Eukaryota > Viridiplantae > Streptophyta > Magnoliopsida > Fabales > Fabaceae > Canavalia > Canavalia gladiata. The sequence goes on from CM075658.1 coordinate 73,155,054, forward strand.
CAAAGTAGTGTACCACTTTCTGAGAGTTTGGGACAGGTTAATTTTAAGAATTGATGAGAAACACTCATAATGGTTTTTTTTTACCAGCTTAAGACCGATTACCAAGACATCAGCTTTGATTTTATTTTTTTGCAGTCTTTTATTATTTCTCTGGCGGATCTGCAACTGGATGCTATTGCCAAGAGTCATGTACTTATAAGTTAAAGTTTTAGGCCATGAGTGCAAATGAGTTCTCTGTAAGGATTATCAGAATGGGAGTATAGTGAAGCAGAACCAAGGGCTAACAATTTTGATTGCCTGTGACTGGGTTGCTTCTACTTATAATCCTAGGCTCAGCAGAGGAAAAAACAAGTAGGATTCAAAATTTATCTGCACATCCTGAATTCTCAGGGCAGGTTTCAGAGCCAGGCCAGGTTCCTCTCTTTTTTGGGGTTCCTATTGTCAAACCTATTGTATTAAGGGAAAGACCAGGACTCAAGACCAACATCTTTATTCCTTTAAGCTCTCAGGTTTAAATTCTTATACAATGACTCAATGCCCTTTAAGACCTGACCTTACTTAGTCCCCATTGCGGTTTTCTTTATAAGACAAATGCTGCTTTTATTTGTCTTATAAAGCAGCATTTGGTTCCCTGTAGAATCCACATTGAGCACAACTTCTGTAACTGCTATTGGCCCTGAAAGCTCCCCTACCTATTGTCTACTCAGATCCTGCAATAGTGTTTTGGTTACCTACCAAAACTCATTACATAACCAATCCAGGACTTACCTGATCAATGCACCGATCAAATGGTAGCCTCTCTCTCTAATGGCCTTCTCATCAGTTTAGGCCAAATGGACATATAATGGAGGATCTGCTGCTTCAGTTATGGTTCAGAGCCTGATTTTAAACTCCACTCTCAGAGGTATTTCTCAGTAAGAATTCTAATTATCCAAGCACTGATCTTAAGACTAATCAAAGGTTATTTTGATAGGCTGCAACCGATTTTCATGGTTTCTTAGCAATAGAACCCCTCTGATAAAGGCTAGCAGGTCCTACAAAGTTAGCTACTGGTCTCCTATCCCCAGAACTTTGCTCTATTTTGGGTTAACCCAGATCCCTGATGCCAAACGAGCTAAACTCCCTAGATCTATATGTTCTGCATCTGTTTACTGCAATATTTCCAGCTCTGTGTGATGAACTGCCAAGAACAGACTTGTTGCCTATGTCAATGAATAAGAAGGACAACATATGATCTGTTATTATAGACATGAAACTACTATTCAGGTTCTAACATGGTACTAAGTGTAGGCATTTCTGGTTTTCTGTCACAGGCTATAAACCTTGGACACTGATTTTGGGGTTGCTGCTATAAACCTTGGACACTGGTTGTTGTACTTGATGCAAAGAGAAATTTGACTAGGTAACACTTGACTTCCTCTTTGGTTTTGCTAATGCCATTTGGTAACCAAACTTAAACCAGCACTCCTTCCCTTTTACCTACTTATGCAAGTATCAATAATGACTTTTCCCAGATTCACTCCAATTCCTCACTTAAGTGTTCCTAACTCAAAGGGGTACTACTATATGACACGTCCAATGCTGTCATCACTGCAGGTAATAGGAATTCAATCCAAACACATACCCTCCTAACTGAATTATGATTATTCTTGCACCATTGTTCTAACCTATTTCAAATTCGGTCTGTGACTAGTTGCTGCTGACAAAGATCACATACTCCCTTCAGAATTTTGGCCTTAGGCTGAGGTCTAGGCTATGAGTGTGAAAAAGCATTCTGTGAAGATTTTTGCTTTTCCCCCTGGTTGGCTTTGTGAGTTAAAACAGGGCTGAGGTGAATTAGAAATAAGAATTAACAACTTGGACTGCCTGTGACAGGTTTTATATTTACTTCTATCCTTAGGATCAGTGGGTTTTAAAGCTCAATTAAAATTCAAAACTTACCTATATATTCTGGATTCCCAAGACCAGTTCTAGAAGTATGCAAGGTTCCCTTTTTAGAGACCAATCAATTCCAGGGATTCTCATTGTCAAGCCTATTGTATCAGGGGAGAACCAAGAGTCCCAACTAACAGACTCACCCCTTTTGGATTCTCAAGTTCAGGTTCTTATAAACTGACTCAATACACTTTAGGATCTGACTTTGTTTAATTTATGGATAATGGCCTTGTGAAATTTTAAGCTACTGCAGAATCAAAACTTCTACTGAGCATCAATCAGGCCTTGTCATGAGATCAGTTCTGATTCCTATCTATCATTAGACCTATGCCTTATTAAATTCAGCTCATACCTCTGACTTGATCTTCATCACCTTATTCATTGTTTAGTCTTATACATCATAGTAGTGTTAGCTAATTCCCGGATCCCGTTTATCATTTCCCCAGACATACCAGCTAAGTATATTACTTCAGCAGGGCTTTTCAATCAGTTTTGATCAAATACATACACAATGAGAGGTCTGCTGTTTTGGCTAGAGTTCAAGTCCTGATGTTAGACCTCATACTCTGGGATATTTCTCAACCAGAATTCCAATTATCAAAATACTGATCAGCTGTTCCAGTAAGAGTCGCTGGATAACTCTGCCAAGATGACTTTCTTGTAAAGGGTATTCCAGACCTTGCATTAGCACTCTTACAGGCTAGTCCCTCATGGTATTCTTTACTTCGAAGTTGCACTATTCAGATTCACAATTTATGGAATCTTACATCCTCCTACTGCTCTAAACCTCCAACATTCAGCCTACTGCCTATATGCTATTAGGCCTCACTGAAACTAATCCTACACCAATTCAGCTATATTAGTAAGTTATGGCAAGGGCTAGCTATATCATCATGCATCTAGGCTCAAAGTCCTGTTCACACCTTGGTAAATTTCCAGAAATTGTTACCTTGGTAAAACGAACAGAGTTGGACCCTAATTCTATTTCTTATATAAGTCAGTTGTCCTATGTCTCTTGACAGTTACGAAAATTCTGTAGTATGCTTTTCTTGGACTTAACCCTGTATCTGTAAATACAATACCAGCAATCAGATTAATGTCTCTGTGAATTGGGATTTACAAGGTTATTACTGAGGCCAGATGAGTTAGACACATATTAAAGGTTTTCCCTCATAGCTTGGCATATTCTAGGATACTTGATATAATCCAAGATTAGGTATAAATCTAAAGAGCTGCCAGGATATCAGAGGCAAAAGCAAGTCCACAGTTACAGACCATAACCTATAGTTGGCAATTCAAAAATCCCTTCCCAAACTCTGGTTGAGACCTGGATCATACTGCTTAATTGCAGGCTTACAGAAAGTTAACAGGCTTAGGCATAAACAGGTGTGGAGAGTCTCTAGCTTGCTGCCAATGTCATGTATTTGATACAGACCATGTTTGGAATCTCCTGTAAACTGCAGGACCATCTATTAGCCTATGCAGATCTGCATCTATGGGTTCCTTAGATAGGCTCTGACCAGACTTAAGTTTTAACCTCAAAGATCCTCTATCAATACCCAAAACAGCAGTGGCAATCCTTTATACAGCAACCTAATCTATCACAGTGTTCTAAGACTCAGAATCAGTTATTGACAACCAGCTTCATTACGCCTATAGGGAAAGATCCTGATCAGACATGTGTAAACTGAGGGCTAGGCTTATAAGAAACTCGTCATTCCTATATGTTATTGACATAGGGTAAGTGAACTAATCAAAGCCTATAGGCCTCATCTTCCACCTAAAAGTTCCTTATTCAATCCTTTTCAAAGCTCTGCTGCCTGGTATACCAGGTTTTGAAGCTAGCCTGTTTCTCAAAATTGCTTCTAAGCTGACATGCATTTAAACAGAACAGATATGATTTATAATATAGCAATACCTAGATAATGAAATGATATTTGATGTGAAATCAGTTACAACACATTTAAACACAGATTCTCCTTTCCTAGATTCTGACTATAATCATGTAGGCAAACTAATCCTCAAATTTGGCAGATATGATTAACTTCTTGACATTTCAATAGCTGAAATTTTCGGATAAAAAGAAAGCCCCAGCAATTGACACAGAAATCAATTCTCATTGATTTTTAAAGAACCTTGACCTTATTTGAACCTAGAGACCGTAGTTAACACATGCACTTTAACTATCAATTCTGAATCAAGAATTTAAAACAGGTATTGTAATCAGCGTAGCATACAAATTCAACACATTCAAAGTTCAATCAAAATGTGGAGAAGACAGGAGAAAAAAAAACGAAGTTGCACCAATTCGAAATAGAGAAAGAGATGAAAGATGCACGCCTAACCTGTGAGTATCAAATTAAAACGAGAGAACCAATGCCAAGCCAGAGGTGACCTATAAACCAGAACAAATTCAACTTCACGCACAAAAATCTGATGGAAGAGTCAAGGCTTCTTCTCTAACTGCGAACGAAGAAGATTTCGCTTCCAGTGCCAAGCCAATTCTTCCAATCTGCGACCGAGACCGTTAAATTGAGAAAAAAACCTCTTCGATTCTACTCTCCCTCTTGTTCTTCTCCTCTTCTCTTCCTCTGTTTCTCCCTCTTCTCTTCTTCTGCTTCTCCCTCTGTTTCTTTCTCTGTTTTTTCCCTCTTCTCTTCTCTGTTTTTCGTGCTCAAAAGACTCTCTCTGTTTCTTTCTCTGTTTTTCGTGCTCCCAAGACTCTCCCCCTCAATTCTGCCCCAAAATCCCCTTTATACCCTTCTTTAACTAGAGTAATACCTAAACTGCCTTAGTTTCTTCCTAACCCAACCAAATACCCATCCTAACTAACTTCTAACTACCCTAACTAATCTTAACTAACCCTAGTCTATTAGGATGGGGACCAAATCCCTTTCTATTTTTTGTTTCCCCTTTTTATTTATTATGGTTATTATTATTATTATTATTATTATTATTATTATTATTATTAATTTAGCATGGTGATTTAATTAAAACTTCCCGGACTGAAATTGGTGTTCACAGATATCTATTGATATAACATATTTATATAATATTTTTTATTTGTTCATATTATTTATTATATTTTATATTTTTATTATAAAAATTTAATCTAAATTTATCATAAAAATATTATTTTTCTTTTAAGTAATGGTATCAATATTCCTTGCTGCAAGACAATAAAATTTTACTATTTTAAATTAGATTAGAATTAATTTAGATGAAACTAAAGTTTTACTACTCCGTTCTAATTTATTGTAAACATTGGGCCAAATTGATTAATCTGTAGGCTTTTTTTATCATTTTTGAAAACTTACTTTAAAACCAAATTAATAATATAATAATAATTATTCAATATTATTAATAATATTTATAGTTCGATAAAAGAATGATAACATATGTTCAAAAGAATATGATAAAAAATTACTAAATGCTCAAAATAATAGCCACTTTAGTCAATTTTATTTTTTGAAACAATAATCACTTTACATTTTTAATGTAAAATTATTTTTTTACCCTTAAGGTATTATTATAGAGAGAAAAATTAAAAATGATAAAAAAAATTCTACCAAAGGTATAATATAAAATTAAATATGTTTCTTAATTCTTGTGACATGACCTTTGTCAACTATTATTTTCAACTAGAGAGAATAGTAATTCTTTATAAAAAAAGCTAATATATAATATTATCAATGAATTAATCATGTGTATTTTAATAAACACTAACTCTATATTGATTTTTATTATGATTCCTAAGACACATATTAAAAAAAACCATTTATTTAATTAAAGCTTCATGATTTATTTTTAATATGACAATTTAGTGCAATATGAAAATTTTACTTAATAATAAATTTATTATTTTATTCTTTATATTTTGGATAAATTTTAATTTCATCCTCTAAGTTTATTTTTATATTAAAAGAAATAATCTAATTTTTTTTACAAGTTACTATTAAACATATTTTAAAAGTTCATGATTAGTATATAATATAAGTAAGCAAGATCTTATTTCATCTAATAATTAATGTGCATTAAATAACTTACTCAATATAATTAAAAATTAAATCCAAATGATAATATTATCATTATAAAAATTTATGGTAGTAAAAGAAATTATAATAAAAAAGATAAATAGATATAAAAAAAGACAATAATAAAGATGTCAATTATAATAGTGATAAGAAAAATAATAATAATAACAATAAAAATAATGGTTACAGTGATAATGAAAATAATAAAAATAATAATTTTATTTAATAGTAGTAATAATAATAATGATAATAGTATGATAGTAATAATGACAATGAATAAAAAAAAATAGTTATACAATGTTAATATAAAATTACAAGAAAAATTTGTTTATATTTTTTTTTCTAATTCAATTCTTCCCTTAAGATAACATTTGAATTATTATATAAAACATGGTAAATTAATAGGATAAACTTATTTAAGTTCATTAGACTACTTAGATAATGAATTAAAATTAGATATAATTTTTTATTACATTTTAACTTTTTTATTTGTACCATCAAACAAATCATAAATGATTAATTAAAACATTATATAAATGTTAATAGCCCATGTTTCAATTAGGTGCCTATTATCCTTTATTAAGAAGTTATTAAATAATTATGTTTATATTAATTTTGGATTTTGGATTATAATGACATATAGGTTGTCTAATAAATTTGTAGGAGACAATTAAGGTGCGACATTGTTATCTCTAATGTTTTGAAGGAGGAAACTTTTGTTAAGAGCAAACCATATGTTTGTTAGGAGAAAAACTTGAGTTTGTGTTCAAATTCGACCTAAAAATCAAATGATTTCTATAATATATTGAAAATTGAATATGTTTATTTCTTAAGTTCAACAATTGGCCCAGCCTATCATCAAGGAAAATGGATCAAAGAGATGAAAAATTAGAAATGTGGAGGAGATGAATACGATAAAGAGATCCAATAGCTCACCATAAGGAACAAATGCGAAAAGCTAGAGATTCTATTCAAGAAACTTGCAAAGAGTTTGAAGAAATAAAAGAATGATTGAACAATCTTGATACAGTTGCATCATTATTGGGAATCTAACTTAATAAAAAAGGCCAATTAGAAAGTTATTAAAAAATTATTTGTATATCAATTTCAAATTGGTAGTTAATGATATGGTAATGCGACAGGAGACTTTCGGTGCCATAGTGGCATAGGGGATACCCATTGTTTTAACTTTAGGGAACAACAAAAGAAGACTTGGAATTAGAACCATCCTTTCATGTTTCCTAAAAGCGTGCTTCCCTTCTTCGTTTCAACACAACTCTGCAGAAGTGAGACTTGTTTGATTTTCAAAATAATATGACAAAGTGAAAATAATACAACTTTTTTATAATTGTTTACAAAAACAAGAAATAAATTCAGAAATGGTTTCTCAAAACAAACTAGGCCATATTTCTCGATCCAGAAATAGAACCAAGTGTGGAACATAAATCCTCATTCCCAGCTAGGACATAAATATAATCCTGCATCGAGCTCTTAGACAGTGTTGGAAGTCAGTTAATAGAAGAACATCAAACCAAACCTTGTTTATGGATTACTAACTTGTTTCCAAAGTCCCTACAATCTGTATAGGGCGTGCTCATAGTTCCTCCTTTTGAATGTAACTGTAATTAAGACGTTTCTGAATGGAATATGATTTAAACTGTGCCCTATAATCGTATGTTTGTATAGAGAATTTTAGAATTTCAAAAATATGAATTCAATAATAAGTGATAATAATAATAATAATAATAATAATAATAATAATAAAGAGCTATGTATAAGAAGAATTATGATTTATAAACGATAGATAGTCTAAAAAAAGTTAAGCATGATAGAAAAATTTTAACATTCTCTTATTTGCAGCAAAGCAAATGTGAATAGTAAATGTCGATGCAAGTGGGAATAATAAGAACAGATAGTATAGTGCAACGTCTCTGCTTGCAAACGTGTGATCTGAAAACATGGGGTTCCTGAAATAAGCCAATTGTGGGAATCGCCATTTTAAAACACTAAATGAAAACACAATATACAACATTCATTCTATTCATCTTTAGAATCACATCACAATTTTGACAATTGTTACTTACGAATGATCAAGTATATATTCTCCAATATTTATGAACGTAGTAAAGCAAACATGCATGTAAGGGAAGGAGCAACCTCCTGTGCAGCCTTCTAGTCCTCCTTCAATGAAAATTCACAAATTAAATTAACATAAAAGTAACTACCAATTTGACCAAGGGAAGACTTCCCGCCTTAAAGTTGCAGTATTTACTTCATCATCACCCAGATGTTAGTGAATTCAGCTTCTTTTCATACAATTTGGCACGTCGAAGAGCATCTAAGGCTTCAGCTTGTTTACCGGAACGTTTCAAATTAACTGCCTTTAATTTTTCTTCTTTGATTCTTTCTTCTAGCTGAATCCTCTCTTGATTAGAGTTTTCAACTTTAGCATTAGATTTCACAGTCTCTTGTCTTTCTGGGCCTTTTGATACAGCACTTACATCTTCAAGTCCAACAGCTTTCAGAGCAGATAAGAGTTGAGGATCAAGAAAATCCTCAACAGTCACATCATCTACAGCATCTGACTTATTGGAATCATGAGCTGCCAACTCATCCAACTGGGTTTCAATTGCCTTTGCCCGTTCAAACTCAGCTTCTGCTTCCTCTATTCTGCCATCCCTCCGTAGCTTTAGGGCTTGACGTTTGTGCCCCAGAGACTCCTGTTGCAATTTGAAACGATCGCGACTGGTCAATGGTTTAGCACTCACATTTGATGATTCTTGTTTCTTTTGTACAACATTTGATGTATGGGAAACATTGTTGGTAGGAGCAGTGTCTGGCTGCATACTTCCATCCTCCAAGCCCTTCTCCAACAGCTTCGCTTGTCGGAGTTCCTCCTTAGCTTCTGTTAGTTTCCCTTCTCTTTTTAAAGCAACTGCCTTCCTTTTATGAGCCAAAATTTCTTGACGCAAGGAAAGGTGGTGCTGAGCAGCATGATTGGGAACAGCATTTGACTCGCTTATGTTTGGCTTTTCAATTGCATCAGTCACTTTACTTTTTTGAGTTGTATCATTGCTTTTGTATCCCTGGTCTTGGCTAAAATTCAAAGAAGAGTCCATATGAACAGCAGGACCAGCTTGAGATGAATCAGTTGAACCAGGTTTATATTTTTCTTTTTGATTTTGAGTGGATATTTCAGAACTGTTAGAACCATCACCAGTAAGTAAATCTAGCATATGCACAGAGTGGCCAGCTGAGGAGCCATAACCAATGGCTTTTTCAGCTTTCATCTTTTTTGAAACATTTTCATTAGAAGCACTCACCTCAGCAGATAATGAATGCTTGTTATCTGCAAAGTGAGAGGTTGCAGGAATTAAGTTATCTGACTTCACTGAGAAAGGAATATTTGTCTTCTTGACTCTTTCTAAACCAAAAGTTGATTCAGAACTATTTTTACTTGACCCAACCGCAGATGAGGCCAGAGTATTATCAATTTCAATAGAAACTCCCAAACTTCCATGCCTTTCCTGGAAGCCAGATGATTCAGACAGAACAGATTGTTTATCTTTGGAAACATTAAGTGACGAGTCCTTGTTCTGGCTCTCAAAATCTTCTATTTGGGCTTCCAAACTCTTGGCCTTTCTTAAAATTTCCTCAGCCTCTTCTATTTCTCCCTTGCGCCTACAAGCAAGTGCCTTCCTTTTCAATACTAAAAGTTCTCTTTGAATCTCTCCCTTACTCCTCAAAGCTGTAGCAGGAATGCCTGAAGAGGAATCAGGTACAGATAGGTCCACTGTCTGGGTAAACCTACTAGTAACTTCCTTACCTGGCTCTTCTTTTATGGCCATGGGTTCAGATTCATCATCCTTCCACCCTAGATAGGTAAGCATTGAATTCAATGCTGGGTCATTCAGATCCTCTTCTGAAACAGCCACATCCCTTTCTTCATCAACAGGAGGATTGAAGAGTTTGTCTTTCATCATAGTAGCCTCAACTTGTGCTTCATTCTTTGCAGCATCCATCTCAGCCATCTTGGCTTCTAATGCTTTGGCCATTTTAAGAACTTCCTCTGCATCCTCAGCTTTCCCTTCCCGCCTGAGAGCAAGGGCCTTTCTCTTTAAACCCAAGAGTTCCCTCTGAATTTCAGCTTTACTTCTTCTTGGACCTTCAACCAAGATATTTGTAGAATGCTTACTTAAAGAAGTATCATTGACTTGAACAAAATGCTTATCATCTTTCCTTGAAGGCTTGCTTGTTGAATTCGAAAGTTCATTATTGTCATCATTCCAACCCAAGTCCCTAAGGAGTGAAAGATATGTTGGATCAGACATATCTTGATCTGTTACATCATCATCACTTCCATCCTCAAGTGGCAGATTTCTATTGATATTGGTATGCTTGTGTGCTGTCTGTGGGACATCAGCACTCTTCATCTGTGATGTTTTAAGATTTGACGCCTTATCCATCTCCATCAGTTGCCGCTCAAGAGCTGCACCCTTCCGCATTTCTTCTTCTGCTTCATTTATTTTCCCTTCCCTTCTCAATGTGAGAGCCTTCTTTTTCAAACTCAAAAGCTCTCTTTGAATTGTCATTCTGCTTTTTGGTGCCACAGCGGAAGCAAAATTGTTTGTGGCATTAGTATTTCCCATATGTCTCTCATCCAATTGAATGGAGTCTGATCCATTACTAGCAATTTCAGAACACACACTTTTCCTTACAGCAGTGGATTTCTGTGAGATGGTATTACTGTCTTCAAGCCCAGAGATGTTTAAATCCTTTTCTAATAACTTTGCCTTTTTAAAGAATGACACTGCTTCTTCAGTATTACCTGCTCGCTTTTGATTTAGAGCCTCTCTTTTAAGAGACTGAATTTCACTAAGCAATGCTTCTTTGTCAAAGGTTTGAGACTTGGAAGATGTATTTTCAGGTTCGGTCCAACCTAATGATTCCAAAGCACCAGCTAATTCCGGGTCCATCATATCATCATCGGTCACTTCAAAGTTACCATCAAGGTCATCAGAAATGGCCAAAAGGCGACCAAAATCAAAACCCTGCACATGATCATACACATCCGGAAGTTCTTTATCATCATCCATGCCTCGAATTAATGCTGACAGCTCATCATCAGAATCTTCAGCTTCAGCAAGGAGTTCCTGTTCTTCCAGTTCCTTTTCTAAAATTTTAGCTCTTTTTAATTCCTCTTTGGCTTCTGCAAGCTTACCTTCACGCTTCAACATTAGAGCATTTTTTTTCAGAGCAACAACTTGGGTCTTGTCAATTTTGCTTCCCTTTTCTTCACCAGTTTTTGCAAAGATTTCTCCCATTATTGACGAGAGTTCACCCTCCAAAGTCAAGTTTGCTGGCTTCCTATCTTCATTACGTAGATCCACATCAGACCATCCTAGCTCTCTAAGTTCGGAAGTAATATCATCCTTTTCTTTACCCCCATGAGAAAGTGACTTTGTTCTTCTGTCAGAATCTACAGGAATACCTCTGTTATGCATGTCCATCGAGTTTCCAGAAGGCAAAGTCTTCCTACGAGTCTTCCTTAAATGAACTTCCAAAGCATCAGCCTGCCTCTCAAGCTCCTTTCCTCTCTTAAAAGCTCTCAATGCCTCCTCGGATTTTCCATCTCCTTTCAGAATTTTATACTTCTTTTTTTCTTCTAAAGCTTGCTGACGTAGCTCATCAGGAGTAGTGGATCCCAAATCAGTACCCAGACTACTAGGCTTATCATTTGAGGCAATTTTGTGTATGTCTCCTCCAACATCATAACTGGAAGTATTAGAAGAAGATGCAATGCCAACTGATCTTTGTCGGCTAGGAATTTTGTCATCGGTTGACTGCTTTCCTGATGAAAAGAGTTCCTCTTTATTTTGACCAAGAATCTGGCTTAAAACTTCATCTTCATCTTTAGGTGCTGATTTCAAGCTCCCTGGAGAAATTGAAAGAAACATCCAAAAGTACAAAAAGAAAGTAAGTAAAGAAGTGCTGCTCTAACATAAATAGCACAGGCTCAAAAGCCATAACTGAGGGGAAAAGAAATACCTCTCCCAGCTCTGCGTCCCTGCCGCATCTCAAACCGTGCTGCCTCCTCTAGCTTCTTACAGGGATCACAAATACGCACAGGTGAATCACCCTGTCCACGTAAAACCATTCTTTGATGGCTGCAACTGTTGCAAAACAAGCCCCCACACCTTCTACAGTGGTGCTGAAACATAAAAGAAAATTGTCAGAAATTAAATTTTGGACAGAATTCAGATTGAGTTCAATCAGATTCTAATAAGCAAACATCAAACATGGAAGATAATCTACACAGCATCCCATTTTTCACATAAAACGATGAAATTGGCAAGTATATTATTCATTTATTGTAACTGAGGATTCCATGAAGCTTCAAACTACAAGTTTGACAAAAGAATACAACTGTGTAACATACAAACATGTGAGTTATCCTATCTTAGCTAAATTACAGATACAGTGCCCAAAGAAAGGAGAATCAAAACACTGTCACATGACATGGGCAACTGATATTTGCTAATTTTACATGAATGAGAGGAATCAAAGTCCTGCATTACGTTCCCAAGAGGAAAATGAGCAGCTAATGAACTGCCCCTAAACATGGCTTCACGGAGCAACAAGCTCTAGTAATGCAAGGGCAATAAGTTAATATTTAATCTGGGATGAATTTAGCACCAATCTCTTTATTATTATATACACACAATATATCTTATAATCATTACAATTAGATGCAATTAACTAAACAGATTATGAAAATCAATCAGCATCACCAGATTATCCCAAACAGATCCGTGACACACTGAACTAATTTCATCAGAAAAACTAAACGGTGCAAACTTTAACATGAAATTAATTATCCGTGCCCAACAAAAAAAATAAAAAATACACACAGACTTGAAAACAGTGAAGCCAAAAACCAACAAGCATAACGACATCAGACAGTTTTAATCTTGCACGAGTAATAAATGAGCGAACACATAATGGTTTTAAGATTTTCTGAAATACCCACATAAACCCAACATTTTTAGAGGGAATATAAATCATGGATTTTCTCTCTAATTGCAAAAAGTTTCGATATTTATCCCCACCCCCTCCAAAAGATAAAGGGGTGGGAACCGAGAATGAAAAATTAAAAGCAGGGTTTAACCTTGCGATTGATAAAGGTGAACTGAGCGGAACACCCCTGGCAGTGTGAGGCATCGACCACCCAATTATTCCCTCGCAGCGAAGGCTTTGATGGCAACCCGATCTTCTCCAACATGTTGCTCCTTTTTTTATTTTTGTTTCTTCTAAGATCAAAATACCCAGAATCAGAAGAAAGATACAAATTCGTGTTTTCTCAGTGAGACTCTGACGATATAGTAAGAATTAACGAAGAAGAAAAGCGTTGATGGTTTGGTGGTGACGATCACAAAACGAGTTCACGACTCCGGCTCCTGCACGCCCTGTTGCTCATAACGTGTCAATTACAACACAAATACGTCGTCGCTTTACTTTAATTTTTTTATTAAAAAAAATGTTGTTTTTTGCTTTACTATTTTGAAAAAGAGATTGTTGGATGAACCTAAAATGATCAGACCTAGAAGCAAGGGGCTAAAGGTTAGAGTTTTTTTGGGGGTCCAACCACAACCTAAAATATTACTGTTGGATCATATAAACCAAAAAACTATCAGGCAAAGGACCAACTGATTTAGGGTGTTCATCATTCGATTTAATTTTAAAATAAAAATTATCTAATCCAAGAAATATTATAGTTGGATTTAGATCAGTTTAAAAATAGTCTCAAACCAATATATAAATGATCAAATACATAAATAAAAAAAGTTAATTTAAATATTGAGTATATTAATAAATAAGTATAATTTAAATTATAAATCTGAAATAAATCTCATTGTTTTACAAAAATATAAATGTATTTTATAAAATATATTTTACGTTAATATTTATATAATTATAGAATAAAAAAGTTAATATAAATGTAGTATGATCTGATTACTTTTATTTTATAAAAAAAATAATTTAATCTTGAATAAAAGATTTAAAACTAAATTATATAAAAATACAGTTTTTTATTAACAGATTTTCAATTTTTAATTAATTTAACAGTTTTAAATGGTTTATATAAGTACATCCCACGATCCTATGATACCATTAAAAAAATGTTTCCGACTAATCCTGTCCGATTGGTGTTTGTTTATTTTAAAAAATAAATATTATTTTTATTATCAATATAGGATATATTTAGTAACTTACAGCTAAATGTAGTTAAAAGTTAAAAAATTAGCTAAAAATTAATAAATTATTCATTAAATGAAAATATTTTAATAAAATTAGCTAATAAATGTAAAAATAAAAATATGATTAAATAATAAATTAAAACATGATAAATATGTTATATTTTTTTAACAAAAAAATATTAAAATTTAATTAAATAAAAATATATTTTTAAATTTTTACATAAATAAATTTAAATAATTTTAAAAAAATATTCTTATAAATTTAATTTCTTACCATTAGTTTAATATTTTTAATAAAATAAATAATATAATAATTAAAATAAATAATTTAAAATATAGTATTTTATAATAATATAAAAATATATCTATCAAATTTAGTAAAAATTAAATAATATTAAACTTATAAATAAATAGATAAACAAAATATTAAATTATAAAAATATATTAATAATAAAAATGAACAAAATATTTCGACTAAAAATTGAAAACATAAAAGTGGCTCAAAATAACTTTTTCAGAAAAGATAGTAACTATCTAAAAAAAATTAATAACTACTAAAATAAAATATTTCACTAAATTAATCTAAAATATTTAACAAATTTTTTAACTGCTAATTTAAGCTTTCAATAAATTAAAATATTTTACTAAACATATTTATAAAATATTATTATTATTATTATTTTAAAATTTATTTTTTTAGTATTTAAATTATTTCTTTTCTAATAAATTTTTGTTACTTAGAAATAAAAATAGATTAAATTGAATTAGACTTTAAATGTTTAGATAAAATCTGTTTAAAATTTTTAACCTAAATTTCAGTCTATTACATGTTAAAACCTTTTAGTGTTGTCAAAGTCTCATATTTAAAAATCTAGTAGACCTACACATTTATTTAAAAGCTTACAATACAAAAAAATTAATAAATAAATTTAAAATTTATATAAATAATTAATTAAAATATATACAAAATTAAGTTTACAAAATAAAAAATGTTAAAAAATAGGTTTAAAGCTTTTATATATAAATGATTTAAACAACTTGTAAATTTAAAATTTTTTATAAAAATATATTTTAATAACATTTTTTTAAGTTGTAAAATCTATAATATTAACTCTTATTAATATCGGTTATATAAAAATTAATTAAAATTATCTAATGAATAACAAATATAATATATAATTTTAAATTTAAGTAATGTTATAATTTACATTACATACACAACAAAGAAAAATTGTCTAAAATTTATTTTGTTTAAAATTAAAAATTAAAAATTTTAATTTTTAATAAATTATATAAATATAATATAATATATATATATATATAAAAACATAAATAAATTCATGAATAAATTAAATATACTTTTTCATATATTTAAGTCTAATTTATTTATTTTAAAAAATTAATAAATCTAAATTTATTTATTTATTAAATAAATTAAAACAAATTAAACTTTAAATAAATCATAACATAATTTCATCAACAATTGAAATTCTGCGATTGTTTTACATTAATCATTTTTAGATGAGTAGTTTACATTAAACATTTAAGAGGTGATGTTGACAAACTTCTTAAACGGCTATTATATCAAAAGTAAATTGGTAAAATAAATTTGAATAAACCAAATTAATAATGAATCCTAAACATGCTTCTATATTTATTTCAATTTATGTCTTTTTTTTCATTTTGCATGCATACCATATTTTGGAAGTTTTCTGGAATATTTATACACACCTTTGGATCTGTATGATATATTTGTATATCAAATGTTAGGTGAAATAAAATAGAACAAAACAGGGTTATCATTCTATTTTTAAATACTTATATTAAATTAATGATTATGTCTCATACTCCTAAATTGGATGAAAAAAAAATATATTTAATGAAATAAATTAAAATACCGCCTATTTTTCTAAGTAATTTAACAAAAAAAAAAAGTTAATACTATTCCATTCTATTATACTTTATTTTATACTTTATGTTATTCTTTCCATTTAAATATAATCTTAGAAACAAATAAAATCATTAGGTTCGTAGTATTTTTTAAATTCAAAACTTTAACCATATATGAGAGAATAATTTAAGAACAGATTGATAATTCATAATTCATTTTTAAATTAGATGTTTCACTTTATTTATGAACATTATATGTCAAGCTTTTATGAGAACTCGTTTTAATCTTCACTCTATTCAGTATTCACCATGGTACTTTTCCTACCTTTTTTTTCTAGTTTCTCCATTCTAGACACTGTAGTGTACTGCTTCAAATAAAC
The DNA here is from genome assembly GCA_037954105.1 of Canavalia gladiata. Lineage (NCBI taxonomy): Eukaryota > Viridiplantae > Streptophyta > Magnoliopsida > Fabales > Fabaceae > Canavalia > Canavalia gladiata. The sequence goes on from CM075658.1 coordinate 73,171,551, forward strand.
AAGATAACGAGAGAATGGCGAATTTCAAGGGATTTTTTACCTATTCGATATTATTTTAAAAATAAATTATTAGAAAAATAATGTTATAAAAGAAAGTGAAATGATTATGATATGTAATAAAATCTATTATAGTCATTTTTATCCTATTTATGATCAGATGATCTTCTCATATTTAAAAATAAAATAAAAAAATTATTAACCGTTAAATTTAAAACAAAATATAAGTCAATTATTATTCTAATAAAAATTAGCTGCTAGGAGTTAAAATAGTGTTTTGAAGTACATGCAGGTGGAGGTAATGTGGCATAGCTGATCCGTCCAACTGAAATGCATCAAATTAACCACCGTGGCGCACACTCCTCCCTCCTCCTCCATGTGTGGGACCCACTTTGCAGCATGTTAAGCCTTATAATGGTAAGCAACATACAGTGATGCATCTTACAGGAATGAGAAATGTCTTTTACCTGACACATGATAATGGTCAATTTGACACATTTCAGTTGGACAAATCAGTTATGGTGTACCATCTGCATGCGCTTCAAACATTGTATTAACCTCCTGTTGCTAATTTCCTTTACAACTTCATTTTTTGGATAATTTGTTTTTAAAATAACATCAAATGGGTCAAAAAGCCTGACACAACGCTTCAAGAGTGAATGACAGGCTTTACGCACTCATGAAAGATGGCAACAAGACATCAATGACAAATGATAGCCTCATTAAAGATGAAGAGAATGTTATTGTTTTGAAAGAAACTTTTCTTGTAATACATGTATGTGCGTGCTTGATTTGTGATTTAAGTTGTCAATCTTTTTTAAAAGACAGCATGAAAGATTGCTGCAGGTTATCAAAGTTGAGCGAATAAGTAGATCCAAATTTGAGTAAATTTATCTTAATTATATTAATCCACTAATCCCATTTTCACTACGGGAAAGTTGGAACCCCTTTAAAATTTAAACCAACGTGTTCAACAAAAGCTTTGCCGCTCCATTTTCCATCATGTACATCAGTTTCATGGTGCAATTAGTCTCGTTCAGCTTAGTTCATTACATTATTTTCTCATTGCCTATATAAGAAAGCACCCTTTTGCATTTTAATTTTCCGAGGCATAATGATCGGGAAGCACCTCTACTTACATAAGAACACCTACCGTGCAAAAACGAGCCTTCCCAACTTAAACGGTAAAGCTATAAACAGAAACTAAAACTCGCAACATCAAGAATACAAATTACGTGAGCTATTGATTTATTGACAAAAAGTTACTTCTTGTGTTGTTCTTATACTCCAATACAGATAAACTTCCAAGATGCTGAGTAATAAAGAATTGTTTAAAGTTAGAAATCTGTAACCATGATCCATAAACTGTCGCTGCATGATGAAGAAACTAAAAGGAACAAATTTATGGTGTTAATCACACTACAATGGCTTCATTAGGCAACTATTTTCTCCTCCATCACCACAGAAGAAAAGAAAAATTAGTGTTTTGGCAGCAAATGATATGAGAGCAGGAAAATAAATAAAACATGGTGATTGCAAATTGGTATAGTCATAGCTAAGGCTTTGTAACCCGTAACCGCTTTAATTTTCCCACTCATGCTTGATGAATGAGGAGAAAATTATGAAAGCTACACGCACTCCATGAGTCCACGGGAATTCCACAACTTTGCATGAATCCAATGCTGTCTAGCTCCTATAATGATGTCTCGGATGAGTCCCAATTATCCACCAAAGATTTAATAACCATTGATCTGAGGCCTTGGGGTAGGACCAACAAGCCTTGAAAAAGGCATTTGGGTCCTGTTGCCAGGGTTTGGACCCCTTTGACCAGAAAACCTATCATTTACTTTTGGATCTGATACAGATCTGGAGAATGCTTGAGCAAGTTCAAGTGCCGAAGCTGCTCTACCATGACGTATTCCAGCAGCACCTGGAGATGATTTTGGTTGCTCCACAGGCTTACGCCATGTCTCAGGTGAAGCTTGCCTCTCAGAGGCCTGCTGCCTATCAGTCTCTCTCCCATTTCTCCGATTATCACCACGCCAATTCCTCCTCTGCACATGAACTCTTTCACCGTCTACCCTTTGCTCCTTTCTTTCAGGCTTTCTGCCTGCCCTTTGATCAAGATGAGCATCCTCAGTTTTCTCACCATATCGAGTCTGGATTGAATGATCAGCAAGTTTCTCCGCCCTCAAAATATTGTTTTCAACCCTTAACACCATTTATTGGCAATCATTGAATCAGACTTGGATCACAATCAAGAGTGAAATGATATAGTAAACGGACAACAGACAAAGTCCTTACCTATTTGAATGCTCAACTACATCATAATTGTTTATTGCAACATCATCAATCCCTCGATCTTTCAAAACCTGAGGGACAGATCAGCAAACATTATCATGCTGAAAACAAGAAGCCACGCAAAGCAAAAGGGAAAGAAAGTGATGCCAGTTGCTGCAGTAGGCATTACATGACACATTTTAAGGCACATAAATTAGGAAAAGAAAATATTCCACCCAAATTGAAGGGGGCGGGGAGACCTTAACAGGATATCCACAACACACAAAAAGACAATAATAACAAAAATAAAGCATAAATTTTAACTAGCATTCAGGATAATATATAAATGAAAAAACTTACTAGTTCTCGTGGGCGAGCTCCACCAAATAAAGCATTCCTGAAACATTTGCATCAACCATTCCATTGTTAAACACAGCCACAAAAAATTAACCAAATAAACTTGCTGAAGTAGCCCATGCAATTTCATATTAAGCATTGAAACACGAGATCAAATTAAGTTATCACAAATTTCAACAGAATCATTATTTTAAATGCACTTTGCTTCTAAACAAAAGCAAAAATAAGAACCCTTCAAATAGGAAGGACAGGAACATAGCATGGTTCAAGAATCCCCAAGAGATACTATTTTATAAAAGTAGGACATGATTGAGAAATAGCTGTATTCAATGTAAGTATATTGCTTGATTATACTCCCAATATATCACAGGTGACCCGTACTCCGGGTGAAAAAAACAAAAAAAAACAAAAAATAAGTCATACGTTCTCTATGTTATGAGGCTCACCAACAACCATATCCATAATGACAATTCACAACAGCAAACATAAAGCAATTCTTATATGACAAGAATAGGATCAAACAAAATAATTAATAGGTTTTGTTGACCTCAGTCCTTAGGGTTGATACAAACATATAAAGGTGGTAAGTTTTTATTAAGAGAAAAAAATAACATTTATTACCCTTTTGTATTTTTATGTAATAAACACTTACTTTTCCAATAAAAACTTACTAATTTTAGATGCTTACAATCAGCCTTGAGGCCTAAGGTTAACATTTTCCATAATTAATTTTAGAAAGCAAACATAATATTCAACAATGACACTATTTAGTTGTTCTTGAATTCCTGAGTATTGTTGCTACTAATTCTAGTTATGAAAGGCATGATAAACATAGAATACAAATTTGACATCCCAAATCCAATTCAAAGCACCAAACAAGCCCTAAGTCTAGTCTTCAAGAATTGTTCCAAAATAGAGCATGTACTAATTACTAGATTTGAAAATGAGCCAAGAATACAAGCACAAAGAGAGAATTATCACTACCTATAATATGTTTTCATATGTTAGACATATAAATGCAATACCATGGTTTCTTTTCAAATTTTGTTTAAGAAAAATAAATAAATTTATTAAAATGAAAATAAAATGTATAAGGGCAGAGTGGAAGAGAAGCTGAGATAGAGAAAACTGGATGAGGCACACTCAAGGAGTTAATTGATGAATGGCTAAATTTGAAAAATGCTGGGATAATAATTTTTTTCTCCAGGGTAATGCTATCTAACCTCCTTCCTCTTTTGTGGATGTTGGCATCCCCACCGTTTTAAATGGATAAAAATATCATTTTTCTATTTCTAAAAGCAAATAAACTTTGTGGACATTCAAGTCCTTTGCTAGGGTTATGTGATAAATCCAATAGTCATTTGAGACTTAAAACTACTGTTCCTCCTTTGTCTCACCTCCCTACTTCTATCCATCACCTTTTGGAATTTAGTGAGCACACAGCTGTTCCTCCAAATTACAGCCTTCAGAAATTAACAAATTGACAGTGAAACTTCCATGACTTTCCATAATTAAAATTAATAGACAACATAAATGAGGAAGTTAATATGCCACACGCACAGGGGTCTTAAAATGCACATAATCCCCCTTTTGTTATGTTCATTAAAATTTTAAAACTGATTAATATAACATGTTTTTTCTTCTTCTGTATTTTAGGAGTATGGCCATGTGTACCTGTGCGATAGGTTTCAGAATCGCATCTTCCTTTCTTCTTGATCATTCTAAACAGAAAATATTGGAGTTGTAGTAAAGGAAAATCTCACTTCTCATAAAGAAACATGCAGCTTCTTACTCACATAACAGACAAGTATTACTTTACTCTTCCAAAGACAACCTAAATGATAAATCCCTAAACTGTTAATTATAGGCATCTTGTATTTAGGTTTGGACTTGAAATCTTGAACTGACATGTGACCTGACCTGGAAAACCCACTGCACATGGTCTTCCAAAATAAGTAGTTAGATTAAAAAAAATATCTTTCACAATTAACTGTGTGCATTGGGAACATTACTAATACTGCATTAGGGTTAGGTTTTTAAGTAATGAGCAGGCACTTTTGTAACCTTCGAGCCGCTACCATGGAAGTAGACAGTTGGCTACCGTGCACTATAGGTTGAACCAAGTGGCAATGTTTCACAGAAAACACATAAACACAACCGCCATGAAATAGATATTATATATATATATATATATATATATATATATATATATATCATAGTTAAAAACTCCCAAACTCATTTTCTCCTGAAACTGACCTGTCTCTTTCACCGTTTCCTTCCAAATGTTCAAGGGGCTGAGACCGAGGCTTCAAATTCAGCTTCGGGCGCTGACCTATCTCCTTTCCACTTTCTCCAGCTGATACAGGCTTCACAAAATTGACATGGCCATGTGTCTGGTAAACAGTTTCAACATGGCCAGAATCATTAGCCTGATGATAACCCTGCCACAGAGCAGATAAGAGAACATGCAGCAAATATAAGAATAAATTCAAATTAAAAACTAAACCCTCCACCCCCTCTGCCAGTAGGAAAGAAAAACTTTCAAGGGAATCTCAAAAGCAGAATATGTGAATACCTGTGCATATTCCATAACAGAAGGCTCAGAACTTTCCAGTGGCTTTGCCTTCGGCAGCAGCTTCAGTTTAGGTCGCTCTATGGGCTCAGAAGGCATAGGGTACTGCAAATCAGACCCAACCATTTTACCATCATTTCGGGCAGGCTGAATCCCATCAGAGTGATGCACAACATTTCTGGGACGTACTTCTGAAAACTTGGAAACCCCAGACCTTTCATAATCCAGTAACTCGTTCCTACCACCTTGTGTCTGATTATCAATCCCTAAACTCCTTTCAGCATGTCTTGCTAGCATTGCATCATAATACTCCTTTTCACCCACAGTCTCCAACCTGTTGTAGGCACCATTGCCTATCGCACTGGGACGTGGTCCACTCTCTACTTCAGAAGATCTAACCACCTCAGCATCTGTATGATAATGAACAGACTTTGATTGCCATCTACCAGAAGACACCTTCTCAAGAGCACTGGCATGAGCCAACTTGGAAGTAGCACTAGCACTAGACCAGGCAGATTGGTCTGGCTCAACAGCACTAGCCACCTCTTTCCTCATTGACCATACATTCTGATAACCACCGCCGCTGCCGCCACCACCACTTCCCTGCTCCTTACTACCTCCTAAACTCTGAGGATTCACTCCCACGTGAACCGGCTCAGTAAGCCTGGCGGAGTACGAATTCGCCATCACAACTGGAGTCTGAGGCACTGGAGCCACTTGCCTGCCTAATGAACTCCCTCCCAGTCCATACTCAGGCTTCACCTCAACACGAGGAGGTGGAGCACGGATGCTCTCATCACTGATTGTTCTCCGTGGGGCAGAAATCCCATCAAGGGGCTTCCTCTCATCCTCATCAAAATTCCTGCCAATTGAGGCAGCGTGTGACAGAAACGGGGTTTTGTCATCATAATGCCTAGTCACCGGCGACGTGTGCGGCCGAGACCAATGATCCGACCGGCCCATCGGGGCTCCCCACGTTGAAGGTCGATCATAACCAGAACGATCTGAAGCCCTCACAGTCCTGCGGAAAAACCAAAAACAAAAGGCAAAAAAAGCAAAAATTACTGGTGATTGCATAAACGGATCCATCAACGAAAATACCTCATCAAACCAATAGAAAAGAGAAACCATGCACAATTAGAAGCCACAGATCTAATTCCTCTCTCAAATACCAGCCGCTTCCAGAACGGTAGCATCAATAGGTTACTCATTTGCGAATAATCCAAAGTAAATCAAACTAAAGCAAAAAGATTAAAAATTTAAAATAAAAAAGGGGAAAAGCAATAAAGGGGTGGTACTTACACGCCCGGAGCAGACGGTAGAGGGAGATCAGAGGGTATAGAACCGCCATGGAAGTCCTTCAGCGTCATGGTGTTGCCACTAACTTTCTTCTTCGACATTCTCCCTCACACCCTCTTTCTCAAAAAAAAAAAGTAAAAAAAAAAACAAAAAGAAGAGAATCGTAACCCGAAAGCCTAAAATTCAGGATAGCAGTTGTTGTTGGAAGCTAAGGGAGAAAAAAAAAAGAGGTAAACCTCACGAGTGAGAATGGAAAGACGGAGAAGAAGAGGAAGAGGAACAGGATTGCGATTGGTTATGGGTTTCGGATGGGAAAGAAGGGAAAAAAAGTGAAGAAGATGGCTGAGTAGTAGTGTGTGAGAATGATTGAAATTGTAAACGATATATTTGATATTTGATTGTTTGCAATTTTGTTATTTTTTTAGTATTTTATTTGGGTTTGATTTTGTGTTGTACGGTTCATTATGATTTTCCGTCTGATGTTGCCACGTCGAGGACAAATTTTTGTCATAACAGGATGTTGAAAGGAAAACCCTTAGATGCTTGAATTTATTTCTGCTGATTAGGAAAGGAAGATTCGTGACAGCCAAGTAATAGTTTGTTGTTGGCTTATTTGTGAACGTGGACTTGGATCCATTATCCATTAAGGTTTGGGCCAACCATGTTTTGGAACAGAATTTGGACTGTGCCCAATATTTTTTTTTAAATAAATAAAATGATGTCGACTAAAATAAATAAATAAATACAACGATGGGCTTTATCCTTCAATCTTTCTTCATCGCGGTTATATCTAACGAATTTAAAATACTAAAATATATATATAAAATTTTAAAATTTAAAACCGTAAAAAAAAATTTATATATAAATAATAACATATATTTATTTTATATTTAAATATAAATTATTATATTTATTTATTTATTTAAAAAAATTTATTATACATATATAAATTATATAAATAAATAAATTATATTGTTTGTATATAAAAAAATTGTTATTTTTTAAAATATTTATCAAAATATTAGTCATAAAAGTATATCATAATCATCTTATACCAAAAAACTATGTTATACTAATTTTTTACAGTTCAGTTTAAAGGTATTTTAGTCCCCAATTAAAATAAAAAAAATTAATTTAAACGATTTATTTTTTTAATTTATCTATTAGTAATGTTTCTTTCACATATAAAATAGTTCGATTGATAAATTAAAAAAAATAAAATAAAAAATAACACAAATTTAATAATTTATATCTAAATATAATAAATATATATTATTATTTGTATATATAGAAAAAAATTATTTACTTATTACAATTATTTTATCTTACATTACACAGTTATTATATTCATTATATTTAACTATATTTTTATTTTATATTTATTATTATTTCTGCTATTTTTTTAGTATTGTAGGCATTGGAAGAAAATTCTTGTAATGCATAAAATCTTATTTAAAATATTAGTTATTTAAATTATTAGATTCATTAAATAAAAAATAAAGATAACAATAGTTTTATATTAAAATCTTTAATTTAAATTTTATTGTTTTTATATTATATTAAAAATAAATATTATTTGTTGAATATACTTTTGAAAAGACATTTTAAACTTTAAAATGTTATAAATTCGGAGTTTTATTAAAAAAAATGGAATTGAGTACATTTTAAAAAAACCTATAATGAAATAGCAAAAAGTTTTGGAGAATTATGAAAAATTTCTAGTTGGAAGAATTTTCTGGAATAAATCTTTGTTGCTATTTAAAAAGATGAAAGATTAAATACAAAAAGTAATCTAGGTTGAGAAAGATATAAAAATTATGTGTTATGGTTGTTTAGAAAATAAAATTTTGACAAATTTGCTATCCCAATCTATTTTGCTTTCCAAATCTAAGATAGATTTAAAAGTATTTAATGTTTTTTTATCCTTAACCTAGTGTTAGTCAAAATTTTGATTTTTTGATTTTTTATTATTTTCAATCCATCAATAGTAGAAGAAATGTAATTTACCGTTTTGTATCTAATTATTATTAATGTGAAATGTTAATTTTAATTTTTGTTATAAATTATTAATATTAACATGAAGTTAATATTGTAAAATATGTAAAAAAAATTTATTAATATCTCATTTTAATTTATCGTAACGAAGATTACGATAGGATGATAAATAATAAAATTTTAATAAAAATAGAAAAATTATCATTCGTTATCAAAATTTATTAAAAAAATTTAGATAAATTTAAAAATTATGATATTTAAAATCAGTTTAGAAGAAAATCTATCAACATCCTATTACATTCATTAAAACGATTACATTCTACCTATTACATTCATTAAAATGATTACATTCTAATTAACTGTGTACGAATGCAATTAATTTTTAAAATATTTATTTCATTCAAATAAAATAATTATTTTTATTGATTTGTGTTTTTAATATGTAAGTTTTTTAAAAAATTATTTTTTTATAAAATAAATAAAAAAAATCAAAAAATTTATATAGGAAAAGTTTAGAATTTTTTTTTTCAATTTTGCTTTTAGTTTTAAAAAAATGCATAGGATTCGTAGCAAATGACCACTCAAGTTCAATTAACACCACTTGATTCTCATGTAAAAAAAAGATCAATTAAAATTTATTTATATAATTTTTTTTTGTTATATTGTTAAAATAAAAAATATTATGAAATCAATAGCTTTAATAAAAAAAATGAAGAGACATTAGTTTTAAATCGATTAGAATACTGGAGGAAATTTTATTGAAAATCAGAAACATGCGTCGAGATAAAACAGATAACAAAAATGATAAAGATATTATCTAGTTTCACTTTCAAAGTTTAAATTTAATTTCTCCTCTTATTTGCTCTCTTTATGCGGTGGTGCATTTCTATCTTCTTACCTGTTATATTTTTTTTTTTTATATCTATTTTCTTACTCTTTTTAGTTACAATATGTTCTACACTATTTTTTTACCTACCTATCTCTTTTTTATATGTCTCCTCTTGTTTATATGTTATTTCCATTAACTAAAACTACTATGTCATTACCATACTAAACATAATCATTCTCTCGTTATCTTATTAATTACCTTCTACTATGTCACTAACTAAAAACTGTTATGCTACTATCTCTTTCACTGTCCACTAGATAAAATTGATTACCACTATCTAACTATATGTCAAAAACTTCTCTTATCTCTTATCTTTATTATTTTATTTTATTAAAAAAATAATTTTAAATTTTTTATTTTTTATTATATATGTATGGATAAAATTAGTTATTTACAAAATTAATAGTTAAAAATTTAAAATAAAAATATTCAATATAAGTTTTAAAATAAATAAAAATTTAATTTTTTAAAATATATAAAATAATATTAAATTTATATATTAAAATTATTATAAGAAATAATTTTATAATAAAAATGAATAATAATATCATATAAGTTATTCATGTTTATATTCATTTAGAATGTGTTTGATAAAATTAACCATGTAAATTAATTAAAAGCTGAAAAAATAAATAGAAATTGAAAATTAAATATATATTGATTAAAGTAAAATATATATGATAAAATTAGTTATTAAATATAAATGAGAATGAATAAAATCGTTTAACAGGCTTACGATCCAATTTATTTAAAGTTTGATTTGGTTTGACTTGTTTAATAAACAGATATATTTAAATTTATTAAAAAGTTATTTTAAACAAACAAGTCAAATTTAGTTTTAAAAAATATTATATTTATATAGTATATTAAAAAAAAACTTATTTACCCTTATATATTTATATTTATTTTACTATATTATACCTATAATATATATATATATATATATATTTATTTGAAGTTTATTTAATAATTTTTTTATCTTATCAATTTTAAGTTTATGAACGTTTTTATTCAATATTTGATCTTTTAAATAAACTTGTAAGTCTAGTAGATTTTAATTTATGTCAAATTTTAAAAAAAAAATCATTTAACAGATAATAAATTTATACCTAAATTTTAAAATATTGTTAAATTAACGAATAAAATAAAATGATAATCATTTAATTTAAATCTAGACTAATTAAAATGATAAATATATTCTTAATATAATATTTATAAAATATATATTTAAGTTAAATTAAAAATCAATTTATTAATTTATAACTATATATTTTAATCTTTTATTTAATTATTTTTGTATCACTTTTATTTATTCGTTGTAACATCTTATCCTAACCGTAACATGCATAAAAGGTAAGTTATAATTATTATTTTTTTACTTGCAATGGTTGAAATTTAAAGTAAGTATTATACAACGGTTCTTATTAATTTTAAATTTAAAACTAGTAAGAATTATTTTAAATCTAATATAAAAGTTATAAAATAACTGAAAATTTAATTTTTTAAAAAATATAGAAAATCTGCATGTTAAAGGTATTATAAATATATTTTTATAATAAATAATAATAAATATATAAATTATCTATATCTCCATCATTATGTTTATTTAATATAGTATTTATAAAATATATTTTTAATTTGAATTAAAAATAAATTCACAATTTTCTAACTTCCTATATGAACCTCTCAATTTAATTATTTTTATTGTTATCACCTAGTTAATTGGAACATCTTAATGTAACATGTACAAGAATTAAGTTATGGTTATTATTATTTTTTATTTTTAATGATTGAAATCTGAAGCAAATTGTGTATGAATTTTAAAATCTCCCATCTTATAAAAATTATAAAATTATGGTACCAAGGCCTGAAGATGTTGAAATTCATTAGACTTAAATTATAGTAATTATGGAGCCATTATAAGTTATTTTTATTTAATATAAAAAATGATGGATTTTAAATTTTAAATATATTATTTATCCTCTTATCGTTACATCAATTATAATAATTTTTATGATGAATTTTTAATTCAAATAAAAAATATTATTATAAATTTAAGCAATTTTGAAATAAATATTAAAATAAATAATTATAAAATTATAAATTTTGTAATCTAAAAATATATTTTATAATTACTGATATATTAATGTAAAGTTCATATTTAGTTGTAGAAATATATTTTATAATATGTAAAATTATTAATCTTTTCTTTTTCTAACTGTTTTAATTTGTTAGTGATTTTAAATTTTTATGTTAAATATTATTTTTATTTTAAATTTTTAAATATTAATTTTGTAATTTTGGAATAAAATGTAGATGAAATTTATGCATATCGTTTTATGATAATTTAATAATGTTAAAATATCATCTTTCAATCAATATTTTATATTAATAATTAGGAAAAAATAAAAATCAAAATATTTTACATTAATAATTGGATAAAATATTTAATGATTAGCTATATTTATTCTATTTTAAAAAATATGGATTGAAATTAAAATAAATAAGAGATCAAAATTATTTTAATACTAAAATAAAAGATTAAAAATATAATTAAATAATAATAATAATAATAATAATAATAATAATAATAATAATAATAATAATAATAATATATGAGTAGAATACCGTGCATGTTGATATCGTTAAATATTCTGATGCATATAGGATGTTTTCTGAAAAATTATTAAATAAGTTAGCTAAAAATTAAAAATTTTGTTGAAAAATGAATATATTGTAGCTAAAAGTTAAAAAAATTACAAAAGATTATATATTGACAAATTGATTAATTAAAGTAGTAGTTGTTAAATTAATTAATAAAAATATTATTATTAAATTTAAATATTAGAATGTTTATTAATTATAAATTATGATAATTTTAATTTAATTTAAATTATTATATTAAAAATAAGGATAATATTTTTAATTTAATTTTATTTACACATATTTATATTAAATAAAATTATTATTATATTGATAATTATATATTATAAAAAAAGAGTTTGATGATTCTATTGTTTATTTATTTTATTATTTATGATGTTGTCAATAAATTTTTAAATAAATAATATTTTTTTAAAAGTTGGAAATATTTTTTAATTTTTATAAATAAATTTTAAATAATGTTTTTATAAAAAATTGTTTATTTTTTTAATTTTTATTGATAAAAATTAAATAATGTTATAAATAATTTAAATAAAATATTTAATAATTAAGCTAAATATTATAACATTAAATAATGATATAAAAAATAATACTTCTTGATAAATAATAAATTATCAATATCAAAAATAAAAATAAAATGATAACTTTCACATAACAGCTAAAATTTAGACTAATAAAATAACATTAAAAAAATACTAATTATAAAAATGACTATCATATTAAATAAATTTAAAATAATTAACTAATTATTTAATCTTTATTTTAGTTAAAATGCATTATTGAATATGCTTTGATCTACCTTCCAAAAAAAATTTATTGGTAATAATATTTTTTTAAATACTCGATTGTTTATTTAAATTCAACATTTCTTTTATGAATATGCTATAAACGATTCTAACAAAAAAAAAAACGATAAAATTTTCTAAAAAAAACTTTTATATACGAAAGTGAACTGAAGTCCAAAAAATGATTTAAAATTAAATTACATAATTCAATAATACTAATGAAAACATATTTAACAATCATATTTTAAAATATAATTTTATTTTAAATAAAAAACCAAGCTTCAGCTAGTTTAATGAAAATTATATTAAATTAAAAGTAAAATTTAAATTTTTTTCTTATTTTTAATTTAATCATTATAATTTTTTTATTATGTTAATATCTAATTAGAAATGAATTTAAAGGAATAAAGATGGGTTATATATATATAGAGAGAGATTTTTATGTAAAAATAGTAAATTATATAATTTAGTAATATAAGTATTTATATTAATACGATTAATAACTATCTTTTTTTATAAAAATTAGATGAATTAAATGCTAGAACTCGTTAAGATTTTGATAGGCTTCCAGCTTAAAAAATAATTACAAAATAATTATAGATCATATATTAATAAATTTAAAAATAAATATTTAGTTAATAATTAAATTTTTAAATATATTAATTATAATAAAGAGGGTATCTATTGGAGTATATATATTTTTTAAAAAACTTAATTTCCAAGAATTTACTAAAAATATTCTTTGTACGTATAAAAACTACTTATAAAGATAATTATAGGTCATCTATTAATTATAAAAAAAATAACAATTAGTTAATAATTGAATTTTTAAATATATTAATTATAATAAAAAAGTGTATCTATTGGAATATATATATATATATATATATTAAAATATTAGTCTCCAAGAATTTACTAAAAATATTTTTTCACATACTAATTAAATTCCTAAAAGAAATATATAATTATATTCATTGAAGTCTATTTCTTACTCTTCCTTCATTTAGATTTCGAATCTGTTTTTTTCTTGATAAATACTAATATAGGGTAACGAAGCGTGAAAAGGAGATATTAAACTTGATGAAAGGTGATATGTTTTTTTTTTGTTTGAAAATTAAAACTAAAAAGAACGGAACAAATTATTTTATTGCGTATGCTTCATAATTAATAGTAATCTTTTCAACGGTTTTCTCACTCAATTATCGGTTTTTTTTTGTTTGTTGAAAATAATATATATATATATATCAATGCATTTCTTTTGTTTGGTAAAAAAAAAAGAAAAAAATATAAATATTGTTATTTTTTTATTTTCAAAATAAATTTTATCATTCTCATTTTTTTCTTTAAATTAAATAGAGATATTTCAACAAACCACTAAAATTAGTGTATTGGTGGAATATTCGAAATTAAATTTTTTTATATAAAATCTTATATTTAAATCTCATTACTTTTTACGTTATAAAAAAATAAAAAAATTTAAAATTTCTTTTTATCCCTGTTCTCAATTTGTATCTAATGTTTCTGCTTGTATGATCACCTTAAACATACAATTTTCTAGTTATCATTTATTGACAAATATAATTTGTTTCTTTATTTTTAGCGGTGGTTAATCTATTATAGCTAATAAGAACTATTTATTGGGTTCAAGAATTTCTATATAATTTAAATGACATAATCAAAGTTTTTTCTATTATTCTAATTTATGTGTAGGATTCCATTTCATATGATTGCTTCTGATATTATTTTTTAAGATAGTATTTTAAATTATAATATAAATTTTTTAATTTATTTATTTTATGTATATTGACTTATTTAAAATTTTTAATTAAATTTGCTTATTTAGAAATCTATTATAACAAAAATTAAGAGAAAAAAAATGAAATATTGTATGTGAAAATCGAAAGATAAAAAAATTTGCAAATATGTAACAATAATAATAAATAAAATAATATCTTAAAATTTATTAACAATTAATGTGCTCTTAATTGCTAATCAATTATTTTAAACTTTATAAAAAAATTTAGATTAGAAATATGAAAAGTTAAAAATTAAACTAAAAATTCTAAATATTTTATGTGGAAACTTAGTGAAAGATATTGCTTTATTTAAAAATTTCTAATTATATCCGAAAGTACTCTTAGAGACTTTTAATTTGACACAATAAATAAGCAACGTATTGCTGAAGCAAAATTATGGGCCGGTTTGGACCAATTTTAAGCAACATGGCAGAAATTTGAATTGGAATCAATAAAAAAAAAAGAAAACCGAAACGCAATCAAAATTGAATTGCATTAGAAACGGAACACAGGCAACACAATAGAAACTGAATGGAAAACATAAACGGAACACAATCAGATAATTCCAATTAAAAAATCGAAGGATGTGGAAAAAGAATTAATTAACAAATTAATCTCTATTTTATGTAAATATTGTAAATTTTTAAAATTTTTAAAATTTTTTATAAATTAATCCATTCCCAATCTTAAAATAATGTAAATTAATTTTTGTAAAATGATATTATGGACGAATTTTAAAAACGATAATAAAAAATTAGACGGCTGAACAGACCATGACAAAGGAGGCCGTGGGTTTCCCTCGGCCCTCGCAATGGAACGACAGGGTGATAAGAAATTGATTGAAGGAGATTGAGGAAGATGGATATGATTTCACCCACGATGGAAACTTGTGAATGATTTGGAAAGGGAAAGAATTGGTTTATATATATGGAAAGTTACATATATCTATTTATATTAGATTTAACGATTCACATATTAAAAAAAGATGTAATTGATCGTAAACTTCTGTATATATATAAGGATATTTTTTAATTTGAAAAATATCAAAGAGAAGAAGGGATGGGAAAAATTGAGGAAGATTGGGAAATGTAGACGATGGAGGAAGACCACACAAGTTGCAGGAGATTGGAATATTCAAAAGATCTTTGCTAAAATAAAAGGTAAAAATATTTATTAAAATATATTAAAATTATTAAAAATACATTAAAAACATTTTTAATAAAAAATCATTTTAATTTTTTTTAATCAATATCTCAAAAATACTAGTAAGTATTTCTCATATTAAAATTATAATTGTTGTTAAGTGAGTTGTATCGAAAAATAGTTATTTAAATTATAAATACTAATAATATATTTATAAAAATTTATATAAATATCATTAGAAAAAACAAGTTAAGTAACTTAAAGAAATTGATTGGAGATACTCTAAGATTACCTCATTTTTAATCTTATCAAATCACATCATTTTTTCTTATTTTTAAAAATTTATGTATCTTTTCTTATATTGTGATGTGTTATAAGAATATTAAATTAAATAAAATAAATATTAAATGATTTCTTAATTATTTAATTAAATATATTTATTTTCCATAATTTTATTAAATTGTATTTTAAGTTTTGTAATCAATATAAATATAATAAAATATTATCATTAAAACAAGTTTTTGTTAATTAGAGTAATTTTTTATTTTAAAATGTATATTTACATCATTAAATTTTTAATTTAATTTCTTAAAATTTTATAAATACACCATACTTTACAAGACATACTTGTAATATTTTTATGTTGAAATAGTTTTTATTTAGACGAGTGTTTTTACACATTGAAAATTGTTTACCAAGAAAGGAAGATTGATTTTCTCTTTTAAAAGTGCACCCAAGCTGTAGCCTAGGGAATTCAGTTTTTTAATTTTACTTTATTTGGATAAAAAGAAGGAAAGTGAAGAAAAATAAAAAAATAAAAAATATTATATTTTTTTCTTCAATCAAAACATATTATATATTTTTTTCATTTTTTAGAAAGAGAATGAAAACTATTTTCTATTTATCTATTTATTGTTTATTTAAATATTTAATAGATCATTAATAATTTTTTATATATTATTTCCATTTATATGTTTATTGTTCATTTAAATATTTAAAATATTACTTAATGTTTTATATATACTTTTAATAATAAATCAGAGAAAAAATAGATTTAGAATAAATAAGGAAAATAAGAATAATTTTATAAAAAATAAATAACAACGTTTTAAAAGTGAATAATATTAATTACATTTTTAATATTTATATTTCTCCTTTGTTTGGAGTGATAAAAAAAGAAAGGAGAGAAAGTAGAAGTTAGAAAAAACTGTTAACAAAAACAGTATTAATTTGAATTTTGAGGAAGCAATGACGAAAGGGAAGCGTGATTGGGAATAAGAAAAAGATATGGTAAAATTCCAAAATTTGTGCCTCGGCTTTTTATTAAGCGGCTTTATATTGTGTCGCTTCTTGTATTCATATGTCAATACAAAGGTCAACCCCTTTTTAACATAACTTGTCCATACGCACTGCAATCCATGCTCTATCGTCACGCCTAAACCCTCCAATAATAACCTCCGTAAAACCCTCATCGTTGTTCTCTCTCTCGGGAATGTCATGTTTACTCTATACTATCACTTCCACTGTTTGCGTCTTTGTTTCATTGACGTGATGACGATCGTGGACAGCTAAAGGTAAAAGTCTTATGCAAAATGTTCCTTTTCCCCTTTGTAAGGAAACTCTGAAACTCTTCTCTTTCTTCTTGCTCTTATTTTATTACTATTTGTTTTGTTTACGCTTCTTCGATGAGTCAAGTGCCGGAGAATTCAATCTTTTAGTCCGTTTGACTTCAATTCTTAGCGTAAGTGTCGTTTTTTTTTTGTTATATACCAGGAGATCATAATTACGGAGTAACCTTCAAAATTTGAGTGCTTATATGAAGTGGATTGATTGTTCATTTCACCATTGAATGGTGATTGCGTAGGCTTTAAGCCAGGTTAGTGGCTGATGATCCGTTCAGTTACGGCAATTTATGTGATTTTTGAAATTCCCCTTACGGAAAGTCTTTTTGCATTGTGGATTCTCTCTGCTTCTTCCATTTTTTTTTAAAATATTTTTTAGAATGAGTTTATTGTTTGCTAAATCTTCGTTGATAGAAATCTGGAAGCACATGCGATATTTGATGGGATTTTAGCGCACCAAAATGTGTCTTTTGCATTTTTTTCCTTTGCCTGAGAAATGATAAATCTATTTAAAATTTGAAATAGTTTATTCCAGAAATGCTGGTTAAGAAAACTGATTTATATAACTACTCCAAATGCCTGTTGATGCAATTCCATTTAGCGGTTAGTTTTCCCTTGTTATATAATGATGAAAACAAAGTGAGCTGTGGATTATGTTTCTCTGTAGTTTTGTGGCTTCTTATTAGTTTTGTGAATATTTTGTCTGTTCATTTTTAGGTACCTGTGTAGCAGACACTGAAGTATCTAGAATATATATTCTCAGTTTGCATGAGATGAGCTGGACTACCTTTATTTTGATAATAGGAATTTGCATAGGCTTTGTGGTTGGGGTGGGTTTGGCATTTTCTATTTTATTCTGCATAAGCTATGGAAAGAGGCATACAAAGCTTGAGAAGAGCAGTTCTCTGACTGTCCCTGTTGATACCAAAGGGGTTGATTCAGGCTCAACATTATCAGGTCTGGAGTCACCCAGAACATCTGAGTGGAGTAACATGCCTTTATGGTTGGAAGGACTAAGGAGGAAAAATGCAGTTTCAGCATGTGGAATTCTCAAGTATTCTTGCAAGTATGTTAACTTCTGTTGCTCGGTTGTTTCTTGATTTTGTGGACTGATGGTTCTTGTTAATTAATTTTTAGCCACTGGAGTCTCTTATTTTTTTAACCCTACTGTTAATCATTATGCTTTTCTTAAGAGGGACAAGTTTGTGCCAAAATAATTTTTCTGAATGCAGCTGCTTTAAACTGCTGGAAGTAAATAAGTCCAACAGTTGTGTATGATAGATAAAATTAAGGTAATATGTGGAAACCCAAAGAGAGGAGGGAAAATAAATAAAAGTTTTGGGTAAAATCCAGGGTTTGCTTCAATTGAGAGAAAGAGAGAGCATGGGATAATTGTCCTGGATATTATAGACAATGAGAATGTTATGATGCAACTTCTCTGGCGCAGAAGAGGGAAAATCTATGCAGAAATAAAAAAGGACTAGGATATGTGACATGGTTGATAAGAAAATATATTATTCAGTGGGGGAATTGTGAAAGAATATCACCATGGGGGGCTGAAACCAACTTTTTTTGAATTTCATTTAGTTTTGGGTTTTTGGATTGTATATATTTTTCTGTGGCTTAGTTGCTGAAGTTTGGAAGCATCTGTCCATTTTTCTTTTAGTTGTTGCCATCAATTTTCCTTCCTTGCTCATGTTATCTTTCTGTTTCTGTGACCTTGTGAATCCTTTTCCAGAGATATTCAAAAGGCTACTTCTAATTTCACAACCATCATTGGCAATGGAGCATTTGGTCCTGTTTATAAAGCACAGATGCCTGCAGGTGAGACACTTGCAGTTAAAGTTCTTGATACTAATTCAAGACAAGGAGAACAGGAATTTTTAACTGAGGTAATGACTGATGATATGCTTAGATTTCCATTAATGTCACTCAGTCTCTGTATCTGAATGTCCATGTAAATTGCTTTCAAAGTTTCACACTCATTAATGCCATGCTATGTCCTGTACTAGTTCTTGTAATTTATTTTCCCATAGTAATAATGGTGGGAGCACACGTTTACTCTACTGCTGACTCCCTTTAATTTGCAAAAGGATACTCTCAAACCACTCTTTAAACCTATCTTTTCTTCAGGGATTTAAAAATTGTCAGATGAATTTGGATGATAATAGGATTTATAGTCTCAAAGTTTCCTTTCCTGTTAGCAGGTTTTATTACTTGGAAGATTACATCACAAAAGCCTTGTGGATTTGGTGGGATATGCAGCAGAAAAAGGACAGCATATGCTCCTTTACATTTACATGAGCAACGGCAGTCTTGCTTCCCATTTATATGGTTAGAAAGACATCAATTCTTGTCATTTTATACTAGCAGGCAAAATTTGTTTGGAAAATGTAGGATGGTGTAGATGCTCTCCATGTCCTTTGGCTTTGTTCTTTGTTCGATAGAAAATAGTTTGACCTTAATATTTGTCTAAATTTTATGGAGCATGTGAATTTGCATTGTTGTATGTAGATGATGCATCAGTGAATTTATCTAACTCAATAGTTTAGAAGTCTGAGTTGTTTTGACTTTTGTCTTTAGAAAGTAAAACATTTGATTATCCTTGACTGGAGTTTATTTTTAATTTCTTGCAAGTGCAATACCATGCTATGTGGTGCGTGATGCTCTGTTGTTTATGTTGTGGTTTATTATTATTATTATTACTATTATTATTATTATTATTATGGTTTTATTAACCTTAATCCTTAGAACTGATTTTTAACCATCTAAAAGTGATAGGTTTCTATTGGAAAATTAAGTATTTATTACATAAAAATCTACCACTTTTGGATGCTTATAAACTAGTTTGAAGGACTGAAGTTAACAATTTCCTCATTATTATCATTTTCATTGTACCTTAAAATTGCTGTGGGATTTTTACTAATAAAATCACAATCACATATTCAAGCTGATAAGGTTAATCTGATTATATATTGGCCTGCTTTCCACCAACTTGACATATAGTCAACTTACCATATGCTTATTGAACAAAATAATCCTAGGAAACTCAAATTTTCATATTTTCTATTAGAGCTTAGAAGAATTTTTACTTGAACTCTTCATGTTCTCTATTTACTTACCTTTCTTTGTGGTGATGATTTAGACAATAATCATCAGCCGTTGAGCTGGGATTTGAGGCTTAACATAGCACTAGATGTTGCAAGGGGACTGGAATATCTACATTGTGGGGTATGTAGTATACTCAAATCTTACTGATTAAGTTAGTAAACTTACCCATGGAAACATGTAATGGAATAGGTTTACTTTTGGTTTCTTCTTATTTCTAAAAGCAACTCATTGCAGGCTTCTCCTCCTGTTGTGCACCGTGACATCAAATCTTCTAACATCCTGCTGGACCAGTTTATGAGAGCCAAGGTAGCCTTTTCACATTTAGTTTGCACAAGATGAAAGAGGGGTGTTGATGATACTTTAAAACTTCCATTGGTGCATTATTACTTCTGGGAATCTTGGGATAGTTTTCTCGTGATTTGTTCTTTTATTTACGTATTGCATTCCCCACATTCTGCTTTTCTATATATTTCACCAAAGTGATATTACCTTACCTCTATCTTGATGATGTTGTTAGGAAGAACTAAACTGTTGTAGTTTTCTTGATTCAAAAGATGCTTTTCGGACAATGATACCTTATTTTTGTAAAGATGCTGCTGCAATTCTCCTTTTTTATTATATCCCTTCTGCTGCTGTCAAGATTGAAGCTTAAAACCTTTCTTTTCAATGTACGTTTAACATTTATATTTTACTGAGCAGGTCACTGACTTTGGGCTTTCCAGACCAGAGATGATCAAACCTCGCATGTCAAATGTCAGAGGAACCTTTGGATATCTTGATCCAGAGTATTTGTCTACAAGAACCTTCACTAAGAAAAGTGATGTTTATAGTTTTGGTGTGCTACTGTTTGAACTTATCACAGGCAGGAATCCACAGCAAGGGCTCATGGAATATGTAAAACTAGTAAGAACAGTATCTATATGTGGGTCTCTACGAATGTGCTTGTGTTGTGATGCATGTATACATTTTGATGCATTTGAAAATACACAAGTGAATAACCGTTAAATACTTAGGATTCATGCAATATTTCTTTCTGGTTATGATTAGGCAGCCATGGAAAGTGAGGGTAAGGTTGGATGGGAAGAAATTGTGGACTCACAACTGAATGGAAAATATGATGTGCATAAGCTTAATGACATGGCTTCACTTGCATTCAAATGTGTCAATGAAGTCTCCAAAAGCCGACCGCCAATGAGGGATATTGTTCAAGCATTATCTCAGCTCTGTAAGGAGCATAGTGGAAATCATTGTGGAACATCTCCTGCTGCATTAAAGGAGGTGCCCATTGAAGTGGGCCAGCTAGAAACCCACGACTTTTCATCAATTGAGAGTTCAAAGGTGCTGCGCAGATTGCATAGTCGTTAATCTTTGCCGGTCTACTAGTGTTTTGGGATGTGTAAATATCTGCTTTCTATTTTGCTTACTTAGTTAACGATTTAACTTCTTTAGCATACTGGGATTATGAAATAGATGAGGAATAACATCGGGAATGTTAGGGGAATCCTACACGTAAGTTTAATGAATAAAAAGTATAGCAGAGTGTCAAGGTAAAAAAAGGTATGTTAAGTAAACTTCATGGTTTGGGAGGATGCAAAGAAGTGTGACTTAAATTGCATCGTTGATAACTTTTTCACCCAATTTCGAACCTATCCCTGCGACAGTATAATCATCTGCAAGCAAGCTAATTGCTTAGTATGATTTCCAATATGATAGCAGATATAAAACCAGGCTTTAATTCAAACAACGACTAATTATTTTCTTTTATCTTATTGTACAATTTTTCTGTTAAGATTTACAGATCTCTATTGTTTGATTATTCAAGCACATATTATTTGTGCATGGAGTAAAAACATGTACAGAAAAATTGAACAGTAAGCATAATCGAGCGGAAACATAACAGCAAAGTGATGAGCTCTTCTTTTAACTAAGTGGGAATATAGTTTGTATTTTATGAGGTGGTAATACAGTATAGGACTGACAGGGATGAACCTACTATTCCCCTTGATTATTACTTATTCGCAAACTGCAAATACATGACAAACAGAGAGTTCGCTAGAGCAGTAGAAATTTCAAAATTTATTTCTTCAGGGGCCCCTTGATCTTCAAGTACTCCAGAGTCTGGTCATAAATTTCTTCAATCCCATACTTGAAACTAAATCCTTCTTTAATAAGCTTCTCGGAAGAGATAACTAACTTCGCCTTGGAGGGGATATCATCGAATCTGCAATTTCAAAGTGATACTTGGCTTCAATAGATAACGGATAACATGTTTCTGCTGTGAGAGAAAAGGAGGCTATTAACAGTATTCGTAAGGCTTCAAAAATCAAACTGAAAGTGCAATGAAATCATTTTCAAACCAAATCAACACAAAGCAGATTCCTCAGAAATTTATGCCCATGAAATTGGATGCGCTAAAGATTCCACAGTCTTGCACAAGTTTAATCAAGGGCGACCTTATTGGTGAAAACCAACACAAACGAAGAGAATTTCTCTGACAACAAGCTATTATCTGCCATGTGTCTTCAAAAATAGAAGCCCAACTGTTGAAACAGTCGAATCTAGCAGCTATGCAAGGTTGAGAAAATTTAAATTTTAAAATGGAATTAATTGTTATTTTGATCCTTAAAAGATTTGATCTCGAAAAGATAAAAAGATGTAAAAGTTGCTCTCAATCTTTTTTTAACATTAATTTAGTCCCTCCAAAAGAAAAATTGATTGCCATTTTCATCTTTCCGAAAACAAAACAAAATCCAAGACCAAGTGGCAAGGCTATTTGTTGTGATAAACATTTCACACCAAAAGTCAAGGTTAGAAGCTTACTCAGTTTGAATTTTATACTGAGGATATTTCTTGCTAAGAAACTTCGCAAGCTCAGGGACACTAGTATTATGAGCACAACAAATGTATCGACCAGAAGCCGATTCTTTCTCTGCCACAAATATATGTGCTCGGCAAATATCCTCCACATGAGTGATGGATATTGAACCTGACAGCAATTGCATACCTTTCAAGGCGTTTATAAGGAAATCATTGCCTGCAATGTATAAAGAAAAAGGCATTGTAACATTATGGGTCAATCACTATGGTCCTTAAACCAGTATAGATTTGGAAGTGTTTGAACCTGTTATAAGGCACGTGGCCAGGCCAACACTTGATGGGATGTCTGGAGTGAGAGAAGGACCAGTTGTGAGAGTAGGTATCACAGTGATGAGATCAATGTTATTCTCTTCAGCAAATTTCCACGCAGCTTTCTCTGCTAGTGTTTTGGAGACAGGATACCCCTGCACGTTTGGATCAACTTTACTTCAAAATCTATCTAACCATCAAGGGAGCGTTTGATTTGAAAAAAAATATTTTTTATTTTTATTTGTTTTCGTCATCCCCATCCCAAGTTGTGAAGAAGGTTTGGTTTTTACCCAAGTCGGTGGCTTTGCAGCGCTCAAGAACTCAACATCACTCCAGCTGGTTTCATCCATAACCAGATCAGTCCCCTTGAGTTTGTTTATAGTAACAGCAGCTGCTGAAGATGTTAAGATCACTCGCTTAACATCTTTTGATCGTGCACATGCTTTCAACACATTCAATACGCCTGTGATTGCAGGCTTGATCATGTCATTCTGAACAGTATTTGCAAAACAGTTAGTTTTTTTCTTCAACACACTTACGTCTAGAAGCATTCAATTTCGTTGTAAAATGTAGGATAAAATGTTTTTAATCTTTAAATTTTTTTGAAATTTTTGATTTTGCTTTTTCATTTTAAAATAATGTGATGGTTCGAGAGTGGTTTCAAATATTCTTCGCATCCATCTTCGGCCTTGTGTTAGAAATGTCCCGCGGGACTGAGTTAGTGGTCGAGTCGTTTTTGGTAATTGACACCCGTCGCATTAGTTTCAATTCATATGTTACCATTCATAGTGAAGTAGCCAACCTGTATACCAAAGGGATACACAAGTGAAGCGAGCGGTCCTCTTCTCTTCCGGCGAAGCTCTTCTCTTTTTGAAAGAGCGAAAAAGGGATTCGTGCTTGGATGTCGAGATCAGGGGACTTTATCCAATCCATGCGGCGAAATCGATTTGTGGTGGAACAAACTCAATAAAAAATATATATGTTTGCTTCGATACAAGAGATCGGCCCCGAAGCAAGCAAGGTATGGTGGGTGCCAGCAACTTTCACTTGTTAGGAGTAGGGGCTGAAAAGAGCTCTTTGTATAGGTTGGGTTTGCTGGGCTTTGATGCTTACCTTAATTTTATGAAAAGGGGAAGGTTTGATAAAGGAGCTTTTAAGCCCTTTTGCTGGATTGTTGGTCTGCAGCCCCGCCTATAGAATGAATCAAATAAGGAGAGGCCTATTGATGACCGAGCCACTCTTATTCATTTTTAAAAATAAACTATTTTTAATTTTTAAAAATAAACTATTTTTAATTTTTAAAGTAACAAATGATAGATATGTATGACACATACGTATAATTAATGATTAATAATAGATAATTTATTTTAAAATGAGAAATTAAAATTTATCATTTAAAAAATAGTTACTAAAATTAAAATTACAAAATTTTGGAGAGATTAAAAACATATTTTATTCTAAAATCTATAATGCAGTTGAGGGTTCACTCTACCTCAGGATCTTCAGAAGCAAAGTTCACAGGCGTAGCAAGCTGGAAAACAACTTCACAGCCTGCTATAGGAGCATCAAAATCTTTTTCAACTGTTAATTCAGCTCCAAATATATTCAATTCGCCCAAACTTCGGAGAGCCAGAAGGTGAGATATCTTTTTAGAATTACCTGCACACAGCATTGTTATAAGAACTTCAGTTCATAAATAAATCTTGAGTAAAATGTATTTTACCCTCTTATAATTTCATGATTTCTCAATTTACCGGCAATACTGAGGAGAACTCAAGTACTTAGCTCTTAACTGGCACCAACACAAGTTTCTTATGGCAACATATTTCTTCAATAACGGCATGGTTATTGGGAAGAGTGAAGGAAAGAATTCCTTACTCATGCTTTGTTTAGATTATAAGTAAAATAAAAATGAAAAAACAGGATAGAAAGAGATAGAAATATAAAAAATAAAGATTGTGAAAAAATAAGTTATTTGAATAAATAGAAATATATATAAAATATTTTTTATTTTAAAAAAATAAAAAATAATAATATATTTTTATATTAATTAATAAATTTATAGTATACTTAATTTTTTATTATCATAATTTTTTTAAAAAATTACTTAATAAAGAAAACATTGAAGAAAAAAAAAATCAAACTTTTTCTTTCTCATTTTATATCTTAATTGAAATATTAAATTTCAAGTGGATTGTATGAAAATACTTCTTTTTCTTTGATTTTTATGTACATTCAAATGCTAAAAAAGATATTTTCATCTTTCTTATTTTCACTCAAACAAATAAATTATAAGACATTTTTTTATAAAAAATTATGTATCATTGGTTAAAGCCTGATTCTATTTTTATATAATAAAAATAATAAAATTTAAATTTAAAATTTTATATAAATTATCTTAATTTTTTTTTATTAGACAAATTTTGGTGAGTAAACCGAACCTTATTTGATTTGTAAGACAAGAGTACTTTTAAAAATTATATTTAGTTGGATAAAATTAAGGAAGAGAAAATTAAAAATTTATTTTAAATTATTTGATAAAATTAAGAGAAATTTTTTTTTTAAATTGTTGAGCCCCTACATAAAAAGAGAGCCTAAAACAGGGGTAACAGGAGACGGGGGCATGGTAATTTTTTAAGTGTTTTTATGTTAATAATTTATCAAATATAAGATGTGAGCACCAATTTTTGTCCAAATGTAAATCTCCCTTAATTAATCAAAATAGCTTAAAGAATGAGAGCTTAAATGATTAAAAAGAAGAAAGAGTTGCAAATTAAATAAGTAAGCAAGAAGATAATAGGCAAAGAGAGTGGAAGAAAATAAACAAAATTCAGTTAGGTTAGTTAGGAGGGCTAGGGTTAGAAATTAACTTCATTAGGGTTAAAGAACCAAGGTTAAGTGAGGGGTATAAAAGGGTTTTGGTACCAAAATTCAAAAAAAAAAAGGGAATTTGGCTCGCTGGTTCTGGATTTTTGGGAGTCATCTTTTTGCTACTCCAAGTTCTCTCTGATCTTGAAGAATCGCTCTCTGCTCTTCGAATTTCCCGGGGAGGATCTTTTCTCAATCGCTCTTCACTCTTTCGGAAGGAAGATTCAGCCTCTCTCTTTGCCTTCTTCAACTCCTCCTTGTGTCTCTGGGAGGAATCGCAAGAACTTCTTCCACTTTTCCGTTCTACACTGCCGGGTAGGCTCGCATTTCTTGCATTTTTTTAATAGTTGTGCAATTTGATAGCTAAACTGCATGCGCTTATTAGGGATTCTATGTTGAAATAGAGTTAAAGTCTGCGAAAAATCTGTGAAAATTTGATCTCAGTGTTTAATTACAATAGTTCAATTCTTGAAATACCTCAGGAAGCTCCTTACATTTGCGAATCTTTGAATTATTTTGCTTGCACAATCAGTAGGCGTTCAATAGCAAGACATAGTCATATTTTAGGAAGTGAGAGGCTGCGTTTCATGGTGTTAGTAGGTCTCAGGCCAAGCATCAATTCATCTAATAGATTCTAAGGTCAAGTATCTGTCAACTTAGGGTGGAAATTGGTAAGAGAGGAAGCTCTAATTTAGGTAATAGAAAGGTATTAGTACGCAAGTTTGTATTTATTTGAGAAATGATTGTTGGTACACCTGAAAGTCCTTGAAAGATAGTGATCAAAGCTGCAAATAATGCTTCAAGATGTGATTCAATACTAGTCCTTGACCAGGTTCTGGTGCGTTTAGTCATGACAGTATTTACACCTGCCTGATTTGAATGTTTAACAGCAGTAAAGCCAACTAGAATTAGGGTACATCAATAATCTGAGGGATATGAATCTTATGCTATGCTCAACATACAACCTAAGTAAGAAAGGACTTAGTGCAAGAAGATAGAGAGGCCTTGTGAACTCCATGAGGCAGATACTGATACTGCACTCAGGTCCAGTCCTGTTTCTGTCATAAAGTTGCAATGTTGTGAACTTCCCTTTGTAACTCCTCCTAGTTGTGGTCAACCTGGGAATCTGTAGGGGATAGTGGTCACAACTGTGTTTTTTTTTATGCAGTTTAGGATTCAATACCACTGGTCTTTGACCAGGCTTTGGTTTGACTAGCTACATGAGCACCTAGATCCACCAAGGTCCAGTGTTTATCAGCATAGAAACAGATTGGAGAACAAATTAGCATTTATAAGCCAGGTTTTAGCTCATCCGATTAGAGTCTGCTATGACAGTACTTAGGCCATTAGATTTGCTATAACAACAGATCTTTATCAAACATGCATTAGTCTGCATCATGGTCCAAGAATCAATCCTAGTTCATGACATAGGCAGATAGGGGCCATAATAGTTTTGGGATAGTCCTGAGACGAATTCATATACAAAGATCTTCAGCCTGTGCAGAAATGAACCATGTTAGGCCAACTTTGGCAGCAAGTTTCTTTTCTTAGGTTCACCACAACACCTATTCTGACTCTAGATCACATCTACCTCAGATCTTGTGTAGATCACTGAAATTAGAAGTCAATTAGGCATATGTTCAGAGGTTCAAGTAATGCCTTATTTCAGCTGCCCATGGATACTGTGTTGGGATGGATTATGGTTCCCTGCACTGAAACCTACCAGCATTAGTTTCTGTCAGGATATGAATGCTATCAAGCATAACTAATCTGTATATAGTGGCAAAGGAAGTAAAGGGATTCGGAGCTTTTGGCTGAGGTTTTTTTAGTTTCCATCAAGCATCGAAACTATGGGGAACCTTGGGAAGTTTTTTTTCTGCTGTCATGGAATTCCTGGGATTAGCTTCTGTGCTCAAGAGGTTTCTGCACAAAAAAAGCAGAATCTCTGATAACCAGGTAGTGTTATTGGTATAAAGCTTCCCAATGCAGGCCTAAATGGAACACTTAACAGGTTTGATTTCTCAGCTTTTCCTAATCTCAGTGACTTCAATGTCAGTGTGAAATGCAACGAGGCTGAAAATACTTGATTTGGGTGGCAACAATTTCACCTATCCAATTCCCCCAGAAATAGGAAGCTTCCTAGAGCCACAAGTTCTTCGCCTCTCTAACAATTCCCTTTTGAAACAAATACCAACTCAATTTAGTAATTTACAGATTTTATGGCTTCTAAATTTAGGGGCGAAAATTTTTGGAGAATCCTGGCCCTGCTTAATTTAAGGACATGGTATCAATAACTGAACTCACTCTTACCTTTAACTCTCTCACTGAGGTTCCTCCATTTGTTTCTGAATGTCCAAAACTGGTATCTCTTGATCTATCCTTTTAACATTATCACTGGGCAGATTCCAATACATTTATTGGCCAGTCCTAGGAACCTGACAATCCTAAATATGACAACCAACTACTTTGAAGGGCTAATTCCAGTAGAAATTAAGAATTTTTCAAACTTTAAACACTTAAAGCTTGGACAAAACAAGCTCGGTAGTACTATACCAGAGGAGATAGGTCTCCTGCCATCCCTTGAGGTGCTTGAATTGAATCAAAATGCCTTCCAAGGTCTTATACCATCATCAATTGGAAATCTCCTGAAGCTTCAGCGATTGGATCTTCACAATTCAGGGCTAAACTCCAGCATCCCAGCTGAGATAGGCTTCTGCACAAACCTTATTTATGTTGATATGTCAGGAAATAGCCTGACAGGCTACTTGCCTCTGTCCTTGGCTTCATTAACAAGAATCAAAGAGTTAGCAATCTCTTTTAACCGTTTATCCGGAGAACTTCACCCACCCTTCTTTTTCCCAGTTGGACACAACTCATTTCTTTGCAACTCCAGTTGAATGACTTATCAGGAATACTTCCACCTGAGATTGGTTCATTTCACAAAATAACTGTTTTGCTCCTTTCCCCAACCAGTTTTCCAGCCATAGCATTGCACCTGATAACCGGTACTTTAGATAGGTGTTTGCTCAAGGTCTATAACCTTCTAGTTAGTGAATAGGATGGTTAATGATGGTGATTGATTAAATTCTATATCTGGATGTCCAACACAATTTTCATGATCAATGTATCTATCCATGACCAAGCAGAACCTGATTCGAATCCAGTAACCTGCAGCGATACTAGCCAAATAGGTACCTAATATATAAGCCTCAAGTCCAAGACCTTGAAAGAAAGGAACAATAGACAGGTTTTAAGCAAACTACTATTGGTTAGAAGAACTAAAGAGTTTAACCTTGGGCATAGCAAAGAACAACCAGCATTCTTTACGCGAGTTAACAAAATAGGCAAAATATCCAGACCCGAAACTCATGATCAGATATACAACCCTTGGACCTGTTGCTGATTTGGGTGAACCACTGAATATCTGATATCCTTTTGCTAATTGCCTTGCACCTTGTTGATAAGTAGCTATATCTGTAATCTGGTCTCAGAGTTGTCTCTATGTTGGCTATCAGATCTTATAACCTATTCTAGGCTTTGCATGCCGTGTCTTGAGGTAGTTCAATTCCCATGCCAATTATTACTTTAAAAATTATAACACCCTAACTACTAAGAGCTGTCAATTAGCCTCGACCCTATACAAAACAAATGATAGCAAATATATTATTGTTTTATTTTGGTTTTATTATTCTGTTTTTTTGATTGCATATCCTGGTACTGGTTTTCACTAAACATTAACCTCCTCTTGAATTTTGTGAACTACCCCAACATCTGTTTTTTTTTTTTTTTTTTTTTTTTTTTTTTTTTTATTCTTCTCAGATTGTGCAAACGGGTTCTAATACGGGCAAGTAGCATTCTCTACTGTTGCGTATTTCAATTCGTGCTAATTCAAATACGGCTTACGACGATTTGGATTATGCAAGCACGTCTGTTTTTCTAAAATTCTTCTGTTTTCCAAAACATCTGTTTTTATTTTATTTTTCTCAGATTGTGCAAACGGGTTCTAATACGGGCAAGTAGCATTCTCTACTGTTGCGTATTTCAATTCGTGCTAATTCAAATACGGCTTACGACGATTTGGATTATGCAAGCACGTCTGTTTTTCTAAAATTCTTCTGTTTTCCAAAACATCTGTTTTTATTTTATTTTTCTCAGATTGTGCAAACGGGTTCTAATACGGGCAAGTAGCATTCTCTACTGTTGCGTATTTCAATTCGTGCTAATTCAAATACGGCTTACGACGATTTGGATTATGCAAGCACGTCTGTTTTTCTAAAATTCTTCTGTTTTCCAAAACATCTGTTTTTATTTTATTTTTCTCAGATTGTGCAAACGGGTTCTAATACGGGCAAGTAGCATTCTCTACTGTTGCGTATTTCAATTCGTGCTAATTCAAATACGGCTTACGACGATTTGGATTATGCAAGCACGTCTGTTTTTCTAAAATTCTTCTGTTTTCCAAAACATCTGTTTTTATTTTATTTTTCTCAGATTGTGCAAACGGGTTCTAATACGGGCAAGTAGCATTCTCTACTGTTGCGTATTTCAATTCGTGCTAATTCAAATACGGCTTACGACGGTTTGGATTATGCAAGCACGTCTGTTTTTCTAAAATTCTTCTGTTTTCCAAAACGTCTGTTTATATTTTATTTTTTCTCAGATTGTGCAAACGGGTTCTAATACGGGCAAGTAGCATTCTCTACTGTTGCGTATTTTAATTCGTGCTAATTCAAATACGGCTTACGACGATTTGGATTATGCAAGCACGTCTGTTTTTCTAAAATTCTTCTGTTTTCCAAAACGTCTGTTTATATTTTATTTTTTCTCTCAGATTGTGCAAACGGGTTCTAATACGGGCAAGTAGCATTCTCTACTGTTGCGTATTTTAATTCGTGCTAATTCAAATACGGCTTACGACGATTTGAATTACGCAAGCACATCTGTTTCCCTGAATTCTGTATTTTCTTAAGAAAAAAAATCGCTTTAAAGCTCTTACCTAAGATCACTCCTTTCCTTTCCAAGAGATCAAGTCTTTTAACCAGAACTACGTAGCCTTGAGTTTCCCATTGCACCCGGGAATACGTAGGAGCAGGATCAAGTTCTGTCAGGCTATTTTTCATGAACCTATTTATTCTATTTTAAAAGGGGATCAAATAGTTTTCAAAATATTACATACTCAGTTTAAGGGTACCGTTCCTTGGAACGGGTGAGTAGGGTGCCTAATACCTTCCTTACTCGTAACCGACTCCCGAACCTAGATTTTCTTCCTCAAGTTAGGGTTTTTCCAAATGTTTTCCCTTAAAAATAAAATTTGGTGGCGGCTCCACAATCCATTAAAATTCTTTCAAAATTAAGCGAGTCCGTCGTCTCGTCGTAATTACGGTTGCGACAGATGGCGACTCCACTGGGGATATTTTTAGAGAGTCAAGCCCGTTTATGTTTGAGTGTGTATGCTATATTGATCCTTGTGCTATTTATTTGTTCCTGTATTTATTTGATTATTTGTTATCCCACCATAGGATAGATGATTTTTAATTGCTATATATACCTGTTGCAAGTTCCCCAATTGCAGGTAAATCAAAACCACCAACAGTTATAAGAGGTTTGCATGCCCTCCGCGCACACCACATATATGCATGTGAACATGAGAGGGGCCCTACACCCGGGTCCGAGAGCAACTCAGGAATAGAGGGATCTAGTGGTGTCACTTGGGATGCACGTCCCGTTTGGCTATCACGAAAATCCCAGCTAGAGTGCGTCCTTTCCTAGTACCCTGTAACCAGTAGCATTCTCTACGGTTGCAGCAAGTACTAAGAATTGGAACTTGGCTCTAGTGACCTTTATCCCATAGGCTTATGGCTAACCCTTGGTGAGAAACAAATTAGATATCCTAGATCCGTAGGACAGGTAACCTCAAAATAGGACCTGCGGAGGGCACTTTCCTGTTATAATTGATTTATGAGAATATTGTTTAGAACGTGCTTTGAGAAAGCCAGTATAAAAAAAAAAAAAAAAAAAAAAAAAAAAAAAAAAAAAAAAAAAAAAAAAAAAGAGGAGAAAGGAAAAAGAAGAAGAAGAAAAGTAAGGAAAAGCAAGGAAAAAGAGTAAAAGTCCACAAAAGGAAGAGAGAAAAAGAAAAGAATAGAAGGAAGATGAGAAAAACAAAATAAAGGGATCTAGAGAGAAGAAGGATCGGCACTAAGCTTTTGAGGACCAAAAGTATGATACAAGATAAAACTTTCAAGGGAACAACATTTCTTCAAATATTTTTGTACCATGCATCATTTGTTTCTTTATCATAGGTTTATTTATTCATATAACTGACCCGTTTTATTTGTTGTTTTTTCTTTCTTTTCTGTTTTTTTAAGGGGGATCAGATTCTGGTTAAATATCCAAAGAAGG
Organism: Canavalia gladiata; assembly: GCA_037954105.1. Taxonomy (NCBI): domain Eukaryota; kingdom Viridiplantae; phylum Streptophyta; class Magnoliopsida; order Fabales; family Fabaceae; genus Canavalia; species Canavalia gladiata. The sequence goes on from CM075658.1 coordinate 73,204,457, forward strand.
TGAAATGGAAATTAATGTGGGATCAGAATTGAGGAAGAAAAGAAGGATTGGGGCAAAGATGACTGATTTGTCCAGTATAGATTCTTTTGTCAGGAAGCTACAGACAGTACAAAAGATGACCTTTGTTAGGAGGTACGGGAACATATTGAAGTTGCTAGAGGTAAAAGTACAAGAGGAAGCTATCACGGCTATGGTACAATATTATGACCCTCCCCTGAGGTGCTTTACGTTTGCAGATTTTCAGTTGGCTCCAATGTTGGAAGAATACGAACAGATCATAGGTTTGCCCTTGGAAGGAAGTAAGCCATACAACCACTTGGAGCACAGCCCTTCCTTCAAGACGGTAGCTCAATCTATAGGGTTACTAGAAAACCACTTCATTTTTGATTTCCAAGAAAGAAACCATATTAGGGGTTTTACAAGGGACTTCTTGGAGAACTATCTGCAGTACTTGGTAGATAATAACAGCTGGGATATCTTCATGGATGTGCTTGCCTTGGGCATTTATGGCTTAGTATTGTTTCCTCAAGTCGAGGACTTCATTGACATGCCGGCCATTGGTGCTTTCTTATCTCGGAAAAACAGGTTTGAGAATCCGGTTACCGCCCTGCTAGCAGACACCTACTGTGCTCTAGACTTTTGTTATGAAAAGAAAAAAAGGAAGATAACATGTTGCTTACCAATACTGTACATCTGGATCACTGCACATGTGTTCAAAAGAGAAGTTAAGATCCAGTGTCCAATCTCAGATTTACTGTGTTACCAGATTAGAAGCATGACAGGCAGGGAATGGGCGGAGCATTTGGCTGGTCTGACGGAGGGAAAGATTAGATGGCAGCCGTCTTGGCAACAAGGGACAACGATTGTTTATCATTGCAAGGGTTTCTCCAATGTCCCCCTGATGGGAATAAGGGGTTGTATTAGCTATAACCCCATACTGGGGCAACGTCAATTAGCTTATCCTATTCGAAGTCCTCCAGCCCAAGAGTTATTGACTCCTGTCACTATATATTATGAAGGAAACTTCGCAGAACCTCTTCGAAAGGTGCGAGAAGCTTGGGAGGTGGTAACACGAAAAGGAAAAGAGTTAGGAGTCAGAAGTTGTGCAGCAAAGGAAGAATACCGACAATGGGTAAGGGAACGGGTGCAACAAATCAAGTTACCCTTCAAACCACAAGCTGTAGCTTCAGGAAGTCAACCATTGCCTGAAACATTTGAAGATGAGGCCGTCAAAGAATTAAAAGCAAAGTTGGAGGGCATGACTGTCAAAAACAGCAGGTTGGAAGAAGAGTTGTTAAAAGCCCAACAGGAAATTGCCGCGCTTAAGAGAGATGGCCAAGAAAAAGATACCGCCTTGGAGGGAATTCGTCAACAGCAAAAATCTGAGCGAGAGTACGCAGCTAAGGTCCACATAAGCCTTCAAGCTGCTAATAAGGAGCTGGGATTGAGAGCACAAGAAAGAGATGCCGCCCTCCAAGAAAATCAGGCAATGAGGGACGCTATTGAACAGATGAGAAGTCGAGTTCGCCAAATCAGACGAGAGAAAGGTCAAGCCTTGGGAGAAAGGGATAGAGAGTTGGCAGAGAAGAATCAACTGATTGACGAAAGAAATGAGTTACGCCAATGGGTAGAGGAGTTAAAACAACAAATAGAGAACTTGTTAGTGGCATGCGAAAATGAAGTGAACGAAGAAAAATGGAAGGTCATTGAAGTCATTAGGATGCAACAAAGGGGGATAAGTGATCTGCAAGATGAAATGAAATGGTATCAAGACACAGCGGATCATTGGACTAGATGCTTTGGGAGGTTAGCTAGTTTGGCTAACACTGCTATCGCCGAAGTACCTCAGTTGCTCAGAAGAGCGGAAGCTTCACTTCATCCACTCCATACGCCGGCCGAAGTTGAAGAGTTTATCAATTTTTGTAAAGAGTTAATCATGAGAATGAACCGATATGTTGCTCTAGTTGAAAAAGAAGAAAAGGGTGTACCATGAATATTATGAATAAAGAATACTACTTCTCTCTACAGTTCTTGATGTCACATTAATTTCCATTTCATACTTCGTCTCACAAGCAAGTTCATCCAATAACAAATTTATCAAGATATCTGATCCCCGATATTTTATTTATGTCTTAAAATTTGAGATTGTTTTTTTTTAATACTAATTAATAAATATTGAATTTTCACAGAAAACAAAATAGCGGATTCACGCATTCCTCAGCATTCCTATAGCACGCGTTCAAAAACCAAAATGATGAATGAGCTAGAAGCACAAAATGAAGAGCTGAGAAATGAAGTTGCTGATCTGAGAGATCAGCTAGCAAAAGTCATGAAGCTGTTGGAGAAAAATGCAGAGGGACCCTCTGGGGTAGAGACAGCAGCTGTGACAGACACATCAGGCCCTGTGCAGGTGGTAATTGATCGTGAGTGGCCTCCTTACGGGATACCACCTGGGTTTGCACCCGCAGCACAGGGTATTCCCACAAACCCTGCTGAGAACCTTCTCACTCACACCCAATACCCAAATCATCCTACTACCTACCCACCACATACAAACCCACCAGCCACTTACCATACAAATTCTACTACCTATCCACCACATACAAATCCACCAACCACCTATAACACGAATCCTACTGCTTATCCTCCACACACTAATCCCAACTATACATACATGAACACTACTACCATCGAAAATCCCACCAATTCCATCCCTATGACTACCTACCCACTAAACCCCCAACAACCACCTTTCCCTCTACCGAATGCCTATGGTCAGACCACCCGACCCACTGGGCCAGCAATGAATGAACAATGGTCAAATACCTCTGGTCAGGAGGCACCTCTCAGGGGTAGATGGCAACACCTGGAAGAAAGAGTCAGGGCCATTGAGGGTAGCGGTTATGGACTAGTGGATGCTTCTGATTTGTGTCTAGTCCCTGATGTAATAATCCCGCCCAAATTCAAAATGCCTGAGTTTGAAAAATACAAAGGAACGGGGTGCCCCCGAAGTCATCTAACTATGTTCTGCAGAAAGATGGCTTCACACGCACATGATGATAAGCTCCTAATCCACTGTTTTCAAGATAGTCTCACGGGAGCTGCAGCCAACTGGTGTACTCAGTTAGAACGCACCCACGTCCGATCCTGGAAGGATTTGGCAGATGCCTTTCTTAGGCAATACAAGTATAATATAGAGATGGCACCAGATCGGTCTCAGTTGCAAAATATGATCAAGAGGGAAGATGAGACCTTTAAAGAATACGCTCAACGATGGAGGGAACTAGCAGCCCAAGTTCAACCTCCTCTTTTAGAAAGAGAGATGATCGGGATGTTTATGGACACTCTCCCTACGCCATTTTATGATAAAATGGTGGGCAGCGTTTCGGCCAATTTCTCCGATATGGTATTAATTGGAGAACGAATTGAAAGCGGCTTGCGTCGCGGAAGGATTGTGCATAATACGGTTGGCAATGTAAATGTGAAGAAGCCAACCAATAATTCCTGGAAAAAGAGGGAAGGGGAAACCCACCATGTCACGTATGATCTAAATCGCTCCACCCCTACACCACCTAATTACCAAACACCTTACCACCCTCAGTATACACCATACCCTCAGATGGTGGCCGCCTCCCAACCTAACTACCAACCACCTTACACACCCCCCACAGCTTTCCAGCAAACAACCCCGCTCATGACACAACCACAACCAACCCTACCCCAACCTCCACAAAAAGCCTGGAATCAAAACCCTGGCCCAAACACTAACCAAACTCAAAGAAGGCCAAATAATGAAAGAAGAGTTATACACTTTGACCCTATCCCTATGACCTATACCGAGCTTTTACCCCGCCTAATACAGAACTCTTTGATCGCACCTTGTCCTATGAAGCCACTGGAACCACCATTTCCTAAATGGTACGACCCGGCTGCTAAGTGTGATTATCATGCCGGGGCTGTGGGACACTCTACTGAAAATTGTCAAGGCTTAAAGCATAAAGTCCAAAACTTGATAAACGCCAAGTGGTTAAATTTTGAGAAGGATGCTCCTAATGTTGGCAACAATCCTCTGCCAAATCATGGAGGGCCAACGGTGAACTGCTTAGAGGTGGAGTCTGAGGTAAATATGATTAATGAGGCCTTCCCCGGTCGTCCAAGGCCTTTAGTTATCAAGTATTCCGAAGAGCCGGCTGTCCCGACACCAAACGGCTTAAGACCGATTACTATAAAGGTGCCGGGACCATTCCCATATAAAAGCAACAAAGAGGTACCTTGGAAGTATGATACTGAGGTATCTGGAGGTAAGACAAAAGAAGAGAAAACTGAAGTCACCACTAACACCTCTACTGATGTGGTGAATATAGCTGGAATAGGGGGTATGACCCGGAGCGGTCGCATTTATTCCCCCATGGAAGAGAGGAGAGGAAGGCCCTGCGGGGAGGCAATTTTGGCTGGTCCTGAGCCAGAACCGAATAGAGAAGAAGAAAGAAGAGAACTGAAGAAGCCTGTTTCTGAAGAAGATGCCTGTGAATTTCTAAGGATGATCAGGCAAAGTGAATATTCAGTAATCGAACAATTGAACCGTATGCCAGCCAAAATTTCCCTACTGGCACTAATGATGAATTCTGAGCCCCATCGAAAGGTGCTGCTGAAAATACTCAACGAGGCACATGTGGTGCACAACCTTTCGGTAGAGAAGTTTGAAGGGATTGCAAATAATATAACCGCCAATAACTTTCTCACCTTCACCGACAGCGAAATCCCTGAAGAAGGGGCTGGGCATAATAAAGCATTACACATATCAGTGAAGTGTAGGGACCATATCTTAGCCCGGGTCTTGATAGACAATGGTTCCTCATTAAATGTAATGCCTAAAATGACTCTGTCAAAGTTACCCTATGAAGCATCCCACTTGAGGCCAAGTTCAATAGTGGTTAGGGCCTTTGATGGATCACGAAGGGAAGTTATTGGAGAGATTGATCTCCCAATACAGATTGGCCCGGTTATTTTTGAGGTGACTTTCCAGGTAATGGACATTTTGCCTGCATACAGTTGTCTCCTAGGAAGGCCATGGATTCATTCTGCTAGAGCGGTGCCATCCACTCTTCACCAAAGATTGAAATTTATTGTAGATGATAGACTGATAATTGTCTCTGCTGAAGAGGATTTTCTGGTCAGTAAACCCATCGATACTCCCTACATCGAGGCTGCTGAGGAAGCCTTGGAAACTCACTTCCAGGCTCTAGAAATTGCTAATGTTACCACTATTAAAGAGGGAGAGGTGGTGGAACAGCATCGGCCCTCGAGAGCTCTATTAATGATGGCTAAAATAATGTTGAAAAATGGATTCCAGCCCGGAGACAAACTGGGGCAAAACAAGGGGGGATTAACTCAGCCTTTGCAGTTGATTAAGAACAAGTACAGGTTTGGGTTAGGGTACAAACCCACTGAGGAGGAAAAAAGAAAAATTAAGGAAGAAATGGAAGAAAAGAAACGGGCTAGACTGGAAAAGCGAAAGCCTCAGATAAAGGGGGTCCCTCTGCTCCACATTTCAGAAAGCTTTTGGAGTGCTGGGTTCGAGACTCCAGATGTGATAGCGGCAATTGATAAAGAAGAGCCGCTCAACATGAATGACTTGGTGATAGCTTGTCCACCAGGGCATGAGCTAAACAATTGGGAAACCATCGAGCTTCCCGTGATTTTAAATTCAGTCTACATGTAATTTGTAATTGCTGTAAAATTTTGTGAATAAACAATATTTTGTATATATGATTGATCAATAAATACCACTGAATTCTTTCAGAAATACTCTCTTCCTTCCTCCAATACATCCATATATCTTATTCCTTTCACATATTTGCAGATCCGAAAACGACTCGCCTAATGACGATCACGCTAGTATTGTATTGAATAATTTTGACTGTCTTGTTAATCAAGCGGATGAGGAAACAGAATTTGAATATGAGCCGTCTGGGGAATTATTAAGGCTGGTTGAGCAAGAATCTAGATTGATACAGCCTCACCAAGAGTCTGTTGAACTGATAAATCTGGGGACTGAGGAGGATAAAAAAGAAGTAAAAATAGGCGCGTTCAAAAATCGCTCTCGATTAGTGTCACTATTACAGGAATATAGCGACATTTTCGCTTGGTCATATCAAGATATGCCGGGATTAGACACGTCGATTGTGGAACATAAATTGCCTTTAAAACCTGACTGCCCACCGGTGAAACAGAAGTTGAGAAGAATGAAGCCTGAGATGTCCTTAAAAATCCGAGAAGAAGTAAAAAAGCAGTTCGATGCAGGTTTCCTGGCCGTAGCAAAATACCCGGAGTGGGTGGCAAATATAGTACCAGTCCCCAAGAAAGATGGAAAGGTACGAATGTGTGTAGACTTCAGAGACCTAAATAGGGCCAGTCCAAAAGACGACTTTCCTTTGCCTCATATCGACGTATTGGTGGACAATACTGCTCAGTTCTCTTACTTTTCGTTCATGGACGGTTTCTCTGGATATAATCAGATCAAGATGGCTGAAGAAGATATGGAAAAAACCACCTTTATTACGGCTTGGGGAACCTTTTGTTACAAAGTCATGCCGTTTGGATTGAAGAACGCTGGGGCAACATATCAGAGGGCTATGGTGACATTATTTCATGACATGATCCACAAAGGGATTGAAGTATATGTGGATGATATGATCGCCAAGTCGAGAACTGAGGAGGATCACCTCGATAACCTGCAAAAATTATTTGAACGCCTTCGAAGGTTCAAGTTGAGAATGAACCCAGCTAAATGTACTTTCGGTGTGAAGTCAGGAAAGCTGCTAGGCTTCATTGTTAGTGAAAGGGGAATTGAGGTTGACCCTGATAAGGTCCGTGCAATCTTGGAGATGCCGGCCCCAAAAACAGAGAAGGAAGTGCGGGGGTTTCTTGGAAGACTAAACTACATCGCTAGGTTTATTTTCCAGTTGACAGCTACATGCGAACCAATTTTCAAACTCTTGCGCAAAAATCAGCCCATCAGTTGGAATGAGGATTGCCAAGAAGCCTTTGAAAAGATTAAGCTCTACTTACAAAACCCTCCGGTTTTAGTCCCTCCAGTTCCAGGGAGGCCATTAATTCTATACTTGACAGTGACGGGTAACGCCATGGGATGTATGCTCGGTCAACAAGATGTAACTGGAAAGAAAGAACATGCCATTTATTATTTGAGCAAAAAATTTACCGATTATGAGGCAAAATATTCCTTATTAGAACAAACCTGTTGCGCGTTAGCATGGGCCGCTCATCGTTTGAGGCAGTACATGTTAAGTCATACTACTTGGTTGATCTCTAGGATGGATCCAATTAAGTACATCTTCGAAAAGCCCGCCTTGTCTGGACGGATTGCCAGATGGCAAGTTTTGCTATCAGAATATGATATCCTGTATGTTACACAAAAGGCAATTAAAGGTAGTGCGCTGGCAGATTACTTGGCTCAACAGCCTCTAAGTGAGTATCAGCCGATGAGACAAGGGTTTCCAGATGAAAATCTAATGGCAGTATTCAGTGAGTCGGTACAAGAAGTAAAAGAAAAGTGGACGATGTTGTTTGATGGGGCGTCCAACATGATGGGTCATGGCATAGGAGCCATATTAATCTCCCCAGAAGGACAGTATGTACCTATCACAGCCAGGTTAGGTTTTGATTGTACTAATAATGTGGCTGAATACGAAGCTTGCATTATGGGAATACAAGCAGCCATCGATGCTAATATCAAGAGCTTGGAGGTCTATGGCGATTCAGCTCTAGTTATCCATCAGGTTAATGGTGAATGGGAAACTCGAGATACAAAGTTGATCCCATACCAAGCGTATATTAAGGAATTGTTGGAGTATTTTGAGGATGTAACTTTTGCACATATACCTCGAGAGGACAATCAATTGGCTGACGCCCTAGCCACCCTCTCATCCATGTTTAAAATAAGTAAAGAGGAGGATATGCCCCTCATCCAGATTCAACGTCGAGATCGACAGGCCTTTTGCCAGTCAATTGAAGAGGAACAAGATGGGCAACCCTGGTATCATGATATCCGGCGCTTTCTGAGAGACAAGGAATATCCCAATCATGCTTCGGAAAATGACAAAAGAACCTTAAGGAGATTAGCTGCCAGTTTCTTTCTTGACGGAGAAGTTTTATATAAAAGAAATCATGATATGGTCCTGCTCAGGTGTGTAGATGCGGCAGAGGCTAGAAAAATTGTGAAAGAAGTCCATGAGGGATCTTTTGGTGCCCATGCTAACGGACACGCAATGGCAAGAAAAATCCTCAGAGCAGGATATTACTGGTCGACTATGGAGACTGATTGCTACAAGTATGTTAAGACTTGTCATAAATGCCAGGTATACGCTGACAACATCCACATGCCACCTACGTCCTTAAATGTATTGTCTTCACCATGGCCATTCGCTATGTGGGGAATGGACGTCATTGGACCAATTGAGCCTAAAGCATCTAACGGGCATCGTTTCATATTGGTTGCCATTGACTATTTCACCAAGTGGGTCGAGGCTGCCTCCTACGTCAGCGTAACTCGGAGTGTGGTAGTAAAATTTGTAAAGAGAGAGATAATTTGCCGATATGGTTTGCCCAACAAAATCATCACAGATAACGGTACCAATCTTAACAACAAAATGATGAATGAATTGTGCGACCGGTTCAAGATCCAGCATCATAATTCCTCCCCATATAGGCCAAAGATGAATGGGGCGGTGGAGGCAGCCAATAAAAATATCAAGAAAATTGTCCAAAAGATGGTGCACACGTATAAAGATTGGCATGAGATGCTCCCCTATGCCCTCCACGCATATCGTACTTCAGTTCGTACCTCTACTGGAGCAACTCCATTCTCGCTTGTTTATGGAATGGAGGCCGTCCTTCCCATCGAAGTAGAAATCCCTTCATTAAGGGTGTTAATGGACGCAAAGTTGGAAGAGGCAGAGTGGGTTCAAGCCCGGGTCGATCAGTTAAATTTGGTTGATGAAAAAAGATTGGTAGCGTTGTGTCACGGACAGTTATATCAGAAAAGAATGAGGAAAGTATTCGAAAAGAAAGTCCGTCCCCGAGTATTTCAAGAAGGAGATTTAGTTCTCAAAAAGTTATTACCAATGCAAAAAGCGCTACAAGGGAAGTGGGCCCCAAATTATCATGGGCCATACGTAGTCAAGAAGGCTTTCTCGGGAGGGGCGTTAATCTTAACTGATATGGATGGGAATGACTTGGCAAACCCAACCAATGCCGACGCTGTGAAGAAATATTATGCTTAATAAAAGCCCGCTAGATCAAAAACCCGCAAGGGCGATCTAGGCAAAAATTAGGGCATCCAAAAAAGCCCGCTAGGTCGAAAACCCGCAAGGGCGATCTAGGCAAAAATTAGGGCATCCAAAAAAGCCCGCTAGGTCGAAAACCCGCAAGGGCGATCTAGGCAAAAATTAGGGCATCCAAAAAAAGCCCGCTAGGTCGAAAACCCGCAAGGGCGACCTAGGCAGAAGTTAGGGCATCCAAAAAGCCCGCTAGGTCGAAAACCCGCAAGGGCGATCTAGGCAAAAATTAGGGCATCCAAAAAAGCCCGCTAGGTCGAAAACCCGCAAGGGCGATCTAGGCAAAAGTTAGGGCATCCAAAAGCCCGCTAGGTCGAAAGCCCGCAAGGGCGACCTAGGCAAAAGTTAGGGCATCCAAAAAGCCCGCTAGGTCGAAAACCCGCAAGGGCGATCTAGGCAAAAGTTAGGGCATCCAAAAGATGCGCTAGGTCGAAAACCCACAAGGGCGACCTAGACAGACGTGAGGAAAATTCATATCGTCGTAAGATGACCCTCAAGAATAAGTGGGAACAAGAATGTGATACTGGGGCAAAGAATAAAAAGCAGATTGATTCAAAAGCAGTCAGGTCAATATTGGGCAAATACTGGAGCAGATTGATGAAAGGACAGGGAGTGGATAAAAGTGAAATAGGCCAATATTGAAATCAGTTCGGAGCTTATCAGAATAAGACTGGACTAATACTGGGGCAAATTTTGAGCAGGCTGATACTGGGGCAAAATTTTGTTTCCTAATAAGCATGGGTGATAAGACAGGAAAGGTTATGGAAATACAATACTAGCATTGATCGTCTCGAAGGCACAAGACCATCCAAAATTCCGTCCCTAAATACATACTCCTCTAATTCCTCGTTCTGTTTACTTTTGAAATTCAGCCATTTTATTGATTCAATTGTATTCATTGATCAAGCATATGTATCGAATTAAGTATACTACGGCAATTATTAAATACTAAGACTGTTTAAATCATGGTTAAAACGAAGATCCCGCAATTGATAGTCATTTAATAACACTGAATGATTCTTCTCTCCGCAGAATAAGTAGTGTGATGCATAAAGTTAGCCAACAAAAACAGGAAGGGAAGGCCAGTCGCAAGCTCTAGCTCATTCTAAAGGTCATAAGAATCGTGCTATAGGGAAGCTGTGAATTCGAAGTCCGCTGAATAAATAAAGATTAAAATCTCTCCAAATCAAGTCTTCTTGCATTTTAATTTCCTGCATTTTGGCCTATCACATCAGGCCCCTCATGTTTAAATTTCTGCTCAAGCCTATCACATCAGGCACTGCATTTTAATTTCCTGCATTTTGGCCTATCACATCAGGCCCCTCATGTTTAAATTTCTGCTCAAGCCTATCACATCAGGCACTGCATTTTATTTTCCTGTATTTTGGCCTATCACATCAGGCCCCTCATGTTGAAATTTCTGTTCAAGCCTATCACATCAGGCGCTGCATTTTATTTTCCTGCATTTTGGCCTATCACATCAGGCCCCTCATGTTTAAATTTCTGTTCCAAGCCTATCACATCAGGCGCTGCATTTTAATTTCCTGCATTTTGGCCTATCACATCAGGCCCCTCATGCTTAAATTTCTGTTCCAAGCCTATCACATCAGGCGCTGCATTTTAATTTCCTGCATTTTGGCCTATCACATCAGGCCTCGCATGTTCAAATTTCTGTTTCAAGCCTATCACATCAGGCACTGCATTTTAATTTCCTGCATTTTGGCCTATCACATCAGGCCCCTCATGTTTAAATTTCTGTTTCAAGCCTATCACATCAGGCACTGCATTTTAATTTCCTGCATTTTGGCCTATCACATCAGGCCTCTCATGTCTAAATTTCTGTCCCAAGCCTATCGCATCAGGCGCTGCATTTTAATTTCCTGCATTTTGGCCTATCACATCAGGCCTCTCATGTTTAAATTTCTGTCTCAAGCCTATCACATCAGGCACTGCATTTTAATTTCCTGCATTTTGGCCTATCACATCAGGCCCCTCATGTTTAAATTTCTATTCAAGCCTATCACATCAGGCGCTGCATTTTAATTTCCTGCATTTTGGCCTATCACATCAGGCCCCTCATGCTTAAATTTCTGTTCCAAGCCTATCGCATCAGGCGCTGCATTTTAATTTCCTGCATTTTGGCCTATCACATCAGGCCTCTCATGTTTAAATTTCTGTTTCAAGCCTATCACATCAGGCACTGCATTTTAATTTCCTGCATTTTGGCCTATCACATCAGGCCCCTCATGTTTAAATTTTCTTTTTCAAGCCTATCACATCAGGCCCCTCATGTTTAAATTTCTGTCTCAAGCCTATCACATCAGGCACTGCATTTTAATTTCCTGCATTTTGGCCTATCACATCAGGCCCCTCATGTTTAAATTTCTGCTCAAGCCTATCACATCAGGCACTGCATTTTATTTTCCTGTATTTTGGCCTATCACATCAAGCCCCTCATGTTGAAATTTCTGTTCAAGCCTATCACATCAGGCGCTGCATTTTATTTTCCTGCATTTTGGCCTATCACATCAGGCCCCTCATGTTTAAATTTCTGTTCCAAGCCTATCACATCAGGCGCTGCATTTTAATTTCCTGCATTTTGGCCTATCACATCAGGCCCCTCATGCTTAAATTTCTGTTCCAAGCCTATCACATCAGGCGCTGCATTTTAATTTCCTGCATTTTGGCCTATCACATCAGGCCTCGCATGTTCAAATTTCTGTTTCAAGCCTATCACATCAGGCACTACATTTTAATTTCCTGCATTTTGGCCTATCACATCAGGCCCCTCATGTTTAAATTTCTGTTTCAAGCCTATCACATCAGGCACTGCATTTTAATTTCCTGCATTTTGGCCTATCACATCAGGCCTCTCATGTCTAAATTTCTGTCCCAAGCCTAACACATCAGGCGCTGCATTTTAATTTCTTGCCTTTTGGCCTATCACATCAGGCCCCTCATGTTTAAATTTCTGCTCAAGCCTATCACATCAGGCACTGCATTTTAATTTCCTGCATTTTGGCCTATCACATCAGGCCCCTCATGTTTAAATTTCTGCTCAAGCCTATCACATCAGGCACTGCATTTTAATTTCCTGCATTTTGGCCTATCACATCAGGCCCCTCATGTTTAAATTTCTGCTCAAGCCTATCACATCAGGCACTGCATTTTAATTTCCTGCATTTTGGCCTATCACATCAGGCCCCTCATGTTTAAATTTCTATTCAAGCCTATCACATCAGGCGCTGCATTTTAATTTATTGCATTTTGGCCTATCACATCAGGCCCCTCATGCTTAAATTTCTGTTCCAAGCCTATCGCATCAGGCGCTGCATTTTAATTTCCTGCATTTTGGCCTATCACATCAGGCCTCTCATGTTTAAATTTCTGTCTCAAGCCTATCACATCAGGCACTGCATTTTAATTTCCTGCATTTTGGCCTATCACATCAGGCCCCTCATGTTTAAATTTCTATTCAAGCCTATCACATCAGGCGCTGCATTTTAATTTCCTGCATTTTGGCCTATCACATCAGGCCCCTCATGCTTAAATTTCTGTTCCAAGCCTATCGCATCAGGCGCTGCATTTTAATTTCCTGCATTTTGGCCTATCACATCAGGCCTCTCATGTTTAAATTTCTGTTTCAAGCCTATCACATCAGGCACTGCATTTTAATTTCCTGCATTTTGGCCTATCACATCAGGCCCCTCATGTTTAAATTTTCTTTTTCAAGCCTATCACATCAGGCCCCTCATGTTTAAATTTCTGTTTCAAGCCTATCACATCAGGCACTGCATTTTAATTTCCTGCATTTTTGGCCTATCACATCAGGCCCCTCATGTTTAAATTTCTGTTTCAAGCCTATCACATCAGGCACTGCATTTTAATTTCCTGCATTTTGGCCTATCACATCAGGCCCCTCATGTTTAAATTTCTGTTCAAGCCTATCACATCAGGCACTGCATTTTAATTTCCTGCATTTTGGCCTATCACATCAGGCCCCTCATGTTAAAATTCCGCTTAAGCCTATCACATCAGGCGCTGCATTTTAATTTTCTGCATTTTGGCCTATCACATAGGGTCCTGTATGTTTATCCACAGGTCTTGATTTCCGTTTATTTACTGAGGCCGGACAAAATTGGCTCACGTCTTTACTCATTTCTTACTTCGATAATACAAGAAGCATTCTCGCATTATCTAGTAAAAACATGGTAAAGAGGGGCAAACTGTGAGCACCAATTTTTGTCCAAATGTAAATCTCCCTTAATTAATCAAAATAGCTTAGAGAATGAGAGCTTAAATGATTAAAAAGAAGAAAGAGTTGCAAATTAAATAAGTAAGCAAGAAGATAATAGGCAAAGAGAGTGGAAGAAAATAAACAAAATTCAGTTAAGTTAGTTAGGAGGGCTAGGGTTAGAAATTAACTTCATTAGGGTTAAAGAACCAAGGTTAAGTGAGGGGTATAAAAGGGTTTTGGTACCAAAATTCAAAAAAAAAAAGGGAATTTGGCTCGCTGGTTCTGGATTTTTGGGAGTCATCTTTTTGCTACTCCAAGTTCTCTCTGATCTTGAAGAATCGCTCTCTGCTCTTCGAATTTCCCGGGGAGGATCTTTTCTCAATCGCTCTTCACTCTTTCGGAAGGAAGATTCAGCCTCTCTCTTTGCCTTCTTCAACTCCTCCTTGTGTCTCTGGGAGGAATCGCAAGAACTTCTTCCACTTTTCCGTTCTACACTGCCGGGTAGGCTCGCATTTCTTGCATTTTTTTAATAGTTGTGCAATTTGATAGCTAAACTGCATGCGCTTATTAGGGATTCTATGTTGAAATAGAGTTAAAGTCTGCGAAAAATCTGTGAAAATTTGATCTCAGTGTTTAATTACAATAGTTCAATTCTTGAAATACCTCAGGAAGCTCCTTACATTTGCGAATCTTTGAATTATTTTGCTTGCACAATCAGTAGGCGTTCAATAGCAAGACATAGTCATATTTTAGGAAGTGAGAGGCTGCGTTTCATGGTGTTAGTAGGTCTCAGGCCAAGCATCAATTCATCTAATAGATTCTAAGGTCAAGTATCTGTCAACTTAGGGTGGAAATTGGTAAGAGAGGAAGCTCTAATTTAGGTAATAGAAAGGTATTAGTACGCAAGTTTGTATTTATTTGAGAAATGATTGTTGGTACACCTGAAAGTCCTTGAAAGATAGTGATCAAAGCTGCAAATAATGCTTCAAGATGTGATTCAATACTAGTCCTTGACCAGGTTCTGGTGCGTTTAGTCATGACAGTATTTACACCTGCCTGATTTGAATGTTTAACAGCAGTAAAGCCAACTAGAATTAGGGTACATCAATAATCTGAGGGATATGAATCTTATGCTATGCTCAACATACAACCTAAGTAAGAAAGGACTTAGTGCAAGAAGATAGAGAGGCCTTGTGAACTCCATGAGGCAGATACTGATACTGCACTCAGGTCCAGTCCTGTTTCTGTCATAAAGTTGCAATGTTGTGAACTTCCCTTTGTAACTCCTCCTAGTTGTGGTCAACCTGGGAATCTGTAGGGGATAGTGGTCACAACTGTGTTTTTTTTTATGCAGTTTAGGATTCAATACCACTGGTCTTTGACCAGGCTTTGGTTTGACTAGCTACATGAGCACCTAGATCCACCAAGGTCCAGTGTTTATCAGCATAGAAACAGATTGGAGAACAAATTAGCATTTATAAGCCAGGTTTTAGCTCATCCGATTAGAGTCTGCTATGACAGTACTTAGGCCATTAGATTTGCTATAACAACAGATCTTTATCAAACATGCATTAGTCTGCATCATGGTCCAAGAATCAATCCTAGTTCATGACATAGGCAGATAGGGGCCATAATAGTTTTGGGATAGTCCTGAGACGAATTCATATACAAAGATCTTCAGCCTGTGCAGAAATGAACCATGTTAGGCCAACTTTGGCAGCAAGTTTCTTTTCTTAGGTTCACCACAACACCTATTCTGACTCTAGATCACATCTACCTCAGATCTTGTGTAGATCACTGAAATTAGAAGTCAATTAGGCATATGTTCAGAGGTTCAAGTAATGCCTTATTTCAGCTGCCCATGGATACTGTGTTGGGATGGATTATGGTTCCCTGCACTGAAACCTACCAGCATTAGTTTCTGTCAGGATATGAATGCTATCAAGCATAACTAATCTGTATATAGTGGCAAAGGAAGTAAAGGGATTCGGAGCTTTTGGCTGAGGTTTTTTTAGTTTCCATCAAGCATCGAAACTATGGGGAACCTTGGGAAGTTTTTTTTCTGCTGTCATGGAATTCCTGGGATTAGCTTCTGTGCTCAAGAGGTTTCTGCACAAAAAAAGCAGAATCTCTGATAACCAGGTAGTGTTATTGGTATAAAGCTTCCCAATGCAGGCCTAAATGGAACACTTAACAGGTTTGATTTCTCAGCTTTTCCTAATCTCAGTGACTTCAATGTCAGTGTGAAATGCAACGAGGCTGAAAATACTTGATTTGGGTGGCAACAATTTCACCTATCCAATTCCCCCAGAAATAGGAAGCTTCCTAGAGCCACAAGTTCTTCGCCTCTCTAACAATTCCCTTTTGAAACAAATACCAACTCAATTTAGTAATTTACAGATTTTATGGCTTCTAAATTTAGGGGCGAAAATTTTTGGAGAATCCTGGCCCTGCTTAATTTAAGGACATGGTATCAATAACTGAACTCACTCTTACCTTTAACTCTCTCACTGAGGTTCCTCCATTTGTTTCTGAATGTCCAAAACTGGTATCTCTTGATCTATCCTTTTAACATTATCACTGGGCAGATTCCAATACATTTATTGGCCAGTCCTAGGAACCTGACAATCCTAAATATGACAACCAACTACTTTGAAGGGCTAATTCCAGTAGAAATTAAGAATTTTTCAAACTTTAAACACTTAAAGCTTGGACAAAACAAGCTCGGTAGTACTATACCAGAGGAGATAGGTCTCCTGCCATCCCTTGAGGTGCTTGAATTGAATCAAAATGCCTTCCAAGGTCTTATACCATCATCAATTGGAAATCTCCTGAAGCTTCAGCGATTGGATCTTCACAATTCAGGGCTAAACTCCAGCATCCCAGCTGAGATAGGCTTCTGCACAAACCTTATTTATGTTGATATGTCAGGAAATAGCCTGACAGGCTACTTGCCTCTGTCCTTGGCTTCATTAACAAGAATCAAAGAGTTAGCAATCTCTTTTAACCGTTTATCCGGAGAACTTCACCCACCCTTCTTTTTCCCAGTTGGACACAACTCATTTCTTTGCAACTCCAGTTGAATGACTTATCAGGAATACTTCCACCTGAGATTGGTTCATTTCACAAAATAACTGTTTTGCTCCTTTCCCCAACCAGTTTTCCAGCCATAGCATTGCACCTGATAACCGGTACTTTAGATAGGTGTTTGCTCAAGGTCTATAACCTTCTAGTTAGTGAATAGGATGGTTAATGATGGTGATTGATTAAATTCTATATCTGGATGTCCAACACAATTTTCATGATCAATGTATCTATCCATGACCAAGCAGAACCTGATTCGAATCCAGTAACCTGCAGCGATACTAGCCAAATAGGTACCTAATATATAAGCCTCAAGTCCAAGACCTTGAAAGAAAGGAACAATAGACAGGTTTTAAGCAAACTACTATTGGTTAGAAGAACTAAAGAGTTTAACCTTGGGCATAGCAAAGAACAACCAGCATTCTTTACGCGAGTTAACAAAATAGGCAAAATATCCAGACCCGAAACTCATGATCAGATATACAACCCTTGGACCTGTTGCTGATTTGGGTGAACCACTGAATATCTGATATCCTTTTGCTAATTGCCTTGCACCTTGTTGATAAGTAGCTATATCTGTAATCTGGTCTCAGAGTTGTCTCTATGTTGGCTATCAGATCTTATAACCTATTCTAGGCTTTGCATGCCGTGTCTTGAGGTAGTTCAATTCCCATGCCAATTATTACTTTAAAAATTATAACACCCTAACTACTAAGAGCTGTCAATTAGCCTCGACCCTATACAAAACAAATGATAGCAAATATATTATTGTTTTATTTTGGTTTTATTATTCTGTTTTTTTGATTGCATATCCTGGTACTGGTTTTCACTAAACATTAACCTCCTCTTGAATTTTGTGAACTACCCCAACATCTGTTTTTTTTTTTTTTTTTTTTTTTTTTTTTTTTTTTATTTTATTCTTCTCAGATTGTGCAAACGGGTTCTAATACGGGCAAGTAGCATTCTCTACTGTTGCGTATTTCAATTCGTGCTAATTCAAATACGGCTTACGACGATTTGGATTATGCAAGCACGTCTGTTTTTCTAAAATTCTTCTGTTTTCCAAAACATCTGTTTTTATTTTATTTTTCTCAGATTGTGCAAACGGGTTCTAATACGGGCAAGTAGCATTCTCTACTGTTGCGTATTTCAATTCGTGCTAATTCAAATACGGCTTACGACGATTTGGATTATGCAAGCACGTCTGTTTTTCTAAAATTCTTCTGTTTTCCAAAACATCTGTTTTTATTTTATTTTTCTCAGATTGTGCAAACGGGTTCTAATACGGGCAAGTAGCATTCTCTACTGTTGCGTATTTCAATTCGTGCTAATTCAAATACGGCTTACGACGATTTGGATTATGCAAGCACGTCTGTTTTTCTAAAATTCTTCTGTTTTCCAAAACATCTGTTTTTATTTTATTTTTCTCAGATTGTGCAAACGGGTTCTAATACGGGCAAGTAGCATTCTCTACTGTTGCGTATTTCAATTCGTGCTAATTCAAATACGGCTTACGACGATTTGGATTATGCAAGCACGTCTGTTTTTCTAAAATTCTTCTGTTTTCCAAAACATCTGTTTTTATTTTATTTTTCTCAGATTGTGCAAACGGGTTCTAATACGGGCAAGTAGCATTCTCTACTGTTGCGTATTTCAATTCGTGCTAATTCAAATACGGCTTACGACGGTTTGGATTATGCAAGCACGTCTGTTTTTCTAAAATTCTTCTGTTTTCCAAAACGTCTGTTTATATTTTATTTTTTCTCAGATTGTGCAAACGGGTTCTAATACGGGCAAGTAGCATTCTCTACTGTTGCGTATTTTAATTCGTGCTAATTCAAATACGGCTTACGACGATTTGGATTATGCAAGCACGTCTGTTTTTCTAAAATTCTTCTGTTTTCCAAAACGTCTGTTTATATTTTATTTTTTCTCTCAGATTGTGCAAACGGGTTCTAATACGGGCAAGTAGCATTCTCTACTGTTGCGTATTTTAATTCGTGCTAATTCAAATACGGCTTACGACGATTTGAATTACGCAAGCACATCTGTTTCCCTGAATTCTGTATTTTCTTAAGAAAAAAAATCGCTTTAAAGCTCTTACCTAAGATCACTCCTTTCCTTTCCAAGAGATCAAGTCTTTTAACCAGAACTACGTAGCCTTGAGTTTCCCATTGCACCCGGGAATACGTAGGAGCAGGATCAAGTTCTGTCAGGCTATTTTTCATGAACCTATTTATTCTATTTTAAAAGGGGATCAAATAGTTTTCAAAATATTACATACTCAGTTTAAGGGTACCGTTCCTTGGAACGGGTGAGTAGGGTGCCTAATACCTTCCTTACTCGTAACCGACTCCCGAACCTAGATTTTCTTCCTCAAGTTAGGGTTTTTCCAAATGTTTTCCCTTAAAAATAAAATTTGGTGGCGGCTCCACAATCCATTAAAATTCTTTCAAAATTAAGCGAGTCCGTCGTCTCGTCGTAATTACGGTTGCGACATAAGAAATATTAAAAAATAAAGATATTTTGTAAGAAAATATAATAATAACTTTTTTATTATTATAAATATTATTTCATACAATTTATTTATTTTTAATCTTGTTTATTTACACAAATAAGTAAAAAAATATTTTATTTATTTTTATTTTTATTCATTCAAACAAATATTTTTTATTTTATTAATATTTTATTTATTTTTCTTCTTTATTTCACTCATTCATCCACACAAAGCCAAGCTAAACAAAGAAAACCATAGGTAAAGTGCAATCCAGCAGTCCACCAACTTTTACCCTTTCTGTCCCATCTTATATTATGCAACACTAAGGGAGAGATACATATGAGAAGGAAGAAATATTTGACTTCCTATTTTTCCTTCCTGTAACTTATTTTAAAGTGTAAAAACATGTTCCATCTTTTCCTTTAACCAAACATTATATAAGCGTTAGCACTTTAATAAATAAACAGTTCCTTTGTTAACAAATAAACAATTTCACAGCATATTTGATATTTCACACCTGGGTCTCTAACCGTGGCATTGACAGCATAACCCTTTTCAAGCAACTGTTTGATCAACAAAGACGCCACAAATCCACTGCCACCAATCACACAAACCTTCTTCCTTTGGGTTGGCTTGATACTGGCCATCTTTTCTTTCTCTCTCTCTCTGACTCCAAAGATGAAACTTACACCAGCTAATACAAGGACAATGGAGAAAAACTTCTTAAATAATTTTATTGTAGTCTTTCAGTTACTTAAATTAACGCGCTGTTTCATCTTAAGTTGAAGGTAAGCACGTGATGGTGTTTGGTGGTGTGCTGTTCCCCACCAATGACTCAACATCAGCAAGTCTTTACAAACATGCCAAACAAAACAATAAAAAATCCCCATCTCATCTACCCTACTTCATATCGAACATTCAATCGAAACATTTGAAAGTACGTAATGACTGGAAAATCCTAGATGGAGACAACCTTTTTACATGAAACATTTCATGTTTCAAGAAATTTAAAATATTTATAAATTTAAACAATTTTAATTTAAGTATTTTTATTTTAAAAATATTTTATTTGAATAAAAAATTAAATTTTTATCTTTAAATTTTTGTTTACAGAACAAATTTTCAATTTTTTATTTTAAATTAATTAGTTTAATTTTTAAAATAGATAAAATTTTACTTTTAAATATTTATAGTTTTTTCTTAATTTTATTACTATATTTTTTATTCATAAAAAAATTTAAAATTTTAAATATTTTTATTATTATATAATATATTTAAATAAAATAATAAATATATATATAAATATAAAATAATAAAATATAATTATACTATTTAATTATTAAAAATATTGTAGCTAAATAAAAGAGGAAAAAAAAAAGAGCAGCAATAACAAGAAAATAAAAAGAATTATTCTTCAAGATAATCAATTGAAAAGAGCCTACTAAAATATTCATCCAAATAGATCTGAAAAAGAATTATATGGTATAAAAATACCATTATTGTGACTATCAATTGACTCAGTACTAATCAGTAATCGGTAATCAGTGCCTCCTGTTTCCAAAACCTGTTTAAAATAATTATGTGGCTGTAATGGAACTCGCCACAGCAACCCACATATTGCATCATTCTATGATCTACTATTACAATGACAAAACAACCTCGGGGGGGTGTTGACACGGTAGATTGCACATGTGTCATGTGGGGATTTCACATAACATTTTTATTTATCTTATAATTTATGTTTCGGAACTAAAAAAAGGAACTTTTTACATGAAAAAAATGTTGATTATATTTTATTGCATGTTTAGTAGTTGTAAATTATAATTTTTTAAAGTTAGATGAAAGTTTAAATTATTAGTTGAAAATTTTATTAAATATTTTAATTCTATTTAATAAAATAATTTATTTTTTAAATAATTTATTAACATTTTAAAAAATTAATTTGAATAATTTTTATATTTTTAATTTTTAACTAAAATATTTTATTTATTTTTAATATATTTTATAATATAATATATAATTTATTTATTTATTTTTATAAGTTTAATATTATTTGGTTTTTTATAACAATATTATTAATTTTATATTATTATAAAATATTATATTTTAAATTATTATTTTAATATATTATTTATTTTATTAAAAAATATTAAACACTTTGATAAAAAATTAAAATTATAAAAATATTTATTTGAAGTTTTTATTTAAAATTTATTTATATAAAAATTAAAAATAAATATTTTTATTTTAAAAAAATAAAATTTTATGTAATTAATTTTTAATATTTTTTTTATTAAAAAATATAACATATTTATCATATTTTAATTTATTATTTTATATTATTAATTAGTTTAATAACTAGTTTTACAAAATATTTTTAATTTAATTAATAATTTATTAATTTTTAATTTTCATTTAATTTTTTAACTTTTACTTTTTATATTTTAGATTACAACTAATTTTTCAAATTTCAACTAATTTATTTATTAGTTTATCAAACATACGAATATTTTTATGACATTAAAAGAGCATTATATCTTTAAAATCTGTTTGCAATCTTTGGTTTGTGTGTGAAGTTGATTTTATCCATATTATATCTATTGAAAAATTTTACAAGTTCAGAGACCATTTTGGTTTGAGAAAATGTTTTCAATTTTATTTTTATTTATAATAATATTATCTTATTTTTATAATTAAAATAAAAAAATTTCAAACCGAAAAATTACTTAGATGAAAAATTAAGCTGATTGCAAACATGATGATTTCTTTTTATTAAAACGATTACATTATGAAAGAAATTCTGTTACTTATCTGTAAATTCATAAGCCACTAAAGAAACACTTCAACTTATAATTCAACTAAAATTGTAAGATTTGATTGGAAATAAGAGCAAATTAAAAGCATAAGATGAACATGTAAAGTTAATGAAAGGTAATTAATAAGATAGAATGATATTCAATGAGAAAATGACTCTGATTTTTGTCTTATGTGTGTTGTTTGTGTCATGGTTAGGAAACTTACAATATTTATATGCTTTAGTTAGTTTCACTGAACTTGTCTATCACATTCTAATTCCCTAAGCCCATGTCTTGCAATGATATAGAATCTTGGAAGAGAACAATGATGCATATAGCTTTCACGTTGGTTGGTCTATGGTCATAATTCTAACCCATCAATGAAATTTTATTTGAATCTTCTGATCTTTCAACCACAACTAATCCAGAAGGGTTGGTCTTTCACGTTGATCTTCAGTTGTACTAGAAATACAAAATTCAGTCTTACCTAAGGGAATATTATCTTTTTCATTACAAAGACCTAAACTCTTTGATTGATGAGTGCTTCGGTTAAACTAGTTATGATGTTAACAAATTCACATATCAGCATTTTTTATTATAATCAACAAATATGATTATTGAACAATTCTAACAATTTTCCCACCTTAACTATTAATGTTAAGAATATTTCATCTAAATAATTTATTTCATATACTTTTCAATAACATATTTAACAAAAATAATTTATTTCATACAATCCAAACAACTGCTTATAATTTTAAAATCATTCTTTATTTACTGAATTAAAACAATTTGAATTTTTATAATTAATTTTAAAGAAAATCAATGATTTAATTGGTTATTGAACAAAAATTCACAACTAATTCATATATTAAATGTGAACCATTTTTGTTGTTTTTTAGTCAAAGTCTTAATGGGAAGGAGGATTTAGAAAAATGGAAAGGGGGACAACACTTTATTTTAATTTGATAATTTTTCATAATGAAAAATATATAATAATATATTAATATATATTTAATACATTAATTATTACTAGACGATATATTTTTCATTTAAAAAAATATTTGTCCCAGACAATTTCTTAGTTGCTGGATTCAAATCCAATTTTCAGATTCCAAATTTCTTATTTACCGGAGATATTATTAACATATCAAAAAGAATGACGAAAAAGTGTAAGAGAAAAAAAAATATGAACTTCAATGCTAAGTCTGTTAAGCACAATCAAAATAACAAAACTTGCATAAGCAATTGCTTCCGAAATTCTTAGTTTTATTTCTAGATATACATAAATTACCAAACACTATATTGCACTACCGGTCCAGTTAATTCTTATTCTAAATAAGCAAATTTAGTGTTTAATTTTTGTAATATTTCGTCAATTTAAATTTTAACATACATTAATATTAAAAATCAAGTTGATTAAGGTATATAGATATGAAAGGTTTTTGAAGTCTGATCATATGAACCTGACATGCGTGAAAATTTTTTTTTCTATTAAAATCTAATATGATCTAAAACTTATAAGACGGCTTACGATTTTTTTTAAAAATTTATATTTAAAAAAATAAATAAAATAAAAATATTTACAAAATTAAAATCTACAAAATAAAAATTATTAAATAAGCTTAATATATATATATATTATGTAAATAAATATATTAAAATAAATATTATATAAATATAAATATATAATATATAAGGATAAATAAATTTTTGAATATATTAAATAAATTTCTGAATATATTAAATAAATTTTTTTACAAATTTATTTATCTAAATTTTTTTTTACAAAATTGAACCTATTTATTTATTCTCATATGATCTTATTTATTTTCATTCTTGAAGGTACCTCAATATTAAAAATAAAAAATAATTAATAATTATTAAATTTAAAATTTTAATTTATTATTTCTTAATATTAAGCACAAAATCAATCAATAATATTAATTTCAAGGACCAAATTTATGTTTTGACTAAGATAAAAAATGATACCTTATTTTAAGAACCAAATTGTATTGTACTCAAATAAGTGATTCAATTATTCATTTAACTTTTGACTTCGTATGAGGCAGAGAATTTTCTCTGCTACTTTCAATTGCTTGACAAGTTTGATCTCTATCATGTAAATACTGTATCCTTGATTCGAAGCTATTCGCTTAATGTATCACATCACATTCAACTTCAAGTAAATTGCAATTAGATAACAAAATGAAGAGTTCGCAAGAACAGTAAAATTTTCAAAATCTAGTTCTTTAGGGCACCATTAGACCTTAAGTATTCCACTGTCTGGTCAAAAATTTCTTCAATCCCATATTTGAAACTGAATCCTTCTTTGATAAGTTTCTCAGAAGATATGACTAACTTTGCCTTGGAGGGGATATCATCGAATCTGAAATTACAAAGTGATACTTGGCTTCAATAGAATGGAAGACATGTTTCTAATGAGAGAGAAAAGAATGCTATTAGCAGTATTGGTAAGACTTAAAAATGAAAGTATAATGAAGTCTTTTTCCAGCCAAATCAACACAATGCAGATTCCACAAAAGTTAATTCCCATAAAATTGGACTTCATAAAACATTCTACACTTTTGCACAAGTTTAATTGAGGTGGCCTTATTAT
Source organism: Canavalia gladiata (assembly GCA_037954105.1). NCBI lineage: Eukaryota > Viridiplantae > Streptophyta > Magnoliopsida > Fabales > Fabaceae > Canavalia > Canavalia gladiata. The sequence goes on from CM075658.1 coordinate 73,229,046, forward strand.
TGGTTACTTAAAACCAACACAAATGAAGAGAATTTCCCTGACAAAAAGCTGTTGTCTTATCTGCCATGTGTGGCTTCAAAAGTAGAAATTTAACTGGTCTTAAACACTTGAATTTTGCAGCTTTGCAAAGTTGAAAAATATTAAATTTTAAAATACATTTTTTTAAGTTTCTATGTGATTAAAGTAGTCCTTGCCATGTGGGCATGGTCTACCTAAGAATTTCTCAACAGGATGAAATTCCTTGAGGAAAAAAAATCCAAGACACAATTCACAAGTCTATTTTATTCTGATAAACATTTCACACCAAATGTGAGGTTAGAAGCTTACTCAGTTGGAATTTTATACTGAGGGTATCGTTTGCTAAGAAACTTTGCAAGCTCAGGAACACTAGTATTATGAGCACAACATATGTATCGACCAGAAGCTGATTCTTTCTCTGCCACAAATATATGTGCTCGGCAAATATCCTCCACATGAGAGATGGATATTGAACCTGACAGCAATTGCATACCTCTCATAGCCTTAAAGAAGAAATCATTGCCTGCAAGGTGTCAACAAAGTGCCATCAAAACATTCAAGAGTCAATTAGAATTAGCATGGTCAATGGAGCTTCGAAATGTGGACATGTAAAATGTCCTTAAACTAGTGGATAAGGGTCAGTTTAGATAAACTTATGAGTAAGTACCTGTAGATGAACAAAATAAATAGATAAAATAAATTAAATTTCTTCCTAAAAGTCAAATCAGAGTTGTTATAAGTTGATTTTTAAATTATGAGAGAAGTTTGATCCATTTTACCTCTTCATTTTCTTCTCCTATAAGCACTTATTCATAAGTTTATCCAAACTAGGCCTAAATGGTAGTTTGTGAACCTGTTATCAAGGCAGTGGCCAACCCAACACTGATTGGGATGTCTGGAGTGAGAGAAGGACCAGCTGTGAGAGTAGGTATCACAGTGATGAGATCAATGTTATTTTCTTTAGCAAATTCCCATGCAGCTTTCTCTGCCAGTGCTTTGGAGGCAGGATATCCCTGCACATATAGATGAACTTTTACTTGTCACAATCTATCCAATGAGTTCATTATTTTCAGCTAGGAATGACACTGAGGTAGGGCATCACAATTGTGATTATTTACCCAACTATGAGGTTTTTCAGTCTTCAAGTACTCAACATCAGTCCAGTTACTTTCATCCATAACTAGATCAGTCCCATTGAGTTGGCCTATTGTTACAGCAGCTGTTGAAGATGTTAAGATGACTCGTTTCACCTCTTTTGCTCGTGCACATGCTTTCAACACATTCAATACACCTTTGATTGCTGGCTTTATCATGTCATTCTGAATGGTGGTTTGAAGAATTATTTTGGCATTAATATTTTTCATCAACACACAAATAAAAGTGTAAAAGCATCCAATATGGTGGAAAAAATTTGTAAAGCAGTTTCAAGGTTCAATCTACCTCAGGATCTTCTGAGGAAAAGTTCACAGGTGTAGCAAATTGGAACACAATTTCACAACCTGATATAGGGGCATCAAAATCTTCTTCAACCGTTAAATCTGCTCCAAATATTTCCAATTCGCCCAAACTTTGTAGTGCCACAAGGTGAGATATTTTTTTGGGATTAACTGCAGGAAATACATAAATAAATGTTTTGTTCGCAACAAAATCTTATTTGAGTTACCTAACTGGTCTTAAATAGATTTTTCTTTTGGATTTTGTGTTTCTTCTGAGGGATTGTTTTGGAACTTAGGTAATGGATACAAGAGGGGCAACCCAAAAACTGAAAGGAATATTTACATTAAGTGAAAGTTAAATTAAGGATAAGTGCGTCTTTAAGAATTGTCCCAGTAAGAACAAAAATTGCACATAGAAATGCTAATTAATTCAACCAGGAACCCTTCTAAATGATTTGAAAATTATTGAAGAAATTATATATAAAAAAACTCATAACTTGGTGATATAACTTCTCAAATCCTCCTACATATTAATTAATTGAGCCAAATACTTGCTGTTGGTTGAATACGTATAACTGATTGAGTCAAATATGTTTTTAAGCTATATTTCACGTGTAAAACAAATAAACATTTTCAATGCATCCTTTTTTTTTTCTTTTTTTTTGCATTTTCAATGTAAAACACATAAACATTAAATTATAAATTTAGCGAATATTTAGTTTAATTTATTTCAAAAAACAATTATTTTTTTTAACTTTGAAAATTTTAAAAGTAAATAATTGTTTATCTTAAATTAAGCTGAACCAAACATGTTATTATAGCCTGTTTGGATCCCAGTTCTAACGGAATTACAATATACTTTTCTGATTTTCAATGTAAGTTAACGGAATAATTTTCAAAATAAAGAATTCTCAATTTCTCACAACCATTCTAACGCTGTTCCAAACACGCCTTTAATCTAAATACTTGATACCTTTTTCTTATTTTAATCTTATATAAAACAATGCTATTAGAAAGAAAATTTACAAATTTGTCATCCTTATTTGCAGAAGTTATAATGGTAGAGTATTTTTTATATGGGACCAAAATAAAAACACGCACATTTAAGTGTAGGAGAGTAACAAAATAGAGTTATATATAAGAACTAAGGACTATAATAAAGTGTAATTTTTTGTGTGCGTAGGGGCTAAAGTAAAAAAGCATCGTCAAGTCACTCAAGTATAAGGATTATATCTAAGACTATTATACTATCAACAAAGTATAAAATCCATGTAAACAATTTTTTATATTAGGGGTTCAAATGTGAAATTTTTTCTTGTAAAGAGTAACCAACATAGTGAGAGATCATGATTATCACATAGTGAGAGAGAGGAGGAAGAGGAACCTGGGTCTCTAACGGTTGTGTTGACAGCATAACCCTTTTCAAGCAACTGTTTAATTAGCAAAGATGCCATAAATCCACTGCCACCAATCACACAAGCCTTCTTTCCAATTTGCTTGACAGTGGCCATGTTTTAACACTACACTCTCTCGTTACTACCACTGTTTAATGTTTATGTAACTGAGGTAAGAGGCACTAGGCAGAGTTGTTTGCTTCTTAAATAAATTGGTTCTCTTACTTGAATACTGTTCCATTTGAAAATTCTAAACTGAGCATAACCCCTCCTTTCTTTTGTTCTGATTTCTTTGTCAAATATTCCATTGCGGGTTACAAACTCCTTCCCTCACCTACCACATGCACATCACATTAATTTCTATCTACCACTAACAGAACCCATTTTAGACTCTTTGACTACAGGGTGTCTCTGTTTCAACTGCATATGTCACACGCTCTCTCTCTCAGATCAAAATTAAAATTAACAAGTTTGTTTGTTTGTTTTGGATTATGATAAAATTGGGTGTAATTGATTTTAAGAAAATTATTTTTTGTTTTAGTATGATATTTTAAAGATGAATTGAATTTCTTTTTTATATATATATTTTGATGAATTAGAATTTATGTTAGAGTGCAAATAAAATATAATTTACAGGTCTTGCACTTAGAAACGTTTGGATCATTTATTTTAAAGTTGGGTAAAATTGATTTTAAACTGTTGAATAAAATTGCAATATGTATTTAAAATAATCCCAGCCGTAGATTTTTATAAGAATATGTATTTTTAAGAAGTGTAAGAATTAATCTTTCAATACTAAGACAAATAGGAGCCAATTTTTTTTTTCTATAATCAATTCTACCCATTACCAAACTTTATTCACCATAAATCTAAAACACATACCACAAACATTTTATAAAATTGATTTTATACAGTACAACGTGATTTTAAAGCACGTTACCTTCTAAACAAACAACACATTTCTGAAAACCGCTGATGGAAGCTAAAATTGTCTGTTCCTACTTCATGCCAAGGAGTTGGTAAAATAAATACATTCAAAAGAGATAATTTTAAAGTGGGATTTGAATTCTTTCTCGATGAAATAAGAAGAAAAGACTTTTCTTATGTAGCTAATAGATTTTATATTTATTTTTCGGTGCACAGATTCTGTAAATATTCATGGTAAAATAAAAAAGAAAATTACTATATAACTTTTAGTAACTAGTATGTTCCATAATTAATAATGGTATATCCCTTTATAATTACAAAAAGAATAATAAAAATCATAGTTATCTGGAACAAGCAGTCACCTGTGTCTCGTGACTCCTAATACCTATCTTGCAAATAAAAGAGAAAAATTGTTAGTTTTAATTGCTTTGGTCATTTCCGCTTTTTGACTGGTACACATCACATCCTGAAGCTGCATTGTGCCATACCAAACATATTCATGATCAAATTTAAAAAACAAATATTATATAAGGATAAAAATAATTTTATATAAAGATAAAAAATATTTAAATCTATGTTTTTTTATTTTAAATTTTTCTTAATGGAAAAATGAGGTCCTTTTTTTTCCAAGAAATATTTATCAAAAAATATCCAATGACACGTACAAAATAAACAATGTTAAATAAAAAAATATTACAACAATATACAATAAATAAATAACAACAATCCAAACATACCTTCTCAAATCTAAAACATTTTAACAATCTTAAAACTTTCAACATGATATTTGTTTTTATTTTGTTCTTTATAATCTCCCCATGGGCACAGCAGCTACAATATTATAGCGCTAATAAAAAGATACAAGTACTGAGAATAAAATCGATATAGAAGAGTAGCTTATGACCATTTTCCTATTTAATTTTAAAGAATCGTGACGTGATAAACCATATAATCATTATTCTTCTTTTTTTTGTCAACAACCATAAAATTATTGTTCAAGAGGTAATCATTTTTATGAAACACAGTCAATACACGGTACTAGACAAAAACAACGCCGCCCGACCCATCCTTGAATACAAAGCCACGGAAAGGTCTAACTAGCCGTCCCTAAAATTGTAATTATCAGTAAATTTAAATTTAAAAATTATACAATATCTTTTTAATTTAAATATTTATTAAACAATGATCATTCTAGTCTATAACTACATCAAACAAAAATCATTTTGATGTTTTAAATTACAAAAATAAAAGTTAACATAATTGACATTAAACAATTTCAATAACTAAATTTACACTTTTATAATTTTATAAACTAAACTAATCAGCATTTTTAATTCCGAAAAACTAATTTGATATGAACGTTAACAAGATTGGTTAGAACTAGTAGTGCATTACAGAAACATCTATTTTTGTTTTTGTCGTTAACATTATAGGCCCAAAAAATCAATTTTATGATAAAAAAGTTTTGAAGAAAAAAATATTTACAACTTATCTATTGACAATAATTCTAAATGTGAAACCTACAAAATATAAATATATTTACACTTTCAACTTTATGGTGAAAATAGTCAAAGTTGAGTCAGATGAAAGAAAAAAGCGTTGAAGCGAAACTCATGTACTGTACAGATTATCTTTTAAGCATGATGTTAGTATTGATAACCTACCTACTACTTGAGAGAAAGGGAATACAAAATGGAATTCTACAAAGATTCAATCAGGGGGGAAACGGACTAAAAGGTACACGAATTTTCAACCTGCAATCGAACAATACTGCAAGTGCATTTAGATAGATTTGTTAAGATAATCCATTATGTTTTGTGCCACACATATCACTTACATGATTAGTAACGTGTCAATGTTCTATCTAGTATCTAAACTCGATTTGCAGGTTAAACTCTCCAGTGCAGCAATCCAGCTAGTAGAGAATTATCAAACCATCTACCATCAATGAAAAACATAGGTGGACAACAAAGTACGACATGATAATAGCAGGGCCATGAATCATGTGACAAAAATTCCATCAGGAGAAAGAACCATGAAAGCAAAGTCATCATAATTTTAAAAATTTGTTAGAAACTTATATGGCAAGTCTTCTGTATGCAAAATTCAATGTGAAGACTGCACAAAAATAAAATAAAAATTTCACTCTCTGGCATCTTCAATTTGATATAAACTTCCTCTGATCTCTAAGAGTCTCTTCCTATCAATCATCGGCAAAATTAGAAGGCAATCTATAATATTTATTTGCGCAACTATGATTTTTATCATTCAGGCTTGTCTAAATGATCGTAAAGATTTTTCCAGTTGTATGAAGCTTCCTCTGGTGTCCGAAAAGTCCAGATGTGTGACTTTGATTTCTCTTTAGTTTCCAGAACTTCCTGCATGCAGGGGTTACAGCATGTTACCCAAAGGAAAAGTCACACAAACTGTTGTGCCAGATTGATTAAACCATACAACTGGGCAACAACACATGGTAAAATGATGAATTCAACAAAAAGAAAAAACTTATAATTAGATGTTCATGGTCATTTCATGGTGCTGTGTTGTTCACCATTCATAGAAGAATAAAATGGGCATCAAAGTAGACTGCAAAACTAGAAATGAAGAGAAATCATTTTCTTTGACGGCACATGACATTAAAGTTGCAAGACAGTGATAAATTTGAACATCCAAATGGCACAAGACATTAAAGTTGGTAGGGATGGTTCCTTAACTCTCTGGTCACAAGAATTATATTACCTGAACATCCAATTTGTACCATCATATTTGACAATGTATACATTTATCTCCATCTCTTGCTTAATTTATATTTTCATTGTACACACGCATAAAATACTTCACAAAAATCAAAGGGATAACATGTACATTAGTACATATGTTGTCCTAACATTATTGCACAAAAAAATTTATTCCAGTCACAGATGTGAATATGTTGACATTGTATACATTTATCTCCATCTCTAGCTTAATCTATATCTTTTTTGTATACATACATAAAATACTTCACAAAAATCAAAGGGACAGCATTTACATATGTTGTTCCAACACTATTGCATAAACAACATTATTCCAGTCATAGACGTGAAATAACATACAACCAAATTTGAAATTCACATATACCAGTATGACACTCCATATCTCATGCATTGCCATCAAATGTCAATTACCCCACAAAATGCTAGTTTGTCTCTGTTTCCCTCTTCAGTGTCAAGGTATCCACTACATGAAGGATGCAAGCAGCAATCAAACATATAAAGGAAAAAGTGCAGTGATCTATTCAAAAATAGCCATAAAAACTGACAATCCTCTAAAGTCTTAATCACATTATAACATATCAAATCAGTTGCTCTATTGACGCAGAATCAAGCAACAGAAGTACTTGTGGCATATTCAAGATGCACATTATCTTTCTATATTAGTTTTCCATCATAAGTTAAGGTGGCTATTACTTTCTGTACAGTAAAAGGATTGGAAAAATGTAGTTTAAAAAACAATGTAACATTAAAGATAAAAAGAAAAGATGAGCAATTAACAGTTAGAGTAAATCCCCACGTTGGTCCTTGAGATCGTAAGTGGCGATTACTCCACTCTATAAAACTCTCATTTAATCTCAAACTTAGCAAAAAGTTATTCGTTATAGACCTTTCTAACTATACTTTTTACTGACATTAAGGACTAGAGTGATATTTATAAAATTAAGGACTAAAATGACAGTTTTGCTACCTTATGAACTAAAATTACCAACACTTGCAATCTCATAAGCCAACATGGATGCTTACTCCTAACATTTTTGGACAGGACTACTCTAAAATGAGCTGGTTTCAAATTAAAATTGAAATGCATTAATCTTAACTCCCTAAGATTTAAGGGTGGGTATACATAACCCTACATTCTCCTTTCAAAAAGGAGTTTCTTTTTCTTTTTCTTTTTAATTTCTTTCCCTTCCATTAAATTACAGAATTGGAAGATTGAAACAGCAAACCCCACCCTTTTCAGACAACCCCAACATACCCAAAAAGACCATGAAAATAAGATGTTCTTCAATCACACAATAGAACACGACAAAAGAGCATTCACCCAAAGTCTACAAAGTTTCCAGCAGATATAAACTACATCCGCATAATACACAAATTTTGCATATCCATTAAGCGAGAGGAAGAAGGAACCAACCTGGACTTGAGAAGCGGGTTTGGTCTTTAGCATTAAGCAATCGACCAACGCTCTCCATTTGTCGGAACAATTGTCGAGAACCCCAAGCCTGTAATACTGTTGCATTTGATGAACAGGGGCTGCACAAAAATAAAGGCACAAACTTTAACATTACTTGGATGACCCAATTGAAAAAGACACAAGCTTTTTAGGTTATAGGGTAACGGGCATTTACAGTAGCAGAACCAGAGAGCATCGAAGCAAGTGGCACACGATAATTTGCGACTCGTTGTGGAGCTTGAAGATTCCTTGTCCGTCGACATGATTATATGAAAATGAGAGTCCCCAGGAAAACAATTTCTCCACCAATCCCAAATCCGGTCTTGCTGAATAGGAAAGCAAAGATGATGGACTTGCACAAATGATGATAATCCAATTGTGTAGTAATCGTCAGATGGTGCATTCACCGTACCTTGGTAAATTTGGGGTACGGTATTCTTAACAGTAAAAAATAGATAGGTGTATACTAACATTTATTATGGTCAACTTTTATATTTAAAAAAAAATTAAAATATTTATATTTTAATCCTATTTTTATCATAATTATATTTTATAATATTTGTAGTTTAACTTTTAAATATAACAATTTTTTAAGTTTATTTTTTTAATCAAAATAAAAAGATGTTGGGTTAAGTTAACTGAAATGCTATTAGGGTTTATGTTGAGTTAAGTTAATATGATTTTTTCCTAATTCTTTTTTTTTGTTTTGTTCCTTTCCTCTACTCTTTGTCATTCCGCTCTCTGTTTTCATCCTCTCATGTTTGCTGTTCTCTGCTCTGCTACTGTTTATTTCGCTCCGCACCATTCTTTGTTCCACTCCGCTATCCTCCGGCATTATTTGCGTTTTACTTGTTTGAACTATTCTTAGGTACTTTTTCCCAACAAAATCATTTGGATAATATAAAGATGGTTTTTGTACATCCTTTATGTGTACATTTTTTTATTTTTCCTTAAATGTTCTTTGTAAATACCATCTTTTTCTCCCTTTGATTTTTTTGATCCATTTGTTGGTGACCTTACCTTGGCTTGCGTTCCATTGCATCTATTGTTTGTATTCCCTCATCTGAGTCTGCATGCAATTAGTTTTTCCTTCGTGTTATTGTTGATTTGTATCTTCGTGTGTGTACACAACATCTACAGAAACATAAATCTTCGTTGTGAGTGCTTTTGCCTTTTTTGTTACCTATCTAGGTGCTATTTTAATTAAAAAAAATTTCTATATGAAAGGATATTTTTATATTGTTTGTGATTTTCCATATTTTTAACTTGTAAAATGTATGTTGGCACTTAATTTAGAATAGAAATTAAAAAGGAACTACAAATTGTTTGTGCTTGGTTTTGAAATAAGCTAATTCCACTTCTTACTAATGTATTTAATTATTTATTGTTTTTCAAAGTAGATATTCCAAATTTTTACTGGTTCATGATGAATAGCTTGCAGACATTGCATTGCAGTTTTCTTCCTCAAAGTTAATTTAGGATCATAATTATGTTGCCCTGCCAATCTTTTAAGGCTTATTCTAATTTTTAACAGATGCTTTGTCATGGTTGGACTTGGAGTTTTGATAGGTTTCTTTTCAACCATGATGCTTTTGTTAAAGACTTTATTGTCTTTGTCTATTTTTTAGTGGCCTTGATTGTTACTATTTTTTTGCAAATTATATTTACTTGGACATGAATGCAACTTATGCCAGATCCAATTGCATGCATGAAAATGTGAGCCATGACAAATCATTCAGAGGCATGACAAATCCTCTGCATATTAATGCCAATACATAAATTAAGCCTTGCTTCGCACCATTCGGTCTTCGTCTTTATCGCACATAATATCCAGCTTATATCATTAGCAAAGCTTGCACTTATTTTTTTCTTACTCATGCTCTCTTGTTTGTAACTGATATTAATATTTCCCTTTGATTATGCTGAAGACTGTTTAAAATGTGTTCTCAATCGGATTCTTCTCCTATGAGTGGTCTTTTATCATCGGAGTCAAGGATTTGCTGCTGTGGACTACCTGTTATTTTGAAGACCTCTTGGTCTACTAAAAATCCTGGTAGAAGATACTACAAATGTGCTAGAAGAAATGTTTACAACAATGAAGTAAGTAAATTTATTTTAAATTAAATTGGTTTTGGATTAAAATTTTCTTTTTGAATTTGTAGGGATGTAATTATTATGATTGGATGGATCCATATTCTGATCATCATAATGGAATGCAATTGAATATGAATGCAATCCAATGTGACCAATGCTCAAGTACTAGCAAAGAGCTGATTGAAATGCAATGTCATTTAAAAAATAAGGAACAGGACATTGGAAGCGCTTAGAGCTGAAGCAAACAAACGGGAGAGAATGCATCTGAAGTTAATTTTCATTGTATCGAGTTTGGGGATAATTTTATTTGGTTGTTTTATTGCTGTTATTATAAGATGTGGTGTTTGTTTATGAAATTTTATACTTTAATTTCATAAGATATTTTGTATAAATATTATGTTACAAATATAATGTGATACTAGGTATTGCTTTGCAATATTTGAATGATTGCAAGTTTGTATTTGAATGATAATGTGTATAGTCGAATAAAATTTTTTTAGATTTGAGATTGTATACACATTTGTCTGGATTTGATTTAATAGTAAGATTTGTTTCTATTTACTTCTTGAGTATGCAAGTCGTTTTTATGGTCTTGTTAGTACTTGTTGAATTGAAATTGTATTGACTGTTCGTTGTGTACAACATAAAAAGTTTTGATAACTTATCTTAACTATCTAATAATGCATAAACAGAAATAACTCATATGAAGTCAATCGAATACAAGCCTCTTATTGTAAAACTTTTGAAACATACATTAATAAACCATTTTAGAATTGCATATACATCACACATCCTAGAAGAAGTGAAGACTATAGGATAACTAGTAGAAGATGCTGAAATAATTCGTGTTCTTAAATTTAATACTTTTGAAACATAAAGTTTCACCAAGCTATCACCCCTTCTAACCTTTATCCAAATGAATTCCACCTGCGGGCTTATCTTGCCAAGTTGAGAACTAAACTCTGAACTAGTCTTCACTGCCAAACAGGAATCATCAACACTCTGCTCATAAATTCCTTCAATGATGTCACCTGGTAATGGCATGCATTCATCCCACTCATCTGTCCCCTCTTGCTTAACTCGTTTCACACAAACAAACATCTCATCAGAACTACCCATCTCCTCCAAGTAGATGATGAAACTGGATTCAAGTTAATTAACCAAGAAAATTAGTAGTGATACTTATGGAAGGAGAAAAATTTTGTTTGGATGTTTTATGTCCATTACTTAATAGTTAACGTTTTATCTGAATATGCTTTTAGCATGTTCTCTTCCTAGCTTATCTAATATCGTCCTTAGTACTTCATCAGACTCTTATTACCATAATGCCCATCTTTGGCCGGCTTCACATTCTCGCTACCCACAGCAAAAAAAATTTCTGCTGATATTTTATTACTATAAAAAAAATATTCGTATAAACAAAATTGAAGAGGTTATAGGCTTCGATTTTTGCATATTAATACTACTTTTGTGCTAGTGCTTGAGACTGTTACTTTTTTTTGTTTATTTTTTGAACAGCTCATTAAATGTTACTCATGACTGATCCGAATTTAAAAACATGATTGCTTCCTTCTCCAGCAAGTTAATGATTTATTTGCTATTTAAACTAGTAAATAATGATTTCTTGCCCGAAACAAAACACAATAACAGATTAACAAATAAAGTAGCAGTTAAAAAAAAAAGGAAATATAAGGGAAAGGACAAAGAAAATTAGACCAATTTATTTTGACATATTCAATTGCTCAAACCAATCATCATTACAGTATACATTTTGTAACAAAATCTCTAAAAAAAAGAAAAAAAAGTTAAATCTAGTTACATTATCACCACCGAGAAAGTCTAATTAACGTAACTTCTAGCCTTCGTTTGGTTCCTCTGAATTGGTAGTAATGTCAAGTGTCGTTCATTCCTTGCTCTTTAATTTATTGGCTGGTATCGACAGAGCACATCTTTCCTTTGTTGACGAAATGATGGTTCAAAGATCCATCCATCAAGCCCAATTTAACAGAGGAAATTTAACAAAGTACATTCATCCATGACAGTATATAAACCAATAAAAATAAATATCTAATACAGTATACAAAGCATAACAATAAATATGTCCAAGACAAACATAAACATATATTCAATATAAATAAATTGTCCAGCAAAAAGGGTAAGTTGTGCATATTGTCCACAGAGAACGAAATAATGAAAAAAGTTCCACAGAAAAGTTTAAACATAAATTGTCCGATATGGCTTACAACCATGCAACAGTATATGAATCAATTTATAGCCCTGTAATCCTTAAGAAATATATTTGCCTTTGCAATGACTTGATCTCTCAAAGTGTTGTATGGGCTCATGACCAAATCAATTGCAAGTTTCAGTCTGGTTCCATCATCAATCTACATTGAAGAAAATATTTAGATACCATAAAACATTTTTCAAAAATGAATTTAATTGGTATATAAATGCCAACTCACATGCATATTGAAATCAGATTTATCATTCTCCATCATCCACATAGCCACCCACACACCGCAGTCATTGCTGTAATAAAAAAATGCATTATTGGGATGTTAAAAATTCATATGTGATGACATGACAAAAATAAAGAATTTATTACTTACGATTCACTTCCTTGACCATTTATTCACTCATGACAATATATACTAATTTAAATTTAAATTAAATTGTAAATATTAAAATTAAATTGTAAATATTATTATAATTTAATTTATATTGAGAACATATATTAATTATCATATTGGGATATTATAAGTAAAATATTATTTATAAAATATTAAAATGAAATTTAAAACATATAGTCATTTTTATTGCTAAAATAATATTTATAAAATCTAGTTTTTTTAATAAAGATGTAAATAAGTATATTATAACTAAAGATATTAATTCATTTAATGTTTTTATTAAATATTTTAATATTTTTAAATAATAAATTCTTTGACATTATAATTTATAAGATTTTTGCAATATTTTATGAAATTATAATTTAACATTATGTTTCGTATATAAAATTAAATATATTTCAATAATTTAGTTTAAGTAATAGAAATATTTTATGATTAATAAATCGTTAATTATAAAATACAATACAAAATATTTTAAATTTTTATTTTTTTTACTGCATAATTAAATATTAAATCAGTACTTAGATTATGTAACCCAAATAAAATGTTTTCTGTTTAAAAAAACGTATTTATGTTGCAATTCATTTTTAAAGAACTATTATTTTATTCAATTAGAGATATATTTAATATATATATATATATATATATAAAAGATATGTTAACCAATTTTTAAATAATATGTATTTTGCAAAGTTGTAGAATTTTTTTTAATAAAATAATAAATTTAAAAATAATTTTTTTATGTGGAACAAAAAAGATAGCATTAAAAAGAATTTTTCATTCCCACATTAATGTACATGTTTTCTAATCAAAGTGATAGGAAGCCACTTGAGCAGGCTTGATCATTTGGAAATGGACAGTGGTTTCCTGAATATAACAATATACACCACATAAGCTATAGCAAACCAAATAGACATATTTACTGCAATTTAATAATCTCAAAATATCAAATAATCCCATCGTAAATTACAAATTCAGAAATTCAAAAATACCGAACAAAAAAATAGTTGTTCAGGACTATGAAGTCCATTGTACAATACATTTAAGCCTCTAATGCAAATATTTATAAATTCTTCAACATCAGGAGAAAATATAAGACTCAACCAGTACTCCACTGGAACCAATACTCCATTGAGTTCATTGCAAAACGAAAGATACCTGCAACAGTTTTTAAACTTTTATGTCAAATAAAATGATTTAACAAAAGTAAAGGTATCATCCAACAAAAGGTACCTCATCAACCTTGTACTTAGTAAAACTCATCCTTTGCTCTTATGTTCACTGATTCACTTGATCCTATACCAATCAAAAATTTGTTTAAACCTCTAAAAGCACCAACAACAAATAAAGAAGATAAGCTTTAACAACCACAATACCTTTAGAATGCATCATAATAGGTAGACCAACATTGTTTCCTAACTCATGCAAGTTTTGCAATAAAGATGTGAAGGTGGTGTTTAATTGTGCACGTCCACTTGGAAAAACAGCACCATTTGGCAAAACAGCACCATCAACATCATCAACTTTAACATTTCCACGGACACAATTTGCTCCATTTCCATTAACAGTCTATACTGCAAAAAAAATTTAACAGAGTACAGAATGAACAAATAAAATACTACAATATATCAATGGTCCAATATTAAATCATCATTGGGTAAACATACTTTAACAGAGCATTGGATGAGTATTAAACCAGGCTCATTTTTGTCATAGACTCCATACTGAAAATTATTGTCCATACCCTGCACAATGTTGCAATTTACAATTTAAATACAAGTATAATATTAGTTATCAAACTAGTAATGTAAATAAATTGCTTCACATGCCTTCTCATGCTGTATGTCATTGTCATTGCATACTGTCATCAAATTTTTCCCTTTCTTTGCCACATTAAGGACACTATCATCCTACATAATAATCAGCATGTAACAATTTAAAGATATAATATAAACAATCATAATAAGAACACAAAAATTAAACACCCATTTTTCATACATCACCAGAGGATGACAACTCTTCAGCGACAGGTTTAAGTATATCCTCATAAACAAATCTTGGACATTTTCTAATAGTGTGTCCAGTTTTTTTGCAATTTCCACATCTTTTTCTCTTCCCATACTTATTTTTCTTTCTAGGGGCACCTTTTGTTTTAACAAGGATGGGATCCCCAATAATCGAACATTGATTTCCTTCCTTCCTGTTCACACAATTTTGTTTTTCAAATTTTGAAATAATTCTAGTTATATCTGCACAAGCCTCCAAAAACTTATTCCCATCACTACCAACAAGCTTCACCAACCTATTACAAAAGCCTGAAAGTGCTTCTTGACGAAGCATCATGGCTTTCTGTTTGTCAACATCAACATCATTTGTACAAATTATTGACAAACAATCAACCTTTGCAAACTTTGTCCACCTTTTACATATCAAACTACTTGGAATGGTGTCCATATGCAACTGCTTCATCGCACAAAAAATATGACAGCATGGAATGCCATCACTTACAAATAAGTTGCACTCACAAACAAATGTAAACTCCTTCTTTAAAAATACAGCTGTATACTCCTTGTTTGGGCTGCCAAAAACATTCATCACAAGTTTCACATCATCATGAGACTCAATTCGACCAACCACATTAAGTCTTGCTGCAGAATCAATTTCTTGTTTTACCTCTTTAAATTTTTTACATGTATACACTTTGGAAGCAACTTCTTCAAACATGTACAAGGCACTTGTCATCATAGGAAAAAAATAGGATGACTTAAAATCTGATACTAACTCATTATGTCGATATTGTTTCACAGCACGCTCTAAATTATGCATCAAATCAACAAGACTACTCTTATTCTTAACATACTTCTTTATGAAAGAATTGATACCTTCACATAATGAAGTCGTTCTAATTCTGCCAAAAAATTTGTCCCGTAGGTATGATGATGACCACATATTCTTCACTTTATACATCTTTCTCATCCATCTATTCTCCCCAAGCCCATACTTATCATTAATTTTCTTTCACTCCTCCTCAAATTCTTTTGGATTGTAATTGCAATAAAGAATATGCTTAAAATCTTCCAAAATTTTTTTGTTCTTCACATTTTCAGCAGCATTTTTTTGGATATGCCATGCGCACAGTCTATGACAAGAATCAGGGAACACAGCCTTCACAGCCTCCTTCATTGCATGATCTCCATCAGTTACAATATCTTTGGGATGTTTAAAGAACATAGCTTCACAAAATGTTTGCAACACCCACTTGTATGTTTCTGTACTCTCATCTGATACTAATGCAAATCCAAAAATTGTGGTTGCACCATGATGGTTATAACCACAAAATATTACCAACGGTCGATTGTATCTATTTTTTTTGTACGTTGTATCAAAGACTACAACATCTCCAAAACATTCATAGTCAACTCTGCTGCAACCATCTGTCCAAAACAAATTCTGCAACCTCCCATTATCACAAGATGTAAATTTAGAAAAATACATCTCATCATTGTCAGTCTTTGCTTGCAAATAGCAAAGTGTAGCAAAAGCATCACCGTCTTCTATTTTTGCTCGATTTTCTCTATCAATATGATTGTACAAATCTTTTTTACAAAAACCCACATTTCCATGACCACCTTTTTGTCCAACCATCAAACCATAAATATGTGATGTTTGTACACCATGCAAATGCAAACTATTGACTTGTGCTTTATCCCCATAGTGAAGAGATCGAAATCCAGGAATTAAATGAACATGATCAGCTGGGGTAAGTTCATGGTTATGCGAATCAACAAAAGCCACTACCTTCCATTTACTTGATTTCTGGTTTATCTGCACACGGAATTTAACTTCACAATTTGTCCTAGTTAAAGGTCTTAGATCTCTAATGCGATCAGTTCTGAAATAGTGTTTCCTGTGCCTGTAGCCTTCCCGACTACAAACCATTTGCCTCATAATTATCCCTCATAAACAATCTCTACCAACTTCATCTTTTCGAGCAAAAAAACCTTTAGTTCTCGCATAAAGATTGTAGAAATCAACAGCTTCACTTTCACAGCTAAATTCCAACCCCCATATGTCATCGTATGATAAATTACCTACTTCCTTGTAAGAAAAATTTTCGATTTCTTCATCACCAATTAATTTCGGATTGCTAAATGTTACCTTCGCAACTAACTTCTGATCATCAGTACCTCCTTCACAAATTTTTTCCATTCTGATCTACAAAAATTATATGGACAAATTTCTACATAAACTAAATACAAACATACCAGATCAAATTGCTTAGAAAATATATTTAAATAAAAAAATAAATTCGTACCACTTGTTTTCAGAAATCAAAGTAGGATGTAGAAAATTCCTCAGCAAAATTCGAACTCACATCACTAATCAACAAAGAAGTTAACACAGACGTCGCAAGCCAATGAAAATGAAGAAGAAGCGAGCCACAAGAACAAATACAAGTACCTCTTCCTATCGCGCCAAGATCCAACACCACACCAAGAACTTCACCTACCCATCGCGCACCGCAAACGCAGAAAAAAGTTCTCTTACTGACGAACGTCGCAAACACCTACCAACCAACCAAAGAACTACGACAAGACACCTACCAAGTGCTAAGACATGTGTATTGGGAAGATGAGAGTATGCCCTAATGCGTAATGAGCATAAGAGACAAAGGCATGAGAGGGATGGGTAGGAAGCTGCTCCGCTGTCAATCATTTTTTCCTAACCACAGTTATAAGTAAACCATAGTTAACTGATAAATATTATTATTTTGGATTTTATTAATAAAATAAACAAATAAAACCAAGGACCAAATTATAAATATTAAAACTTTGGTTTATTTAAAGTAAATATAAAAACTTTTATATTAAAGTTGACCATAATAAATGTTATTGTACACATGTCTATTTTTTATTGTTTAAGGTACCGTACCCCCAAATTTACAAAGGTACCGGAGAAAATACCTTGTCAGATATAATATTGTTTGAATGAATGTATTACAAGTTATGTGTAGCAAACTAGCAATCAGTTTTACACTCTATAAAGTTAAGGATAAATTATATTCACATTTACGAGGTTTAACAAATTTTATTTGTTATTACTTTCGATTTTTATATTATTTTAACCTTATAGATTTATATAACTACATAAAAAATCATAATTAGTTCCGTTTTTGTCACTGTCTTATTATACTTGATTACTTGTTATAAGTAGGGATATACCTATATTAATTTCCTTTTAAGCATACCTATTATTAATTTAAGTTAATTAAGTTTACCAAATATTTTCATTCAAATTAATAATGTGGTTCGCGTACCGTCTTATTGTTTTTGCACGTTTTAAAACATCATTCTATACCTCAGTTTAAATAATAATAATTTCATATGCTTTTTTAAAATTTAAGAATTACTATTTTTAAATTCCCAAAAAACGCCATAAACAAATTTGAGGTTTTTCAATATTTTTTCATCAAAACATTTGCATAATTATAATACAAGTTCCTAAACATTTTTTTAGGAAAAAAACTCAAACAAATTAACTCTAAATATCACAACAATTTCTTTAAAAACTTTAAAACTTTAATTTTAATTTTCATAAATTTTGAAAGTTTTAGTTTTTAAATAGTTATTATTATATTTATAATATAAACATATAATGAAATAACAGAATATAGTTTTTTACATATACGGGAACTATTTTATATCTTAAACACATGCTTAAGTTAACTTTTGTATTTAAATTAATTTATAATCATAAAATTAATGAGAATTTGCTTTTATATTACCTAACCTGCATAGAGTTATACGTGTGAGTGAGGTCATCATTCTCCCAATTCATTCTGGAGGTTATTTAACTTCCTGGTTTGTAACAAAGAACATATGATAATACTAGAAAATATCCATATTTAAAAATGAGCCAAACAACATAACACAAATGAGAAATCTGAAGTATTGAATTAGCCATCAACACTGTAAAAGCTCCTCATTTCTACATTTGGGCTGCTAGAATGCTAAAGAGTTTTTATATTAGCCACGAAAAAGGAAAAATCCCCAAAATTAGCAATCAATAACTTGTTTACATTCATTGTCTATTTTGGGTAATAAATACCAAGCTAAACAGTATGTATATATAGTACATAAAATACTAACACTGCAGCCAAGTATTATATTCGACTTCATGTCACCTAAACGAACAAAAGATGAAGACTGTCCACCATAACTTGTACTGAAATCAGAAATGTCTCAGAATTTCAGTTTTCCATTGGCTACAGAAGTCTTAACAAGCTCCATATGACAAGAAGCTTGCTGAGGTCCACTTAACCCAGAGCAAGAATCATTGGCACCTAATGTAACAGCAAAATAAAGATAAATGGTACAGAGGATAACTAGTAGAGCAAGAGCAGATAAGAGGAAGCGGTGCCTCTCTAAGAGTGTCGACCAACTCCCCAGCTCATACTTTGTAAAGTGCCCCTTGAAACGAGGAGAAGACAAAATAGAGTCAAGAACCATGACTGCCACAATGAATCTACATCATGTCAATCAAACATTAGAAAGAGTGTGAGGAAATTCAATGCACAATTCGCATATAATAGCTAATATATTTGACTTGACAGAAAATAGAATAAAAAACTCCAATGTGGGAGATAGAAATAACAGATATATATATATATATATATATATATATATATATATATATATATATATATCAAGGGGCAATATACCATACATGGACATGTATGGTTAAGGTTGGCTTCTTTTATGCTCTCACATAATAAACTCCTATATGCCTACATAAAAACTATTCAGATTTTATGCAGAACATAGGAGGAAATTCAGAATGTACCCTCAAACAAAAGACAGTTTCTCTCATCTTGATCCTCAAATCCACTAAGGAATAACTAAATACTAATGCATCATCAAGATGAAAACATCTTAGCAGTAAATAGTCATAATTTCACACTCATTTTGCCAGATACAGAAAGCGGGAAGATAGCAAAATTGCAAAACCTCAGAGTTACAGTTTCTCAGAATTTTATTTGATCCTCAATTAAAACCTAACTAACAAATATCAACATGTGTCACCTCAGAGCAAGAGAGTATGCTGAAAATAATCTCAGCAAGTTACACAGCCATAGCCCTTTGAAAATCTGATAAAGAATTAGAAAATTCCCAGATACCGAATAAATGGAAAACACAAAACAAGATGGTGGAAGCAATTTACTCAATACCACGCAAGACCTAGACAAACTTTGATAGGAAGGCATAAATTATCATAAATTAAACAGCCTCAGCAAAATATTAATTAGCCAACAATCTCTCTACGAAAAGGATCATTCAGAATTGCACTTGATAAAGAGGATGATTGTAAATAAAAAGTAAAAACACAACCAGAAGAGAATAATTCAACATTAAACTAATATAGCCCCCGAAGGCAACAAGAAGAAGCCTTTCAAAGTCATGACACCAATGAGAACATAAAATGAGAGGATAGTTTTTTCTTGTATAAAAGACGAGATATGAGAACTTCAGTCGTGGTTCTCTTTGTATGAATCAAAAGTAAGCCAATATTTTTTATTAAAATCATGTTCAAAACATAGCTTAGCATATTAAGACATAGAGTTTTGGTACCGCTGAATTCATTAAAATATGGCTAGTAGACATGAAATTTCAGAAGAGAACAGCATCAAGTTACATCCATGTTTTATCATCTATAACAAATCCCAGCATTATTTTCCTCCAATTTCATCAATGCCTCTGTTGATAACTCACCCATTCTCGGAGTTAACCTGTTGCTAACTCCTTCCCCAAATCCACGATGAGAACAACTATATCAATCCCATGGGATCCAATCTACTGAAACCAATATCCCAAATGAACAAGATAATAGCCAATTACGCAAAAAGCATACAACCAGATCAGAAAATTGAAAAGTGAATCACCTGAATCAAAATATTTGGTTTAGGCACAATTAATTGCTCCAATACCAGTAGAAGAAAAATACCTTTTAATTTTATTTTTTCTTCCTCTAGCAATGCATACATATATACAAATACACAACAATATAGCACTTAATAATCATACAGAGACAACAGAAATGGCGCACAGAAAACCGAAGAATGAGAAAAACGTGAAGATAATTGGAAGGAAGAAGAGAGAGCGTTACCCTTGACTCCGAAGGTAAAAAGGAAAAGAGTGAGTGAAATGGCGCGTGTTTTGTGAGGAAGAGAAGAGCGTTGGTACTTGTTAAGGTTGTGATGTAACGACCACACCATAGATGGAAAAAGTGATTGCGTTATTCTTGTGATGCCATGTGAGAGCAACCATCCGCGTCCAATAGCGTCAAACGGCCTTTCGAGTTGTTAGCTTCGTCACTTTTCGTCCTTAAATCAAGTGAAATCTTAACACAAAATGGAGAGAGAAAAAAATATTATAAAGTAAGTTCTAATTTAAAATAAGCTTATAAAGGTGTTTAACTATTTATATAATTAACTATTCGTTTGAATTTTAGTAGTGTCACATTTTAGAAATTAATTGGAATGTAAAGGTTTTACTATGTTATCCCATCGAAACTGTTAATATTATTATAAATTATTAATTTTTATAATAATTATTTAAAAAATTTAATTACTGTAATTTTGATTTGATTGATAATATAAAGTTCTTTATATCAATATAATTAAATTATTTATTTTAATTTTTAAAATCACGAACTTTTTTATTAAAATTAATTTTTTAAATTGTATATTTAAAATTAAATTCACATTTAATCTAGATGTTTTAAAATTTACTTAATAAAAAATATAATTTAAAATAAATTTATGTTAAAGAAATATTTTCATATAAAGTATCGTACAAAAGTTGTTTCTTTCTAAGATAAATGAGTGAATTCATTGTTTAAATGTAATAAAGGATTCGAACTGTTTTTAAAGAGTTTTGTGGTCCCAAACAAACTATATCTTTGTACTGTTAATGCATTTAAGTTAGTGTATCGTACAAATAAATTTAAGAATATTATTAATTAACATTTAATGACCATATTAATTATTAAAATTTATAGTGTACTTAATGTATGCTAATAATTTATTTGACCTAGAACCGGAAAACTCTCATAAAACTAAAACTTCTTTGAATTTTATTACAAAAAATAGAAAACGCCCGTTCTGTTAAAAAAAATTGAGAAATATTAGCAATATATATTATTTGACACGTTATTTTATTGAATAAATTTTATATTATCTCACCATAGAAAGAGTGGGTCTAAAATATATAATATCTACGTAAGTTTCATTTATTAATAAAAAATATATTAAAACAAATGTGTCAAAAATTTCTTTTCGTAAGAAAAAAAATCTTTTACTTCTAGATTTTTGTCAAGATAATTGTTCTTTTTTATGCTAAAATAATTGTTATTTTTTATGTTAATAATTATTTGATCATACTATTTGTATATGTTAATATATAAAAACTAAAGTCTAACACTAGGAGAAAAAAACAACTTCAAGCGCATCTTGCCAAAAGAGAAGAATGCAACTGGATCCGCATGATGAGGCGAATGCCATGCATATATGGGCAAAATTTGTAAGCAATCAACTTTTCTATATTTGTGGGTAAGTTTTGGGTTTCAGCTTCTACTTTTTAAACTCAACAATGGCTCCAACAGTAGATGCACATGGACGAGATGAGGGCCAGAGGTAGGCAACCTAAGAATTTTTTTATTTGTTTAGATAGAACAATATATATATATATATATATATATATATTTATAGATATTAAAAAAATATAATTAATATTATTTATTTTTAAAAATTATTATTTACTTTCTTAATATACTTTTTATGAAATTCCCTTTAATTATCTTTATTTATTATAGTTTCAACTATTTTCTCATTTATTTTTAGAATATGTGTTCATTATTTTATTTATTATAGCTTCTAATAACTATATTAATATATATATATATATATATATATATATTATATTCTCTTAAATAGTTAAATAGACAACGGAACAATTTTTTTACTTTTTATTTGAATAAATAAAAAAAAAGTAAGTTTAATTATTTATCTTTTTTAGATTACTTTTTCATTTGATTAAGAGTCTAACATATTTTGACTATAATTATTTTCTTTAATTTTAAATATCAAAAAATATAAAAAAATATTTGAAATAATATATAGCAACAGTAGTAATCTTATCTAATAAATATTTAAAATTAAAAATTTTATTAATTTTGTTTTAATTAAATTAAATTTATTATCATATAACTAAAGCCATAGATAATTATTAATAATAAAATTAGTTACGATTAATTTTGTTTAGCACATATTAAATTTTCTTCCTCTTATCTATATTTTTTGTAGTTATAAAATGATTTAAAGTAAATATGCTAATGATGCAGCTCTTATCTATATTTTTTGTAGTTATAAAATGATTTAAAGTAAATATGCTAATGAGGCAGATTGAAGATGGATTTCATGTTTTTTATTTCTATTTTCATCAAATTTAATATATTAAATCTCATCCTCGTTTCCAGGAAAAAAAATTTGATGTGCATTTATTTTTGATTTTTTTATATTTTAATTTTAATTTTTTTTAATTTTTTAAATTATTATATATTTTTTAAAATTATATAGTTTATTAATTTTATATCCTTAAATCCCGTTCAGAATAGTTGAGCTTTCATCTTTTAATTTTTAAATCAATTTTAAAAATAAAATCTATTTAATAAAAATGGTTTCGAAATAATTTTTAACATATTTTAAAAATAGTTTGAACTCAAACCTTAAAATTTAAAAAAGAGATTTATTAAATATTTTTTAATTTTAAAATATTTGTATTCTTAAATTTATCTAATTCCATCATCACCTATTATAATAATAATAATATATTTTTATTTTTTTAACTTTTACATAATAAAAATAAAATAAATAAAATAATTAATATATAAATTATATTAAATTCATAATATTATAATATAGTTTATATTATATAATTATTTATAATATAATATTATAATATATATTATTTTTATATAAAATAAATATCACATAATATAAAATATTATAATAATATAAAATTATTTATCTTAAATATTAATAATCAAATAATATGTGAAATAAAAATTTGTATAACTATACAATATTTTTATATTATAATCATTATATCATTATTTTTATCTTATAATATTATTTTATTTTTATTATTATCAATATCATTATTATCATTATAATAATAATAAATTTTAATTTAAAAATATTTATATTTATTATTTTAAAAAAATTTAATTATTTATATAGTTTTTATAAATTTATAAGTAAATGATATTATTTGATATATTAAAATTATATTTAATTTATAATATTATAGTATAATTTTATATTGTATATTTTTTATAATATAATATATATTAATTAAAAATTATAATAATAATATATAAAAATATTTATCTTATATATTAATTATTAAATAATATATAAAAATATATAATTATATAATATTATTTATATTATAATTATTATTATTGTCACAACCAAAATTATTAATATAATTATTATCACCATAATAATAATAATAATATTTTATTTTTATTATTTTAAAATTTTTATTTATCTAATTTTTAAATATTAAAAAATAAATAATATTATTTAATATATAAATTATATTTAGTTTATAATTTTATAATATATATTATTTTTATGTAAAATAAATATTAAATAATATAAAAATATTATAATAATAATAATATATGTAAAATTATTTATTTTGAATACTGATAATCAGATAATATGTTAAATATAAATTTATACTATAATCATCATATCAGTACTATTATTTCATAAATATTAATTTATTTTTACTGTTATCACTATCATAATTATTATTATAATTATTATCATAATAATAATAATATTTAATTTTATTTTTTGAATTCTAAATTTATATTCTTTTGATATGATTTAATTTTTTAATTTAATAATTTTTTTAAATATTTTTTAAATTTATAACAGTGATATAATAGAATGTCTTAAATTTTATTACAACTATTAAAAATTAAAAACTAAAATTAAAAATTAAAAACTAAAATTAATTTTAACTTTTAAAATTAAAAACTAAAAATTATTCAAACGAATTTTATTAGTTTTATATAATATTTTAAAATAATAAAAATATTTTAATAATTTTAAAAATGGAAGGAGTATAATATTTTCCTAACTATTTCCATTCCTTTTTTTTAAAGTTAAATTTTACTCCAACTCATTTTTAATCTTAATTAATTTAATTTTTTTTTTATCAAAACTCAGGATAAATACAAGAATTTTTATCGTACGTAGTTCAAAACAGTCTATTATCATCTAAAATTCAACATCAAAATCACTTTCTATATGCACCTAGTGTATAGAATCACTTCGAATGAAACTATTGTGCTAATTTATTGTTTGTATTTGAATTATAGTTATAACTAGTATGAATCTCATACGAATTTAGGGTAGTTGAACGTTTTGTTGAATTCGCGCTCTCACAGTCAAAACTTTCGCGTTCAAAAAGCATTAACAGCACATCGACTTAAAAAAAACGCACAAATAATACCACAATCATTTTATTTATTAATATACTAATTTAATTCTTGAATTATGAACTCAGATTTATTTAAAATTTTAAAAATAAAATACTATTTTGTTTTTTAAAATTACCAAATCAAGATAATTTTAATTCTTAAAATTACAAAAAATAAAAAATAAAATATAAAGGACTAAAATGATATTTTGTGATTTTAAATTTGTATCTATAATGTTAACTATGTAGTATATTACTTTTTAAATAACTAATTGGTAAGGGACTATGAAAAAAACCATTTAAGCAAGAGGAAGGGACTTTCTGCATTGGTCTAAAAAAAGCTGAAACCTGCATACAAAAATTTTAAAATTCTAAAGCTGCTTGTAATGGAGCTCCCCGAGTAATCTGAGTTATCATGGAACAAATTTTTTGAACGATGCAAGGCAAATTATGTTTACACATCCCAGAGTCCATCCAGGTTTCTTTATCTGCATAAGGCATACAAGGTACCTTTCCACCGGAGGACTTCTATCATTATTTTTATTATTTATTTATTTTAAGTAAATCCTATCATAAATTTGCGAACAATGGAAATGATGAGTTTATCAATTCTTACTATGTAGTGTTGTTTTTAGTATTTTATCTTAATTGATACTACTATTTAGCATTTTTGCAGTTAAGAAGCTTTTTCTATGAAATAATCCAAGACAAATTTAAGAAAGGAAAATAAAATCCATGAAAGATATGTTACATTTATTTCAAACTCTCCATTTAAATTTTCTCTATCTTCACCCATGAAAGGAAATACCAACTACAACACAGACAACTCAAGACAGATGCTACACAAACCAATCCCATAAGGTGATATACAAATTCCCATATCTTCAGAAGAGGAAATAGGAAGAACCAAGGACAGATGCATGATTTGTACCCAAGTTTCGTCCCCGGAGGCATTCCACATCCACCACGTTTGAATGATCAATAAAGAGGTTCACCTGAACAAATTAAGCATTATAAATCAACTAAGCTCTGTGATAGATTTCTTAATCTTATTCAAATATTCCTATTTAGTAAAAAGTGAAATTGTGACTAGAATTATTTAGTATATCATTTACCTTCGGACCATATTGCTTGATAAACCACTCTGATGTTCTTTGATTTGATGCTTCAAACATAGTCTTCTCAAGACCGAGGCGCCCTATGATCTTTGCAATAATGTCTGCGCGCATATTATCAGCATGTTTGCTGACATCATCAGCATCGATCATTATCATGTCTGCACCTGCTTCTAAACATCTCTCAGCCCTTCTGATCAGGAGATCCACATCTTCTACAATTTCTGTGTTGAAATTTTTTTAAAAAAAGGTCAAATCAATAGATTGTGCCGATTCTATATTTTTCATATCCAATCAACCTTCACTCCAAAAATTTGATATATTATGTAACAGTAGATAGTGCATAAAAATTTTATAAGAACCGTTCAAAACAGAAAATAGTAGCATGTCAAATAACTTGTTCAACATCAATGTCTAATAAATAGCTACCTCAAAGGTGTTTGACCCCCTACCCTGCCTCTGCCTATTTCATTCTACTTACATTCTTAGCAGATAGCAGATGAAGGAACAAAGACAAATGAATCCATAATAAGCATATCTTTTACATACATCCATCCAATTAAGTAATTTATCCAAATTGAAATGAAAACCCTTTTGAACTTCTTTATTAAGATATTTTCCTTTTCTGAAAATTTTCTTTCTACAATACATTACTTCAGAACTTTATTCTTCTGCTCAAAACTAGAAAAGGAATGATCATACAACAAAAAGATGAAAATAAGTTGCTAAAGTTTATTTATAAAAGATATTGTAATAGTGTCATGCTAATTAACTAGGTAAAAATTAACTATTTGCATATTGAATATGAAATTTAATCTTCTTTTCTTTTGTAAGAAGTAAAATTGAATCAAGTACACAAAAACAGAGAAATAGTTCTCTATACAGATATTTGATGCTAAAATGACAGGATTTGCGAATCTGAACATGCTTCTAAACAAGTTCACAATTTCTGTTTCCATAGCTGATTTCAGTGGACATTACCTGTCTTCAATGTATCATTTATTACCTGCATAGTCGTTCCCTTAAAAAAAGAAAAACCTATCCATATGCCATATTACATCATTAAACAATATGCATTTCAATGAGCCTTATCAACAGGTTTATCAAGATGAGGGACATCAGACATATTTCACAGAGTAGTGAACCATTTTACTGCATACACAAAAAATTATTATGTCTCTGTACAAAGAACTAGATAAACCATACATGGCAAGTCTTGGTTATATATTTTATGTTAGTACAATCCAGATTCCAGAATATAGTATCAGTCGAAATTCAGAAAGCCTAATATTTTTAATTCCACCTTAAAAGAGAGGTAGACAAACACATTCACATATATGCAGAGAGTTAAATATCCTTACCAAATGATCTAGGTGCTGGGGGAATATAAGCCCCATAAGCCCTATCACCCCCTCTGGGAATATCAGACTCAGTAATCTTCACTTCAAAATGAGGCTTAACTTTCAGACCATCACTTTTGACCAAGCGAACAAATCTCAGAAGGGTTTCTTCAGGAATTCCAAGCGAGCCCACATTCAGCTCAATTGTGTCAAACCCCAATTGCTTGCATTCCTGTAACAACATTTGAAATAAATAAACATTTCATGTAACCAACCAAGCCACTGCTCCGGCAATCAGAAACAAAAAAAAAATTATCACAAAATAATAGTCATAATAACAGTGAATCCGGTGATCAGAGACCTCCACGTATTCTTTGAAACCAGATAGACCTTTGCGAATCATATGCTCGGCCCAATCACCCGTGCTAACATAAACATCATGCTGATGGGCCATATCTATCACTTGTTTCATAGTAGCCCTCGGCATCAAGCTGTGAGAACCTCCAGAAAACTTCAATCCATCAACATATTCTCCCATAGATTCAAAAATTTCCTGCACAAAACATATTTTCATTAAACGACACCCCTCCATAATAATAATAATAATAATAACTACGACCCTGATCCAGCATAATCACTAGTCATAAAAAGTCTTTAATTTAGCTCAATTGAAAGAGCTAACGACATGAAGATGAAGTGAAAGAGGTAAATGGGATGATTACCTGAAGAACGTTGTGGGAGAAGAGTGTGTAATGGGGACTTCGCATCTCGGTGACTCCAAAACGGCGTGGTTTGGAGGGGCGATCCTCGTTCTCCTCGAAGCTTTTCCATCTGTACGCTGACATTGTTGCTTCGGAGAATTGAGAGAGATTTCAATTCCGTCTCCTTTACTTTTGATTTTCCCTTCCTTTCTCCCAAACGCAGCTTTTTCCAAATGACTAGTTCTTTTACTTAGATAGCTAAGAGCAGAGGAAACAGAAGAATGGAGTTCTTTCTAGAAAACGCCGGTTGCAACTTGCAATGGTAATTTGCTGTACATCCAAGTGTGAGGACATTGTTTCCATTCAAGCGGATTGCTACACGTGTTCATTTAACTACTGTGAGAATAATTTTACATTTTCACAAATTCTTTTAATTATTAAATAAAATATTAAATTTTATTCCATTTTTTATCGTTCATAATTTCAAAAAAAAAATTATTTTTTAAATTAATACTCTAAAATTTTAAAATAATATTTATTATTTTTCTATTATATCTTTAAATTTTACAAAAATAAAAATAAACTAAAAAAAATTAAATAAAAAATAATATATAGAAATTATTTTAACTTTGAATATTTTTTATTATATAATTTTTTTAAAATAAAAAAATCACTCTCCTTATCCTCATTTCTTTTCGTTGAGGAAATTTTAACGTCAATTCCAGTAAAGATAGATTTTTTTTTTCTTTTAATTTTACTTAAACAAATAGTATAAATTAGTCTATTTCTCTTTTTTTTTTCTTTCTTCCTAATTTATTTTAAACAAAAGTTGAAGTTTAAACTATTAAGCACACTAATAGTAAAATTGAAATTAAGTTTTGTTATTAAAAAATATCAATCTAAAAAATGAAATTAATTGTAAAATAATTACTGTCTTCATTTTATTTTATAAAAATAAAAATTAATTTATTAATATTAATAAAAATGGTTTAAATAATTAATATTTTATAAATTTAAATTTAAAAACAGATCCACTTATTCACAAGCAAATCTTACTTAACTTATTTTACTTAATAGTATTTTATATTAAATTTTAAAATTTAACCATTAAATTTTTATCTTGATCTATATATATTATATTATATTTTAGATAATTAAATATTTATAGATATATAATATAAAAATAATATTTATTTATATTTAAAAAATTGATAAAATATAAAATAATATTTTAGTTATATAAAAATTCATAAACATCATCTATTTAATATAAATTTATAACTTATTAATAAATTAAATATGAAAATAAAATTATTAAACGGACTAAGTTAAACAACTTACTACTAAAATAAGTAAATTTTTTCTCTGTAATGAAATTTATTTTAGAATATGTGTAGTATTAGGTATTTAAATTTAAAATTATTTAAAAAATTAAACAGGATTTGAATTAAATTTAGAGATGATATATTAGTATTAATAATATTTTCAATTTAAAAAATATTATAATTTTTTATTGACCCCAACAGCAGCCTACTGTATTTGGACAGCAGTTTCACTCGTTGCCTCGGACCGACTTCGAACACTGATCTTTAATAAATAAATAAAGAAAATCATTAGGAAATCAGGAACGCGTCTAGCCACTGTGATCCGCTACAACTCACACAAAGACTAGGTTCGGCTTCTCAAAAGAAAGGGTGGTGGGAGAATATATATATATATATATATATATATATATAAGTTTAAATTGTGTGTTAAATGATAATTAGTTTTAATAATAACTAAAAATGTTAATATTTAAGAGATAAATATTTAAAATGAATGGAGAGCTCTGTTAAGGTTTCCCGTATCCCGTATGAAACCAAGTCCAAAGGAGTAACAAAAAAGTGAAGACAAGAGATGTAAGAATATTAAGATATAACAGAGATAAAGGAGCAATTTGAAGATGATAAGGGTGTTGGCGCGCTGTACACTCTTTTCGTTGCAAGGAGACACTTATGAAGCAAACCGGAATGACGGAAGAGGAGAATGCTGAAGAGATAAGTGGTATAAGGAGCTCAATGAGGATATTGAAATGTCAGGGAATGACTATGATCCATGCCATCAAAGGACGAATTTCTACTATTGATGCAAACCATTTAGGAATGATGTAATAATCTAGTGCATTCCTGGTTAATGCATCATTTCCTCCATCAATTGCTCAAAGCCTCATCTAAATGGTTGTTACAGCAAAAGTATGGAATAATCTTAAGAAAAGGTTCTCTCCAGGGGATTTGGTAAAAGTTGTTGAATTGCAGCAGGAACTACATGCATTCAAGCAAAATCCATCCTCTGTAACTAACTACTTTACACAACTTAAAAGTACTTTGGGAGGAATTATAAAATTATATACCAATGCCTTGATGCACTTGTCCAATTAGATGTCCATCTGCTGTCACGGTGGATTGCAGAAAGTTTAGATAGCAAGATTGCAACATTTGATTCCTAATGGGTTTGAATGATCAATTTGGATTGGTTATATCACAGATATTATTGATGGACCCATTTCTTCCTCTCAATTTTGTTTTTGTGTTTTATATAGGTAAAAAAATAATAATAATAAAGTTTTTAAATCTCATTCAACAAAATCTTAATACATCGAGTAACACACTCTGCCATTTACATTTTAAAAATTGTACAGATCTATATGTAATCTTGGTTTGAAATGGATTTTATATATACGTGAATTTAAAACTTTAAAATATTTTTAAAAATTTTTAATTATTTAAAAATTTTATTTTCATAGCATTTTTTAAATATAAAATCTATTAATTAAGATTACATAGCTTTAAATTTTGCATTGTACGTAAGCCAGCTTGTTATTGTTAGATTACTTTTTTATAAATCTATTTATTTTTATTTTATTAAAAGGATTAAATAATTTATAAAATATTAAATTATACATTCAATTTAAAGGTAGCATTCTTATAAAATGTTAACACCTTTTCTATTTGTGACCAACTCTTCAACTTAAATTTTTTCTTTGTCAAAGTTTTTTAAAATTTTTTTTTAAAATAAAATTTGATAGCAATTTTATAGTAAAATTTCTTTTTCTATATTTTTTCAGATTTATCGTAGTTACGGTTACAATACTTAAAACATAAGATTTGAAGTTGTTTAATTTGTTAATATTAAATTTAAAAGTATTTGATTTTAATATCTTACATATGTAGGCATAAATATATTTTTCATTTGATATATATTTTTAACTTTGTATTAAAAATACATTTAATAATAAAATTATGAAATTATATATATATATATTAATCAAGATGAGGGATCAAATTATTTCAAGAATAATTTTAGTTAAAATTACTCTACTTATTAACTCTTATGAACAATTAAATTTTATCAATCAAACTGTTAAATTAGTAATTATATTGTATATATTATTTTTATAAAATTTTATAATTTTTTTTAAATTAATATTTTTAGAAATAAATTTAAATTAATAGATAATATATTTTTTATTTTATACATTAATTTTAATTTATTTAATAAAATATCAAAAAAATTTTAAATTTTATAAAAAAAATCTATATAATATAATTTATTAAGTTAACAATTATATTGATAAAATCTTATTTAGAAGAGTTAATAAGTAGAGTAATTCTAACTAAAATTACTTATAAAATAATTTGATTTTTTTTCATTAATCAATTTTTTAAAAATAATTAAAATAAGTAAAATTATTACATCATTAAAATTTAGTAATTTACATTCTTAAATATATATTGATGTACGAGCTGGTTTTCATAAAATACATTTTTTTTATTTTAAAATAATTAAAAATAAAAATAATTAGAGTTAGATTTTTTTAATAATAGTAAAAGAACCAGATTTTTTTATTATTCCATTTTAATACGATGAGTAATTACAAATCTAATTAAAACGACTTAAATATAATGGAAGTATTAAAAAATTAAAAGATATTAATTTTAAAAATAAATTTAAAGTCGTTATTAATTTTATTTTAATTTAAAAAAATTAAAAAAAATTATTTTAAAAAAAAGTAAAAAATTAGAATTAGTTTGAAAATTGATTATATATGATAAAAAGTAAAAATTTATTCACATAGTATCTTTAATACCTTCATTTATAGAAAACATCTTTAAATTAATTTATATAAATTATGCTCTATATACCTAAAAATAAATATTATGACATGATTAATCAAAAATAAATGTTATGACAAGTTATATGATTAATCTCATCCAAACTTAAAAGTGTTTATCTCTATGATTGGGTCAAATAAGTTAGAATCAAAGATTTTTCACGTAGAATATTTTAGGGTATATTTATTTCATTTATGCTCAAAAAAATTTTAAATTAAAAATATTATAATTTAAAAAATTGTACAGTATAATTTGAAATTATTATTATATTAATTTTAACTACATTATATTCTATAAAATATATTTAAATTCATATTAATATATATAATGAACATTTATATTAATATATATTTTAAAAATTGTTTATTTATTATACAAAATTTTATTTTTAAATATTTTTAATTTAAAATTTAAAATTACATTTAAAATTAGAGTATAATATATAAATAATATATTTTTATTATAATTTTATCGAGTTAATCTTTGATTAATTTTTTCTTCAATTTGAATATATAAAATAATTAAAACGTGTGTAGTAATATCAATTATATTATTTCATAATGATAAAGAAAATGATTAAATTTAAATTTAATATAGAAGTTAAAATTAATATACTTTATATTATAATTTTAATAAATTAATTGTTGTTAAATTGAAAAAATAAGATTAGAAAAAAAGTGAAAAAGTAAAATTAATGTAATATATTTTAAAATATATTAATATAAATATTCAAAAATTATGGAGAAACAAATGGTGCTTAGAATATTTTTATTAAAAATTAATTTTGTATTATAAATATTTATTAAAAAATTTTGTTTGTATTAAAAGTATTTAATAAAAAATTAAAATAAATATTTTAAAAATATTATATCATGATAAGAAAATTAAATTCAAAATATTACAATATAAGAAACTGTATATCGTAATTTAAAATTTATATTAATATATTAATTTAAATTTTACTACATTATATACTATATAAAATATTTAAAATTCTAGTAATATTAATTAAAATTTACTTTATAATAATTTTAATATATATGTTAAATTTATTCTTATGCTAATATTAATACTAACATTATTATTATTTATTTAAAATTTTCATAATATTATATTAATAAAATTTATTTATAATTAAAATTAAAATTAAAATTTATTTATAATAATAAAAGTAAAAAATAATTTAATAATAGTGATCCAAATGATTTTTTTTTCTATAAAAGACAATTTAAATAAAATATATATTTTATGAAAACTTTTACAAATAATAAAAATTTAATATTAATCCTATTAAAAAATATCCTATACATGTCATTCTAATAATGAGGATATAATACATTTCTATCTAAAAAAAAAAACCCAAAATAAACATAAGACTGTTAGAGTTGAGTCATTTCCTTAGTAATAGTTGACGAATCGGATGCGTTTCCAATTCACTTTTGAACTGCAAGTGAATCATTGCAAATCTAATCATTTATAATCTTTAAATTATTCTCCGTTCCAGATTTCAACATGAAAAGATACTCCTCTGTGTATTATCAAAAACAAGAAATAACTCAAAGAAGTAGTGTCAGGAACAGTTTAGGGCCTTTATGCACTCTGAAGATTTTAAATTGCAATTATGGTTGTGACTATACTCCAATAGCCAACACTACCGACAATTGTAACCAATGCAACTGCAATTATGATATAAATTCAGTTGAAAGAGATTTCTGAAAGCGTAACACTACAGCTACAATTATAATTATAGACTGCAATTTAAAATTTGGACAACACCAGGTGAAGATATACCATAGATAACTGATATGAGAGATGTGCCTTTCGCAAAGAGCATTGGTGATCAATATTTAGTTTACTCAGAGATGTGAGGTGAAGAATGGTTTATATAAATTCATTATAATGAAGCAATATTTTTGGATCATGTTCGGTTGCATTTATCATCTTTTGGCTACAGCTTGTATGAGCAAAAGAATTCACAAAAAAGAATGAAATTAAGAGTAGGGGGGCTCTTAAGCAATATATTGGTTCCATTTGACCCTCATCAGCTCGAACATGCTTTCAAACCCATGAATTTGAGCTTTCCTTGCTGCTGAAACTCTGCTTTCCGTGTCCCTGATGAAAGGAATATTAGAAATGGAAAAGTAAAGGAAGAATAAAGTAAAACGTGAAGACGAAAGCAGCTTTTGCTAAAAACCACAGCTAATTTCACTCATATATCATATACACAGCAACCTGGCCCAAGCTTTATTCTTATTCCTCCATCAGAGATGAGATTGCTTCACTATTAAAGTGAGGAGTTATTAACAAGTTAGCTAACATCCTCTGAATTTTGTGAAAATGGCCCAAAACTATGGCTTCCTTGTGTGCATTCTTGTCATGGTCTTGGACGTTGTTGCTGGCATACTTGGAATTCAAGCTGAAATAGCTCAAAACAAGGTACTCCAAGACCTAACATATGTCAATAAAGGATTATTCAACAGTTGTTGAGAACAATAATGAATTACTGAGGCTTGTTTTCATGTTTTGGGATGAAAACAGGTGAAGGATTTGAAGATGTGGGTATTTGTGTGTAGGGACCCAAGCTATGAAGCTTTCAAGCTAGGACTCAGTGCTTCCATT
This sequence comes from Canavalia gladiata, assembly GCA_037954105.1. Classification (NCBI taxonomy): domain Eukaryota; kingdom Viridiplantae; phylum Streptophyta; class Magnoliopsida; order Fabales; family Fabaceae; genus Canavalia; species Canavalia gladiata. The sequence goes on from CM075658.1 coordinate 73,264,237, forward strand.
TTCTTGGCCTTAGCTCATGTAATTGCTCACTTGCTTGGCGGGTGCATTTGTATGCGGTCCAAAGAAGAATGCCAAAAAGCCACGGCCAACAGGCAATTAGCAATTGCTTTTCTCATTTTCTCATGGTACGTCTTCCACTTTTCTCATGGTACTTAAAATTCCAATTCCCTCCGCACCTTGAACCAAATATAATAAACTAATGCATGTTTCTTAAATTGCTCTCTCAACATGTGTGATTTGTATTAATTGGTGTTTACCCTCTCTGCTTTTAGGTCATTTGTACTTTGATCCAAGTTGATACTCATTAATTCTATCAATTTGGTCTCAAGTTGAATTTATTCTTCACCAAACTATCGTATAAATAAATAAAATTTTGACTTGCTAATTGCCGAATTGATGTTCATTGCAGGGTAGCATTAGCAATTGCATTCTCCATGCTCATTATAGGCACTTTAGCCAACTCAAGATCAAGAGAATCATGTGGGATATCAAACCATCGGTTTCTATCCATTGGAGGGATTTTATGTTTCATTCACGGATTGTTCACCATTGTCTATTATGTTTCTGTGACGGCCACAAGAAGGGAAGAAAAGAGGCAAGGAAGCTCTATTGTAGGCCACACTTAATCATTCACTTTGTTACCATCACACAAAGATTAATTCGAAGACCGAAGTTTTCGACAGCCATTTCAGTTAATTAGATAGCAAATGTACAATTGTTTCTCTTTCGTTTTTATTTTTCTCCCATTCTTATTCACTTTTTTGTGAAATTATTAATTTGGTATTTCAAATATTTGTTAGAAATTTGTAATTTTCTAAGGTTTCGTGATATTGGCCGTTTATATTAAATAATAAAGACACAATTATTTCGTTTCTTTTAAAAAATAGTGTAATAAAAATACAATCATTTTAAGCTTATATTAAAAAATAATACCAATAAACATTATAATTATAAGACAAGAAGGTCATCATTACTTCTTCTGATGTTAAAAGGTTTAATGTCAAGAAAATATTAACGGTCTCTTGATTTTCGTAGATTCAATTTAAAAAATCTTATTCAGTATTATAATAAAAAATATAATTAATTAATTTATAAAAATAAGAGGACAATATAAAACGCATATGAAAATTATAGATGCATGGATATATCCCTACGTTTCTCATCCGTTGCAAGTATTTTAAGGGAGCATAAGCTGCATAACCCAATTCCCTTTAGGACCTATCCTTTGCGTGTGACAACTACAAAAGGTTTGGTCTGGTCATCATTGATGCATGCATGCCATTGTTGATCTATATTTTTGCCTTTACTTTTTTCTATAATTGTACTATGCTTTTCATATCTTCGTCTTATGAGTCTCACAAATATAAAACACAAGTTCTTTCATTTTTTAAGTCTTTTTTATTCTTCTTGACCGTTATCTCTCATTTGCCTCTTCATTGACAATTGACAGAAAACACTAACAATAACGTTATTATGCTCTTTTTATTGTTGTTACAAGATGTGTGGGCTAGAACAACATCATACGCATATCTCTCTACCTTTTTAAAAATATATGCATAGTCTTATTGAAAAACATCAAATAGGTTGATTTTATGCCAAAAAATAATAATGAAATTAATGTTCCCATTTAAGAAAAATAAAAAAAACATAAGAGATTGGAGTTATTTAATAGAATTTAAGAATTAAATTATATAATTTTTGACTTAAAAATTTTCAAGTTTTTTGGTTGCATTGATTTTGGCTTGTAAAATAAAAATTTGATAAGTGTTGGCAATTTGAAAATCTTAGTAAAATAGGAAAATTTTTATTAAGATTTTAATGAAATATATGAAGGGATTCTTAATGCTTTAGTTGCACTAAAAATTATTAAAAAATAATTATTACTTGTAGAAAAAAATATGTTACAAGTGAATAATAAAATCAAAATATATATTTATTAAGTTACTAAAATTGATCTAGTGAGAGATTAGAGATCATAATAAATTTATATAAAAATTTTAAATTTAAATTTTATTATTTTTTATATTATAAAAAAGTATTTCTTTATTATGCATGAACATAAATTCTAATCTAAGAAGAAAAAAAAATATAATTGGTAACTTGATTGATTAATTCAATTTATAAAAGAAGTTTAATTTATATTTAGGAATAAAAGTTAAATTTTATTTTTTTCAAAAGAAGGTAATAATTTCTATTTTTATTTAAAAAATATCATTTTATTTTCTATTTTAAAAGTTTTGTATAAAATAGTAAAAATAAAAAAAATTATTATGTTTGTATAAAATTTCAAAAACAAAAATAAATGACACTCTTATAAATAAAAAATAAAAACAAACAACTTTTTACAAATCAAACACCATCAAATTTTACAACAAACTCTTAAATTTTTTTACATAATTTAAGATTTAGTTTAAAATGATTACTTTTAATAATAATTATTTATTTTTCAAAAATTATGTTAAGGAATTAATAAAAAATAATCATTAATTTTTAATTATTCAAATCCTTGACGGTATGGTTGATTGGTAATGAGCTTTTAATTTTTAGTTTCTAAATTAAATTTAAAAATAAAATTTATTAAATTAAAATAATTTTAAATTAATTATATATATATTTTAAAATTAGTTGTAAATTAATTTTTAAAATAAAAAAATATTTTTAATATTTAATTTTAATTTAAAAATTTTATCATTTTAAACTTAAAATTCATTTTTGTATAATATACCCATACCACCTTACTATCATCACACCACTATCATTATAACTATCTTTCATCATCTTTAATGTAATCTTAATAATAATAATGATAATAATAATAATAATTTTTATTATTTTTAAAATTTTATTATTATTTATAATTTATAATTTTTATTATTTATTTTAATAAATTTATAATAAAAAATTAAAATCAATTAAATTAATTTATTTTTGTAATAATTTCAAAAATTTAAAACTATAATTCATAATTAAAAGTTAAAACTTAATTTAGATTTGAAAAAAATTAAAATTAAAAATTAAAAATCATCCCAAACATAGTTTTAATTATTTTTATTTATATATATTTTTAAAATTTCTATATTCTTAATTTTTTAAATAATTTATTTTATATAAAATAATAAAAGTATACTTTTTCATGTTAAAATATTTATTATTTAAAGTTTTTTTTGCAATGATTAAAAAATAATTTAATTTTACAGAAAATTATAAAAGTATACTTTTTAATGTTAAAAAATTTATTATTTAAAGTTTTTTTACAATGATAAAAAGAATGATAATGAATGAAGGAAATTTATTGAATTATTTTTATTAATTAATCATTTTTTTGAGAAAAAAATACAATTTAAAAAGGGTTAATGATAAATTTGAGAATAATAATACATTTATAATTAGTTGAATCTTAAAATGACTTCTACTTAAAAAATTAAAAAATGATAATTATTTTAAAATAAAGGAAATATGATATTATTTGTTTTTGGTGTAAGAATATTTAAAATTAATAATATTTTTATCATTTGAATAAGTTACTAATCTGTGGGATGTATTTTAGTTTTTTAATATATATATATATATTTAGCATACAAATAAAAATGACCGTTAGTTTGAATTATTTTTAATTTGAAAAACAAGGCACTGCTTCCAGAACCGGGCGACGGAGTACCCGGGCCGCCAGATGCAAATTCAAATTTAACGCTCTTCCGACCTCACTCTCTCTTCTCTGTAAACCCTAACTTCCCCAATCAGACGTAATTCTCAGTACAAAATCCCCAATTTCAAAGCCACACATGGCTTCCCGGAATCAAAATCGACCTCCTCGCAGCCCCTCCAACGTAAGCCTTCTTCCTCTGTCCTTTCGAATTTCGGGCTTCTTAATTCTTTCAATTTTCTCATTAGAGTTTCTGGTTATAATTGGATCCAACACTCCGTTTATTTATCACTCACTGAATAAGTTTGTTTTCGATTTCAGAAAAAAGTGAGTGTTGAGGAAGTGGATAAGCGTCGACGGATTGGAGCTGAAAAGATGGAGCGACAGGGAGGGGCTGGGAGGGCCAGAACGCCGTTTTCTGCGATGAACAACAGGTCAGATAATAATAGTGTAGCGACTGATGCTGAGGGCACCGAGTGTAGCACCGTTGAATTCACAAAAGAGGATGTGGAGGCATTGCTAAATGAGAAGATGAAAAAGGGGAACCCCTATGATAATAAGGTTTCGTGATTATTAAAGCATCAATGGCCTTATTTTTTGGGTCTTGTTATATGGGTGTTTCATTGTTTTCTCCTTTCTGTTTTCTTCTGCAGAAAAAAATGGAGCAGATGTTGGATCTTATTAAGCGCCTTAAGCTATGTGTTCGGTGGTTTAAGAAAGTAGAAGAAGGCTATGTCCAAGAGAAGGAAAAACTTCAGTCTGAGCTAGAGACTGCGGAGAAGAAGTGCAGTGATACTGGTACGTTTTCTGTCCTTGTCCTTTGACATTTTTTGCTGTAAGTTAAGTGCATATGCTATTGAAAACAATTTTAAACTGTGCTTAGAAACTTGCTTGCTTGAGTGCTGTGTAAAGCCTTTATTGTGTCAGGCATTGTTATTAGGTTGCTAGTATTTGTGCATTGTTTCATGATGTGTCAGTTGCAGTCAGGGATTTAGGTGAAGTAGTTTACTCATAATAGGGACGTCTTTCCTCAGTAAAATAATCTAGTGATTGTAATGATCTGCTACAGTAGAAACCTTGTTGACATTTATATTCTTCTGTTGAGAGCTTGGTAGAACACAGTTCTATCTCAAAGAATCAATAATTATTTTTTTAAATTATCTTGTCCGACTCTGCTCCGCTGTCTTCAGCTGTCAGTTCAAAAAAATCACGTTGAAAGAGCAATTATTTAATCATCATACATTTCTGTTTTCTCAGAGACTGAGATGAAAAATAAGATTGAGGGGTTGAAAGAGACTATATCTGACTTGAGGAAGACAATTGCTTCTTTACAAGAGAGAATTGCGAAGGAAGAATCAGATAAAGTGGTAAGAGTTGCAGCTAGCTTTGTAATTGAATATCTCAAGTGATGTTGTTTATTGCCTGAGGGTCTCAATTTTTTTTGGCTGGAAAATAGGAAGCAATTAAGTCTTATGGTAAAGAAATGGAAGCCAGAAGTGCAGCTGAAAAAGTTCGGGATGAGAAATCAGCTGAGCTTGAGAAAGTTCAGGATGAGAAATCAGCTGCTGAGAAGAAGGTGACACTGTGTTACTATTCTGTATAAGTTAATTATTTGTCAATTATCGAAGTTACCACCGAGTTATACCAAATTGTTTCCCTCTTGGGTATTTAATGTTGCTCATGTTTACTGTTATTTTATTCCTGCCGGCAGATTCCTTCCTTGTTTTTTTCTTTTTTGAAAAACTGTTACATTTTGCAGGCCATTTCGAATGAGGATTTGTACAAGCGATCACAAGAGTATAATATGAGCCTGCAGCAGTACAACAGTCGTCTTCAGTCAGATCTTGAAACAGCTAATGAGGCACACAAACGACTCGAAACAGAGAAAGCAACCATTGTTGAGAGCCTTAGCAATGTAAGAGGCCACAATAAGGCATTGCAGGATCAGTTGGTATCTTTTAAAGTAAGTTATTTCAGTATTTTTTTTGTCATGCTATGATGTGTTATGATGTTTTGTCAATGGAGAGTTGGTTTCTTGAATTTTCCCCATTGATTTTGAAAAAAATTTAAAATCAAGTGAAATGTATGTGAAAACTTTGGAAAAATTTTGCTGCATTGGGTGTAGAATGGAAGGGAATATATTGACATAGCTAGCTTACCTTGCAGTCCTGTTGATGCCAATCTGTTGACATTGTTCTTTAAAGCAAGCACCGGAATTTTGATCTGTTGATAATTCTTAATTCTAAATTCCAAAAATGTCATAAGTAATCTTGTTTTGAAGAGGAAATAATTGAGAGTTAGAACCAAATGTATTTTGCTATTATTATTATTAGTATTAACTCTATTGTCGTTGTAAATATCTTGATATCTCTCTCTCGTTTTTGTGCTTGTTCCCCTTGTTTCTTTATCTATTTTTCCAGGCTTCACAGGACGAGGCCATAAAGCAGAAAGATATGTTAGCAAATGAACTGAAGTGCCTTCGTGAAGAGTTAAAACAAATTAGAGATGATCGTGATCGCCAAATGGGGCAAGTAAATGCTTTAAATGGAGAAGTAGCAAAGTATAAAGAACATACAGGGAAAACATGTGCACAATTGGATACAATAATGATTAAAACGAATGCTCTTGAGGTTTTTGTCTCCACCTTTTGTAGTTTTGATCTTTTATTTCATTAATAGTGCATTTCTGTGCTCAGTGGATTTATGTAATAGTGGGCTTTCTTTATAGGAGACTTGTTCATCTCAAAAGGAGCAAATACATATACTGCAGCAGCAGTTATTTGCTGAAAAGGAGAAATTGAAGGTAATGCAGTTGGCTTTTTCTTTTCAGCATCGAGGAGTTGCTTACCATTATTAAGTTTCTCTTAAAAATAAATAATAAATTGGAATTTGGTGATTTTTTGTTGCAGTGTTTAATGTTTTTAACAACAGAACTGACACGACATTTTTGTACTTTTTGTTAGATGGTTGATTTATCTGCTTCAGAAACAAGAACGGTTTTTGAAGAGCAGAAGAGAATTATACATGAACTACAGGAACGATTGGTAGATAAAGAATTTCAAGTAGTTGAAGGAGAGAAGCTAAGGAAAAAACTGCACAACACTATCCTGGTAATGCTTGCTTTACATGTTTTCATGTGGTTGTTGTAATTTAAATCTCCGCTTATACTATTATACAAGGCTTCGCTGTTCAACGGTATCCACTTAATTTCTGTTTTTAGGAGCTAAAAGGGAATATTCGTGTGTTCTGCCGTGTGCGGCCACTCCTACCAGAGGATAGTTCGGGAACGGACATGGTTATTTCTTACCCTACTTCAACAGAAGCTCTAGGGCGGGGCATTGAATTGGCACAAAGTGGTATGTAGACAAACTTCTTTGGCCGTCTGTTTGGTGCTGTTGTAGCATGAGTTTCATGTAGTATACATGCTTTGTCAAGTATCACAATCCCATCCTTTAATGGTCAGCAGGGCAGAAGTATAATTTCACATTTGACAAGGTGTTTAATCATGAGACTTCTCAGCAGGACGTCTTCATTGAGATATCACAGCTGGTACAAAGTGCACTTGATGGCTACAAGGTGATTTCTAGTTTGCTTCCTTTTGGTTCATTATGTTTCTGGCAGAACATGATACACAATTAAATAGGAATAGTAAAGATTGGAAGATAATACTGTAACTTGAAAGATAAAGCAACATTTGGCGTTTGGGACATGGGATTTCATTTTTAAGATACTATGGATAATACTTGCACCCGCAAGGTGATTGTTGATTTTGCCATTCATCGTTGAAAATGATCCTTACTTCGGTTGTCGTTATGTCTCCACTGTGGTCTTTGTCGCAGTTTCGCAGTTTCTCCATTGAGTATAGCCTCAACTCTTAACGCTTGAAGTTCACATCCTTTAAATTTGTTGTTATTTATTATGAACTCTGGCCTAGTATTTTTGTTCAGATAGACTACTAGGTGAGTTTGTTTGACTACTTCCAACTTCCTTGTGTTTGATATCTTGGATGTTTTTCTTGTTTAAGACAACTCAGAGTTGGGTTTATTTCGTGAAAAGTTGTTTTTCTGTCTTGAGATGCCGAACAGAAGTGGAATGAATGGATTATACCATCATAGAAATGAGATGTGGGGGCCTATCTTTTCTTTCATGCTTTTCTCTTGCTTTTGTTTATGTTGATTTGGGAATAAACCGCATGTTGACAGAGGGCCCTGGTTGTTGTGACAGGTGTGCATCTTTGCATATGGGCAGACTGGTTCAGGCAAAACCTATACTATGATGGGTAGGCCCGATGCCCCTGATCTGAAAGGATTGATTCCACGTTCTTTAGAACAGATATTCCAGACTAGTCAGTCCCTAAAAGACCAGGGGTGGAATTACAAAATGCAGGTTAATATTTAGTACACTTCATCCAGATTTTCAATTTCACGTGGTCATATTTACTAATGGAAACTGAAAAATGTACTTAAATATTTCTAGGCATCAATTCTGGAAATATATAATGAGACCATCAGGGATTTGCTATCATCAAATCGGTCAAGTGGGATTGACCAAACACGAACAGAAAATGGTGGTCCTGGCAAGCAGTACACTATCAAACATGATGCAAATGGAAACACACATGTTTCGGATCTCACCATTGTGGATGTTTGTAGCGTGAATGAGATTTCCTCCCTCCTGCAACAGGCTGCACAAAGCAGGTATGGTCTTTGGGATTTAGATCCAGCAAATGCTTTCTTTGTTGTCTGAAGTTAATTCAGTGAACGTACTATCTAGGAAATACGAGCAAGAATGCATGTTTTCTACCATAAGAATTTCAGATGAGTTATTATTCCATTTCAACTATTAAGTTGTTGAAGCTACCAAGTTTCTGTCTATGATCACTGAAACAAGTTTTAGGGAATTCGATTCAGTTAGAAAATTCAACACCTATTTATAGTATACCATATGCTCTTGCTGTTGGTCTACAATCTACATATAACTGGATCATATTCATAAACAAAGAAAATAAAACATTGTGTACAGGTCAGTAGGAAGGACGCAGATGAATGAACAGTCATCAAGAAGCCACTTTGTCTTTACTCTGCGTATATGTGGGATAAATGAGGTACATGCTTTTGTGTGCAGATATTTTGTATCTGTTCTTTTGTCCTGCCATTTTTCTGATGTATTTTATCTTATAGAACACTGAACAACAAGTGCAAGGTGTCTTGAATCTGATTGATCTGGCTGGAAGTGAAAGATTGTCAAGGAGTGGGGCAACTGGGGATCGGTTAAAGGAGGCTCAGGTATATATTTGATTTACATCGTTATGGACTTGAGCTCTTTGTCAATTATTCTATTTTTTTTTTTTTAAAAATAAGCTAGTAATTTTCATTGCTGCCACATTCAGGCTATCAACAAAAGTCTGTCGTCTTTGAGCGATGTCATATTCGCTTTGGCAAAAAAAGAAGAGCATGTTCCTTTCAGGAATTCAAAGCTGACATACCTTCTCCAGGTACGCTAACCTCTTCAAATTTACATTATTGATGAATTGATCATGTAGATCCTGTGATCCAAATTAAAAAGTGAAAAGGTTACACTCGACTAAAAAATGTAATGACAAGTTTTGATATGGTGGCGTTAGTATGATTGATCCAAGGATTTGATTTCTCTCAATTGAATAACTAGAAGCGGGAGAACACCCTGCTTGTAAACATCAAAGCTGTAGAAAATCATTATAACATGATCAAAAAGTTTTATTTAGGAATTATTTTCTCCTCTACAACTCGGAGATTGAAGTAAAACCAATCATTTTACAACTTAACATACAATGATACTCTATCGTGCCAATTTTTTAGTAACGAAGGAGAATGTGGATATCGACCATATTCTACTCAACTTCATGGATTCTTCTATGGCTTTATACAATTAGATTGATCACGGAGCATCTCAGTTTACAAATTACTCTGACATGTTCTTCTAATGCACCTTAAACGTAGTTATATTTTATGCATGGCAGCCATGTCTTGGTGGGGATTCCAAAACGTTGATGTTTGTCAACATTTCACCCGATCAATCTTCAACTGGCGAGTCACTTTGCTCTCTCCGTTTCGCGGCCAGAGTCAATGCCTGTGAAATTGGGATTCCACGGCGCCAAACTCAGACGTCCACACGGTCCTCGGATTCCCGGTTGAGCTATGGTTAAAAGAGAGGTTCCTTCCTGGCCACACGCTTCCCACATGACCAGAAGAATCTGTTCATTTGCCCTGCTCTAGCGGCAGAGAAAAAAAGTATTCTTTTTATGCTGTTGTGATAATTGTATGAGTGTAAAATTTGAGAGTATCGAGCTTGTGTAAATTGGTTGTAGAGAGGCTCGGCTTTAGCCTCCCAAGGAACCAATAACTTGTACCATGTAGATGTGACATGATAATATTCAATTTATTTAGCGGCTTGTTAATTCTAAATGAAACCGCACCGTTTGGTGGAGTTTTGCTCAGAATGCTCTTGCCAGAATGTTCGTTTAAGGCCATCGTTGCAAAAGAGAGCAGCAAAAAGGGCCGAAGAACAAGACAACAAAAAGGAAATTAAAAGAAAACCAACAGGACATTAGAGATGGAGCCGTGAGACTCGATCATGACACAGAACTCGTTCTTATTTGGGATGACTTTGGGCAATTCTATTCACCCTGTCTGTAGAAGGTTATGGGAATTTCAACAAAGACTAAGTAAAGTGATTAATAATGATTAATGAACGCAGGATTTGCCTAAATTCTGACCAATGTAAATCTGTAATGTCTCTTTGTTAGTGAGGGTTTATTTAATTTGATATAAGTGATTGCCTCATACCAATTTTTAATTATCGCTACAAAATTACAGATCTCATATAAGCATTGAAAGAATCTATTTAATGGATACAAATACCCAAGTTATTTTGTAGCTCCCCAATATGGCATACTCAGGTCCCAGCCAAATGAAATTTATTCGCATCCTTGAAATCTGTTTTATAATGGTAGGAAATAATATTATTATGTTATTTATTATATAGTCACGAGAATTTGTTACGATTCTATTTTTATAACTGTTAAAAATTATTAACTCATTATTGCATAATTATTTTTAGATGTTAAAGTTTTTTTTTATCATTGTCAATGATTTTAGTTTTTAACGGTTGAAAATTGAATTACTGCACTAGAATTTCTTGTAAATATTGCGTCCTAACATTTGGTATACAACAAGAACTCCTACCTTTAAGGTACTTTCTTTTTCAACACTATTTATTGCAAAATAGGAAAGCAACACTGTTTATTGCAAAATAGGAAAAAAAAAATAGAAATAGAAGAAAAAAATAAACTATTTACATGGATTGAAATAGAAAAAAAAAATAAAGTTCTATTAATATGTTTGATAAGTAAAAAAAAATATTAATAGTATATATTTTATTTTATATAAAATTTAAAAAATAAAATTTATCTTTAAAACAATTTAATTTTTATTATATATTTTTTATTTTTTAAAATATATAAAAATTTTAACAATTTAACATAAAAAAAACCTTCTTCGTCTCACTTTCTTTTCTTATCTAGAAGGGGATCAATTTTTTAAAATTATTTCCTCGTAAAAATTGTTTTATTCTCTTTTGTTTTATGTATCCAAACAGCGGAAAGATTTTTCATATCTTCTTCTTTTCCTCCCCTTTTCCCTCCTCCATCATCAAAATTTTGTTTTAGAGGGTCTTCCTTTTCTTTTGGGTTTACTTGCACATGCATGACCTGTGAGAAGGAAAGGATCTTGTGATTGAATTAATCCTTCTGACTATAGATGCCTTTGAAGAGCGAGTATTCTTGCTACAAATACCGTAGAATATTGAAACAACATTTCTTCCATTTGGATTTGCGTGCTGGTTCATTTATAACCTCTTCAATTTGATATTTTTTTTCTTATTTTTTGATCTTCTAGCTTATTCTCTACGGGAGACTATTCTTTATTGGAACATTTAAGCGCTAAAGCGAGACTCTTTTCAATAATATTGTTTCTATAAACATGAATCTCACATCAAACAAGTCCACATGTTTTAAGATATAACAATTCTTGGACTTCAAGACATGGTAGGTTACATTTCTTATTTTGATACAGAACTAAACCTTCTTTGTCAAGAGAATGTCTGTCAACAACGATTATAAGTTCTAGAGCTTCTTTTCCTATATTATACAAATAATTTTTTATTTTTAAATATTAAAAATTTTTAAAACTTGTTTGATAAGTGAAAAATTCCTTTGAAAAATATATTTTTTCAATTTTTAAAAGTAAAAACCAAAGTTGTTTTAAATTATTTTGATTTTTAATTTTAATTTTTTTGCAATTTTTTTGCATGTTATTTTATCTTTCTCTTCCCTTAATCTTTTTTACTTCTATTTATCCAATAATTACAATTCATGATTAGATTGCTTAATCAGTGTCATTCCTTCCATCTTGGTACATATAAATAGGAATTGAGGTATAAGATAATAAAACTTATCTCAGTACCTATTCCAACTTGTAGAAAAAGTGGACTTATCAGCATTCCACCTCCAATTCCAAGGACACCATCCAATAATCCTGCCAACAATGCCATCATTGAAAGCATAAGCTTGTTTGATGGTCAGTTTGTGGACAGGCATAGGCCCTGCACTACATTTGATTGAATGAGATGAGATTTTAAGCAACATTCAAGAATTAGTTTTCAATGTGTTATGTTTTACCAATCTCTTGTATAAAATTTTGGTCTTGATGGCTTTCTTTTCTAAATACAATCAAATAAATAGTGAAACCTAAAGCAAGAGGGACTTCAACTAAAGAAAGAATCCAATATTCCACACCACATGGCTCTATTGGATAATACTCTGTACAATTTCATCAGTTGCATTACAGAGTCATGCATCAACTGTGTGTACTATGAGACCAACAAACTGAAGGAATTAATGATGAATAATATTGGAAATCTTACAGAAAGTACATCTACCAGACCTAAGAAAACAGAAAAAAAGCAGACAATGCCCCACATAGGTGGATTTAAGAAATTTGGATGAAAGGCCAGAGATTGTAAACCTTGGATTTTTAATAAAGAACTTGTGTTTCTTTTTTTTTTTTTTTTTCCATTGATATATGTTTTACACTTTTATTTGTATTAGTAGGCAATAGAATATGGTTGCAAAGTTAGCAGATGAGAATGTGGACAACCATCCATAAGCATGCAAATGATGAATTTGTGAAAGATGGGGCTAGAGAAATTGGTTATGAATGGTTTTGCTGAAATATATTGCAAGTGAATGGATTCAATTGTGGGTGTAGAACTGTAATTTGCTGGATTGAAACCTGCCACATGGCAATCACTAGGGTAATTGCAGAGTGGTTGATGCTAGATTGAAAAATATTTTTCTGCAGTGGTGGTTTCATGCGAATGGATTTTTCATAGTTTAACCAGAGTATATTATGAAGATGGAAGAGAGATTAGAACTTGAATTGTCTTAAAATAGGTAAAATAGAAAAGATACAAACTTAAGAACTTGATCTTGACCACAATTTGTCATCAATGGGAAGGACGCATATGAATGAACAGTCATCAAGAAGCCACTTTGTGTTTGTGTATATGTGGGATAGATGAAGTACATGCTTTTGTAATTAATAGATATTTGCCACTGTTCTTTTGTCCTGACATTTTTTTTCTGATGCATTTTTCTTTGTTTTATAGAACACTGAACAAATGCAAGGTGTCTTAAACCTGATTGATCTGGTTGGAAGTAAAAGATTGTGAAGCAGTGGGGCAACTGGGGATCGGTTAAAGTAAACTCAGCTATATATTTGGTTTATATCGTTATGAACTTTTGCTATTTGTCAATTATTCTACTTTTTTTTTAAATAAATAAACTAGTAATTTTCATTGCTGCCACATTCAGCTATCAACTAGTTTTATTTGGGATGAACTCAAGACATTGGGGAATTCTGTGTACGTTGTTGTCTCTATTCATATTTAAGGTTATGGGGATTTCAATGAGGACAGAGGAAGGGATTCGGAAAATATAATCTTACCTACCAATGGCATGTAAGCGGATCTCTTATTTATTTATTTTTAAATTTGGTGGTTGAATTAGAAGTGTAAGGAGGTGTTTGGAGAATCATTAATCTCAAATTTGATCTGTAAGGAATACAGAATCTGCCTAAATTTTTACAAATCTCATATACAGCACCTCAAAATCTGACCTGTAATGTCTCATTGTTGTTGAGGTATTATTTAATTTGATATAAATGATTGCCTCATGCAAAGTTTAAATTATCGCTACAAAATCCCAAATCTAAGCATCGATGGACATTTGAAAAGAAAAAGTTTGCATTTTGCTTTGCAGGATCTTTCTTTTCTTTTGCATTTTACCTTTTCACTTAAAATCTTATATAAACTATTTCAATTTCTACTGCTAGGCAAACTCTAATGAATATCTTTTGATAATTCTCACCATAGATACTGTAGAGTATAGAAACATAGAAAACATGAATTGTTCCATTTGGATTTGGATGCTTGATTTATAATCTCTTCAATTTGCTTAACTTGTTCTACTTTTTTATCTTCTGGTTTATTTTCTTTTTATTCTTTCTTCCTATTTCTCTTTCTTTCATCTCATTTTAACTACTTTTAGAAGTACAAAAATGTTTATTCAATAGAAATAATAAATACTGAAGCACTAATGAGATTCTTTTAAACAGTATTTTATCTATAAACTTGAATCACATGATCAAATCAAGTCCACATGTTTAAGATAAATCAACTCCTTCAACTTTAACACAGTGATTACATTTCTTATTTCTATAAAGAACTAAACCTTTTTATCAAGAGAATTTCTGTCAACAACGATTATAAGTTTTTTTATAACAATTTTCTATTTTTAAATATTAAAAAATAAATAAATAATTGTTTGATAACTAAAATTTTTAATTTTTTCAAATTTTTTTTTAATTTTAAAAATAAAAAATTAAAAACAATTTTAAATTATTTTAGTTTTCTATTTTCTATTTTTTGTCACCTTATTCTTTCATGTACTATCTTTTCTTTTTTTCTTTTCTTAATCCTTTTCACTTCTTTCTCGAAAATATTTTTTAAAAATGATTTTTCAACATAATTTTTAAAAGCCAAACAGATAACAGAAACAAAAATTCTTTTATTATCTGATTTTCCTGAAGTTGTCACGTGTTCCTCCTGTACACGACTTAGAACCGAGAGTATAATAACAGCCAAAAATGCTTGTACTTCCCTATTGAAGTGTTTGTTTTAAATGCAAAAGGTCCAAAGTTTAACTCGATTAATAACTACATACTCTTATATTGGCACCCGAATCTAGTGATATAAAAGAGTAGCATACAATATTGATCAAAATTGTTTTTCAACAAGGTAGTTTGAACCCCATGTATCTCCCTGATATATAATCTTTCCAAATTTCTATGGCTCCGAAGCTAGTCATTAGAACAACACTTAAAGTCATCACTGTGCCAACCGAAAATACTATTAAGGATGGTCTTCCATAGTTTTGAATTGCTCTCTGCACCACTAATAACCCAATAAGTGATGCAACGAACATTATTACCGCTAAGATGAGTGCAGTCTCTATGTGGTCCATGCCCAAAAATAGATATTGCAAAGCTGACATGGTAGAAGAGAAGAAAACCATGAAAGAACATGTTGCTGCTGTCACCTACACAACAAAATTATTTGGTTGCTTAGTCAATACCAGTTTAATAGTCACAGCCCCTGTAATCGTTACTGTATTGCATTAACTATTCCTTTGTAATATTAATGATATTTAATATTATCTTTTGTCCAAAAAATATTTTTTTATTTATTTGTTCATACAAAATTTTAAGATAATATTAATTATTATTTTTTGTTAATATCTTTTCATTCACACAAAAAAATAAAAGAAAGAAATAAAAAAAAGTGTAATTAAATAAATAGAGAATAAATTAGACAAATTATCTATAATTATAATACAATGATTAGATTCCTTTTTCAGTATAATTTCTTCTATCTTTAAACATATAAATAGGTATTGAGGTAGTGCATTAGAAGATAATAGAACATACCTCGGGACCTATTCCAACTTGTAGAAGAAGTGGACTTATGAGCATTCCACCTCCAATTCCAAAGACACCACCCAATACACCTGCCAGCAGTGCCATCATTGGGAAAATAAGCTTGTTTGATGGCCCATTTGTGGAAAGGCATGGGCCCTGCATTACATTTGATTGAATGGGATGAGATTTTAAGCAACATTCAAGAATTAGTTTTCAATATATAATGTTTCACCAACCTCTTGCATAAGATTTTGATCTTGATGGCTTTCTTTTCTAAATACAATCCAAGCAGTGAAAACTAATGCTAGAGGGACTTGAATTGAGGAAATAATCCAGTATCCCACACCACATGGCTCTATTGGAATAATGCTCTGTACAATTTCAACAGTTGCATTACAGGGTCATACATCAACTGCATGTACTATGAGACCAACAAACTAGAGGAATTAATGATGACTAGTATTGGAAACATTAAGAAAGTACATGTAGCAGCCATAAGTAAACAATGGTCTACCACTCTACCACTAGATTTTCTACTACTAGGGTTCCACTAGATTCTACCACAATGAAAGGGACTTCAAATAAAAAAATGATAGTCTCAAAACTGGAATTTGGTCAATTCAGGCACACTAATTTGTACTCCTTCACCCGTTTATTTTCACGTTCCATGTTTATATAAGTTGAATTCTAACATCAGTATCACAAATTCACGGTTATGCCAAGTAAATTAAGCATCCAGTTTAATAAATCTATAAAGTCACCATATATCCATATAAAGAAGAAAAAACAAAATCTAACCTGTCCATATTTATTGCCACGAAGAAGATAAAGAAAAAAGAAAGAGAACCAGACCAAGAGTAAGACCACCAATTTCAACCAAGGAAATCTCCATTTAATATTTTCTACAGGAACCAGAAGCTGTTCTTCCTTTACTTTGTTCACCTGAACTTCCCCTTCCCTTTCTTCACTAGTCCCATTTTCTAGCAGTCCATTTTCAAGTCCCTCAAATCCATTTTCCCTCCTCTCTTCTGATTCAATCTTCCAAAACAGCAATCCACTGTTGCAGGTCTTTGAGGTAGACCAAGTGAGAAAAATAGCAAACAATATAGTAATCAGCCATTCAGGGAACACAAGGTTGCATATAACTCCAATACTCACTCCTAGCAACATAAATGGTTCTGATAGAAGTGCTATATCATAGTCAATCAATGACTTGCCACCAAATTTAGGACATGTGGCGCACAAATTGCACATAACATTTGCAATTGACCCTCCTGTGACCATGAAAGCTGATAGACTTGAAGCTGTTTTGAGGTCTAAACCAGCCACAATAGTTAATATGGGTATGAAAAGGCCACCACCACCAATACCACCAGCACTAGATATAGAAGAAGCTATAAAACAGAATACTCCTGCCAGAAACATTGAGGCTGAAATATGAAGTTGGGTTTCTTGGAATCCTTGTACTCTATTTCCCCATTCATATATTTTCTCTAGGACACGGTCAGTGCTGAGGGTGTCTAAAATTAATAGTGTTTGTTCTGCATTAGAAGGATTGAAAGCGATGAAGGTGAGAATTAAACATGTGAGGCTGTGAGTAATCCTCATTTGCTTTTGAGAGTTTCAAGCAATTGTAATTGTAAGGGGTGTATGTGTAAATAATTGAATGGCTTTATGGCTTTATATAGGAATAAGGAGGGCCTCATAACACAGGCTTTTGGTAAATAAAACAAATAGGATCACATGCACAAGGAAGACAATGGTAGGCAAAAAGTTGAACAAAAGAAAATTGAGATGCTTTTAGGGATATCCTACTCCCACTATTCTATCTCATGAGAAGACTCAAAAAGACATGTTAAGACTAGCCAGAGGCGTTGATTTCTTTTATGCTGATTATTATTATTATTATTATTATTATTATGTTGGTCACCTGCGTAGTAGAAGAGGGGGTGGTTGGTGCCCCCAAGTGGAATGCATGAGACGCCATTAGTCACAGGAGTTGGAGCTATTAAAAAGTGGCGATGTGTGTAGATGGTGTCCCACCTTGGGGATGCACTGAACATTTGAACCTTGGCCTCATCTATATCACTGCCAACCTTGAAATTCTCAACTTTTACCATAACATCACTTGTCCGCCATCCGTTTTAAACTAAATATTAAACCAAAACATGAATATCATACATATTATAAAGATTATGAAATAACAACCTAAATAATTTCAACTAATTGCATCACTAACTTCTCTCTCACATTCATTTTTGATTGAGTGTCATTGATACTGAAATTCAAATGAGAAACTACTTCTCATGAATTTCTAAAGATTTAATTTAATAAAGTAGATTGAAACATATTTTACTCTTCTAATTTGAAAATTAGGTTTCCATTATTTTTATTTTTTAAAATTAAATTAAAAATAAAACTCATTTAACTAAAATAGTTTTAAGTTAATTTTTAATATATTTTAAAAATAATTTTAACTCAATTTTTAAAATTAAAACAAAAAATTATTTATTTATTTTTTTAATTTAAAATTTTTATTCATCTTAAACATCTTATCCTTAAACTATTATTTTAATAATAATGATAATAATTTTTTAATTTTTATTATTTATTATTTTTGTTTAATTTTTTATGAATAAGTTTTGTTTATCTATTTCTATAAATTTATAACAAAAGAATAACATAGAATGTATTTATTCATTTTGCAACAATTTTTTAAAATTAAAATTTAAAGTAAAATTAAAATTTAATTGAATTTTAAAATTTTTAAAATCAAAAACTAAAAATAAAAATCACCCTAATTGACTCGGCACTCACCCAAGCTAGGTAGGGAGAAAAAAAAATCATAAATATATTTTTAGATTAATATCATATTCCCATGATAAATTAAATCAACAAGTAACTAATTTACTTAATCGACACTATTATTTTATCAAAGTTTCATATTTTATTTATAGAAATTTGTTATTTTATTTATTTATTATATCTTCCATTGTTTAAGTAATTTAACTTTTCATATTTTTTATATCTTGCTTTCAATATTATTCTTTTCAATTTTTTTTCTAACATAACCATTTTCTCTTTTTTCTATGCTGCATAATTCATATATATATATATATATATATATATATATATATATTTGTCAATTTTATTTTAGCATTAAATTTTTATATGTTTCTCTTTATTATTTTTTTAACTATCTTATTTCGATATGAACTTTATTACTATTATTTTTCATATTTATTATTATTAAATTTTTGTACAACATCATTTTTATTTTATAAAATATTTTCTTGCACATGAAACGATAATTTTTTTATTTTTGAACTTTTTTTATTGTCTCGTCAAATATTGTATTAAATATTTTCCACTCCCAAATATGACAATTTTTAATTTATTTTTCATATAATGATTTAGTTCCATAATCAATTTATACTTCAAATTGTTGAAGTGTACTACTTACAACACACAAAGTTTACATATCCTATATCTTAGAGTTGAAGGTTTGTGCTTGAATTTATAACAATATAATCATTTTAATATAATTTATAAAGAAATTACAAAATTAAACATACATTAAAAATTGCATAATATAAAAAATAAAATAAAATAAACTAGATTTAGTAAAAAAATATAAAAATTTACGTGAAAACATACAAATTTAATTAAAATACATAACATACATAATGTAACAAATAAATTAACATATCGTGTAAAATAGATACAAATAATTATAATATAGTTAAATTAAATTAAATTATATACATTAATCAAACAAATACATAAATAAGTAGTCTCTGAGACCAAATAAAATTAATTAACAATATTAGTAACCTAAATTTTAAATAAACATTTTACTACCCTAAAATAGTTACTAAGTTGAGTTTAAAAAAACTAATTTATTAACTTAAATTCAAAAACGATTAACTAATTCGCTAGCCTAAATTATTTACCAACTTAAACTAAAATAAGTGATTTAATAACCTACAATATTCTCTAACCCAAATTAAAATAATTAATTAACTTACCAATCTAAAATTTGTAATTAATAAATTAACTATTTCACAAATTTAAATTAACTAATAACATAAATTAGCAATAATTAAAAAATTAACTAGATTAATAAATCTATTAGCCTAAATTTATAAAATAATTTAATAAACTAATATTTAACTAATTAACAACAATTAATAAGATAAATTAACAATACTTAACATTTAATTAAACAAATAAACTAACTAAATAGTAAGGGAAGTGACATCGAGACGATACCAACAACATGCAGAAAGGGAAGAAAAAAGGAGAAGGAGGAGAAAGAAAGAATCATGAATTTAGAATTGAAATTAGTCGGTGGCTAAATCAGTTGTCAACTTTTTCTTTATTTTTTTTTAGCACCGTTTGAAATATTAGTGATTGAATAACTATTTGATTGCAAAAACTTAAATTAGTGATCGAAATATATTAATCACTATTTAATCCTTACTATTATTTTTTATTTTTATTATTTTGTGACCAAATTTATAAATGGTGATTGGTGATTATTTTGTGACCAAATCACGGATCAAAATAAATTGAACAATTTTGCGATCATTGGTGATTGAATTGGCGATTTTCTCTTTGTAACCGCGAAGTTCTTATAAGTGACCACATCTATTATTAGTCTCTAATTTTTTCACAATTAGCGACCAAAGTAATTCAATCATTAAATGACAATTTTGTAGTAATGAAATGTATTATGAATCAAATGACTTACATATCATTGATATTTACCAATGCTTTGAATTATTCATAGCTATATTGTGCTGCTGTTATGTTTCTTGTATAATATCAAATTTAAAAACAGGTTTGTTGTGTTGTTAGGTTTCTCATAGGATTCCAAAACTTTTTAGGTTTTATATTCAGTGCCCAACATTTGAGAGGGCATTTATGTCTTTCTAATGTATGTTTGACACCTGTAGTATTAATAAAAAGAGAAAAAACACTATTCAACCTTGTTACCGATGTAACTGAAAGACTAGCTAGAATTCTTCCTCAATGTCTTTCTCGATATTACCCCTCCCCCTATTTGGTTAAAGTTTAGCCTATAAAAGAATTTGCAATTAGATTTCATCATAGGATGCCTCATATTTCCTCTGCTCAATCGGTTCTTACAATTCAATTTGGACTTACCACCACTTTTGCCCTCTATACCTATCACCCTTTCAAGTGTTGAATCAATAGAGTAAAGAATCCATTAGCAGTTCTATTATATGAGTAATGATTCTTCATACTTCAAAGGTGGATATACATCTATTCAATTGGATGTTTAGTACTTTTTTCAAAATAAGAATTCAACAATTTACATTCGAAAACTATATGTATGTGGATAGATCTTTTCCGCTATTATATACAAGTATAAGTCTATGCTCCTTCGAAGAACATTAATCATATATTGTGCATACAGAAAATATAAATAAATATACAGTATTTTTTATTTTATTATATTTTAAGATCAATGACTGTAAATTTTTTTTTTTAAAAAATAGATAACTCATCCGAATATGTAGGATATCGGAGCTATATGTAATATTTAACCGTAACAATGAGATAGAAAATTATGACACAAATACTGCCAGAGATGGATAGTATCGCTCCCCACCAAAAGCTAACGGAGGTTGAAGGAAGAGGAAAGGGGTTAATTCACTCCACTTTACAGGTGTCAAACATACATTGGAGGGTATCAATACTTTCTTAAATATTGGGACACCAAAGAATAAACCAATCTTTTAATTATCAAGTTAATAATTTGATAAATCGAGTTAACTCCTAGTTACTTAGTGTTTTATTTGGGCATTTTTATCTTTTTCTAGCAATATTATTCCCTCTACTTATTTGTTTGTTTCATCATATATATTAAGCTTTAGATATAAGGCAATGTGTAGACGGTAGATTCATTTAACATATTATTTATGGTAAGCATATGAACTAAGTATAACATCCCTTTCACAAAAAATATCTACATTAAAATTGTTTGGCCATGCTATAGGGATTCATGAACACTATGACTGTGTCCGGAGATTAGGATTAGTTTTTTATTCATCCAAAATATTTTGATCTTCCTCTTGTTTATACAGTGGGGTCACCTCATCCATTCCTTACATGAAAGTTACAAAATGATCGAAGTTATTGTATTGAAGATACAAATGAATGACCATAATAAAAAATTGGAAGAACAAACTAAAAGGATGGACAAACAAAATAAAAAACTAGAAGAACATAACTATACAAAGTTCGACACATTGATAAGTATTTTTTTTTTTTTGTAGAACTTTTAGGATGAACGACCTTCGAATCTATCTTTGTTTTATATTTCATCCGTAATGTTTATATATATATAATTCTAATTTCTATGCTTTATTTCACATTTTAGGTGTTTGACAAAGGGAGTGCAGATTCAACTAATGTAATTGATTCTTTTTCAACAAATTCTACTTCTAAGAGTAGTTCAAATTAAATATTTAAACATGATATGATGACTTGAAAGGAATACTTGCTAGCCTAAGTTGGCTTTTGCAATTGAAATGCAAACGTTGTGCTAACTACCTTACGAAAAAGAACTTAATAGTGAGTGGATGTTAAGATAGAAATACTATATCAATTCTGAATCTATGCTTCCTTGTATGTTCTTGGTCTTAGTCAAGTTTTATATATTTGATTTCTTGGACATATATATAGCTTGAAACCTTTGATATTTTTTCATTGGTACTCTGTGCTTAATTTATTTTTTCTTGCATTAAAACATCTTGCATTTGGTATTTTTTTCATTGTTAATCTATGTTTAAATTTTTAGCACTAAGCCTTCTTGCAAAGAAGTGGATACATGAATAAAGAATGAGAGAAAGCATGATAAGACAACAAACTAAATCAGAACTTGCATAGTAGATATTTTGCCGTCCCTTTGGCTGGATGCACCATACTGGTAGCTGGGGTTTCTTTTGAAATGTTAATCTGTTTAATTTAAATTTCCTTATCCTAGCAATGTTTGTTAAAATGTTTTTTAGTAATTGAAATGTTTTTATATATATACATATGAACCGGTTACCTCAATTAGACAAAAAAAAAATATGGCACAGAAAATATGAAAAACATTAAAATCGTGGATATTTACCACTAGTTTCCGAATGGTTTGAAAAGATAGTGGGTAATCAATTCTCAATGATTAGAGAGTTGACGAAGGGTAATTACCGCGAGAGTTCTATAAAAATCGAGGTTTTTCAACGAAGTGGTTAAGATACGCGTTAAATTTAATGATTTAAGTGTAATTTTTAGATTAATTAAATATTATTTTTAAAATATTTATAATATATAATATATTAAAAAAATATATAATAATAAAATACATTAATATCATAATTATAATTAAAATTTATATATTATTTTTACATTTTTAAATTTAAATTATACATGTAAGATTAAATAAAATATAATATATTTTTATTTTTATTTTTTTTAAAAGCATCAAAATAAATTTTATATATAGATATATTTTTTTTTTCAGTTTTGCAAATTTGTCGATTATCAATTTTTTATTAAATTTATTAATTTATTATTAATTTTTTACTAAAACAATTTTATGGTTCAAATGATCTAAAGAATCAGCTGAATCCTAATTCAACCATTCGATTAGTTGGTTCAGTTTATTTTTTAAATCACGATACAAACCATTGGTAATTACCGATGGTTTAATAAAATCGACACTAACTCCACATGGTTCAAGGCATTGAAATTGAAATACCGCAGACAATTTTAAGCGTCGTAGGTGACTCCAACCATTAGAGATGAGGAATGAAAATCTGACATGTTTAAAATTTAATTTGTTTAACAAATAAATAGGTTTATTTAAATTTATTAAAAAATATTTTTAAATAAATAAACTAAATTTAAATTTATAAAAAATCCTGTTTAACATATTTAAAAAACCTATTTAATATTACTATTAATTTTTAGATTGTATTTTAATATATTATATTTATATTTATTATATATTATAAATTTATATTTATATTTATGTAAATATATTATATTTATTTTAATACATTAATCATATAATATGATCTAAATTTTTTAATTGCGAGTTTGTAATCCTTTTAAACATTTATATATACAAGTAAAATAAAACCATGGTTAAAATCTTGTTTTTTTTTTGTAATGGATGAATTATTTCGTTTCATTTATTCAATATCTCTATTTTCTTTTGCTATAATTTAAAAATCTAAAATAAAATAAGACAAAACTAATTTATTGTTCACTAATTTTCTAATCCCTTCTATTTTTTAAGTAATATAATAAAAAAATTATTCTATTGTATTGTAAGCTGTGGAAATAATGTTTATAGTAATTTTATTCTATTTCTTTCCGTACAAGAAATGAAACATAACAAAGGTTAGATTGTACTTTCTTTTATCCAACCCCTATGGCTAAAGTAACAATAACTGAAAGCAGCTTAATGATGGGTTTTTCAATTTTGCAGTTGATGTAAAGAACGAGAGTATGGCCAAAACTTACAAAAAAGAACCTAATGAACATGTTAAATATACCTATTGCATACATCATTTACGTCCTATTTTAGGAGACTCGTGGTAATTGGGTACGATTTTCACGATGGTATAAAATAGCTAATGCTGACAACTGAAGACCGTCAAAATTACGTTCAAGCTTTCACCTCTTACATTTCCTTCCCCAACTATTGTTATATACGTGTTTTCTTAGGGATTTATATATTATTATTTTTGCTTTATTTTATTTTATTATTCTTTTAGATTTTGTTTAAATTCGTTGTTTTTATCCTTTTTAGATTTTTAGCTGTATCATTTCAAGTGGTTTTGAATTAAAATTAAGAGAAATCCAACTTCAGAGCCTTATTCAAATCTCCAACTATATATATATATATATATATATATATATATATAGAGAGAGAGAGAGAGAGAGAATACAGGGGTATCTCACTTAAAAAAACTCGGACATTTTTTGAAAAAAAAAAGTTCAAGAATAATTTAACCAAGAAGGAATAAAGAAATGATCAATATACTGTAGTTAGTTACGTAGTTAAAGCTTTGATCTAGATATTTAATAGATTGAACTTTTCATAAATGCCTACGAATTAGTAACAGTAATTTAATTTAGTGTTTATTCAATTCTAATAAACTTTGAATGTATAAACCCATATAAATTACTCTAATGACTCAATTCTAATAACTTTATTGTGTGTTTAGATAAAGGAATTTAAGATTACTAGATTTTATATTTTTAAATGATAATTTTAAAAAAAAAAGAAATAGAAACTTTTATTTAAGCAGTTTTTTTGTTGAATATAAAAAATTTAAACGATCTCTATTTAGAGATGATTTTAAAAATTATTTATTATATTAATTTCTTCTTAATTATTATTTATAAATATTTTTATATTTGATTTTTTTAAATGGTCATTCAGTTTTTATTTAAAAATTTCTAAAATTCTAAATTTTTTTTTTATCGAAAGGAGTATTTATTCAATTGCAGTCATTTTCCACTTAGAATATTTAACTTTACTTTGTACTGTTTATTTTACTTTAATGTGATATTTGACTGATTTTTAATACCCTGACTTACAAAAACTAGGACACGATATTATAACTATAGAATATATTGTAAGCCTTAAAATAATTAATGTACTTATGCATTTTCTCATTAGAAAAATTGAAAAACATAGATTCATCCAATGTTTTACATCCAGATCTATTTTGTTAACGATCATTTGATTTTTTTTTAATTTTTTTAAAATTATAACTATTAAATTTAATATATATGAATGTAAATTATAATTCGGATATACAAATATTGGTATTTTTCTAACTTTGATAATTGCCTCTTTATATGTCTCTTTTGAAACATGCTAATTTCCAACGGCTAACGAAGAAGGGACTGTATAATGTTGATAAATGAGTAATAAATAAAATTTGTACACTTTCAAGATACACATTACTCAAATCATACTTCTTTTAAATATTTATACATTATCATTTTCTATTAATTATCTTAAATAACAAAATTGAACGTGAGTTATATAATTAACTCAAATATACATGCTGAGATTATAGTAATTTTATCTAAGAATCACGGGAGTTGACTTGTTTTAAATATTTATACATTATATTTTTTTTATTAATTATCTTCAATAATAAAATTGAACGGCTGTATCCAAGTGTTATATAACAACGGTTCTTCCACGGCTTTAATTTGTTAACCGTAAATCAACTTTTCTATATATCTGATTCGATAGTAGCATCAAATAAAGCGATGTATATTAATAAAAATGAGAATCAGGGGATATAGATAGTAAGAGCCAAAGCAATATTATATATTGTTCTTAAAATATGTTTGTTCTACTATTTATATGATCTGAACTTTTATCTACAATCTTAGAAAAAGGGGGGGGGGGGGGGAAGTAATATAAACTACTTATTTTCTTCTTGACCTTATTTGTATATAAATACGACAAAAACATTTGTGGGCAAAGCGACCTCATTTAAAGAAAACGCAACTTCCCAGAGATTCCATGGTGTGGTATGAATGGCTATTTTGGTCATATAGATAAATCACAAATGTCTGGAAAGTGCTCTTTTTTTCAATTATTCAAAAGACAAACTGATAATGGAGCCAAAAGCAGGAAACACAATCCTCCATTATATGCATGCTTGTAATTGATTATCTTTAAGCACTTCCAGATAGTGATATTGGGAAGAATTAGACTAGCACAAAGCCTCTTTTGCAACGTGTGTTTCCAATGGTGAATGAGCCAAAGTAGGAATAAGTCATTTTACCAACTCAATTTTGTTTTGCTTATTGCACGCTTTATATATTAATTAATTTGAACGACTTGCGGAAAGAAGTTTCAACAATTTTAACTTGTTCATTAATGATTAATTAAACTTGGGTTATTTATACATGTGATATTTAATTTATCGGTGGAAGATACTGAAGATCGATTTCTTTCCGAAGTTTGAGTCCATCCACGTCCATTTCAGCACATGCATATATTATACATTCATTCGTGTAATCGTGTCCCCACTTGCGGCGCTTGAAAAATACTTGTCTCAAGAATTCATCATCAACATCCAACATTAGCTTAAGATACTTAAATATGATTAACAAAATTTAACTAGCTCTTACAGTTCTAGCCATGTGAACTTTATTGTAGCTAATAAAATTAGACCTTTTTTTATTCATATATTTAATGAATCTAGTTTATGAAAGAGAATTAACCTCTATAGTAAAATGATGTGTCTCTTGGTGCATATGAAGTGATCCACACAGGAATAAACACCTAGAACGGGGAGGGTTTGCCAAATTTGATGATCTAGACAAGAATTTTAGGAGTAGAAGTACCACTTAACTAAGGGGTAGGAATATATATAATAATTGATATATAGGACAAGAGGAATAAATTTCTGACCGAAAACATAGTGATAATATGTTAGTCAATAATGTGAGGTTTCAATAAGTGGTGCTACCCACCAGCACTAAGTTGGAACAATGTGGAATAGCACTCAGAAGCTACAAGCAAAGGATAGAGAACCTGATTGTGCCAGACGTGAAACCAAGTTTCATGATTTTGGTACACTACCAAACACGAAACAGTGCCAAAATGTTGGTACCCTAGAGCAACCCACTATTGATGCAAAAAGGAGATAAGGATTAAGGACTATATTTTCCTTCTACTTCCTCAAAATTGTAAGCATAGTTTATTTTAATTTTTAATAAATAAATCATTTTATTTTTTTATTATTTTTATATAAAAATAATTAAATAAATATTATTTTGTAAAAAAGTTAAAAAAATATTTTATAAAATAAAAAAGTGAATAAAACTTATAATTTGAGGGATAAAAATGAGAATTTAATCAGGAGATAAGCTTTGGCATAGGTGCGAGGATAGAAATTTTGCAATGTTACCTTTTATTCCTATACAAAATTTTCTAATTATTAAATAAAGAATATTAAATATTTTTATATTTCTAATAATAAATATATAGTTTTTATTTAATGTTTATTTTATATTTTTATCTTTTTCATAAGAATTAAAATAGAGAGTTGTTTTATTTTTTTTATAAGATCCAATCTATTTTGTATGTTATATTAATTTTTTTACAAAAATATCTTTAATTAAATTGAGATGAAACAATTAATTAAATAAAATATATATTCTTCCAAAATTTTTAATACACTTTAATATTATTTTTAAAGAAATATTTTATTTTTAATTTTTAACCCTTTAATAAAAATTTAAAAATAAATAAGAAGAAACATAGTGGATATTACCAAGCTCTTTACCTAACCTGATTTATAACTCTGAATTGACATAATTAACGACTTCCACAAATTTGTTGTGATATTGCCTGTCGATATTTGACGTTTACGATGGCTAGGATTTTATTTTATTCCACTATCCTTTCCAGCTGTAAATGCTATCAACTGTAAATTAAATTCTGCAGAATTTATTTTTTTAAAATTGAAAATTTTAAATTTTGAAATAAACCCAAAACCATTTAGAATGATGATAAATATTAATTAGTTCAATCGAAATTGAACCAGGATCAACTTGATAACTAATAAAAATATAACAAAATTATTAAAAAGTTAATAAATATTTTAATTTAATATAAAATCATTATATTAAATATCCTATAAGATAAATATATAATAAATAATTAAGTAATAGTAATTTTTATAAAAATATTATATATACAAATTTTATTTATTTTAAATTATTTTAGAATAAAAATTTTAATCAATAAAAAAGTAAAAAATTGATTAAAACCAGCTCGATCCAATTTTTGTATAGTTTTGATTGATTCTTAATCAATATTTTATTCTAGGATTTGTTAAGATCAATCCCAATTTAATTGATCGACCAATTAATCCAATTTACTTTTAAAAATTATGCTTATGTTTGTAGTTTTAATAGAAAATTATATTTTAAAGCGTTTTTCTTAAAATAATCTCATATATATTTTATAGTATTTGTACCTGCTGCAAGAAAAGGTTCGGTTGGAGAAATAGGATGGCTAGATAAAAACAAGTCTTAAAGAATTTTTCAAAAGTTAACTTTTATATATATATATATATATTATTTGACTCAGAAGAAGAGGAAGAGGGAGGGCAAGTTCTCTTATTTGATTTGATTCAAGGGAATCAACAGAAAGGAAAAATATAGATAATATATTATTATATTTTTATAAATGTTAGTAGAAAACTAAAAGATAAAATAAGATTTAAAAATAATTTAATGAGCATAATCCAAATTTGATAAACTACTTTTAATTCTTTTTGAATTCTTTCAATATTAGTGGGTAAACCAAAAAATAAAATAGTTCCCTTATTTTCCTTTCCTCTCTCCTCCAATTTTTCTATCAAACAAAACAAAATGAAAAAAATAAAAATAAAAATCCCTCTCTCCTTTCTTTCCGTTCATTTTTTCTTTTCAATCACACATACGGTAAGATTTAATTCATTTATATAAATTAGAATAGAGCTAAAAGAGCTTGAGACATTTTATTCTCAAGTAAAATATTATCATTCCACTCGAGTGACATCTACCTCGGTACATTTTTTCATATGAATATTGCGACTCTTCAATTCAAAAACCGTCACGTTATTTTTTAAAAACTCATTAAAATTATCATTAAAAAACAAAATTATCTAAATATTTAATATTATCCTAATAGAATTTTGATATTAGTATATTCAAAAATAGAATATATTGGACAGTAAGAATAGAGATAGAAAAAACAACAAAAATAAAAATAAAAATTTAATATATTAAAAAATAAAAAAGAAAGATGAATGTATTGGATGTAAATACTCTCAAAATACATGTTTAATATTTTTCATCCGAATATATGTTTAGAAATATTTTTAGAAACAGATACAGAAGTAGGGAGCTTACCGTTTTTGTTTCCTTTGCCACCAAGACGACAGTAAGATTGAACAAAAAAGATTTCGGTTCTTTAGCTTTCTTTCTTGGATATTTTTTTCTGCTTCAATTTTATGCAAGTTGCAAAGTTGGAGCAAACCAAAAAATCCATTTCAATGATTCCTTTCGCTGATACCTAACTGAGCTTGCAGAGTAGGAGAAGAAAATTAGGTGACGATTAATTCGTGAAAATATTTTTTTAATTTTAAAAATATAATTTTATTTTCATTTTTTAATATTTTATACAAAAAATAATAAAAAAAATTATCTTTTATTTTATTTTTATTTTTATTATTTTTCATTAAAAACTTGAAAAATAAAAAATAAAATGAGAGTACGGTAATATTTTGTAAATAAAAAATAAAAATAGAAAACGTAACCAAATGACACCTAAAACTTAAATGATAAAGTGAAATTGAAACAACGAAGAATAAAAGGAAAGGAGAAAATTTTGGAACCCAAACAAAGGACTATAGAGGTAGAAATGGCCACATTTGTATTGACAAGGAACATAAAGTGTTTTGATTTTTCAGCAACCAGTTAAAATGAAAGAAAGTTTCTTAGTTTCTACTTAGATGTAGACATATCGAAGACTTGAGAATCAATGTAGTTGACTAAAGCTAGGAATACATATTTGACTACACTACAACTGTTTCCGACAAGGGCTAGGAATGGAAAGCAAAGAACTATTCAAAATAGTAGCTTATGGTCATTATTAGATAATTCGAATTTTCTTAATAGTATGTAACTTTCCTTATGATTATTAAAGAGCACACGGGCCTATATGCTACCCTTAAGAATTAATCAATTCTATTTTTTTAATTCAAATCCCTATTAGATATTAAAAGAATGACAATATTTGAAAATAAAAATGTGAGATGCTTACCAATCACTATTAATTGTTGAAATTCAACATATTAAATTTTAAACTCAGCTTAAGTAACCTTCATCAAAGTTCAGACAAATTTAAAATATATCAAATATATCATCGGACCTAAATATATAATTATCAAATTCGAAGTCTCAACAATTTGAGTCTCCTTAATAAAGTTTGGAATATTCAATTCTAAGAACCTATTTTTTATGATCATCACTCTTCGTCATTATCATTATTCAAAAAAATAAATAAAACATAAAAATATGGGTAGCTCAAACCTGTGAACTTTTTTCGTCTAACTCAATACGAAGAGTGGGTAGGATAATATAGCCCAAATTTAATTAGACCCTAAATTTGAAGGTCCAGATCTGATATTTTGACGTAAATTTTCAGATCCATCCATTTTACCAATTCTAAAATAACTGACATGCATTTTTCATATTCTGAAAGGATGATTAATTTTTATTATTATTTATTTTTATTATAAAAAGCGTTGATATTTGATGGGGAGGAAAAATATAGTCAATGGATTATGAAATTATATACCTCCTAAAAAGTCATTTCAATTAATTAAAATACAATAAATATAAAAATTAACAAGAAAATAGAATTTCAACATTTAAAAGAGAAAATTTTGTTTTAATAATCTGTTATCTTTTTATTAAATGGGATTTGAAAAGAGACATATATCATGATATGAGGTAGATTCAGCTTAACTTATAGTTGAGTTTAAATTTTAGGTATGCTTCACGCTCCAATCTATCTTCAAAACTAATATATGCTTATAAAAGATCTTGTATGCTATGTCAAATTTTGAAATTAGTTCTATGCATATGATCAATAGAAAAAATAAATAAATATAATAGTTAAATGATGTTGTGCAATATAATCATCTATAAGCTTTGAATTTGTGGATAAAACCCCTCAAGAAATGTTAGAATAGCACTTCCAGTTCAGGATACCAAATAAATGATTATTGGATTTTTTTTTAAATCTTGAAATAGTGACATCAACTAAATACCCTGTCCAAATTAAGGAAATAATTATAAATATTGCTAACAATTGATGATTGAAGTGAGCTTTAACATTTTTAGTATTAAATATTTTAAAAAGTTACTTTTATTATAATCCTACTTAATTTGAGTAGATTACCTTTTATAAAAAATATGTGATTTTATAAAAAAATGACAAATACAAAATTTGATTTTTTACTCTTTCTTGAGATGTTCTTATAAAAATTTACAATTAATGTAAACTTGAAATATTAAAGGTAGTAACATGTTATGTCCTTTCAAAAAATATATGTTGGACCATTAAAATTAAAGTACAATTAAAATTAAAGTACATTTAGGTGTAGAAAGAAGTTCTTATGCTAAGAACAAAATAGAAAAAAATTTATGATAAATGTAAAAAATGATAGCAAGATTCAATTTACATAGGATAAATTTAATAAAAAATTATTGAATAATATCCTTTAGACTCTTCCATTCTAACAGGCTTGTTCAAGTGGTTGTTATTTTATTTGAACAATTTCATAAGAAAAAGAAACGTTGTAAATGCTAAAGAATCCTATTTTTAGTATACCATAAATATGAGGAACACATTCCTAACTTTTAGAATGCATTTCAACCATCTTTACACATCAAATGATAAAAAATGTGAGTCATAAATCACAACTACTATGTATTTTATGCATACTTTTGTCATTTACATTGTTTTTATAATTTATTTGACTTTTATTTTTTGATAATTTCAACATTTTTTCCTCTTTTTATGTCTTTTATCATATGACTATCACTTTTTTTTAGCAAAAATTTAAACTTCTTTGAACAAAATTCAATTCATCACTATTTAAATGATCTTTTTGTGAGTTATTTCATCTGTATAAATAATTGCTTATAATGTAATTATTGAACTATCTTTTTTCAAAGAATGCAGAGGACCATCTATACATAAAGTATGTTGAAAAAAATAAATTACACATGAGAAAGGTGATTTTTTTTATATTTCTTGAAATTTTAGGTTGCATTAATGATCTCATGCGCTATTTAAAAAATTAGAGTTATTTCATCATCTCATATGTATTCAAGAGTAGATTTTGAAGATTAGAGTTATTTCATCCTCGTTCTACCACTCACATATCTCACCTAACATCTTTATGATATTTTTGAAGATTCTTAAAATAGATTGTTGTATTTGACGAGAATTGAAGAATAAATTAACCATAAAATTTTTATATTTTTTTACTTATTTTTTACTTTTATAAATTTTATTTTTGTTTCCATTTCTATTTTTTGTTGAAAAATATGATAGACTAAATTTTCTTAAGGATGGGTGGATGTATACAATTTCTTTTTTAATAATTAATCACTATGTATCTTATTTTTTTTCTTTTAATTTGTTTATTTTACCGTACTTCATTCATATTAAGATTTGATCTATCTTTACATGTAATTAGTTAATTCACTTTTATGTAGTGATAGAAATAGGTCGAGTTGAGTTTAAAAATCTTGAGGTCTGAGCGTGAATCTGTTACCTGTTAAAGTTTTTTTTTTTTTTCTGTCAAGATTTGGTCTGATTTAAAGTCCACAAGGCCTACAAGTCTGTTTATAAATAATTGATTAAAAAGACTTGCAAACTTAAAGCTTATAATATAAAAAAGCTATTAAATAAGCCAAAAACATATATATAAATATTATGTAAATAAAATATAAAATAAATACTATATAAATATAATATATTAAAATAAATATAAATATATAATATATAAATATAAATAGGCTCCTAGATAGATTAAATAGATTTTTTTATAAATTTAGGTTTAGCTTGTTTATTTAAAAACATTTTCTAATAAACCTGCACGTGTATTTGTTAAATGAGTTAAGTCGAATTAAACTTTAAACAAACAAAGCTATGGATCCTAATCAAACTTATTTATTTCCATCTCTGTATCTAAGATGATTTTAATAGTTACACTTGCAATAAAATATAATATTAGGGATTGTAATAAAATATAATATTAGGCAGCTTGTGAGAACAAAGACTTGTACACATTACTTCTTTCTCACACCACTATAGTACCTGACAGAATAATCCAAGTAAAATTATTTAATCTTCCCACACACCAAAGCCTATTTGCGCAAAAACCCTGTCCTAATTTTTTATAACTCCACAATTTCATCTCTGCAGATAACAGAGACAATTTCTGATCCTCTGGGTGTGTCAGAATCATCACTGAATCCATGTCATCCTTTCCTTATATTGCTCACACTGTTGTGAACTTGAAGCATTGTTGGTCTTTGATCGGGTAAAGGCTGAACACACTCACAAGCAACTTTGATGAGAGCAGAGACTTCATTTTCAAATCCTTCCCCAATGAGAGATTTATCAATTGCATTATAAAAATTTGAAGGATTACCACAGAGGTTAGTAATGCTGGATGAACGGGACAGTTCATTGTACGTTTTCCCTGTAATCAGCTCGAAAAGCACACTTCCAAAGTCATATACATCCTTCTTCCCATCATTTACTTCAAACATTATGCCAAGATCATCCTCAATGTTGGGATTCATAAATTTAGCCTCCCAAAAATTAGATATTATAGGTTCAAAATTTTCATCTAGCAAAATGCACTCTGAACATATATTAAGATGCACTATATGCAAGTCACATTCATGATGGAGCCATGCTAACCCTCTTGCTATACCAAGTGCAACGTTGAACCTCTCTGGCCATTTCAATCTCACTTCATTTATTAAAGGATGCAACCATTTGGAAAGTCTTCCATTTGACATGTATTGGTATACCAAAATCTTTTCCTTTCCTTCGTTGCAGAAGCCAAGCAGGGGCATTATATTTCTGTGTCTGTACTTTCCCAGAATCATTATTTCCGAAAGGAACTTCCTCTCAAACAGCTGAGAATGAAATAGTTTCTTAATTGCTAGGAATTGACCATTAGGTAGCCTTCCCTGGTACATTATTCCTGTCTTCCCCACTCCAATGGCATTGTCCATTGAAAAACAATCTGTAGCATTGTGGAGTTCTTCAAAGCTCAATGTGGAAGTCAATCTTTCTAATAAAGCACACACCTAAACATGTAAGCCACAACCATCAATATTTCCTATCATATGACTCATGGATAGATTAAAATTCACGATGTATTGGTATATCATCTATGCCTATATGTTTAATCAGATAAATTTTTGAATCCTACCATTATAAACTATCCAATTTAAACTTGTAAATTTAAGATAATTTTATTTTTGATTAAGTTTTTTTAATCAGTTCATCGTATAAAATTATAATTATTCTATTAAAATTTACTAACTTAAATTTTAATTAATTAATTAATGATTAATTATAAACCATCCACCTTAATCAAAATTGTGATATGTTGACAATATAATTAATTGGATGGTTTATAATTAATTATTAATTAAGTTAACAAATTTTAATTGAATAATTCATAATCTAACAACATAAATTTAGTTCACTTAAATTTTTAATTAATTAAAATCTGAAATAATAAATTTGAATTGGATTGATGATTTATAAAAAGTTATTATTATAACGTACAGCAATATGAGTTATGGTGAGAGTAATAGGATTTAGAAATGGAGCATAATAGAATTGAAGGTAGAATTGAGAGAGATGAAGAGAGTACCTGTTTGCTTTCCTTTTCCTTCAGTAGGAACTGCAGAGAAAGAAATTGGCGCATCCGATGAAGTACCCTTGAAGTCTTGCTCGTAGTGATGGAGCAAATATAGTTGGGGTGGTTGTTCTTTTTCTGCTTCAATTGGGCGAACGGAGCACAGTAGAAGTAGGAGACAGAAGCAATAATAGTAGTTGTCACCCAAAATTTACACATAATTTTTTTATAAGTAAATATTTTTTAAAAAATTCATTTATTTATTATACGAATTATTTTTATCAATTAATTTTTTTACTTTATTCATCAGCATCCTCGCATCCACTAGTTTCAACATCTTGAAAAAAATATTGTCGTCGTAACATGCAAGGCTATCACTGTTCCCATCACCACCGCCTTCACCTTCTTCATTTTTCAGTCTTCGCCGATCACCAACAGAAGCAAATGCTTCATGGTTGAAACTACAGTAAAACAAAATCATGTAGTTTTGTTGTTTGATAGTCTGCCGCGACCAAAAAGTTAGATTATTGGTGAAGGGTGAAACGTTAATGCCGAGAAGTGGTGGAATAAACGGGTTATTAATAAATGAAAGGTTGCAGAAGATGGGAATCGGAGGAGAAGATGGTGACCATAACTGTAAGGGAAGGGTTTACGGAAGAGAGGAAACATTCAAAGAAAATTAGAAAGAACCAGAATGATTAAGAGTTAACCAATAAGGTTAAAAGTTAAATCAAATAAAGTAAAAAAAAGGTTCATTTATATAATAAATAATTTTTTTAAAATATTTTTTTTATAAAAAGATCTATCAGTAAAGATATATTTTTTTTGTAAATTTTTACTAACAAAATTTAATGTTAATTATAATAAATAAAAATAGATATATGTTATTCTAACAATAATAGAGTTTAGTATCTTTTATCAGAGAAGACATGATCGAAGATTTGAAATTGAATCATCTTCCCTACAACAATTTCCTTTCCTTTTATTAAAAATATTAATTTATTAATTTAATAATTAAAAATAGATACCAAAGATAAAATGCACTATCCAAACTCCAAAGATTTAGGTAGTAAAAACAGTTGTCGTAATCAAATTGTTTCTTTAACTTCTTACTAATATAAAATCTCATGGTAAGAGAGAAAACACAATAATTAGGTGAGATCTACCATTATTCCTATTATTAAACATGCTTTTATATTTTCCTCTTACTTGATATAATTGTGAGGTTATTAACTAAGATAAAAGAATTCAAATTTTTTAACAAGAAAAAATAAAAGTTTCACTAGTACCACATATTGATTGGTTTCTTAGTAAAATAGAACTTTGTAGAAAAATATATACAGAGCTTTTTTTATCATATATATGAAAGGAAAAAGAGAAATGCATGTACAGTGCATTGGAAAGACTTCATGTTCTAACTTTTCGATTCTATTTTAAAAAAAATGAAAAATATATTTAGATGTATACATTGAACCTAATTACACATATCACCTCTCCATATATAATGGGTGAAATATGGAAAAAATGCATAATCTTGAAAAAAAAGTTAGGTACCACTTCAGCGCAGCACATGAAATCATTCTTGATCTACTATGAAGTCATCAAGATTAAGGAATAAAAGCTAACCCAAACATTTCAACGTAAAACATACCAGGTCACAGTATCTGATTTGTTTGTGCTTTCTCAGGCCAAGGTAATTTACTATGACGTTTAGTGAGCTTTTATAGGTTTATCAGACCTTGGCAATAGAAACGTAACAAGATCCAAATTGTAAAAGTGAAAGATGATGCAAAGAAATCACCAACCCCTCCCCTCATTTTATAACTTTCAGAGAAATTATTTTTTATGTCAATTTTATAAAAAAAAATACTTCTTTCCTTTTTTGTATTTGTTCATTCAAATAATGGAAAATATTTTCTTTATATTTATTTTTTCCTCACTGTTTTCATCAATAAATAAATTATAAATGTTCTAGTTCTTGTAAAATTGGCCGTGAAAAAGAAGGAAGGGATTTCCTATAATAATTGAGGAAGGCAATTATTTTCATTCTTTTCTGTTTCGTGTTTATTACGACATATAAAAGTTGTAGACTTTTAAAAGACTGTTTAAGTCTTCTAGGTTGCTTCCAAGTCTAATTTTACAGATTATTTTTTCCATCAATTATGCCCAAAAAAATAATAGAAAGGGAGAGAAACGTAATTTTATGCTTAAAAATAGCGATAGAACAAAAAAAAAAAAGATACAAAAGTAAAAAAAAAGTAAGATGTATTAAAATAAAATCAAGGTTAAAATGTATAATAATAAAAAAAATTTGTAAATAAACATGGTCACAATTAAGCATAACATTATCCTTGTCTAGGATAAGTTTGGATTAAGTTAGAAGAATATTAACTCTTGTAGCAGCAGTAACCTACACGATAGAAATAAGGAAAAATATTTGTATATATAAAAAAGAAAAGAAAAGAGATGGGATGGGATGGATGTAAAAAAAAAATTAAAATTTAAAAATATAATTAAAATATAAAATAATTAAATTAATTGTAGAAATAAATATCACGATCGGCTTAGAAGGTAGAAATCATAGACTATTTATGAGTCATACTTACTCCTCATTTTTATTAGATACCGATGTGTCGCATTTGTTACGAACGCGTTGCATGTATCAAATCAAAGACTCCCCCAAGTCCAACAATCACTTTTGAGGGTCTTTTACTCCTCGCTGTTGGTCTTTCCTTCTGTACCACGCTTGACTAATTTAAAACGTATTATATCAAATCAAATGAGGAATCTTAAGATTGCATATAAACCAGGCAGTAAATGCATACATTTTTTTGGTCAAACATGTTACTACCAACATATATGTCTATTTTCCGGGTAACTTCCTATTCTTTGCTGAAAATGATTCGGAGAAAATTTGTTAAAAAAAAAGAAAATATTGTATTGTAAAAGAATCATTGTTTTAAAAATAAAAAATTGATAAATTTTTGGTGTAAAGTGAATCTAGATTTAAGAAACCATACATTTAAAATTTGTGTCTAGAATTTTATACTAGAACGGCCAGAACAAGAATTTAAGAGAATGACAAGAGTATAGAAATATTCATACATCAGAAAATTTTGTAGTATGTTGAGTATTCAGCCGTATAGCCAACTAACCTCCAACAGCGAAAATAATGGTACAATAAATTAAAATAATGTTGTAAAAAGTTTTTAAAGATAAAAAAATAATTCCATGATGATTTTTTAATCATAAAAAAATAATGTCATAGATCATAATTAAAACATGCAACTAACGATTATATGTAACAAAAAAAATAAATTAAAAAAATTATTGTCTACTACGTCATAAGAGATAAAACAAATATTAAGAATATGAGAAATCACTTAATACTTATTTTTATTGATAAAAAAATAATGTTGTAATAATTTTTAATCATAAAAAATATGTCATAATAAAACATACGGCTAATGATTATATGTAACAAAATAAAGTAATAAAAATAAAATAATTCTATAAAATTTTAAACTCAAAGCTTAAGCAACCTTCATCAAAGTTCAGACAGATTTAAAATATATCAAAGATGTCATCGAACCTAAATATATAATTATCAAATTCGAAGTCTCAACAATTTGAGTCTCCTTGATAAAGTTTGGAATATTCAATTCTAAGAACCTATTTTTTATGATCATCACTTTCGTCATCATCATTATTCAGAAATAAATAAATAAAACATAAAAATATGGGTAGCTCAAATCTGTGAATTTTTTTCGTCTAACTCAGTGCGAAGAGTGGATAGGATAATATAGCCCAAATTTAATTGGACCCTAAATTTGAAGGTCCAGATCCGATATTTTGACGGAAATTTTCAGATTCATCCATTTTACCAATTCTAAAAATAACTGACATGCATTTTTCATATTCTGAAAGGATGATTAATTTTTTTATTATAAAAAGCGTTGATATTTGATGGGGAGGAAAAATATAGTCAATCGATTATGAAATCATATAACTCCTAAAAAGTCATTTCAATTAATTAAAATACAACAAATATAAAAATTAACAAGAAAAGAGAATGTCAACATTTAAAATTGTTTTAATAATCTGTTATCTTTTTATTAAATGGGATTTGAAAAGAGACATATAGCATGGTATGAGGTAGATTTAGCTTAACTTATAGTTGAGTTTAAATTTTAGGTATGCTTCACGCTCCAATCTATCTTCAAAACGAATATATGCTTATAAAAGATCTTGTATACTATGTCAAATTTTGAAATTAGTTCTATGCATATGATCAATAGCCAAAAAAATAAATATAATAGTTAAATGATGTTGTGCAATATATAATTATTGGATTTTTTTTTCTTAAATCTTAAAATAGTGACATCAACTAAATACCCTGTCCAAATTAAGGAAATAATTATAAATATTGCTAACAATTGATGATTGAAGGAAGGTTTAACATTTTTAGTATTAAATATTTTAAAAAGTTACTTTTATTATAATCCTACTTAATTTGAGTAGATTACCTTTTATAAAAAATATGTGATTTTATAAAAAAATGGCAAATACAAAATTTCTTCTCTTCATTTTTTTTTTCATTATTTCAACATAAAAAAATAACACCACATATAACATTGATTATATTTATCTCTATTATCACTTATTTTTTTAATATTTTTTACATACAAATGTCTTAAAAATAGATCCTAAAATAAAAAAACTTTGTTGTTCCATTTGTCTGTTCAAGAAACCTACTTTCACAGTTCAAGAAACAGATAATGGTGATCCCCTGAGCGTGTCAGAATCATCACTGAATCTATGTGGTTCCCCCCATATATTGTTCATATTGTTATAAACTTCAAACATGGTTGGCCTTTGATCTGGGAAAGGCTGAACACAGTTACAAGCAACTTTGATGAGAGTGCAGGCCTCATTTTCAAAACCTTCCCCAATCAGAGATTCATCAATTGTATTGTAAAAATTTGAAAAGTTACAAGATAGGTTAGTAGTGTTGAATGAACACGAGAGTTCCTTAAATGTTTTCCCTGTGATCAGCTCAAAAAGCAAACTACCAAAATCATAGACATCCTTCTTGCCATCACTGACATAAAATTGCATGCTTGCACCGTTCTCAATGTTGGGATTGATAAATTTGGCGTGTCCAAAATTGGATATTTTGGGTTCAAAATTCTTATCTAGCAAGATACATTGGGAGCATATATGAAGATGCACAACATGTAAATCACAGGTATGATGGAGCCAGGATAAGGCTCTGGCTACCCCAAGTGCTATTTTGATCCTCTCAGGCAATTTCAATCTCATGACTTCACTTTCCAAAGGACGCAACCATTTGGAAAGTCTTCCATTTGACATGTATTGGTATACCAGAATTCTTTCCTTTCTTTCACTACAGAAGCCAAGCAGGGGAACTATATTTCTGTGTCTGTATTTTCCCAAAATCCTTATTTCTAAAAGAAACTCTCTCTTAAACTGTTTAGAATCGAATAGTCTCTTAACAGCAAGATACCAACCATTAGGTAGCTTCCCCTCGTACATTATTCCCATTTTCCCCATCCCAATGGCATTGTCTATAGAAAAGCCATCGGTTGCTTTTCCGAGTTCGTCCAACCTCATAGTGGACTTCATTTTTTCCGTTAGTTCTGAGATCTGTGGATGCAACACATAACTATCAATGATTGGTGAAACTTAAAAACATTAACACTACAATTGATATATTATATGGACAGTCAACGATGTATATTTAAGAGCCTAAAACTTTGAATTGAGGCAATGCGGGGTAGGGACTAGAGAGTACCTCTTGGATTGCTTTGTCTTGCGACTGCAGAGTTTGCACTTGGTGTATCTGATTATCTTGATTTCGGGTCTTTCCCCCTGCGATGGAATAAATATATTTGGCGAATTCTTTAGCTTTGTTGGGGTGGTCGTTTTTTTTATGCTTGGATTGTTCCCAAGGTGCACAGTAAGACATATAAATGACAATAACAAAAGTCACTGAAAAAGCATAACCAACAATGAGGCCATCCTTGAATGATCGACGGAAATCAGTTGAGTGGTTGAAGGAGCAAGTTGACAAAGGCCCTCCACAAAGGTCACTGTTATTAGCATAGTCAACCGAAACGCGGTGGGTGAACTCAGGCACTGGCCCTGCCAAATGATTGTTAGTGAAAGTAATTATTTTAATCCTATTGAGATTCGCAAATTCTTGTGGGATTTGACCGCTTAATATGTTGTTATCAAGTTTTAGAATACTCAAGAAACTGCAGTTAGCCAAAGATGGTGGAATTTCCCCGTTGAATTTGTTAGATGAAAGATCAATAGAAGTAGCATAAGGAAGTAATTCTGATATATCAGATGGGATGAGTCCTGTGAAGCCGTTAATTGAAAGGTCTAAGCCTGTCAATGAAGAGCAATTCCTAATGCCTCGTGGAAATTCCCCCTTCAGCCCCATGTTCGACAGTTTGAGATTTAGCACTCTATTTTCATCAGGATGCCAGCATTCAACACCATTAAATCTACATATGAAACCTTCGGTTTGGTTGTCGAAGTTCCAGCTTGAAGATAAGTAATGAAATGGGTCTCCCAAGGAATCCTTGATGGATTTTAAACACAAGATATCAGTGTCAAGACCATCACCTATCATAACAACACTGAGCAAGCAACACACCAAGGTCTGGATCACAATATCCCTTTCTATTTCAAAAAC
The DNA here is from genome assembly GCA_037954105.1 of Canavalia gladiata. NCBI lineage: Eukaryota > Viridiplantae > Streptophyta > Magnoliopsida > Fabales > Fabaceae > Canavalia > Canavalia gladiata. The sequence goes on from CM075658.1 coordinate 73,306,191, forward strand.
CATTTCCCTCCAGATACTCATAAACTGTCTGCATATTACATGTGTGTGAAGAATAAAGGTTAGTTAACAAAACAAATTGGAAAAGAAGCCAAAGGAAAGAGGAAAACCCAATATCAAATATTTAAGTAGTAAAAACAGTTGGAGGAATCAAATTGTCTTCCAATTTTCCTTAACTTCTTTATAACATGAAAATATCATGGTGAAAGAGAAAACAAAATAATTAGATCAGATCTATTATTATTCCGATTATTAAATATGTTTTTATATTTTCCTCTTGCTTGACATTATAACTAAGATGAAAACACAAATTAATTGGTTTCTTGATGAAAATACAAATTAAAGAAAAATATATACAAAGGTTGTTTGATCATATGAAAAGGGTGAAATATGGCAGAAATGCAGAATCTCGAACAAGAAATTAGGGACCACTTCAGCTCAGCATGAAACTTTTATCTAACTATTGAGTCAAACTAACAAATTAATCAAGGAATAAAAGCAAAATGGAACACTTCAAAGTTAAACATACCAGGTCACAGAAGCTGATTTTGTGCTATAATAAGGAATAAGGAAGTGTTCTAGTTTTCTTCCAAGTCTAATTGCTGGAAGTTGTTATTTTTTCCATCAACTATATGCGAAAATAAATATATCACGGGTTGAGAATTATCCTTATCTGTGATGAATTTGGATTAATCCTGCTTAAAATGAGTTAGAATCATTCCTGTGACAATGCACCTGTACCATAGAAATAAATACCACGATTGACTTGGAAACTATACATCATGGACTAGTTATGAGTCTTTTACCAACTCCTTTTCATTTCTTAGATACCATGTATCCCGTTTATTACGAACTCGGTGCAGTCACTGTTGTTGGTATTCTACTATTCATTGATCAAGTTATTAAGCACATGTGTTACACCTTTTGGCACAACGACTTTTCTTCTCTACCACAGTTGACAAAAAGGGACCCACATTACATTAATGAGGAATCTAAAATTCCATATAACCAACCGGGCAGTATATTGATACATTTTTAGTCAAAAATATTGCTAGCAATTTATATGGTTATTTTTCACGGAAGCTTCCGGGTAACATTCTGTTCTTTGCTGAAATGGTTCGGAGAAAATTGAAAAATATACTTACAAAAAAAGAACAAAATTATACAATATATTGGCCGATTTAATTTTGAATATCAGAAAAATGATGTGTATGCCCAATCTAAAAGATAGAGACCACACTTAAACAATGTGAGGTCTATTAAAGAGGAAAAAATATTTTGTAACTGTCCATTGAGTTACAAATCCACTTGTATTCTTATTTTTTCTTGTAAGCATTCCTGCTATACTTATTCATCACTACTTGTGGTAGTAGAAACATAATAAAAACAGTAGGGGGTCAAAAGTCCCATCTCTTTCCCATATGTTACTCATCTTGTCATACACTTGAAGGCAGCATCCTCACCCATTGACAATAAAAAGGATGAACACAGTCACATTCTCAGCTTTATGTTACAACAGAAACATTTCACTTCAGATTTTTTAACAAAAGTTATATACTAAAATATAAAGTTGTTAAAAACATATATTTTGCATAAATATATTAATGTTATTAACAACTGTGATAAATATCTAAAATAGCTTCAACATAATCTTTCTGAAAGAGTTTCATTAATAAATTTTGTGAAGGTTCTAAATAGAAGTTTAAAAACATGTCATATATATTCAACAAACTATATAACATTTTTTTTTCACATTTTTCTGATTAATAGATTTTTAGACACTTCTTATGACTTTGTAGTAGATTTAAGTAGGTGTATATCATATTTAATTATGTTGTTTTGGCCAAGTTTACATTATTAAGTTTTGTTGGGTTTAATTGCTAAACTTAGCTTTAGATTTTAAAGGTTTTTTTAACTTTTACTTATTGTGTAGGTATTATATTTTGGAGTGGTTTTCAGTAGTGCTATAAAGTTCAAATGTAACTGTAGACTATTATATAGGCCTCCAGAATTGATTCAATACGAAAAAGGACTAAATTGATCCAAATTGTGATCAGTTAACAGTCCAAACATATTCCAATAAATTGAATATACCTAGAATTACAAATATATATATATATATATATATATATATATATATCAAAATTTCAGTGAATTACCTACAACTTTTATTAAAAAAAAAAACAGAGGTAATTCAGTTTCTATCATGTCCAAAAAAATCGCAGACTGTATCGGTCATATGTGCAATGGAGAAGATCATCTAGATAACAATAACCGTTCTTGTTTCAAAAGTGATTTTCTAGCTTGATCTTGCAGAAATAAGATCTGGGCCATACGTGTAATGGAGAATTGGAGAGGGAGACAAATGACAGAAACAGAAGAAAAACAAAAGTTAGAAAATGTAAACAGGAGAATTTTGAAACCCCTCACAGACTGAGCTAATTCGGAACGTTGAAATGGTCACACGATTATTTAAACAAGGATATTGTGAAGTCTTTTCGAGGAACCACTTGAGTTGAAGCGGATATTTTCGTACTCAACGTGGAAATTTCCTAGTTCAGTAGTTCGGATTACATAGTCAATATGATTAGATGCATAGAGATAAAAAATAATAATAAATTATGTGTGCCGTAAAATTAATTAAAAGATGAAAAATTATTTACAAGTTAAAATATTAACAGGAAGATGGAAAGATAGAAATTAAAAGTTTAAAAATTTAATGATTAAAGTAAAATGTGTTTAGTAAAATTAATTGTTAAATTTACTGATAAAGATAAAATGATAAATAAGGATGTGATCATTAATCTTAAATTTTTTATTAACTGTTACTTATTAAATTAAATTATTATATTAATAATAAGAATAATATTTTTTAATTTATTTTTATTTATATATTTTTATTAAAATATTATATAAAAAATTTATAATTGTTTTGATGATTATATATTAAAAAAAGAAAGTTTAATGATTTTATTTATTTATTTATTTTATCAATATTTTTAAATAATTTATTTATTTAAAACTAAAAAAATATTATTTATAAATTTCATAAATATATTTTAAATAATATTTATATAAAAAATATTTATTTTATCTTTAAAATTTTTATTAACTAAATTAAACATTTTATTATAAATAATTTAAATAAAATATTTAATATCTAAATTAAATACTGTAATTTTAAATAATAAAATAAAAAATAATATTTTATAATAAATAAAAATTATTAAATTTAGAAAAAATAAAAAATTGAATGATATCTTTCAGCATTTAAAATCTTGAAAGCTAATAAAGATAATATTAAAAAATATGCTAATTTTATGTAATAATTAAAACAACTGTCATACTAAATAGAGTTGAAATTATTTTTTAAAAAAACTTTACCAAATTATTTCATCTTTTATTTAGATAAAATATCAAATAAACACACTTAATATAATAGATAATGTAATATAATAGAAAAATATAAAAAATAAAGTATTTGTGGGAAAAAAATTATTAGAGATACAAATATTACAAGCTTTTTTCAACACAATTTTTTGTATATTACAAAAATTCTAATAAAAAAATTATGTATCTAGATTTATCAAAACTTATATTGAAATCTTAGTTAAGCTTTAGGCAAGAAGATAGGATTGACATCTTGAACTTACTTAAAAAGCAGGTGTATCTTCGTTTTCTTTTTTGAAATTCTTATACCAGCACTATTAACTTAATATTAAAATATTAAGGATCGACTAATTTGATTTTTAGAAGATTAATCATTGGATTATTTTAATTTTTAAAAAATTAAAATTATCGAATAAATTCTTGAAAGATTTAATTGTCAATTAAACTAATCCTTGCGCTACATTAAATTAGTCCATATACATAAGATTCATATTTAGCAATTAATATATCACATAAGCATCTCCGTAAGATCATGTAACACATGCTAATGTGAGAAATAATCTAACCGATGATTGAATTTTTTATTTGATAGTTTAAATTTTCAGGAACTAAAATAACTTATCCGCGATCTTTCATAGACTGAATTGACATTTTAGTTTAATTTAAATTTAAAATACATAACATAAAATTACTTAGTAACTCAAAACAACGCTTAAAGTAATCATAAGTAACGTGAAATTAGTTGCCCAAGAAATAAAACACATGACTTCGATCGCAAGATGTGATTTGTTAGGTATCAATAAAACTTGTAATAGAATTTATAAAAAAAAATCCTAAGATAATTTATTTCAATTTGTAAATAATAAAAACTACCTAAAATTGTATCTCAAAGATAAAACAATAACTAAACAAAATGAGATCTAGATCAATTGAATCCTAATCATATAATCTAAGATCTGATATCAAATGTAAGCAAAAAAAAAATTTAAACAAGATTATATAAAATTAGAATATTAAATAAAAGATTTAGATTTATTTATTAAAGATATAATTCTAACTTTTAGGAATTGTTTTACACAATCTCTAATTCTTGCAAGGATTGGAATGTCAGGAATTCCTCCGTAGTTTACACTAAAAACATATATATATATATATATATATATATATATATATATATATATATATTTATTTATTTATTTATAAATATATATATATATATTTATATTTCTCCCCTACCTTAATAGCCTCTTTTTATCTTACATTTATCTTTCTTCTATTCTTATCTCTTTCCCAATTCTAGAAAAAAAATCGTAATTTTTTTTATATATATACTCTTAATAGTCTTGTTAATTTTTTTAAGAAATTCTCGCTATATATTTTACATATTTAATTTATTATTTTTACTTTTAGCGTAACAAAAATAAAAACAAATTAAACAAACAAAATTAATAGACTCAAACGATAGAAAAAATAAAACATTTATCCATAATCAACTTTAACACACTATAACAACTCATCCATAGTCAACTAACACTAAAAAATATTGTCATTTATTGATATTTTAATATTACAATAATATTATTAATATAATTTTTTTTAACAAAATTTAAACTATTGATATGTTGGATAATTTCGAACAATCGTTGGAGAAGCTTGATGATGTTGATGATGTCTCGTAGGCTGAGGCGTGTAATTACACTGACCTCAAGTATTTGTCCGCCCATGGCGTAATCCCCCAAGATACAACAGCCCCATCTGAAATATTCAGGAACAGAACTACCAAGAAATTTCACCTCATCTTTAACCCATCAGAGATAGTGGTATATATAGAAGATTGTTAGGGTTAGAAATTAAATTCCTGTCAGGAATTAAATTAGAAACGGAAAAAAATAATGTCGTAATAATTTCTCAACGGTCAACTTTTAAAACATAATGACCATGAATGGATAATTAAAATGATTGATTCATAATTTAAGTTTACAATAATTAGTAATAATTGTAAATATCTTAAAATCATAATGATAATTATTTAAATTAATTTGAATATTTAAAATTAAATTAATAATATTAATTTAAATATTTAAAACTATTTTGAAATACACAATTTTTACAACAATCCCCCACTATTTCAAAAGAAAGATTTTACTATGTTAACACAAGTGTAAATGCATTAGATTCAGTGTCTTTTGGACTATAAACCAGACCCTAGACAAATAAACTTAAATGACGATGCTGTGGTGAAGCAGAGCTTCTATGAACCAAAAACACCTAGTTGTAAGACAGAGGTTTACGTGTCACATTACACCCAAATTCTTGTTGTTTTCGCCGTCTTTGCGCAAACAGGCCATGCACGTGCCTGGTCGATTCATGAGTGCTCTAGAGATTGTGCCTCAATCTCATACAAGCGGCCCCACTTGACACTCATATAAGTGACTTCATCAAATGTATTCTGCATTTCATACACCACCCATAAGGGATATGATAGTCATTAAACATCTTAGAAATAACCTCTCGTTCAATGCAGCCTAACACTTCTCACACCATAGGAACAAAGAATAAATAGTGCTAGAAAGACCAACAATAACTTGTTATTACCCATATAAACCTTCTTCATGGGATCTCCAATCACAAAGGTTGGGTTCCTATTACTGTTGATTTTATTTTGGCTAAAACTTTATTCCCCTCGATGTCATTCACTAAGTTTTTTGCTTTGTGAGAAATAAGATCAAATTCATTTTGACTTCACGTTAATTAGAATAACCAGTTTATTTAGTGATCATTCACAGTACTTTGTGACATATGTGATTATATCTCAATTTATCACTTAATTTTTATTATTGCTCCTTGGCAATCATAAGTATGCTTACAATAAACATAGTTTATTCTTTTCAGTCTCTACTAAGAATTTTTCTTAGTACACATTCTTTAATTCTTCCAAATCAAAAAATAATGATTTGGTCTCTATAACATATTTTATTATATATTGGGATAATCCAAATCACGATATCTTGTTTAAGATTAAAATAAATCCAATTTTGATTTATTCTCGTACAAATCAATTTTATCATCACTCTACTATTTTAATACAGTGGAAAACTTTTCATACCATAATTAATGGTATTTCTCGAATATTTTAAATCTGTTGCAACACACTCAAAATATTTTTACTAATATCACTTTCTTAATAATTTGAATATACTCAACAAAATCGATTATATGATTTATTTTATTGCAATCACTAGCATTTGTACTCGTCACATTTGATTATATAATTTATTTTATTGCAATAACCAACATTTGTTCACATCACATTTGATTATTTGTTCATATATCAAATATCAAGTAGGAATCAATAGAATAAAAATTTATATATAAAACAAATAACAAAATCTCATATAGCAATATCAACCTAAATTTTTTTGCATATTCTCAACATTCAACATCAAAGAGCAAGCACTCATTTTCCCAAATAAGACATTTACTGCTGAAATTTAAATTAGATATCAAGCAAATTGGTTATGATTTCAAGCCAAAAACTTATGTCTCAACAACAAACATTGTGTGATGGTATAACATTCCAATTTTTGAACCCCAACTAAATTCCAAGGAAAATCATACATAATGGCACTTATCCCATGTCAAAATTCAATCATCACAACCAACAAAAAATAATCGCAGACCAAAAATTAATCATCATAATAATTTATGAATTTTTTTTTGGTAAAATTAAAATTAGAAATCATCACAAGATAATCATCAAATAGCAAGAGTAAGATCAATCACAATTAGGATCTAGAAGATCAATCACAATTAGGATCTAGAAGATCAATCACAGTTAAGATCCAGAAGATAAATCACAGAATCAATTAGAATACTAATAACAATGATGATGAATCTTGAGTAGACCAAAAGGTGGAAATTTAAAAAAAGGTTGATTTTTTATTATTATTAATAATATTTTTATTTAAAAAATTTCCTTTTAGTACGTTCCTTCTTTGCGTCCCTCGACAAATCGACCTATTCCATGATTCATAGATGGAACAGGACTTTGAAACTTTGAAGCGGAATACCTGAAACTTGCAAAGAGATGATTAATGTAACAGATAAAAATTAAAAAAGATATACATGCTCGTAGAAGCTTGATGATGTTGATGATGTCTCATAGGCTGAGGCGTGTAATTACACTGACCTCAAGGATTTGTCCGCCCATGGCGTAATCCCTCAGGATACAACAGCCCCATCTGAAATATTCAGGAACAGAACTAGCAAGAAATTTCACCTCATCTTTAACCCATCAGAAATAGTGGTATATATAGAAGATTGTTAGGGTTAGAAATTAAATTCCTGTCAGAAATTAAATTAGAAACGGAAAAAAATAATGTCGTAATAATTTCTCAACGGTCAACTTTTAAAACATAATGACCATTAATGGATAATTAAAATGATTGATTCATAATTTAAGTTTACAATAATTAGTAATAATTGTAAATATCTTAAAATCATAATGATAATTATTTAAATTAATTTGAATATTTAAAATTAAATTAATAATATTAATTTAAATATTTAAAACTATTTTGAAATACACAATTTTTACAACAATGAGATTGTTAGATAATTTCGAACAATCGTTGGAGAAGCTTGATGATGTTGATGATGTCTCGTAGGCTGAGGCGTGTAATTACACTGACCTCAAGGATTTGTCCGCCCATGGCGTAATCCCCCAAGATACAACAGCCCCATCTGAAATATTCAGGAACAGAACTAGCAAGAAATTTCACCTCATATTTAACCCATCACATATAGTGATATATATATAGAAAATTTATAGGGCAACCAATATTACTAGAAGTTAAATTCCGATCAGAAATTAAATTAAAAACGACAAAAAATAATGTCGTAATAATTTCTCAACGGTCAACTTTTAAAACATAATGACCATTAATGGATAATTAAAATGATTGATTCATAATTTAAGTTTACAATAATTAGTAATAATTGTAAATATCTTAAAATCATAATGATAATTATTTAAATTAATTTGAATATTTAAAATTAAATTAATAATATTAATTTAAATATTTAAAACTATTTTGAAATACACAATGTTTACAACAATCCCCACTATTTCAAAAAGGTTTAAAATTAAAATAAATTAAAAAAAAAATTTTACTAGGTTAACACAAGTATAAATGCAAACAATTTTTAAATATTATAAATTTATGCAAACAATTATTTTTATTGATATAAAATTTTAATGTATACTATCAATAAATTACATTGCCTTAATTTTTAAATTAACCATAACAAATGGAGCAGATCGAAGGCGGATTTTACTTTTTCTATGACTCCTCTCGCATTCTATTACAAATCAAGATGGATACGACTCCATGTTTAAATGAAACCGAGACGAAACTTTAAAACTCAATATGAATGCTATGAAGTTCGGATAAACCGGTAGAAAATCCATATTTATTTTTTAAAACTTTTTTATAATTTAAATTAAATATTAAAATCTAAATAAAATACAAAATTAAATAATAAAATCATACTTTTAACAAGATATGATAATTTAATAATCTTATTTAAATGGTATTATAATTATTACAACAAATTTAAATAAAAAGTAAGATAAATATTTATATTTTCAAATTCAGTTTCATCTTTAAAAATTAGACACAAATTAAATATAAATTTTCCTTAAGCTATAGATAAAATAGATTTTTTTTATTAAAAACAAGATAGATCTGATAAATATTCACAGGATTAATTTTACTATCATATTTAATTCAAACCTCAAAGGGTGTGATATATTAAAAAATAAATTTATGTACAAAATTTAAACATAAGTAGAACTGTTGAAGTCATTTCCACTTTATAGAATATTTATATGACATTTTACACGTGTGAATTAAAAGTTAAAATCCATGTATAGTTAACCGGATCATTCCTTTTTTCATTTGGGACTCTTTCACAATTAAAAAGACATATTATATACATTTTAGATCTTCCACAATAATTTTACGTATCATTCACATATTAATATCTATATAATATGAGACTATGAATTTGGTACAATTGTAAAGGGCCTTCCCAGCTTGAAATTACACATAGCACGCACGAATGGACAATCTTTCAAGTCTAATGAATCACCCGCCATCCCAATCCAATCCTTTTAGACTACATGATATATTGTGTTGATAAAAATTAAACGATAAATAAATTGAAACTTCATAGATGATAACAAATGTTTTGCTCGGATGACATAAAAAATTTAGGAGGATAAAAAATAAAATGAAAATAAATTATTTAAATAAAATTAAGAAGGATATTATTTATTATAATAGAAGTTTTATTTTATATTAAATAAAAATTAAATTAAATATAAATTTTTTTAATTTTTTATTATATTATTATTTTATTAAAATAATTTTAATTTTAATTTTTTAAATAATTCAAAATTTAAAAATAAAAAAGCTTCAAGAAAGAGATTAAAAATTCATGAGATCTACAGGAAAATAATTCCTTTCATTATATTTTTTGGTCAAAAAACATAAGAAAATATTTTCGTTACTCATATTTTTTTTCTTCTTAATTTATATAAAATAAAAAAAGAAAAAAATAGGAAAATAAGAAATAAAATAAAAATAATATAGAAAAATAAGTTATTTGAATGAATAAAAATATAAAAAAATATTTTATTTAAATAGATAAATTAAGATACTAGAAAAAAAAATTGACAGTAGAAGTTTTATTTCATATTAATTTAAAATTTAAATTAAACATGAAAATTGTGATTTTATTATATTATTATTTTTATCAAGGTAATATTTTTTATTTTTAAGTTTTTAAATACATCAAAAATAAAATAATTTTAAGAAAGGGATTAAAGATCCATGAGATTTATAGGAAAATAATTTCTTTATTTTTATTTTCATGCTTAAATAAACATAAGAAATTATTTCCATTACTCCTATTGAGTTATTGTGATATTTTAGTGGAAAATTTTCTAATTAAGAAAAGATATCATGTAATATTTTAGTGAATTTTTTAATGGATTATATAGATTTTAAAGTAACAATTTTATTCTTGTTTCACATAAAAAAATTCAATAGTTTAATGTAACTATTTTTTTTGACAAAAAATACATATTCATTTTATTGTATGACAAGCTAACAATCAATATTATTTATATAATATTTTTATGATATTATTATTATATTATTTTATTTATTTTTTAATAACATCATTTCATATATATTTTTATTTTTTATAAAATACTTAAATAAAAGAACTAATGGGTTAAATTTTAATTTGTTATGAAAAGATCCACTTGCGTGTGGCATACACAATGTTTGCTTCAACAGGCAGGTGATGGAAACAGAACATTTCATGGCTTGGTAGGAGAGACCAGTGAACCCATTTGACACCATACTCCTATCTTCAATTTATTTATGCATCATGTACACTTGCACACACATTAAAAAAAAAAAAACCAATTATATATGTACAAGAAATTAAGACAAGAACTAGCTAGACTAGTATAGGCAAAATGCTGGGTAATAGAGTTAAACTAATCATGGATAAGAGAAATTAAAGAGTCTAATTATATTCGAATCTGGTATACTTTATACACATGCACATTTATAATTATGATCGGTAGTTAGGTCATATAGTTTAGTGCAATATGTTTTTATCTTTTTTTTTTATATTTAATAAACCAAACTACTAAATTGATACATTAAAATAAGATGAGTTAAATTTGAGTCATCTTTTAATTGAATTCATATATGAAGCAATGTATGTAGATAAGTTAAGTTAATTAAGCCATTCAATTGAAAAAAGGAGAGAGGATATTTTGAGAATTCCAACGTGCACATAATTTCTATGAAATTGAATGATCCATTTATAATATATAAGATCACACTAGAATAGAAATGAGAAAATATACATTGATGTTTATTTCAATCCGGCCTATTCCTTCACCGGACACAGGGAGAAGATTGAAAATATCTTCAAAAATGATATATGAATTCTTACGATTAAGAGATGAAAAATGAAAAGAATTTACATGGATTGTGATGATATAAGTGGATGTAAATCCCATATGATATGATATGATAAAACTAGTAAGGTTTCTGGCCTACAAAATTGCCAGGAGGGTCATAATTGCAGATGGCAAAGGTGAAGCCATTGTGACACTTATCGATAGCGCAGCCAATATTAAAAGTTTCACCCCAAACGAGCTGAGTATAATGCATGCACTCACCATTAACACAGGAATTGGAGTTATAGTCATAGTTTGATTTCTCCGCCAACCACAAATTCACAGCGTCATTAGCAGTCAATTCGGAGGAAGCCCCAGCCAGGTTCTCCCCATACGTCCCACCGGAATGGACCATATTGCAGTCTGTTAACATCTTCTTCATATACGTCTTAGCATAGTTTGCAACATTCTCGTCCCATTCCACTGGACCCACACCAACTTCTTCACGCGCTTTGTTGTGCGCTTTCACGAAATCTTCAGGGCTATTTTGTGCTAAGCACACGCACCACCACATTGACAATACCGTTACAAACACCACATTTCTACACCTCATTCTCATTTCTTCTTTTTCTTTTCTTTTCTTTTTTTCTTTATTCAATCAAGGGTTACACTCTATTCTATACATTGTTGGAGCCATTCTATATATATATATTACTCTGTAAAAATGCCATCGTTCAAAATTATACCATTGCAGTTAGCAGAAAGTAAAAATAGTCCCAATCTTGTGGGTACCCTCCTCTTTCGTTCATTCTCTACATTTCTTCTCTAAAAAAATTGTGGAGTATATCTAATTACCCTTTTCACTGGATAATCTGTTTTCGTAATTATTGTTAGATTATTTCCACCCAAAATACAAAACAAAATCACATGAAAAATAAAAACTAAGTGGTTAATTTCATCCACAGATCATAACAAGATTGATCGATTAGATACAGAATACAAACAAAAGTTCCAACATAATTCTGCATCGGGTGAAATCATTTTTTATTCATTTTATCATCTCTACCCAATAATTTTTATTTTTTATCGAGTTGGCCTGGCCAATTTTATCACCTCTATCCTAATCTAAGTACCTTTCTGGAATTTTTGTATCCTCCTAACTAGAAATGGTAATTGATAGTTAACTAAAATCCTAATCTGTATAATTTTTATTTTTCAAAACCAATCCTCATAACCGAATAATGTAATTGGATATATATTTTTTTTAATTTATCCATTTCGTGCTCTTTTCTCTTTGGATTAAACATTCATCTTGTCTTTGTAAAATTATCAAAAAAATTTGTTTGTTTCTAGTACATTTTTTCATCAAAGTTTAGTCCTCCATTAATTCAATTTGCGTAAACTTATTTCTTTTGCTGATAATATTATGCACTATTGATTAATGAAAGATTACATCACTTATTTCTTTTGCTGATAATATTATACACTATTAATTAATGAGAGATTATATTAATGTGATGCTTGACCACAAAACTTATACTTAAAAAAAAAATAGTATCATTTTAAAGTGGTCTGCAGCACTTTGAACAGTTTTGTAAATTTAATTTGCAACAGATGGCATATTACAAAGGCAAGTACACCTGTTAGACTTAATATTGGAAGTAGCCGCTGGCGGGTGAGGGGAAAATTGTCACAGTTTGGGTATCCTTATATTGTTGAATGCATAAATTCACTTAATGCATCGTTTCATTACAAGAGAGTGTAAAATAATTAATTAAAAAAAATTTAAATCTTAAAACCTATAAAACAAGATGTTCATAAATTTATAAAAATTAAAGTAAAATATAGAGTATTTATTTTAAAATTAAAATAATATATATAATTTTGATAATAAATATTAGTTTTTTTTATAAATATAGGATTTCTTTTATTTAAAATTAAAAATTTTAATTTTTAATAAATTATATAATTATATTAATATTATATAAATATAATATATTAAATTAAATAAATAATATATAAAGATAAACAAACCTCTAAATACATTAAACAAATTTTTTTATAAATGTAAATTTGATTTGTATATTTAAAAAAGAATTTAACCAATCAGATATAATCTAACCTAACTCATTTCTATTTATAAGGATAAACCATCTCAGCTTGAATATATCATAGCTATGGAATGCACTCTTTAACTTTTTTTTTCAAATTCATTAACTGAATCATATTTAATATTTTAATTTAATTGTTAAATTTATTTTCAGCTTTGTCTAATTTTTTAATTTTCATCCTTTAACATCTAACTAATTTTTAAATTTGAACTTAATTTTATTAAATACAGTCAAAATATTATAATACACATTCAAATTACATGAAAGATAAACTAAAAATTTAAGCAATGTACATATTATTCATTAATTACGTTTGAATTAGCATATCCGCTTCATTGACTTGTCAAAGAAAGAGAAAGTAGGAATTAAAGTGAAATGGAAAAGTTTCTTCTAAATACTTAAAGTGTTTTTATCCAATTACAAACGTAAAAATAATCTTCTGTAATCAATATTTCGTTCATAATCAATTATAGTAAAAAAATGACTAATAGTATAAAAAATATGATTACCAATAAATAAAAAATAAAATTATAATCGATTAATGAAACGCAGTAATTAATTATTTATATAATTAATCAATTACATATTTTGAGATTATGAATTAAGTAATTGATTATTTTATGATTAATTATATAAAAATAGTTATGCAACTCATAATTATGGTTAATGGATTATGATAGAAATTTAATAAATTAAAAAATGAGATGTATGGGATGTAGTTATATCATGAAAAAGGAAGAAAATACAATTATTAACACGGAAACAGTAATTAATAAGGTTTTCGTTTTCGTTCATTAAAGTTGCCTGGAGGATAATAGTTGCAACCAATGAAAGTGCCTCTTCCATTATTACAACTGGCTCTAGCACATCCAAAGTAAGTTGTGGTATTTCAAAACATGTTTATAGTGGCCACAATCGGTAAAAAAGAAATTATTATCGTAATTATAGTTGGCTTTCTGCCTAACCCACGCTCTTAACAACACTAATGTCCATTTGAGAACTCAAGTTCGCAGTCACTTCTACGCTCATTAGCATATTGTTGAGCGTAATTAGCGATTATGGGATTCCAAACCAAAGGTGAAACGCGCACCTCTGATGAGTTTTGGCCATGCTATCCATCACACGTAATGGATAAGACCAACAAATACAAGAGAGAAAATAAACTTTGTTTAGCCCCTTTTCACTTTTTTTTTTTAAATGTAATAATAATAATAATGATTGGTGTTTGATGAAAAAAATTGGAGCTCTTATGGGGTATTTGTAGGGAGTTTGGCGTTGAAATTTTTGCAGTCAAATGTTGGTAAGGTTATACAGGAGATTCATGCATGTTTAAGATTGAGCTAATATTAAGCCGAGTTTTTTAAATTAGTTAAAATAATTTGCTACAATTATTATAATTTTATTTAAAAATATGTTCTAGAAGTTAATTATGTAAAAATTAATACAAATAACTAATTTTTAAATCAACATCACTAAAATATTTTTCTTAAAAATTTTGACATAATTATTGCACATTTTTTAAATAAATATTTTAGTTAAAAAATATACTTTTTTTGGTTAAATCTCATATAAGTATGTCCTTAAACTTCCCAGGAGAATAATTTATAAATTAAATAACTTGGTGGCGTGGTAATTAAAGTCTACTTGCCTGCATTGTACGTCAGTTTTAAAGGTAGATTAAATTTTAGGGAACGGCCCCAACGGCATCAAGAGAGTGCTACTAATACTACAATATATATAATATTGTTAAAAGAATTAATTATATTATATTGTAAAAAAACATTTAAATAAAATTATTTTCTGTAATTTAAATAATGAAAAAATTATTATACCTTTTATAATCAATAAAATCTGACATCCATGAAAAATTGATCTATTCTTATATCCAACAACATTATCATCCAATATTTGTATTAATTGGTGAAAAATTGATCCAACTTAAATACAAAGAACTATAGAATAACATGGTTCCATCAATGTAACTTACATCCTCAAACAGACAAGAGATTCTTATTATTATTTCAATAAATCTTGTTGCATTGTTATAAAATAAACCTTAGTAAAATCCTATGTTTAATCAATTCTTCACCTTGATATGAATTTTTCCGAATCACTATAAAAGTAAAAAATAATTCTTTTCTCATCACACTCTAATCATTACCATTAATATAAATATTTTACGCATAAAAAAATTGAGCACATAATATTTAAATATTTTTACAATTAATATTTTTTTAAATAACATATCTTATCTTATTTCATAATTTTATTTTTATTTTTATTATTATAAAAAAGAATTAACTCAACAAATGTCTACTTGCTACTCTATTTATGCAATAAAATGCTCATAAGTTATAAAAGATAATAATATTGTTATGAGCTATTTAGATGATTCAGAATAATATTATCTTTAAAAATAATTTTTTTTTCTACAATTACAATATGAAATATGGTGGATAGTTCTTTGAATCATTGGCTAAATACTTAAAAATCTTTTTTTATTTGCTCTAGACTAAAGCATGCCGTGATCCTTTCTAAGGTTTGGTTAAAGTTAATATAGATGCAAGTTAGTTAAGAAAGATAGGAACTAAGTTAGATATGGTGATCCAAAACGACAATAATGACATTCAAGTTTTTACATCTTACTACTTATATCGTATATTAAAGCCTACTTTGATGTAAAACTTGATTCTGTACCAAAGCCTTCTCCTATCATAGAGTTAGAACTTATCTCATAAATCTAATTCTAGATTAGTTTATGATGTTATAAATGACTCTTAGTGTCACTTGTTGCTTGAATAATTTTATAAATGATTGTAAACACGTTATATTTTTTTTTCTAAGCATGTTCAGCTTCTTTGGAAACAATCGTATTTTCTCATCCATTAGCGATCTACGTTGTCTCTTACCCAAACAATCTATGATGAAGTTTTATTCCTTCACATATTCAATCGTAATCTCATGTTTTTTTATCATCTTTCTAAAATTGTTCTTCAATTTTGACTTAAAAAATACAAAAATATAATCCAATAGCTTTACCAATTTGAACATCAAATACTTGGTATGGTTTAATTTAAAGAAAAAAATTAAACTAATTAAAATGAATAAATTTGATTTAATTTATATTTGGAAAAAAAGTTCACAAACCCAAATCAAACCAACTCGACGAACCCGATGAAAAACAGGTTGGTTTAGTTTAATTAATCGAATTAATAACTTATCTATGTATTTAAAAAATTTAATTCAAAAAGTATAAAAATTTAGAAATATACTATAAAAATACAAATTTATTATAAAAAATTAATAATAATCTTCAAATTTAGATTATTAATTAAAAATATTTAATAAAAAATAAAATTCTAAGAAAATATATAAAACATAGGAAACGGTTTAATTTAATTGTAAAAATATGATTTTGAGAATTAAACTTAATTGATTTCATTCATATTGAATAGATCTGATTATATAAAAAAAAATATGTACCAATTTAATTATTTCAATTCACTTCGTCTAGTTTCTCAAATTGATACAACCTAAATCAATGAACACCCGTACTATACCGCTTATAAAAAAAAATGCGCTTTTGAATGAAACTGCAATAACAAAAAACGTGTTGGCACAAAATATTGTAGCTGGAATTCAGATACGTGAAAGATCACTAAAAATTTAATCAATTTATTATTCATTAATTATGTTTTAATTAGCATATATAGCGGCTTCATTGACTACCCAAGGATGAAAGAGAAAGTAGGGATTAAAGTCAAAACATACATACCACAGTTTTTTTTTTTCAAGGCAAATATATTTATTAAGAACTAGAGTATTAGGATACTCTAAAACATATTACATTATATGAAATGACTTATTATACTACCCATTGGGCACAACCACCACAGTTTTGAAGAGCAAGATTAGTGTTATAGCCTATTTTTATTCCATTATATATCCTTTAGGTATCACTTATTCTTGATGTTATTTAATGGAAACAGAAAGAAAACACAATTATTCACACGGAAAAAGTAATTAGTAAGGTCTTACACCAACATAGTTGCCTGGAGGATCATAGTTGCAACCAATGAAAGTGCCTCTTCCATTATCACAAGTTACTCTGGCACATCCAACGCGAGTTGTGGTATTCCAAACTACCTGTGTATAGTGACCACAAACGCTAGAACAGGAATTAGAATCGTAATTATAATCGGCTTTCTCATCAACCCACATTCTCACTGCATCAACACCACTAAGGTCCCCTGAACTCCAAGCCAGGTTCTCCCCATAAGGTCCATTTGAGTGCACAAGTTGGCACTCACTTCTACGCTCATTAGCATATTCTTCGGCGTAATTAGCTAATGTCTCATTCCAAACCAAAGGTGGAACGTCCACCTCTGACCTCGCAGCATTGTGGGCACTAACGTAGTCATCTGGTGAGTTTTGGCCATGCCCAACATCACACATAATGGCTAACACCAACATACACAAAAGAGAAAAACAAACTTTGTGTAGCTCCATTTTTTTTTTTAAATGTAATAATAATAATGGTGATAATGGTTTGTGTTTGATGAAAAAATTGGAGCTCTTAGGAGGTATTTATAGGGAGTTTGGCGTTGAAATTTTTGTAGTCATATGTTTGGTGATTAAGGTTATACAGGAGATTCAATGTATGCATGTTTAACATTTGGCGAATATTATAAGACCGAGTTTTTTTTTTTACAATTGTTATAATTTTATTTAAAAAAATATGTTCTTGAAGTTAATTATGTAAAAAAGTAATTTAATGTAATTTTTTAAAATCAACATGACTAAAATGTTTTTCTTGATTTACATAATTATTTTCATACCTTTTTAAATATATATTTTTGGTTAAAATTATATTTTTTGATAAAGCACATATAAATATGTCCTTAAACGGCCAAGAGTATAATTTATAAATTAAATAACCTGGTGGCGCGGTAATTAAAGTCTACTTGCCTGCATTGTACGTCACTTTTAAAGGTAGATCAAATTTTAGGGAACGGCCCCAGTTGCAGCAAAAGAATGGCACTAATACTATAAATAACTAGTTTTCATTGATTAATTGAAGTAATATTTGTTTAATTTTTTTAAGTAAGATTTTAAAATTTAATTATTATATAATATTTTTAAGAGAAATAATTTTATTATATTGTAAAAAAATCATTTTCTGTAATTTAAATGATAAAAAATTAGTATGCCTTTTATAATCACTAAAATCTGACACCCGTGCAAAATTGACGCCATTTTTATATTCTTCCCCGTTTCATGTTGGTCTACTGGTCCTTCTAAGCAGTGTTATTGTAATGGGTGATGGTCTTTCGAATATTTTAGGACAATTTTTTGGATTAATTTTAAAAAACAAAATAGATTCATATGTTTGGCCTGGGAAGGGCTTGTTAAGCCCTCCAAGAAATATCCTGTAAATTAAGGTGGTAAAATTGGCTTCCATTAATAAGAATTGATATTGATAATTATTATAGGCAATCTCTAATCCACCACTTCCACTTATTACCCAACCCTCATTCTATACATAATGTCATCCAGGAATTTCAGCTTATTGAATCTTAATTTTTTTTTAAAATTTACTTTCAGTAGGGCACATTATTTCTGCAATTTCTTTTTGAGTTATTTAAGTTTTTTTTTATTAAACTTTCTATCACCATACTTAATATATTTCCAAAAACTTTAGCTAATATCTTTTATATACATCTAATAAACAATATTATCTGTCGCTAAATATTATAGTGATATTATTATCAATACCACTAAAAAAAATTTAGTAATAATTTTAAATAATAGATAATAATTATTTTAATTTTTATTAAATAACTTTTTATGAATTTTTTATTTGTTAAAAATTATTTATTAAAAAATATTTTAACAATAATTTAAATAATATAATTATTAAAATTTAATATATTTTATATACAACCGTTATAGAATACTCATCGGAGAAATCAATTTTCTTTTATAATACATTGAATAAACTATTGCTTCCTTTACCAATTTGTTATTTACTTGAAATTTCTAGATAAAGATGATACATTATACGTTTAAAGTTTTAAAGTTTGTTGAGTGAGGTTTAGTTTTAAAATATTTAAATTAACTATATAAAATGATAAATTTAAAATTAATTTTATTTAAAAGAAAATTTTTTAATAATATTTTAAAATTCTTTATACATAAAATTTCAGACAAATGTATATTATACTTAAATTCATACGACTCTTTAAATACGATAAGATAGAATAATTTATACATATGTCTCTAAGATTTGTTGCGCAGAATTTGTAATTTAAATATTTAAATTAAAAGAATTTTATTTAAATATATAAAAAAATGAAAAAAAATTATTTTCTTAAATATATTATTATCATATTTTAAATCAAAATTTAATCATAACAAATAAATTATTCAAGACTTATTCTACAATTTATATATATATGGAGAAAATTTGGTATATTACTATCATATTTTAATTTAAAATTCAATAATAATAAATAATTTATTCAAAACTTATTCTATAGTTTATATATACATAAAGAAAAAATTTTGCTTCACCATCCTTTATCTTGAGATATAATAATAATAATAATAATAATAATAATAATAATAATAATTTTTTTAAAATATATATAAGAATTATTTTATCAATTTTAGTTTAAAATTGAACAATAAATCTTGCAAAATTTTAAAAAATAAATAAATAAATTTCATATAGAAAAAAATATATATTTATTTTGAATTTATGTATAAAATATATTGTAAAATATTTTTATTATAAATCTATTCTACAAAAATATTTATTTTATTGAGAGGGAAATGTATTTAGTTTTTATTAGACTTATTCGGAAAATCTAAACCCATTTTGTCTACTTTTTGTTTGAGGGAAATGCTTTTAGTTTTTATTAGACTTATTCGGAAAATCTAAACCCATTTTTTCTACTTTTTGTTTGAATTTTGGACTTAGAAACACATAACCCCACTAAAATAAGGAAAAGTGCAACAATTAAGAATTAAACCCATGCTCTTGAAGAGCCTCAACCGAGGCAACCACTAGGCTAAGCTATATTTATGTTCAAATGCTTCCTAATTTTATCTAAGTATTATCTAAAAATTTGTGACTCATAACACTTATAATTTTAAAACTCTTTACTCCTAAATGAGACCCAGATAGAACGCAAACTCATTTGATTTTGGTAACAAGGTTAAAATAAATTTAAGGTTAGGGTTTGAGATAAAGTGAGGGGGGAGCCTACTTTGGAGAGCCGTCGTTGCGGCTTTGGAGGTGGACTCTTGTCATTGCCAAGTGAAGGGAGAGGGAGGAGCAACCATGAAGAATCGTTCCAGTGGTGGTGACGATATCATAGATGATGACCTCCCTTTGACGTGGTCTCTGGCGGGGGCAAAAGGTGGTCCTGACAATAGATAATAACGGGTATAGCAGGCATCGGAGAAAGGGGAATCGCCGTCATGGATGGAGGCGGCGTTGAAGTTTCTAACGAAGGAGGTGAGGTTCTTTGACTCTAGGTGAGGAGAAAAGCCCGTTACTATATATTTTTTAAGCCCCTATGTCTTCTTTCTTGTTCTTCTTTTTTTTTTTAAAGTTTGGGTACTTGTGTTTGGGCGGCTAAAGGCAATGTTTATGCTCACTAGTGAAACGTGTTTGCAAGAGGGAAAGGAACTGAAACCCAATGTGCTTAGGATTTCATATCTTGTCTTGGTTTATTTAAAATCTTTTTGTACTTCTAATGAACATTATTATTTTTTGGATTGAATTGGGAAATGATTAACCTGTAAGGTTAAGAGTGTGCATACCTGAAATATAGGTTCATTTTAGCTATATTATGTTTGCTAAGTTTCTTATGTAAATAAGCATAATTAGATTTTTACTTTCCTACAAATGCATATTAAGCTATTTTTTAAACAAATACAAAGATTATTGAGCAGTAAAGACATAATGTAAAAGAATAGGTCATGAACTTATTTGGAATGAAGTATATTTCCGAAGAGAAAACTTAAGTTAGTTAGAAATTTTTTTCTCAATATCAATTGTCCAACCTCGTATCAATTGTTTAAAGTTCTGTTTTATAGCTGTCATAACCGTAATTACGACGAGACGACGGACTCGCTAAATTTTGAAAGAATTTTAATTTTATTGTGGAGCCGCCACCAAATTTTATTTTTAAGGGAAAACATTTGGAAAAACCCTAACTTGAGGAAGAAAATCTAGGTTCGGGAGTCGGTTACGAGTAAGGAAGGTATTAGGCACCCCACTCGCCCGTTCCAAGAAACGGTACCCCTAAACTGAGTATGTGATTTTTGAAAATTGTTTAATCCCTTAATTGATGTGAAAATAAATAGATTGATGGAGGTTAGCGTGACAGGACTTGATCCTGCTCCTACGTATTCCCCGGTGCAATGGGAAACTCAAGGCTTACGTAGTTCTGGTTCAGAGACTTCATCTCTAAAAGAATACGGGGTGATTTTAGATAAAAAAACAGATGTTTTAATAGGAATTTATTGAAAGTGATGGTTTTCAGAAATTCATGTTTGCGAGATCTTAGATCGTCGTAAGCCGTATTTGGATCCCACACGACTTAAAACGCGAGACGGTAGAGAATGCTACTCGTTCACGTTAGAACCCGTTTACATGAATTTCGGAAAATTAGAAACAGACGTTTTTTAGAAGATTTTATTGAAAGTGATGGTTTTCAAAAATTCGTGCTTGCGAGATCCTAAATCGTCGTAAGCCGTATTTGGATCCCACACGAATTAAAACACGAGACGGTAGAGAATGCTACTCGTTCGCATTAGAACCCGTTTGCATGAATTTCAGAAAATTAAAAACAGACGTTTTTTATAAGATTTTATTGAACGTGATGGTTTTCAGAAATCCCTGCTTGCAAGATCCAAATCGTCGTAAGCCGTATTTGGATCCGCACGAATTAAAACACGAGACGGTAAAGAATGCTACTCGTTCGCGGCAGAACCCGTTGCATGAATTTCGGAAAGTTCAAAAACAGACGTTTTTATAGGAATTTATTGAAAACTGTGATTTTTAGGAATCCCATACTTGACACCGTTCTAGACTAGGCTACTAACCCTTGCCTTTTGGCTGTAGATCTTTGCAAATAGGTTTTACTTTGTGTAGAGATGTAGCAAGTTCCGGGACGATGTTGTGGCCTATAACCTGGTTTTGAGCTACAAATTCCCAAGCAGCTCATTGTTAAGTGGTCCAGAGAAGTAGAGGGCTCCTGGGTGTATCTCATAGCCCAGAATTAGTTTAACCAAAAACTTAGGAAGGAAGGTAGGAGGTTTCACAGGTTAGTCTTCCAGAATTTTGACTCAGACAAGTTGTAGGTTCCTAGACATTTTCAAGTACAGAATCAGCTCTATCAGGCCTGCATCAGTTCAAAAGGGATCTGTGTAAAGGGCCAGAGGACTTTTAGGCATGTTCCATGGATCAATCTATCAGTAGCCTATCCAAATCAGTTGACAATTCTCGGATCAAGATCATGTATTAAGCACGAGGTCTTAGATTAGAGATTTATGTAGATAGTCATCGTATGGGACTAGATCAGAACTAAGTCTCAAATTCAAAACTCAATTCAAAGTTGGAGCGGATTTCTACAAATATTTACAGACCAATATCATGCCCTAGATCCTAGATATTGACAATCAAAGGTTGTTGCCTTCATTGCTAAGACTGAGGTTCAAATGCTGATTTGTTTGACTTACATGTGTTTAATTGGTTCGAAACCAAGTTACTAACCAGGGATTGGCAGTATCGAAATAGTATTTTAAAACCAGTAACAGGTTTGTACCTATTTTCCAAACGGTGCAGAGATGCAGCAGGGTACTAGGCTTCCCCTTATTTAACTCATCTAGGAACCGATAAGCCTAAGCTTTTTCTGGCCCGAATCTGGGTAGACATTTTCAGGGCCTGGATACATTCCTAGGCAACTTCAGAACAAGTGTGGAGAAGGAGTTTAGATCATCTTGAGAGTAACTTGAACCATAATTTCAGAGTAATTGATGAGAAGTTTAAGTGGCTCAAAGGCAGGTTCCAACAAGTGCTTTGCAGACTAGGACCAAGACCAGATTGCGAATACAGTATTTTATTGTGGACTGGTGTCAAGATAGCTAGTCCCTGATGCATACCTAGTAGTTCTCTATCAGAGTCGAGTTTGGGCAAGGTTGCAAACTGATTTGAGTAAATGGAGATTATCTATATCTATTGCCAATTTTAGCATGGTAGATTGTGATCTTGTTAGATTTTCTTATTAGATACCAGCCTACCCCCAGCCAATTTCGGGATACGTTCATCCAACCTTTGGCAAAATCCTAGTTGTAGTGTCTATGATACCCGCTGGCAGAACTTGCAAAGGCCAATTCAGAGGGTGGTTAAGAATCAATAACGCCTTATAAGGTTTCTTCCAAGCTTTGACCTTTCTCAACCTGGCCATTAGCAGCACCTATGTCTAATTTGCTTTCCTGCTGGTTTAGAGACCCCAAGGTGCAGGACCTGGGCCTGTATTGGCTGTCATGACACCCTTGTGACTCATGATTGCTTACAAGAGGTTGAACACCTATTTATATGACTCCCCAAAGATTATATGACAGACACATTGAATGGCCAGGTTTGATCAGGTGTGAAACGTTCTGACTTGAATTCGGTGTTACCACTATGATCAGTCCTCTCAGACTTGTTCCTCCTTTTTGAAGTCAATTCGCTATCTGTCTGGCCATAAGGTATGACCTAACATTTAGCCCTTCTGTCCTATCCTACCCTTACCCCGC
This sequence comes from Canavalia gladiata, assembly GCA_037954105.1. NCBI lineage: Eukaryota > Viridiplantae > Streptophyta > Magnoliopsida > Fabales > Fabaceae > Canavalia > Canavalia gladiata. The sequence continues at coordinate 73,330,491 of CM075658.1, forward strand.
CTTATTAGGCTCTACTCTGAGAGGTTATTGTTCCTAAGTCTTCCACAACAAGCATTTTAGTTGCAATTTTAAGCCTGGTATTTGGCGTTTGGCTGAATTAGGATATCAATCGGGTCACGAGCTTCCTTCCCCTTCTTTTCAGCCTGCATTTTGACTGGAGTCTAGACTTATAGCTTTGTCCAAGACTACCAGACTTGGATCGATTTACAAGCCATTGTCAACTAGTTGTATTCCTTATTGGGTGTAGTGTACATTATTATGACAAATTCTCCTCTCAGAATTTCCAGTATAGAACCCAGGGGATTCTTAACCTTACTTCTATAATTGTACTTCTTATGCCAGAAACTGTATTGCTTCATACAACGTTAAGCTACTGGTGAGACCAGATCTTGACTTGCCTAGGCTATAGCCACAGTGAGCTTCAAACCAAAATTCAGGAACAAAAGCACCAGGCATCATGGAATATGTATTTACCAGTTTCTGCTGTGACGAAATATAACGACGCGAGCACATGCATATTGACTTGGCCAAGTAACTAAATGTTAATACACTAGGCAGTCATCATTGTTGCAGCTGCATTACGGACTTCAAGGTATGGCAAATTACACTAGGTGCTTAGGTTGAAATTCCTATGAACTATAACTAACACAATGTACGAATCCATCTAGTTTTAGAGCTACCTTACTTCAGAACCCCAGGATCATTATGACAGTACTATTCCACATCATCTAAGTGTTTTGCTAACAAGGATTTGAAGCTATCAGGCGTTCAATTAATTCTTACATGGTGGACATGCGTAAATTTCTCTGATCAATGCATTTACATTTATACTCAATCCTACATGCAACAGCACTATTTCATACATTACAGAGAAATGGCATAATCTTATTCAAATTAGTGCCAACTTCAGGCTTGGATAAAGTGGAAGGAAAGCTAGAAATGACAAACCTGTGAGAAGCTACTTCTAAACCTGAGTGTATGATCCTGAATACAGCGATGAGATGATAGATTCTTCGTATTCCAAGCGTCTACTTGCGGTGATTCAGCATCCAAAGGAGGAACCAGTTTTCGTTCTCCAAAGTCCTCCGCGACTCACGATCAATTGCTCCAAAAACGCACACAATCCGGAATCGAGTGAAATTCAGAGAAAATTTTTCTTCCAGTGATCGGTCTTCACCTTTTCTCCCAACAAAAAAACTGAACCTCTTCTTGGTTTTCTATTTAACAGCCTCCCCTCTGTTAACCCTCCGTGGTTAATCTTAATTTACCATGGTTCCACTGACCTAACCTTTGCAAACTAACTAACTAACTTCTAACCATCTTATTCCTTTATCAATTTTTTATTCTTATCTTTTATTTTTATTTGTTCGTTTATCTATTTTTTATTTTATTTTTTCACTTTTATTGCTTTAAGAATTAACATATCTATTTGGTTTTTCTGGTTCCTTGATTTAAAATCGCTGCGGACTGAAATTTGCGTTTACAGTTTTGCCCCTCTTTACTCATCCTTGACAGATAATATGGAGCACCTTCTCTATATTATCGAGGAGAGAAATGAGTAAAGATGTAAACTAATTTCTGTCCTGGCGACCAAATGCTTGCTTTTCATGCACACTTCGAAACTTTCACTTGGGGAACAAGATGTGACTGGGTTTGACAGCGTAGGTTAAAATGCAGAAAATTTAAGCATGCCGGGCCTGACAGTGTAGGCCAGAATGCAGAGAATTTAAACATGATGGGCCTGACAGCATAGGCCAAAATGCAGAAAATTTAAACATGTTGGGCCTGCTAGCATAGGCCAAAATGCAGAAAGTTTAAACATGTTGGGCCTGACAGTATAGGCCAGAAATGCGAAAGATTTAAACATGATGGGCCTGACAGCATAGGCCGAAATGCAGAGAATTTAAATATGACGGGCCTGAAAGTGTAGGCCAGAATGTAGAAAATTTAAACATGCTCGGCCTGACAGCATAGGCCAAATTGTAGAAGATTTAAACATGATGGGCCTGACAGTATATGCCAGAATGTAGAAAATTTAAACATGATGGGCCTGACAGCATATGCCAAAATGCAGAAAATTTAAACATGCTGGCCCTGATAGCATAGGCCAAAATGCAGAAAGTTTAAACATGCTCGGCCTGACAGCATAGGCCAAATTGCAGAAGATTTAAACATGATGAGCCTGACAGTATAGGCCAGAATGCAGAAAATTTAAACATGATGGGCCTGACAGCATAGGCCAAAATGCAGAAAATTTAAACATGCTGGGCCTGCTAGCATAGGCCAAAATTGCAGAGAATTTAAATATGACGGGCCTGACAGTGTAGGCCAGAATGTAGAAAATTTAAACATGCTCGGCCTGACAGTATAGGCCAAATTGTACAATATTTAAACATGATGAGCCTGACAGTATAGGCCAGAATGCAGAAAATTTAAACATGATGGGCCTGACAGCATAGGCCAAAATGCAGAAAATTTAAACATACTGGGCCTGCTAGCATAGGCCAAAATGCAGAAAGTTTAAACATGCTCGGCCTGATAGCATAGGCCAAATTGCAGAAGATTTATACATGATGGGCCTGACAACATAGGCCAGAATGCAGAAAATTTAAACATGATGGGCCTGACAGCATAGGCCAAAATGCCGAAGATTTAACCATGCTTGGCCTGTCAGCGTAGACCAGAAGGCAGAAAATTTAAACAAGACGGGCCTGACAGTGTAGGCCAGAATGCAGAAAATTTAAACATGATGGGCCTGACAGCATAGGCCAAAACGCAGAAAATTTAAACATGCTGGGCCTGCTAGCATAGGCCAAAATGCAGAAAGTTTAAACATGCTCGGCCTGACAGCATAGGCCAAATTGCAGAAGATTTATACATGATGGGCCTGACAACATAGGCCAGAATGCAGAAAATTCAAACATGATGAGTCTGATAGCATAGGCCAAAATGCAGAAAATTTAAACATGTCGGGCCTGACAGTATAGGCCAGAAATGCAGAAGATTTAAACATGAGGGCCTGACACCATATGCTGAAATGCAGAAGATTTAACCATGCTTGGTCTGACAGTATAGGCCAAAAATGCAGAAGATTTGACCATGCTCGGCCTGGCAGCATAGACCAAAACGCAGAAAATTTAAACATGACGGGCCTGACAGTGTAGGCCAGGATGCAGAAAATTTAAACATGCTGGGCCTGACAGTATAGGCCAGAAATGCACAAGATTTAAACATGCTAAGCCTGACAGTATAGGCCAAGATGCAAGAAATTTAAACATGTTGGGCCTGACAGTATAGGCCAAGATGCAGAAAGATTAAACACGCTCGGCCTGACAGCATAGGCCAAATTGCAGAAAATTTAAACATGCTGGCCTGACAGTTTTAATAAAACTGGCGGGGATTTCACTCGCAGGCTCAGATTCCCTAGCTTCCTTATAGCACTGCTCTATGACCTTTGGCACGAGCGGGGAACGGCGGTTCGAGGCCTTCTACTTCTCGAGCATCAATTTATTCTGCATGTTGTTCCTGCCTGGGCAACATTATTCAGGTTATCAATGATCTGTTAACAGGAAAACTTTCGAACCCACTATGACTTTTAAAACAATTTTAGTAGAAATAATTGCCGTCTTATATATATTCGTGTGATTTTGCACATATGTTTTGAGCAGAATAATACAATTAAATGATAAGTGGCTAAGGTAGAGTGTCAAAATATTAAATTGGAACAGAATGGAGGGGTAAACGTCGGGCAATAGGATCTTGGATGATACGGTTCCTTTGAGACTACCAATGCTAGTACCGTATTTTTGCAATTCTTTTTGCCTTATTAACCAAGCTTCTCAAGAAATGAACTTTTGCCCCAGTTTTGGTTTGAAATTGCTCCAGTCAATATTCGATCGACCTCTCTGCCCTTTCCAGTTATTGGTTTTGACTTGATTATCCTTAAGTCTGCCCTTTTGCCCCAGTTTTGGTTTTTCCGGACCCCTTCATTATGGTGGTACCTTCATTATCTTGTTTGTTCCTGTCTTTTGCCCAAGCCACCCTTGCAAGTTTTTGACCCAGCGGGCTCTTATTATTTTTTTGTGCACCCTAACTTTTACCTAGGCCGTCCTTGCGGGTTTTCGCCCTAGCGAGCCTTTTTATTTGTGCGCCCTAACTTTTGCCTAGGCCGCCCTTGCGGGTTTTCGACCTAGCGGGTCTTTTTATTTGTGTACCCTAACTTTTGCCTAGGCCGCCCTTGCGGGTTTTCGACCTAGCGGGTCTTTTTATTTGTGTGCCCTAACTTTTGCCTAGGCCGCCCTTGCGAGTTTTCGACCTAACGAGCCTTTTTATTTGTGCGCCCTAACTTTTGCCTAAGCCGCCCTTGCGGGTTTTCGACTTAGCGGGCCTTTTTATTTGTGTGCCCTAACTTTTGCCTAGGCCGCCCTTGCGGGTTTTCAACCTAGCGAGCCTTTTTATTTGTGCGCCCTAACCTTTTCCTAGGCCGCCCTTGCGCGTTTTCAACCTAGCGGGCCTTTTTATTTGTGTGCCCTAACTTTTGCCTAGGCCGCCCTTGCGGGTTTTCGACCTAACGGGCCTTTTTATTATTTTTTATTTTTCCTTTTCACGATCAAGCATAGTATTTCTTTACAGCATCTGAATTGACCGGGTTAGGTAAATCTCTCCCATCCATATCTGCCAGAATTAATGCGCCACCCGAGAAAGCTTTCTTAACTACATATGGTCCATGGTAATTTGGGGTCCATTTCCCTTGTAGCGCTTTCTGCATTGGCAACAACTTCTTGAGCACTAGGTCACCCTCCTGAAATTCTCGAGGGTGTACTTTCTTTTCGAAGGTTTTTTTCATTCGCTTTTGATACAACTGGCCATGACATATTGCAGCTAATCTTTTTTCATCGATCAAATTCAATTGGTCTATTCGGGCTTGAATCCATTCTGCTTCTTCCAACTTAGCATCCATTAGTACCCTTAACGAAGGGATTTCTACTTCAATGGGTAGTGTAGCTTCCATCCCATAGACAAGGGAGAACGGAGTTGCCCCAGTAGAAGTGCGAACAGAGGTGCGATATGCATGTAGAGCATAAGGGAGCATTTCATGCCAATCCTTGTATGAAAGCACCATTTTCTGGACAATCTTCTTAATGTTTTCATTAACGGCTTCAACTGCTCCGTTCATCTTTGGACGGTACAGAGAGGAGTTATGATGATGGATTCTAAATTGGTTTCAAAGTTCCTTCATCATCTTATTATTCAAGTTGGTACCATTGTCTGTGATGATTTTGTTGGGGAGCCCATATCGACAGATCAGCTCTCTTTTTACGAATTTCACCACCACATTTCGGGTCACGCTGGCGTACGAAGCAGCTTCGACCCTTTTGGTGAAATAATCGATGGCGACCAATATGAAGCGATGTCCATTAGATGTTTTGGGCTCAATTGGTCCGATGACATCCATTCCCCACATTGCAAAAGGCCATGGTGATGACAGCACATTTAAAGATGTTGCTGGTGCATTGATGTTATCGGCATATACCTGACATTTGTGGCAGGTTTTTGCATATTTGTAACAATCAGCTTCCATAGTTAACCAATAATACCCTGCCCTAAGAATTTTTCTTGCCATTGCATGCCCATTAGTGTGAGTACCGAAGGATCCTTCATGGACCTCCTTCACGATCTTGCTTGCTTCAGCCGCATCCACACATCTGAGCAGGACCATGTCTTGGTTTCTTTTGTACAAAACTTCCCCATTGAGGAAAAAATTTATGGCTAATCTCCATAAGGTTCTTTTGTCATTTTCTGAGGCGTTGGCTGGGTATTCTTTATCTTTTAGGAAGCGTCGGATATCGTGGTACCATTGTTTCCCATCCTGTTCTTCCTCTATTGATTGACAAAAAGCCTGTGTACTTCGATGTTGAATCTGGATGAGCGGCATGTCTTCTTCTCGACTTATCTTGAACATGGACGATAAGATGGCTAAGGCGTCGACCAATTGATTATCATCCCGAGGTATGTGGGAGAAAGTAATGTTTTCAAAGTGCTCCAATAGTTTTTGAATGTGGGCTTGGTAGGGAATTAATTTTGCATCTCTGGTTTCCCATTCCCCTTTTATCTGATGAATGGCCAGAGCCGAATCGCCATACACCTCTAGGTACTTGACATTGGCTTCAATTGCTGCTTGGATACCCATAATACATGCTTCATATTCGGCTACATTATTAGTACAATCAAAGTCTAATCTAGCCGTGATTGGTATATATTGTCCTTCTGGGGAAATTAATATAACTCCTATGCCATGACCCATCATGTTGGAGGCACCATCAAACAACATTGTCCATGTGCTCTTCATCGTCTCTCCTTCCTCATTATATATTGCCATCAAATCTTCGTCTGGAAATTCCCTTTGCATGGGTTGATAGTCATTCAGAGGCTGCTGAGCCAAATAATCTGCAAGGACACTGCCTTTAATTGCTTTTCGTGTTACATACAGAATATCGTATTCTGATAGTAAAACTTGCCATCTAGCGATCCTCCCTGATAAGGCAGGTTTCTCAAAGATATATTTGATGGGATCCATTCTTGATATTAACCAGGTAGTATGGCTTAACATATATTGCCTCAAACGGTGAGCAGCCCACGCTAATGCACAACAGGTTCGTTCCAGCAGGGAATATTTTGACTCGTAATTGGTGAACTTCTTGCTTAGGTAATAAATGGCCTGTTCTTTCTTCCCAGACGTGTCTGTTGGCCAAGCATGCATCCCACAGACTCATCTGTTATCGTCAAATACAAAATTAGGGGCCTTCCTGGGACTGGAGGTACCAAAATTGGGGGATTCTGCAGATAGAGTTTGATTTTGTCAAAGGCCTCTTGGCAGTCTTCGTTCCAAACCATAGGCTGATTTTTGCGCAAGAGTCTGAAAATCGGCTCACAGGTAGCTGTCAATTTGAAGATAAATCGAGCAATGTAATTCAATCTTCCCAGAAACCCTCAGATTTCCTTCTCTGTCTTAGGGATGGGCATGTCCAAAATGGCTCGGACTTTATCCGGATCCACTTTGATTCCCCTCTCACTGACAATGAACCCCAATAACTTCCCTGATTTTACGCCAAAGGTGCATTTAGTCGGGTTTAATCTCAATTTAAACTTTCGAAGCCGTTCAAATAACTTCTGTAAGTCACTGAGATGATCGTCTTCGGATTTTGACTTTGCAATCATGTCGTCTACATAGACTTCGATTTCCTTGTGGATCATGTCATGGAATAATGTCACCATGGCTCTCTGGTAAGTTGCCCCGGCATTCTTCAATCCAAATGGCATCACTTTATAGCAAAAGGTTCCCCATGTGGTGATGAAAGTCGTTTTCTCCATATCTTCCTTGGCCATTTTGATTTGATTGTACCCTGAGAATCCATCCATAAACGAAAAAAAAGGAAAATTGGGCTGTGTTATCGACTAGTACGTCAATGTGGGGTAACGGAAAGTCATCTTTTGGGCTAGCCCGATTTAGATCTCTGTAATCCACGCACATCCATACCTTTCCATCTTTTTTGGGAACGGGTACTATATTTGCAACCCATTCTGGGTAATTTGCTACGACCAGAAAACTAGCATCAAATTGTTTTCTAACTTCCTCTCTGATCTTTAAAGACATTTCTGGTTTCATTCTCCTCAACTTCTGTTTAACTGGAGGGGACCCAGTTTTTAGAGGTAGTTTGTGTTGTACGATGGAAGTGTCAAGACCTGGCATGTCTTGATAAGACCAGGCGAAAATATCGCTGTAATTGTGTAACAGTGATACCAATTGAGAGCGGTTGTCTCCCGTAATAAATGAGCCTATCTTTACTTCCTTCTTGTTTTCTTCATTCCCCAGATTTATTAAATCCATTGATTCCTGGTGTGGTTGAATCATTTTGGATTCTCACTCTATTAACCTGAGCATTTCGTCGGAGGGTTCACAATCATATTCCGTCTCTTCATCTGCTTGGTTAATAAGATGATTAGAATTGCTCGATGCGATACTAGCATTGTTGTCATGAAACAGGTTATTGTTGGATCTGCATTATGGTAAACGTATAAAAGGGAATGAGATATTTGTAGTGGAGATAATGGGAGAGATGTATTCTGAATAGTTCAATTGTATTTATCTTTTACCAAACATATGTACAAAAATATTGTTTTTTTTTAAAAGAATTTGTTACTGCAATTACAAATTACTTTGAAAATGAATTTAAAGTCACAGGGAGTTCTACAATCTCCCAGTTATTCAGCTCTTTTCCTGGCGGGCAGGCGGTCACTAGATCATTGCCATGAGAGGACTCCTCTCCATCCACAGCAGCTATAAAATTTGGGTCTTCGAACCCGGCACTCCAGAAGCTCTCTGAAATGTGACACAGAGGGACCCTCTCAATCCGGGGCTTTCTACCTTCTAGCTTGGCCATTTCACTTTCAGAAGACTTGTACCCTAACCCAAACCGATGCTTGTTTTCACTTAACTGCAACGGTTGGGATATCCCGCTACTATTTTGCCCCAGTCTTCCCCCGGGCTTGAACCCGCTTTTCAGCATTATCCGTGCTGTCATCATTAGTGCCCCTGGAAGCCGCTTCTGGTCCACCACTTCTCCTTCCTTAACGGTGGTGACGTTGGCAATCTCCAAAGCTTGGAAGTGAGTTTCCAAGGCTTCTTCGGCAGCCTCAATGTAAGGAGGGTTGGTGGGTTTACTGACCAGAAAGTCTTCCTCAGCTGAGACTGTGACCAGCTTGTCATTTATGATGAATTTCAATTTTTGGTGCAAGGACGAGGGTACTGCCCGAGCGGAATGGATCCAGGGTCTTCCTAGCAAACAACTATATGCTGGCAAAATATCCATTACTTGGAAGGTTACACCAAAAATAATTGGACCAATCTGGATCGGTAGATCAATTTCTCCGATAACCTCCCTCCGAGACCCATCAAATGCCCTAACCACCATAGAGCTTGGCCTCATGTGGGCTGTTTCATAGGGCAGCTTGGACAGGGTCATTTTGGGCATCACGTTTAAAGATGAGCCGTTATCTATTAGAACTCTAGCCAATATGTGATCCATACATTTTACTGATATATGCAAAGCTTTATTGTGCCCGGCCCCCTCCTCCGGGATTTCGCTATCAGTGAATGTAAGGAAGTTATTGGCGGTTATATTGTTTGCGATGCCTTCGAACTTCTCAACTGACAGATTATGCACCACATGTGCCTCATTCAATATTTTCAGCAGCACCTTCCGATGGGGTTCTGAATTTATCATAAGCGCTAATAACGAAATTTTAGCGGGTATGCGGTTCAATTGTTCAATTACTGTATACTCGCTCTGTCTGATCAGCTTCAGAAATTCACAAGCCTCTTCCTCCGAGACGGCTTTTTTCAATTCCTTTCCTTCTCCTTCTTTATTAGACCTCGGCTCGGGGCCAGCCAGAATTTCTTCACCACAAGGCCGTCCTCTTTTATCTTCCATAGGAGTGTAAATGCGACCACTCCTAGTCATGCCCCCAATTCCGGCAATATTCTCCACATCAGGGGCGAAATCGCAGGTAGTTTCGTGTATGTCCTCATCTGTTTTACCCCCGGATACCTCTACATCGTACTTCCAGGGAATCTCCTTGTTGCTTTTATATTGGAAGGGTCCAGGCACCCTTATCGTGACTGGCTTCATCCTAGTAGGTGTGGGTACAGGAGGTGCTTCGGTGTATCGAATAACCAACGGCCGGGGAAGCGCAGGAAAAGTTTCATTTAACGTGTTGACCTCCTTCTCATTTTCAATATAGTTCACAGATGGTCCTGCCCCTCCGAGGTTTGGCAACGGGTTGCTCCCTATACTAGGGGCATCTTTTTCAAAACACAGCCATTTAGCATTGATTAAACTTTGGACCTTATGTTTTAGTGCCTGACAGTTTTCTGTAGAGTGTCCCACCGTCCTGACATGGTATGCACATTTAGCCTTGGGGTCATACCATTTGGGGTATGGGGGTTCAAGTGGTTTCATGGGACATGGTGCTAATAACGAGATTTGAATTAGGCGAGGTAATAAGTCCGAGTAGCTCATTGGGATAGGGTCGAACTGGACTACTTTTCTCTCGTTATTGTTCGACATTCGTTGGGGTTGGCTAGAGGGGAAGTTGGAACTTGTATTTTGGTTCCAGGTTTTCTGTGGGGTTTGTGGGGGTGCCTGTGGAGGTGCCATCATGAATGGTGCCGGAGGTCAAAAGGACATAGGAGGGGTATATGCAGGTTGGTAGTTGGGTTGGGATGTGGCCACCATTTGAGGGTGTACAGGAAATAGAGGATGATAGGGGTATGGTGTTTGGTAGTTGGGGGGTGCGTTTGTTTGGTAATTGGGTAGTGTGTTTGTTTGGTAATTGGGTAGTGTGTTTGTTTGGTGATGGGGTGGTGCGGTTATTTGGCGATTCGGGTCAGCAGAAACATAATGGGTTTCAGCCTCTTTTTTCTTCCATGAATTATTGGTCGGCTTCTTCACATTCACATTACCGACAGTATTGTGTATGATCTTTCCTCTGCGTAAACCACTTTCTATACGTTCTCCGATTAGCACCATGTCAGAGAAATTGACCGATATACTTCCCACCATCTTGTCATAGAATGGAGCTGGAAGCGTTTCCATGAACATGCTAATCATTTCCCTTTCAAATAAGGGTGGCTGAACTTGAGCGGCTAGCTCTCTCCACCGCTGTGCATACTCTTTGAATGTCTCTTCTTCCCGTTTGATCATGTTTTGTAATTGAGTCCTATCAGGAGCCATTTCAAGATTGTATTTATATTGTTTGAGGAAGGCATCTGCCAAGTCCTTCCATGTATGGATATGGGCCCTTTCCAGCTGAGTATACCAGCCGGCTGCTGCCCCCGTGAGGCTATCCTGGAAGCAGTGGATGAGCAATTTGTCGTCATGGGCGTGAGAAGCCATTTTTCTGCAGTACATGGTCAAATGGCTCCTCGGGCAACCCGTTCCCTTGTATTTTTCGAACTCGAGAGTCTTGAATTTGGGGGGAATGACGACATCTGGGACTAAGCACAGGTCTGAGGCTTCTACTATTCCATAACCACTGCCTTCGATGGCTCTTACCCTTTCCTCTAGATGTTGCCATCAGCCACTGAGATGCTTTTCTTGATCGACAGGTTTTGACCATTGCTCATTGGTATATGGCCCCTCGGTTTTGGTGGTGTGTCCGTGGGTACTTGGTTGGTATAGAGGGGGTTGATATGTATTTAATGGGTGAGTGGTCATGGGGATTGAGTATGCGGGATCTTCGGTTGTAGTTGTATTCATATGGGAGTAGTTTATGTTGGTGTTTTGGGGGTGCATGGTTGAGGGATTGACGTGTTGTGGGACTGCGGAGGATGGGTTCATGTATGGTGGGTAGGCAGGAGGATTTGGATGTTGTGGATATATGGAAAGATTTGTATGTGGGGGGTAGGCGGTAGTGTTGGTGTGTTGCAGGTGCATGGAAGGATTTATGTATTGAGGGTAGGTGTTAGAATTCGTATGTTGTGGGTAGGTGGTGGTATTGGCGTAGTGTGGGAGGGTGGCAGGATTCGCTTGTTGCAGGTAGGTAGATGGATTTTCGGTGGGATTGGTAGAGGCGCCTTGTGTGACAGCAGGAAAGTAGCCAGGAGGAAGCCCATAAGGGGGCCATTCCTGATCGGTAACAATCTGGAGAGGCATTGGCATATTGGTCGTCTCGGGTGCTTCTGTCCCAGAGGGTCCCTCTGTGTTCTTCTCCAACAACTTCATCAATTTGGCCACCTGTTCTTTCAGATCAGCCACTTCATTCCTTAGTTCCTCGTTCCGAGTTTCCAGCTCGTTCATGATTTTGGTCTTAGAGCGAGTACTATACGGATGCCAAGGGATTCGTGAGTCAGCTATTTTTTCTGAAATCACAACCTCAGTTAATTATTATAAAAATAAACCAATGGAAATCTTAAGCATAAATTGAACATTGGGGGATCATATATCTTGTCGAGTGCATTTTTCGCGTTTGAGCGTGAAATGGAAATTAATGCCGGACCATTTGTCAAAACAAATTCTTCATTCAACGGAGTTCATTGTACAATTTATTTTCCCTGTTTCGCCAGGACAATATACTTGTTCATTCTCAGAATTAGATTTTTACAAAACTGAATGAAATCTTCAACTTCTGGCGGAGTGTGGAGAGGGTGCAGTGAAACTTCGGCTTTTTTGAGCAATTGTGGAATTTCTTCTATAGCGGTATTGGCCAAACTTGCTAGTCTCTCGAAGCACCTGGTCCAATGGTTGGCTGTGTCTCTGTACCACTGGATTTCACCTTGTAAGTCTCTAATTCCTCTTTGCTGCATTCTGATTACCTCGATGACATTCCATTTTTCTTCGTTTACTTCGTTTTCACATGCTACTAGCAGATTTTCAATTTGCTGCTTCAAATCTTCCACCCTTTGTCGCTGCTCATTCTTTTCATCTAATATTTGACTCTTTTCTGCCGACTCTTGATTTCTTTCGCCGATTGCTTGATTTTTCTCTCGTCGAACCTGGCGGATTTTGTCCCTCATTTGGTTAATTACGTCTCTCATTTTCTGGTTCTCTTGAAGCACCATGTCCTTTTCTTGCACTCTCATCCCCAGTTCTTTATTAGCTGCCTGGAGACTCATATGAACCCTGGCCGCATGCTCCCGTTCTGAGTTTTGTTGTTCGCGAATATTTTTGAGGGCTGCATCCTTTTCCTGACCGTCTCTTCTGAGTGTGGCATTCTCTTGTTGTACCTTTAGCAGTTCTTCTTCCAGCATGTGGTTTTTGGCCGTGATGCTTTCTAATTTTGCCTTTAGCTCCTTAACGGCCTCGTCTTCAAATGTTTCCGACACTGGTTGGCTTCCTGACACGACTGCTTGATGCTTGAAGGGTAACTTAATTTGTAGTACCCTTTCTCTTACACACTGCCTGTATTCTTCCTTTTCCGCGCAGCTCCTGACTCCTAATTCTTTGCCTTTCCTAGTGACTACTTCCCAGGCCTCTCGTACCTTCCGGAGTGATTCCGCAAAATTACCTTCATAGTATATGATGAAAGGTGACAATAATTCCTGTGAAGGAGGACTTCAGGGCACAATATGTATCAGCAAGTATTGCAGTGATGGGATTCTCGGACCTGCTTTTTCAAGATAGGAACGCACCAATGGCAGTTGTGTCTATGAAATCATCAACCTGAGGGAATAATACCAGACCGTAGATGACGAGAGCGAGCACGTCCATGTAGGTCTCCCATTCATTATTATCTGCCAACTGCTGCAAATGTCCTTCCAGAAGGTCTCTTGTAAAGCCTTTGCATTGATATTTTTCTTGGAAATCTGTAAGAAGGTCGCTCTGTTGCAACCCTATAGATTGAATCGCAACCCGGAATGAAGGGCTATGCTCTAGATGATTGTATGGCCTACTCCCCTCTATTGGCAGGCCTATGATTTGTTCGTACTCTTCTAGGGTTGGTGTTAACTGAAAGTCCGCAAATGTGAAGCATCTCAGTGGAGGGTCGTAGTACTGAACCAAGGCAGTAATGGCTTCCTCTTGCACTTTGATTTCCAGTAACCTCAATATGTTTCCGTATCTTTTGACAAATGACATCTTTTGTATTGTTTGTAGCCTTTTGGCGAAAGCTTCTAAACTCGTCATGTCCATCATTTTTGCCCCGATTCTACGTTTCTTTCTTAATTCTGATCCGACATTAATTTCCATTTCACCTCTTTTAGACATCTCTGAGAATCTGATCCCCTCAAAAGGAAAAAGAAAAGAAAGAAAGAAAATCATAAAAATAAACGAGTTAGTCGTTTGAATGAGTAATCTAATGCATGGTATGACATCATGTAAATTGAGGCATGATGCAAGAATGACACTAATTTGAGTATGATATGCGATGAACTAGAGTATTGTATGGTATGATGCGTACTAGCATGTGGTATGGATGAAATGCACTGAGAACATGATGTTCAGAGTAAGAATTAAAGTGTGCTCCGGGTAATTATCTTCCTTTTGCTTTTTCTTTTTTCTCTTTCTCTTTTTTTTTCTTCTTTTTTTTTTTGTTTTTTTTTTGTTTTTTTTGTTTTGCTCATCTTTTATTGCTTTCTCCCACTTCTCTTTTCATTGCACTCCTTTATTCGGAATAGTTTTATACAAGCAATATGTGCATGGATTGATACATGTCAACATTATAATAGGAATGTGTACCCTTTACGTGTCCTAATCCAAGGTTACCTGTCCTATGTATCTAGGATGTCTAATTTATGTATCTTGCAAAAGGTAGGCCATAATCCTGCGGTATAAAGGTCACTAGAGTCAAGTTCCAATTCCCTAGTGTTGACTGCAACCGTAGAGAACGCTACTGGTTACAGGACACTGGAAAAGGACACACTCTAGCTGGGGTTTTCGCGATAGCCAACCGGGGACGTGCATCCCTGGTGACACCACTAGACCCATCTATTCCTAAGTTTCGCTCAGACCCGAGTACAAGGCCCCACTCATGATCATGCATGCATGTGCAGTGTGTGAAGGGTATACAGATCTTTTGGGATACCTGCAATTGGGGAAATTGCACAAATATATATATATAACAATTTATCGTTCGTCTATCCTAGGGTTATAGAATAAACAACCAGACAGACAACAGTTAAACAAATCATGCAAGTAAACAAGAAAAGGATCGTGCAAACAAACGGGGAAGGGATCAATATGGCACACTCAATTTAGATGGGTTTGACTCTCTAAAGTCCCCAGTGAAGTCGCCATCTGTCATAATCGTAATTACGACGAGACGACAGACTCGCTAAATTTTGAAAGAATTTTAATTTTATTGTGGAGCCGCCACCAAATTTTATTTTTAAGGGAAAACATTTGGAAAAACCCTAACTTGAGGAAGAAAATCTAGGTTCGGGATTCGGTTACGAGTAAGGAAGGTATTAGGCACCCCACTCGCCCGTTCCAAGAAACGGTACCCCTAAACTGAGTATGTGATTTTTGAAAATTGTTTGATCCCTTAATTGATGTGAAAATAAATAGATTGATGGAGGTTAGCCTGATAGGACTTGATCCTGCTCCTACGTATTCCCCGGTGCAATGGGAAACTCAAGGCTTACGTAGTTCTGGTTCAGAGACTTCATCTCTAAAAGAATACGAGGTGATTTTAGATAAAAAAACAAATGTTTTAATAGGAATTTATTGAAAGTGATGGTTTTCAAAAATTCATGTTTGCGAGATCTTAGATCGTCGTAAGCCGTATTTGGATCCCACACGACTTAAAACGCGAGACGGTAGAGAATGCTACTCGTTCGCGTTAGAACCCGTTTACATGAATTTCGGAAAATTAGAAACAGACGTTTTTTAGAAGATTTTATTGAAAGTGATGGTTTTCAAAAATTCGTGCTTGCGAGATCCTAAATCGTCGTAAGCCGTATTTGGATCCCACACGAATTAAAACACGAGACGGTAGAGAATGCTACTCGCTTGCGTTAGAACTCGTTTGCATGAATTTCGGAAAATTAAAAACAGACGTTTTTTATAAGATTTTATTGAACGTGATGGCTTTCAGAAATCCCTGCTTGCAAGATCCAAATCGTCGTAAGCCGTATTTGGATCCGCACGAATTAAAACACGAGACGGTAGAGAATGCTACTCGTTCGCGGCAGAACCCGTTGCATGAATTTCGGAAAGTTCAAAAACAGACGTTTTTATAGGAATTTATTGAAAACTGTGATTTTTAGGAATCCCAT
This sequence comes from Canavalia gladiata, assembly GCA_037954105.1. Classification (NCBI taxonomy): domain Eukaryota; kingdom Viridiplantae; phylum Streptophyta; class Magnoliopsida; order Fabales; family Fabaceae; genus Canavalia; species Canavalia gladiata. The sequence goes on from CM075658.1 coordinate 73,346,263, forward strand.
ACTTGACACCATTCTAGACTAGGCTACTAACCCTTGCCTTTTGGCTGTAGATCTTTGCAAATAGGTTTTACTTTGTGTAGAGATGTAGCAAGTTCCGGGACGATGTTGTGGCCTATAACCTGGTTTTGAGCTACAAATTCCCAAGCAGCTCATTGTTAAGTGGTCCAGAGAAGTAGAGGGCTCCTGGGTGTATCTCATAGCCCAGAATTAGTTTAACCAAAAACTTAGGAAGGAAGGTAGGAGGTTTCACAGGTTAGTCTTCCAGAATTTTGACTCAGACAAGTTGTAGGTTCCTAGACATTTTCAAGTACAGAATCAGCTCTATCAAGCCTGCATCAGTTCAAAAGGGATCTGTGTAAAGGGCCAGAGGACTTTTAGGCATGTTCCATGGATCAATCTATCAGTAGCCTATCCAAATCAGTTGACAATTCTCGGATCAAGATCAGGTATTAAGCACGAGGTCTTAGATTAGAGATTTATGTAGATAGTCATTGTATGTGACTAGATCAGAACTAAGTCTCAAATTCAAAACTCAATTCAAAGTTGGAGCGGATTTCTACAAATATTTACAGACCAATATCATGCCCTAGATCCTAGATATTGACAATCAAAGGTTGTTGCCTTCATTGCTAAGACTGAGGTTCAAATGCTGATTTGTTTGACTTACAGGTGTTTAATTGGTTCGAAACCCAAGTTACTAACCAGGGATTGGCAGTATCGAAATAGTCTTTTAAAACCAGTAACAGGTTTGTACTTATTTTCCAAACGGTGCAGAGATGCAGTAGGGTACTAGGCTTCCCCTTATTTAACTCATCTAGGAACCGACAAGCCTAAGCTTTTTCTGGCCCGAATCTGGGTAGACATTTTCAGGGCCTGGATACATTCCTAGGCAGCTTCAGAACAAGTGTGGAGAAGGAGTTTAGATCATCTTGAGAGTAACTTTAACCATAATTTCAGAGTAATTGATGAGAAGTTTAAGTGGCTCAAAGGCAGGTTCCAATAAGCGCTTTGCAGACTAGGACCAAGACCAGATTGCGAATATAGTATTTTATTGTGGACTGGTGTCAAGATAGCTAGTCCCTAATGCATACCTGGTAGTTCTCTATCAGAGTCGAGTTTGGGCAAGGTTGCAAACTGATTTGAGTAAATGGAGATTATCTATATCTATTGCCAATTTTAGCATGGTAGATTGTGATCTTGTTAGATTTTCTTATTAGATACCAGCCTACCCCCAGCCAATTTCGGGATACATTCATCCAACCTTTGGCAAAATCCTAGTTGTGGTGTCTATGATACCCGCTGGCAGAACTTGCAAAGGCCAATTCATAGGGTGGTTAAGAATCAATAACGCCTTATAAGGTTTCTTCCAAGCTTTGACCTTTCTCAACCTGGCCATTAGCAGCACCTATGTCTAATTTGCTTTCCTGCTGGTTTAGAGACCCCAAGGTGCAGGACCTGGGCCTGTATTGGCTGTCATGACACCCTTGTGACTCATGACTGCTTACAAGAGGTTGAACACCTATTTATATGACTCCCCAAAGATTATATGATAGACACATTGAATGGCCAGGTTTGATCAGGTGTGAAACGTTCTGACTTGAATTCGGTGTTACCACTATGATCAGTCCTCTCGGACTTGTTCCTCCTTTTTGAAGTCAATTCGCTATCTGTCTGGCCATAAGGTATGGCCTAACATTTAGCCCTTCTGTCCTATCCTACCCTTACCCCGCCTTATTAGGCTCTACTCTGAGAGGTTATTGTTCCTAAGTCTTCCACAACAAGCATTTTAGTTGCAATTTTAAGCCTGGTATTCGGCGTTTGGCTGAATTAGGATATCAATCGGGTCACGAGCTTCCTTCCCCTTCTTTTCAGCCTGCATTTCGACTGGAGTCTAGACTTATAGCTTTGTCCAAGACTACCAGACTTGGATCGATTTACAAGCCATTGTCAACTAGTTGTATTCCTTATTGGGTGTAGTGTACATTATTATGACAAATTCTCCTCTCAGAATTTCCAGTATAGAACCCAGGGGATTCTTAACCTTACTTCTATAACTGTACTTCTTATGCCAGAAACTGTATTGCTTCATACAACGTTAAGCTACTGGTGAGACCAGATCTTGACTTGCCTAAGTTATAGCCACAGTGAGCTTCAAACCAAAATTCAGGAACAAAAGCACCAGGCATCATGGAATATGTATTTACCAGTTTCTGCTGTGACGAAATATAACGACGCGAGCACATGCATACTGACTTGGCCAAGTAACTAAATGTTAATACACTAGGCAGTCATCATTGTTGCAGCTGCATTACGGACTTCAAGGTATGGCAAATTACACAAGGTGCTTAGGTTGAAATTCCTATGAACTATAACTAACACAATGTACGAATCCATCTAGTTTTAGAGCTACCTTACTTCAGAACCCCAGGATCATTATGACAGTACTATTCCACATCAGCTAAGTGTTTTGCTAACAAGGATTTGAAGCTATCAGGCGTTCAATTAATTCTTACATGGTGGACGTGCGTAAATTTCTCTGATCAATGCATTTACATTTATACTCAATCCTACATGCAACAACACTATTTCATACATTACAGAGAAATGGCATAATCTTATTCAAATTAGTGCCAACTTCAGGCTTGGATAAAGTGGAAGGAAAGCTAGAAATGACGAACCTGTGAGAAGCTACTTCTAAACCTGACTGTATGATCCTGAATACAGCGATGAGATGATAGATTCTTCATATTCCAAGCGTCTACTTGCGGTGATTCAGCATCCAAAGGAGGAACCAATTTTCGTTCTCCAAAGTCCTCCGCGACTCACGATCAATCGCTCCAAAAACGCACACAATCCGGAATCGAGTGAAATTCAGAGAAAATTTTTCTTCCAGTGATCGGTCTTCACCTTTTCTCCCAACAAAAAAACTGAACCTCTTCTTGGTTTTCTATTTAACAGCCTCCCCTCTGTTAACCCTCCGTGGTTAATCTTAATTTACCATGGTTCCACTGACCTAACCTTTGCAAACTAACTAACTAACTTCTAACCATCTTATTCCTTTATCAATTTTTTATTCTTATCTTTTATTTTTGTTTGTTCGTTTATCTATTTTTATTTTATTTTTTCACTTTTATTGCTTTAAGAATTAACATATCTATTTGGTTTTTCTGGTTCCTTGATTTAAAATCGCCGCGGACTGAAATTTGCGTTTACAATAGCTAAATGATAAGTGTCCAACACAACATTTATTTGGCACATATTTCGATATAATAACAAGTAATTGAAGCATAAATAATCACTAATGCACTAGAAAATGATAGAAAACTGAGTAATCCATACACAATCTGGAATATGCAGTTTTAAAGCCTTTTGGGCGATAAATTCCTGTAAATCGGATGTGTTTTCACTGTCTACAGTCTGTCACAAGGTTTCGCGTTGACAATACAACCAGAAATGCGTGGAACACATGAAAGTCTAAGAGGAAGGAAGTATTCTGTTATACGCCCTACGTTGGCAATGTAAGCACAGTTGCGTTGGATGAAACAAGGCTTAGAATAGAACGAAACAAGGTGTCAATTGATTCATCAATCTATCTAGTCTTTGAACGTACACACATAGAACAGAGCCACCACTTTCTTGGATGTTGGTTCTGTTTTGGGTGAAGGAAGAACCCTAGGGTTGAGGGAGAAAGGCAATCACCGCGAGCCGTTATACGAATGACTTCCACCCTCTCCCCTGTTTTCTTCTTTTCTCATTATGTGTAACTAAAACTTTGTTAGGAAAGGAGGAAGTCATTGTTGAACCTATGTAACCCAAATATATTATATGCATTCAAGATTTATTTTCTTTGAAATTGATTATTCTTCTCTTTGCTTAACGCTTCATGAATTGGCCACTTATAGATTGAAATTGAATTCTTCTTCACAATTGAAAAATTGAAATTAGAACTGGAACTGAGATTGAATGACATAACTATGAATGCTCTAAGGATATTCTTGTGAAGACGATACTCTTTCTCACTATTTACTCTGAAAAATGATAAGGTACATTTTCCTTATAGATACACATAGAGATGGAAGTAGGTCGAGCCGAGATAGGTTTTGAGTGTTCAAGTCTGACCTGTTTAAAAATTTTGAGGCCTGAGCTTGAGCTTGTTACCTGTTAAAGGTTTTCTTTTTCTATCAAGGTTTGACCTAATTTAAAGCCGACGAGCCTGTTTAAAAGCCTACATCACAAAAAAAAAATCAATAAATAGACTTAAAGCTTATATAAATAATTGATTAAAAAGGCTTGCAAACTTAAAGTTTACAAAATAAAAAGGTCATTAAATAGACTTAAAAAATATATATATTAATATTATGTAAATAAAATATAAAATAAATATTATAAATATAATATATTAAAATAAATATAAATATATAAATATAAATAGACTTCTAATAAGTTAATTAGGTTTTTTATAAGTCTAGGCCTGACTTGTTTATCTAAAAAGGCTTTTTAACAAGTCTGAGTCTATCTATTTATTAAACGAGCCGAGTCAAGTTAGGATTTAAACAAGCAGGGCCGTAGGCTCCTGTCTAGTTTTTCTTTTTAAATTTAGAATATAGCTTTAACAAATTTGACTCCGATTACTTATGCATGTTGTTGCTCAATCATACCTGCTTGTCAACTATTACTTTTGCTCTCTCATTTTATGTTTATTTGTTGCTTTCTGTTTTCTATTTTTTATATATTTCTGTAAATTTTGTAAAATAAAATATATGTATTCACACTTGTTTCAATGTGTTTTTGACCAAAACTGCAAATAAAAAGTTTTCATGATCAACTATCCATCCCATCGATGTAATCTCGTTAATTAACAGTGCATTGTATTATTAGCGAGAACTAATTTTACGCAAATTGAATTAATGGAGGACTAAACTTTGATGAAAAAATGTACTAGAAACAAACAAATTTTTTTGATAATTTTACAAAGACAAGATGAATGTTTAATCCAAAGAGAAAAGAGCACGAAATGGATAAATTAAAAAAAATATATATCCAATTACATTATTCGGTTATGAGGATTGGTTTTGAAAAATAAAAATTATACAGATTAGGATTTTAGTTAACTATCAATTACCATTTCTAGTTAGGAGGATACAAAAATTCCAGAAAGGTACTTAGATTAGGATAGAGGTGATAAAATTGGCCAGGCCAACTCGATAAAAAATAAAAATTATTGGGTAGAGATGATAAAATGAATAAAAAATGATTTCACCCGATGCAGAATTATGTTGGAACTTTTGTTTGTATTCTGTATCTAATCGATCAATCTTGTTATGATCTGTGGATGAAATTAACCACTTAGTTTTTATTTTTCATGTGATTTTGTTTTGTATTTTGGGTGGAAATAATCTAACAATAATTACGAAAACAGATTATCCAGTGAAAAGGGTAATTAGATATACTCCACAATTTTTTTAGAGAAGAAATGTAGAGAATGAACGAAAGAGGAGGGTACCCACAAGATTGGGACTATTTTTACTTTCTGCTAACTGCAATGGTATAATTTTGAACGATGGCATTTTTACAGAGTAATATATATATATAGAATGGCTCCAACAATGTATAGAATAGAGTGTAACCCTTGATTGAATAAAGAAAAAAAGAAAAGAAAAGAAAAAGAAGAAATGAGAATGAGGTGTAGAAATGTGGTGTTTGTAACGGTATTGTCAATGTGGTGGTGCGTGTGCTTAGCACAAAATAGCCCTGAAGATTTCGTGAAAGCGCACAACAAAGCGCGTGAAGAAGTTGGTGTGGGTCCAGTGGAATGGGACGAGAATGTTGCAAACTATGCTAAGACGTATATGAAGAAGATGTTAACAGACTGCAATATGGTCCATTCCGGTGGGACGTATGGGGAGAACCTGGCTGGGGCTTCCTCCGAATTGACTGCTAATGACGCTGTGAATTTGTGGTTGGCGGAGAAATCAAACTATGACTATAACTCCAATTCCTGTGTTAATGGTGAGTGCATGCATTATACTCAGCTCGTTTGGGGTGAAACTTTTAATATTGGCTGCGCTATCGATAAGTGTCACAATGGCTTCACCTTTGCCATCTGCAATTATGACCCTCCTGGCAATTTTGTAGGCCAGAAACCTTACTAGTTTTATCATATCATATCATATGGGATTTACATCCACTTATATCATCACAATCCATGTAAATTCTTTTCATTTTTCATCTCTTAATCGTAAGAATTCATATATCATTTTTGAAGATATTTTCAATCTTCTCCCTGTGTCCGGTGAAGGAATAGGCCGGATTGAAATAAACATCAATGTATATTTTCTCATTTCTATTCTAGTGTGATCTTATATATTATAAATGGATCATTCAATTTCATAGAAATTATGTGCACGTTGGAATTCTCAAAATATCCTCTCTCCTTTTTTCAATTGAATGGCTTAATTAACTTAACTTATCTACATACATTGCTTCATATATGAATTCAATTAAAAGATGACTCAAATTTAACTCATCTTATTTTAATGTATCAATTTAGTAGTTTGGTTTATTAAATATAAAAAAAAAAGATAAAAACATATTGCACTAAACTATATGACCTAACTACCGATCATAATTATAAATGTGCATGTGTATAAAGTATACCAGATTCGAATATAATTAGACTCTTTAATTTCTCTTATCCATGATTAGTTTAACTCTATTACCCAGCATTTTGCCTATACTAGTCTAGCTAGTTCTTGTCTTAATTTCTTGTACATATATAATTGGTTTTTTTTTTTTTAATGTGTGTGCAAGTGTACATGATGCATAAATAAATTGAAGATAGGAGTATGGTGTCAAATGGGTTCACTGGTCTCTCCTACCAAGCCATGAAATGTTCTGTTTCCATCACCTGCCTGTTGAAGCAAACATTGTGTATGCCACACGCAAGTGGATCTTTTCATAACAAATTAAAATTTAACCCATTAGTTCTTTTATTTAAGTATTTTATAAAAAATAAAAATATATATGAAATGATGTTATTAAAAAATAAATAAAATAATATAATAATAATATCATAAAAATATTATATAAATAATATTGATTGTTAGCTTGTCATACAATAAAATGAATATGTATTTGCGGCTTATTTTATTTATTATAATATTTTTATACAAATTTAACTCATCTTATTTTAATGTATCAATTTAGTAGTTTGGTTCTCGGCTTCATTCTCCTCTGCATTCTTGAACCTGTTTACACCGGAAATAAAAATGGACCCCCAAACCCTTTACTGCATGTGTGATGTAGTTGCGTCCCCAAACCAAACTGTCTGTTGCATGTTTACCAGACCATTCTGCAGTTATCCTTTTGCTCCCATTGTCATCTTTTGAAGAGTTTGGGCTTACGTTTTCCAGAAAGAGAAAAGGGTTGGTTCTTGATCTTTAGCTTACTGGTGGAATGATAAACTTGTATCTCCTTCTCAGACTGCGGAATTTTTTTTAGCCTCGAATCAGTTTTTTTGAGTTCCTTTCTAATCTGTTTGGAGGCATAAAGGTTAATTAGAGATTTCTGTGGCTTTGGTCAAATTTTTTTTTTTTGGAACATTTATAGATTCGGCAAAAGATCGTGGATTTTGGTTAGTTTTACGTTGTAAACATCCCAGAAGGTTCTTGCTTTAAGACTATGGATTTGTTTGATTATCCTTTGGGCTGGTGAATCCGAATGATCTACACCCTTCTTCCATTGATTTTGAAATCCAGTGCATATCTAACGTTGGATGAAATGGCTGAGAAAAGTGTGGTTTTTTGGAATCTTTCATTTTTAAAACAATTAATTTTATTCTTTTATTTTTTAAATAAACTAATTTTAATTTATCATTGTTATGGGTCAAATATATATATATATATATATATATATATATATATATATATCAAACATGGTTATATTAAAAATTAAAAGTTGTCAGTTTTAAAAGATAAAAGATAAAAATTAATAGTTTAAAAAATAGATATTAAACTCAAAATTTTAGAAATTTAAAATAATTAAAAATATATTTAATCTATAATAAAATAAAACATAATCATTACTATGTATGAATTAATTTGATAAAAATCATACATATATTATAATAGAACCAATTTTTGCACCTATTTTGTTTCAATATAATCTTCAAATTCAAACAATCAATAATAATGTAACTAAACATTTGATGAACTTTCTTCACTGCACAATATTTCTAAACACAGTTGCAAATTTATATAGCATTATAACAATAAAATCAAATACATGACACAAAAATATAAAAAATTCTAAACATACATAAAATAAATATATATATATATATATATATATATAAAAGAGTTATAATTCGTTGATATTAAATATTAAATTTTAATATTTATACCAGTTTAATAATCTTATATAAAATATAAAATTTATTAATGTAATCGTTGAATCATGGTATAATATATAGTAAATTATGTATATTAAATTTTAAAAAATTTAAAAATATGTAAATATGTTATTCAACATTTATATATATTTAAATAATATATAAATTGTTAAAATAAAATTATAAGATAAAATATTTATCAATTGTTATTTTATATGAAATTTTATATATAATTTACTAGATATTATAACATAATTTAATAGTTGAATTAGCAAATTTTACATTTTATATAAGGTTATTAATATGCAAGAGTTAAAAAAAATGACAAAAAAAAATTAAAGCAAAAATAAAAGTTTACCTCATATTTTTAAGAATGCTTAGTGATAATTAAATCTGAAATAAGAAAAGATATTTAAAAAAGATAAAGATTGCATTACTGAAGAATATATCTAAATGCCAGAAAGCAAATGCGAGATAACAAACCTTCAGAGTAAGATTTTGTCTAAAAACTTCTTGAAGAAAGATTACAAATGGAGAAAGAACTTGGGAGAGGTTGATGCGGAGAGGAACTTGGTGTAGAAGGAAAGTGTGAGGGGAAGATGCGGAATAAAACCTGTGAAAGGAAAAAACCTTGTATGCTCCTAAACCTTTTCCTATTATTAGATCTTAAAAAATTAACAAATATAATATAATATAATATTTGGTAATATTTAATTTTAAAAAATATTAATTAATAAAAATTAATAACATTTTATCTATGCTACAAAATAAATGTTGCTAAATAACATAAATGTAATAGTATCTATTAAAATAATTAGTCAAGGTTTCAAAACTACGAGTATTGGAGACATAAATGTTGCAGGTACTTCAAAGGTTGCTAAAACGCTAATAATGGCATTACCTTTAGATAGCCTAACATTCTTGTGGAGTTCATGTATTACATCACATTTTCATTTTATTTTATGAAGAATATGAAGCAGAAACAATTTTGAGCTTAGAATAGTCTTATTCCCTTCACAACTTCACATGGTACCTTTGATTTCCTCCGAACTAAAAGGAGCATATAGCACCTCGCTACATACATCAAATACGTTTGAAGTCTACTTCATCCACATTTAGTTTAAACCCACTCCGATTCTGTAAACAAACACACAAAAACCCTTAATCTAAAGAGAGATTCTGCCGTACTCGTATAATTTGAGGGGCTACAAAACCCCCTCTACATAGATCAATAAATTGGTGATATATTTTATATCAGAATTTGATTAAATCAAATTATAATTCTCTTGCATCATATTTTTCTTATGAACACTATGTTATCCCTTCATTACAGACCAATACTACTACCCTCCACCCAAGAATTGCCTCAACCAGAACAATGCAATTTCAATTTTCACTATTTTAATTCATATTCAAACACAAGATATATACTTATATTGTGAAATTCCTGTAATTCTGTTTCACGCACAAACTTCTTGCTATCTCCAGTGAATCTTCTTCCTATAAGGCAAGTTTTTGGAATGGTGGAAGAAGAAATTCTACACAGCAACTCTACAAATTGATAAGGCCTTGAAAACAGCTTGAACAAGAAGGTTATTGGAGACTGAAAAAACAACACTGAGAGGGTAAAAAAATGGTCAATGGTTGATGACAAGGAAAACGCACACGCACTAATGACACTGTTTCTGAATTTATCGTTAATGGAAAACAATAAAATTTCTTTTTTTCTTGCCAAATCTCAGCTTTCTTACTTTCAAAATTTTCTTTCTGTTCAAATATTTATTTTCTTAACTAATAATTATGTAGATCTTCAATTTTTTTAAAGAAAATTCTCTTTCTTCTTAAATCCAAATTAGTTGTATTTGTATTATTTATTTAAATTAATTATATATATATATGTTTCTTATAATTTTAAATATTTATATTTTAAAATTTTACTTAAATTAAAACATTTTCACTAGTGCAAAAATACGATATTATAACAAGATTTTACATCGGTTTTTTAAAAACCGATGTAAATAAAAATGCGGTGGCATTTTTGTAAATAAATGTAAACTTTCTACATCGGTTGGGAAAAGAATCGATGTAGAAAGTACTTTTTACATCGGTTGTTATGTAACCGATGTAGAAATTCTACATCGGTTATTTTCCCAACCGATGTAAAAAGTGAGTTTTTTTTCAAACTTTCTACATCGGTTACGAAACAAGCGATGTTGAAAGTACTTTCTACATCGGTTGTTCTGGAACCGATGTAGAAAGTGGATTTTTTTAAAACTTTCTACATCGGTTATTTTCTCAACTGATGTAGAAAGTACTTTCTACATCAGTTCTGAGAAACAACCGATGTAGAATGTCTTCCCCTCTCACTTATTTTTCGACGCTGTTCGTATTTAATCTCATTTTCCAAAATCCCTATTTCTCGTTTCGGCTTATTCTCTCTATTTTCGTTTAAGTCTTAGTCATTGTTGACATCCTTATTGTTCGTGGTTTCACAACGTGCTTACGTTCCTGGTCGTCGTCGCCGTTGGAATGATTTTGTTCGTTTGAAGTCGTCGTCGCGCACCGTAAGGTTCGAACTCGTCTTTGTTGTTATTTATGCATCTCATTCTATTATTTTGGTTGAAATTTACATTTATTTTGGTTGTATTCTGTAATTTTTAAGCTTCTTATTTGGCTACACCGTGTTATGTCGTCGTTCAACCACCGTTGTGCCTCCATTTGGACACCGTTTGGCCACCGCTCAACCATTTTGTGTTGACTGTGAGGTATGTTCTATGCACCTCTACTTTGTGATTGCAGATGTGAAAGTTTGCTTAGGGTTTATGTATGTTATAGTATTGATTGAGTTTAAATATGTTGGTTTGTTTTCTTGAGTTCAAATATGAGCATACCCTTAGTTTCCTGTTCAAGGTTGAATATAATGAGTATATTACTAAATAAGTAAATCATTCATTATATTAAATCTTGAATTGTCCAAGTTGGACAGTTTGGGACTAAAGTTTTTTATTCATGGTTAACAATTTCTTCATAAATCTTGTAAATTGTACTTGATTAAATTTTGGTTTAGTTCATTTTGCATTGTCTCTGGGTACATGCTTCATTATGGTAAATAAAACCATAATGAAGTTATGTACTTGGAGACTGATGCGAAATTCTACCGAAATTTCACCAAGTATGATATTCAAGATTTTAGAAGTATGTTAATCGATGAATAAAAAACTTTTTTCTCGAATGAGATAGGGTCTTACCAATAGTGAGGATAATAAATTAACAACAATGAGTTACAAGGTTAATCCTAAATCATGTGTTGATGATTCCTGTATAGTATGGATCGTAGTTGGATAAATGCTAAACGAACAAGCGATGAGTACGAGAATGGGGTTGAAGAGTTTTTGAATTTTGCGTAGACAAATCTACCTGAGAGTAATGGACAATTTTACTGTCCGTGTGTTAATTGTCTAAATGAGAGACGTTTGGGTGTTGGTCAAATTAGAGAGCATATTCTTTGTGATGGATTTTGCAAAAGTTATACAAAATGGACATGGCATGGTGAGTTATTAGGCATGCCGAATGTGTCACAGACGGTGGAGGTTGATATAAATATGGAAGATTGGGTAGAGGATATGATTCGTGATGTAGGGCATGCGTCATTTGGGCGGGCAAATATGTATGGTAACTTATCTACTGATTCAGAGAAACCTTTGTATCCGGGATGTACTACCTTTACACGATTGTCAGCAGTGTTAAGATTATTCACTCTGAAGGCAAGGAATGGGTGGAGTGATAAAAGTTTCACCGAATTACTTGAACTGTTGGTAGAGATGCTTCCGGAAGGTAACACATTACCAAAGCGTAATTATAAGGCGAAGAAGGTGTTGTGTCCGATGGGTATGTAGTATAAGAAAATACATGTGTGCCCCAATGATTGCATACTATACAGAAATGAGTTTGAAGGATTACATGAATGCCCTGTGTGTCAAGTTTCACGTTATAAACTGAAGGATGGTGATTCTATTTGCAATGACAGCACAAAGCGGCCTCCAGCCAAAGTGTTATGGTATCTTCCAATAATTCCAAGGTTCAAATGATTGTTTTGTAATAAAGATGAAGCAAAGAACCTTAGATGGCATGTAGATGAAAGACTCATTGATGGAAAACTTTTTCATCCAGCTGATGGTTTGCAATGGAAGATGGTTGATCAACTATATCCCGATTTTGGGAATGAGCCAAGAAACCTAAGGCTTGGACTTGCAACAGATGGAATGAATCCCTACGGTAATTTAAGTAGTAAACATAGTTCATGGCCTGTACTTTTGACAATTTACAACCTTTCTCCGGAGTTATGCATGAAACGTAAATACATCATGTTGTCCATGATGATTTCAGGTCCACAACAACCTGGAAATGACATAGACGTTTATCTTACTCCTTTAATTGAAGACTTGCAAAATCTATGGGAAGAAGGTGTGGAGGTGGTTGATGCGTATGGTAATGAAAATTTCAAGATGCGGGCAATGCTTTTTTGCACTATTAATGACTTTCCAGCATATGGAAATTTATGTGGATACAGCGTTAAGGGACACAAAGCATGTCCCATATGTGAAGAAGGCACAAGTTACCATCAACTGCATCATGGAAGGAAGACAGTGTATCTTGGTCATTGAAAATTTCTCAGGACTAATCACCCTTATCGTAGATTAAGGAAAGCTTTTAATAGGTTGCCAGAAAATGATGTTGCTCCAAAAACCTTAATTGGACAACAAGTCTACGATCGGGTTAAAAACATCAAAACTGTTTTTGGAAAGACTCAAAAAAAGGTCACGGAGACAAGGATATGGAAGAAAAGATCAATATTTTTTGATCTTCCATATTGGTGCAAACTTGATGTTAGACATTGTATTGATGTGATGCATGTGGAAAACAATGTGTGTGATAGCATCATTGGAACACTTCTCAATATACAGGGCAAGACTAAAGATGGAGTCAATTCTCGACTGGATTTGGTTCACATGGGTATACGACATCAGTTAGCTCCACAGTCTATAGGAAAGCGAACGTATTTGCCCCCGGCATGTCATACGTTGTCAAAAAAAGAGAAAATTTCTTTTTGTGAGTGCCTACGTGGGGTTAAAGTGCCACAAGGGTATTCTTCAAATTTTAAAAGAATTGTCTCGATGAAAGATTTAAAGTTAGTTGGGTTAAAGTCTCATGATTGTCATGTGTTGATGCAACAACTACTTCCAGTGGTTATTCGTGACATTTTACCTAAAAAAGTTAGACATACAATAAGTAGGTTATGCTTATTTTTCAATAAAATATGTAGCAAATCCAGTGACCCTCTAAAATTGGATGAGTTGGAAAATGAAGCTTTCACTATCTTATGCCAATTGGAGATGTATTTTCCTCCATCATTTTTTGACATTATGGTTCACTTGGTTGTTCATATAGTGAGAGAGATCAGATTATGTGGTCCAGTTTATCTAAGGTGGATGTATCCAATAGAACGATACATGAAAATATTAAAAGGGTATGTAAAGAATCCACACCGTCCCGAAGCATCTATGATTGAAAGATACATTGCAGAAGAGGCCATTGAGTTTTGTACAGAGTATTCTGCCCGCAACCGATGTAAAAAGTGTACTTTCTACATTGGTTCTTTGCCCAACCGATGTAGAAAGTCATATTTTTTACGTCGGTTGCAGAACTGATGTAAAAAGTCTTATTTTCTATATCGCCCACTTCAACACCGCCTGAATAACCGATGTAAAATATGCTTAACAACTTATGTAAAAAACTTATTTTCCACTAGTGTTTCGTGCAATATATATATATATATATATATATATATATATATATATATATATATATATATATATATATATATATATATATATATATATATACTTGTTAGTTTTGCACAAAAAAAAAAACATACTAGAATAATTAAAATAAGTACTAAAAAAGAATCTAATTATAGAAAAGTCGGAAACTGGATTCATGGGAAACGCGGTGAAAAAGTAAGAGAGCATATAAATACGTAATTTAAATAAATTTGTAGATAAAGTCGGTATATTTTGGAAAATTTAGAGATATAAAAGATGGGTTCATTAGCTAAGAAACAAATTAATATTTTAGACATTCAAGGTTGTGATGTGATGAAATGCAAGAAAATATTTAGGTTGAAAAAAAAAAAAAGGAATATAATTGACAGACTTTTTTTTGTGTAACTTGAGGTCTCCAAAACTTGAACTGTAATCCCCAGAATTCGGAGTCAATTTTTAGGTTCCCTGATACGTATAAATATAGCCATATGTCGCTGAAGATAGTTGAGACCCACATTTATATGAAATAAACCCATAGCTCAGGTTTTCCGCTAACCCTCCATTTTTAATCATTTTACCTTCGGTTATATCATGGTAATATTATGCCTTCCATAATCAAAAATGGGAAAGCAGGAAACAGGTTCTTGATCGAAAACAATCTTTTTATTCATCTTATTACACAAACATTAACTGTTGCATGAATACTCAATATGCCTTTTGATTTTTGTTTTGAATTTTTCGCCGTAGCTTTTTCATATCATGATAAAGCATTGTATGTTAATTTTTTAGACTGGCAAATAAGGAACACCAAATTTTCTCATGGACGTCTTTCTAAACAAGCCGAAGCCTCATTTTTATGTTACATGAGAAATGTATATTTCCTATAATATTATAGTTTTTTTATGTAAAAACTTTCTACTTGTCCATCATATCTTGGTTAAAACACAAACAATATCGCTCGTTTTCATGGTTCATTCTGTAACAAATAATAATTTCAGGAGGAAATAATCCATTTGATCTTGTAATTATCAAAAGAAAGTAACCCATCTCAAAGAGGAACATGTTTTTTATGATCTTTGATTTTCTTTTCTTCTAATGACTGATTTTTTATTCAATAGGAATAGGTCTAATTTATGTAAGGATCGTTCACAGAAAAAATTCCTTCAAAAAATGTTGAATGTGAATAAATAATAAATCAAATGTACCAATGAATGCGAACTTAATTATTTGCATAGTCTGTTTATATTTTAAGTTAATATTTTAATCATAAAAATTTAAATAATTATAAATTATCCAACTTTTAATAATAATTATGATTTGTTACACTGAATACTGTAATGCATGTAATTTCAATTGCAAAATATGCATTCCTGTAAGATTGCTTACCTTGTATCCTTTACATGTAGATATATATTAATTAGTTTATATCGTACTATAACTCGTATATGTACACAGCTAACCCAAATCATGATGGCTTTTTTGTTTTGGGCTTTTGTGGTTGTAGAGTGACAAGAAAAATTTAAAAAAATGGATTGGGAAAAGCTTGGATATGAAGTGATTCCAACTGATTATATGTACGTAATGGAATCCGATTCTAATGGGGCCTTTCCCAAAGGAGATCTTGTACCTTTTGGAACCGTTCCAATTAATCCACATTCTGCTATTTTAAACTACGGACAGGTGAACTATTGCTTTTATAATTGCACATATTTTGGTGGAAATCAAAGGAAAGTAAACAGAAGTGAAGACATGGAGGAAGAGAGTCTTTTTGAAAGTTAAAATGAGAAAAGGAGATGAAACTCCCTTTTCCTCAATTAAAATTAAGTTTAAATATGTTTTAATTTTATGAAAATACAGAGAATTTTATTTTTAGTTTTCATGAAAAATTCTATTTTTAACTTTGATCTTTTAAACTATTTTTCTTACCATTGGACTGTTAATGTGTTGGCTAATATATGTTTAGCTAAATTTTATCAAATGTATTGATTTATTGCATATATTGAAAAAAAGAATCAATACAAGCTAATGGAGAAATGAAATAATTTTTGTATAATTCTTTATGATAAAAATCATAACTTATGTTATTTATGTGAACTTTTTGTTTATATATATATATATATATATATATGATAAATTAGTATATATATATATATATATATATATATATATATAATATCAAGTTAACAATATAGATAAAAACAAAAGATTGAAAAATTAAAAGTAAAAACAGATTTTTTTAAAATTAAACAAATTAATATATTTATAGAAAATAAAATCATATTTAAATATTAAAAATATTTATATTTTTAGACAAATATTGCATGAGAATATTAATTAAAAGTAAAACCATGAAAGCATTCAAATAGCTCTTTTTCATGCTATATTAATATAATATGAATGATATATATCAAGCAAAGGCTCAGCTGATGACAAAATATAACGAATATCCTAAAGGGCTTGATTGATAGTTTAAGGTAAGATAAACATGAATAGAATAAGAGTTGAATAAAATTTTATCCTACTTAATTTTATCCTTCAAATCAACGGTTCCAAAAAAAAATTGAAAAAAAGGGATGCATCACATGTCCGGATGTAGACACTATAGGTGTGTGGAGGCAAAGGTTCCCACTTTTCTAAACTGTGTCCAAAACTGCAACTTCATTAGAGAAGGAGTACTATCAATGCTTAAAAAATACAAAGAAAAACCAATTAAGAGGGTGTGAAAATCCAATAGTAACCCAAATGTAGAGTAACTTGGAATTTGTTTTATTGTCAATGTTGGTGATTTTCCATCAGCAAATGTTACTGACTAAATAAATATAGCTTAGACCATAGTAACTAAAAAACCAAATATTGGTTTATAATATGACATAATTACCTTGAAAAGATGGATGAAAGGCAAAAGTATAAAAATATATGATAATGCATGAAAATAGGGACTGTTTGAGGGTATGAAGGCGTACAGAAGACCGGATGGTGAGGTACAATTATTCAGACCAGAGGAGAATGCGGTGCGCATAAGAATGGGAGCAGAGAGGCTTCTAATGACTGCACCTTCTGTTGATCAATATGTTGATGCAGTCAAACAAGTTGTTCGCGCAAATTTACGTTGGGTATATTTCTTTATATTGTTCTGATTTTATTTTATTTTATTTTATTATATTTGTTATCCTTGAATTTTGTAATTGGAACTGCAGGTACCTCCTCACGGAAAAGGAGCATTATACATTAGGCCCTTACTATTTGGAAGTGGATCTGTTATGGGCATTTCACCTGCACCTCAATGCACCCTCTTAATTTACACTAACCCTATTTCCAACGCTTACAAGGTTAATTATCTCCCCATTTCAACTTTACATTATTTTATTATTTTCACCAAATGGACAACAATCATCATGAAAGTTGAAAAAAGAAATGGGAGGCACATTTTTTCTTTTTTTTGTCTAAACCACTGGTTTATGATTAAATTTAGAAAAAGGCCAGGGAACAAATAACAATTATTGCCTTGTGTTTAATTTCTTTATTCTATTAATCATAAATATATGTACATTGGTCATTTGGACAGGGACGAGTTTCAGCCTTGAACTTGTTGATTGATGATAAAATTCCTCGCGCTTTTCCTGGTGGAACTGGTGGAGTAAAAAATATAAGCAATTATTCACCTGTAAGTTTATAACCTCTGCTAGAAAATAAGACGCTAGAAAATAAGACGTTAACTTCTTATCTAAACGCAGGTTTTTAAAGTGGTAAAAGAAGCAAAGGAGAAAGGATTTTCAGATGTCCTCTTCCTAGATGCTGTTGAACATAAATATGTGGAGGAGGTGTCTTCATGCAATGCTTTCATTGTCAAGGTAATGTTACAAACATGGTGTAGTTTTTTTTTGGTTATTTTTCCGTCAATGTACATATTAATGTCACCTCTTCCGTATTTCAATTCCCCCAATTCATGCATATATTTTGTAGGGTAATGTGATTTCAACTTCACCTGCACTGGGAACTATTCTTCCGGGAATCACAAGGAAAAGTATCATTGAGCTTGCTCGCGAAATAGGTTACCAGGTGATTTATTACTACTTTTAAATATATAATTGTGGACAATCGAAAATGTTTGCAACTACATGCACAAAAAATGGTAATCTGTAGATGTCTAGTTATGCCTTTGACAATTAAAGAATTTAAATTAATATTGATTAAAATTATAAAAAATAAATATAGTTTAATTAATGACTAATTAAAAATATTAATTTAACATAAAAAATCAAAGTATGACAAGAATGAGAATGCCTATAAAATATATCTGACTCTCGGGAATGAATAGTTGAATTTGTTACATAGGTGTATTTGATTAACCTAATTTGGTTGCAAGTTATAATTAATTTGAATATTAATAATGTAACAATGTTACTTACTATAATATTTCCCGTTAATTTTACGAAGGCGGAGGAACGCAAATTTTCTGTTGATGAATTGCTAGAAGCTGATGAGGTTTTCTGTACTGGAACTGCTGTTGGGATCTCCGAGGTTGGTACTGTTACATATAACGACAAAAGGTACGATATAATTCAAGTTTTTGTTTGTTTCCGTAGCCATGTTACCGTGTAACTTAATATTATTAATCTATTTTTATGTACAATATAACTTAGGTTTATTTATTAATATATATATATAATTTTTAATTAAAAATAAATTTATTTTAATGAATAATAAAATATTAAAAGTTAATATCAGTTATTGAAAATAAATTTAATTTTAAATGAACAACAGTATATAAAAAATTTACAATACTATATTTGAGTTTTATTCTTTCATATATTAAATTAAATTTATTTTTAGGGATTTTATTATCTTCGTAAATTTGTATAAATTATGTTAAATATTTAATTTTTAAAAATTATTTTAAATACTATTTTAATTTTAAATTCTAATTATCAATAAATTATAATAAATTTTAAAGATATATTTTTAAAACTAACCTAAATGTTAAAATTATAATATTAATTGATTTAAATTTAAAATTTAAATCTTCACATAATAAATTAATAAAAATTTATATCATAATTTTAATAATTTATTTTTTCGTTTTATTTAAAATAGTAAAATTTTTATTTTAAATTTTTATAATATATAATATAATATTTATTATAAATAAAAAATATTTATTAATTATAAAAATTACTATTTTTTAATTGAATAATACAAGAACAATATGTTAATAATTGAATTATTTTTATAAATTTATATTTTTATTTCCATATTTCTTATATCTTATAATTAGTTTTTATTAATTATTATTTTAAATTTTATTTCTTTATAAAAAATTATTTAAAAATAAAATTCAAAAATTCGTTTATTGAAATTATAAAATGGTAAGTAAATTAAAAAATAAAAATTTATTAAAGTGACTATTATTAGATATTTAAAGTAATAATAATAATTTATACTTTATTATTAACAAAAATAAAGTGACTAAAACAAAGTGATATTGGTTGTGCAGGGTAGAGTTCAAAACAGGAAAAGACACAGTGACCCAGAAGTTATATGATATGATTACAGGAATCCAAACAGGTCTTTTGGAGGATAAGCATGGATGGGTAGTCAAGATTATTTTGACGGATTAAAGTTTTACAAATTGAATTCATAATAGTAATGGATTCAACTTGTACAAATTTTTGGATTCCAATCCAACCTCATACTTTATAGGTTTTTTTTTTAGAATTTTGAATTTTGCATTATAATTTTGTACTGATGATAAAAATTATCAACTCTGTTGATAAGTTTTTTGTATAATAAAATATTATATTCATATGTATGTTATTTATTGCAAAATATAAATTTTGAAATATTTCATAATTTTAATTTTATAATTTAGTCACGTACTTCCTCCAGAATATAAGAAAAAAAATAACTAAATTACGTTAATTAAGAATGTTAGTCATTTAATTTTCGTAATCTCAGTTAAAAAATAAACTTCATTTCCTAAATTACCTTCATCATATTTATTGCATAGAAAAAAAAATATATGAAACCACATATGGAAATCTCGTTTAACTTTGTCTTCAATGCTGATTTTTTTATTTTTCGATGAGGGCCCGACGTTAAATATATTTTTGCCTTCATTTAACTTTCTGTATTCCTCAAGTTATTTTATTTTTTTTTCCTTCATTGATGTTTCAAAATAGAACTCGTCAAAAGAAAAGTTGCCTCCAAAATTTGGTTTAAATTAATTGGCACGATTAGTATAAAGAAGTGTAATTCCCTTAATTTAAATAGGAGGTTGAATCTAAGTTTTCATCAAAACTTGCAAGACAGAGCAAGTGTTGGATATTTGAGGATATATCTTTTTTTCCATTTAATGTGTGTGAACTTCTTCAACATGCATCTGAAAATTGATTTGAATGCCTCTAGCAATGATTCTAATGTCATTGACAATGAACACAGAGCTTTGAGCTGAAAAATAAGAGTGCAGAAAAGAATGAATATTTATACGAAGTAAAGAAAATTGTAACAGAATAACAAAATAACTGAAAAGTAACAGAATGATTACATAGACACCCAAAATGTATGGGCTGTACCTAACAACAATTTCATTAGGGACTTGGTTGAGGTAAAACCTATTCAATCACTTTGCTGTGACCTCATCACTGTGACGAGAGATAACTTCATTCAACCACAAACAAGTCATCTTCAACGTGGTTGGCGTCCTCATCCTTATTCAACTATGAGAAGTGATCCATATCATGTGCTGTTGCCAATTTAATTGTAGATCAAGTCTAGAAGAGACAAAATAATGGTGATGTTTCATGCATCAAAACCGTTCAGAATCTCAACGGGAACTTGTTTTTAAATCGCAATACTCTCTTTCCATTTAATGTCAACCATCAGCTTCGTATAATTGACGAGAATAAAATGGGTCGTTGGAAATAAAATTTGAATTAAACAAAGCATGTTTTAGCAATGATCTCGTTAAAAATTAGTTCAAATTTACCTACATTCAAACTACTGTCGGAGTTTAAATTTGCTTATATTCAAGTCTGGAAAAAGTATCATATTAAGATTAATATATTACGTTAATAAATTATATTAATTTAATTTAATCTCACATACTATTAAATTTTAACTAATTGAGCTTAAATTCAAATAACTGATCATATTAAAGTTCCAAGTCGAATAAAAACAAAAAACATGTGCTTGGAACACCCCTTGTGAAGATACACTGTACTATTATTTTTATATATACAATAGCACCATATAATCTTTTTTGTTTTTAGTTTTTGTATAAAAGTTAGTTAACCCTCACTTTCCGTCGATCTTTTAAAAATATAATATATATAAATGAGATTTTCCCAGTGTTTGATACATGGACAAAGTAGCCATTTTTTATATTATAGATATTTATATTCAAAATTTATGTATAGATAAATAATTATTTCTTATCTACTAAAGGGTAAAAATTATAAGATTCAATTTTATTTTATGTATTTTTCATAATATTTAGTTGTATGAATAAAATTATAAAATGAAAAAACCTATCATTTTATTTATTTTGACCTGTTTATTGAAATTGAAAAATATAGATGGAAAACTTATAAGCTATTCTTCATAGCGTCAGGGAAAATGTGAATATAGTGAAAAGTAAACATGCTATTGATCCATTAAATAAGTTAGATTAATTAAAATTTCATTTTATATATTATTGAGATTATATATACGATAAATTTTGATGAAAATTTTGTTCCTAAAAATCCTTTTTTAAATGAGAATGATTTTGTTTAAATTTTTATGATATTATATTATTATAATTGTAAAATTAAATTCTAAAAATAGTAAAATAATTAAATAAATTCTATTTACAAATATATCTTACTAAATTAATAAGCTATTTATAAGAAATTTATATAGTAAATTTCATATTATTGAAACCAACATAAATACTTTTAAGAAGATAAAAATAAAATTATAAAAAAGTAGATGATAATGTTTATTACAGAAAAGAATATTAACCATCCTAATATATATATTTCTATATATATATATTATAATTTTTAAATAATTATTTAAAATTATTTTATAAAAATAAATAAATTATTTTAAGAAAAATATTGGAAAGTTAAAGGTATCTTATCAAAGATAAGAAAAAAAATTTATATTCTCTATTTCAGGAACACTTAGAAAGAAGAAAGAAAAAAAGATGAACACATAAATTTAACAGGGTTTAACATGTCTATATTTACAAAGCACTCTAAAATTATTTATTATTATTTTCAATTTTTATAAAAAAAATTTACATTTACCCTTACAATTTTTGATATATAAATATTTAAGTCTCACATATTTGAATGACTACGTTAATGTAATGATATACAATTATCCAACTTCCAATAGACTATATTATTGTGGTTGTGGTGATAAAATTTAAACAAAATTTTTTAATTAAAAAGAATTTTTTATCTTTTTATTCTTTAAATTATTTGATGGAAAACTTGAATGAATAAATCTCAACATATCCTTCCTTTATTAAAATGTTACACCTTTATATTTTACCATAAAATTTTTTAATTGAAAATTTTTGTTTCTTACTGTTGCGATTCTTCGTAACTATAAAATTCATCAACCACCAAGATCTTTCATTCTCACTTACCACAATAATCTTCTCTTCAAAAGTGAGACCATTCTATGTAGTATGTTCTTCCTCAAGTAAAAACTTTTTTCCAGACGCTTTAAGCGTGAGACTTTTTCATGTAGTATGCTCTCTTTTAAATGAGAATCTCTGTCCAGGAAAGGTTGATGCTACACTACAATATCAACTTATCCTCTTTTGTTTTTTTCTTATTCATAGACGAGAACCTAAGTTATAATATTAGTTATTACGTAGTAGAAGATATCCCACCAAAGGTACCAAAGAGTCACCATCTTGTCAGTCCCTAGAAGCACTCATAAAAAAGAGAAAAATAAAAAGATAAACACACAAGTTTTATAAGTTTGCATCCACAGAATATTTCAAAAATATTTATTATTATTTGTAATTTTTACATAGAGAAAATTGCAAATCGTTCCTTATAATTTTCAACACACAATTATCCAAATTTTAAATGCACCTAAAGGATTACATTGTTGTACTGACACACAACAATTTAGGTCTTAACCGACTACATTATTATGATTGTGATGATAAAATTCAAATAAAATCTTTTAATTTACAAGATTTTCTTATCACTTTCTTCTTCAATTATTTAATTGTGAGACTTAAATAAATAGAATCTTAATAAATAATTCATGTTATTATTTTTAATATATTTATATATCTCGTTAATAGTATTTTTAATATATATATATATATATATATATATATATTTGATGATTCTAAATATATAGTATTTTTAATATACATTTGATGATTCCACATATTTAGAAGTAAATTTTTTTTTTACAAATTCTTTTACAAAGGAATTAATTAAGAAAACAAATTAGAATACATCATATGGATGAACTTAAAATCTTTAGAGAAAAAAATAATAAAAGAGACCTAATTAGTAGTTCAACAAATTCATATAAATATTCTATATATTATATTTTTCATTTATAAGATGTACGGTAGTGTTTGATATAAGATTAGTTGACGTTTTATTAAATACATATTTTTTTTGGATGGTATTGTAAATATACATTTGATTATTTATCCAATTTTTAATAAATATATAGCCTATTATTTAGATAGTATTACAAAGATTTACTTGATAGAAGGTAATGTTTTATTTGTTTTGTAGGAATTATAAAGGAAAAAATAGATAAAAAAATATGGATAATAAAAATATTTTTTTATATTTGTTTGATCATAAAAAAT
Organism: Canavalia gladiata; assembly: GCA_037954105.1. Taxonomy (NCBI): domain Eukaryota; kingdom Viridiplantae; phylum Streptophyta; class Magnoliopsida; order Fabales; family Fabaceae; genus Canavalia; species Canavalia gladiata. The sequence continues at coordinate 73,370,315 of CM075658.1, forward strand.
AAAAGAAAAATAAATTATATGTTAGTAAGATAAAAAAAAATTTTAATTTCTTCTCGATAGGTGTAATTGAGAAGGAAGATTTTTTTTAATGTTTAAATTATTAAAAATATTAATAATAAAAAATAAAAATTATTATATTAATAAAATATAAAATAATGAAAAATTTAATTTTTAATTAATATAAAATAAATTTTTACTATTAATTTATTTTTTTACATTATCTTTTTCATTTATTTAAATAAAAAAATTATCTTCATTTTATTTTTATTTTTATTTTTATTTTTATTTTTATTTTTATTTTTAAAATAATTTTTTCATTATATTTACATTATTTTTTTAAATTTTTATCTTATCCAAACAAAATATAAATATATAAGTTCTTTTATTGAAAATGTTAAAAAGAGTTTCTGTCACAACACTCATGACCCGAGGTGTATATAAAGACATCAAATAATTAGGTGAATATTATATCATGACACGTTCATAATTTAAAATTTAAAGATGAATGTTGCAGTCTATTCTTAAATCTATTAAAATTTAAGATTAGTTCCCTTTCTAAATTTAAGGTGTTGCTTATTATTTCTATCTCAATATTTTAAGCATTAACACTAAAAAATTATTTTTAAAAAAATTCTTTATTTTTTAAATATATATATAAATAAATAAATCAATTTACTTTAAAAGTAAATTAAATTTATAAATTTTATTATATGGATAAATTTAAAAAATTTATAAAAAATTTAATATTTTGTTATATTACTTTATTTTAATAAATAATATTTTTTTAATTTCTGTTAAAAATATATTAAATAAAGTAATTTATGATAAAAAAATTTAAATTAAGTTGATTTCCTTATATATATATATTGGAAGAGAAATATTAAAGTATTATAATTTTTTTTATGATTATTAATAATTAATTTTCATTCATTAGCCATGTGAATTAACTAATGAGTAGTCATTGATTTTTTTTACAATTACCGATATAACTGTTTAGGGTTTAGGTATTGCAATGATAAAAACAAAATGTTGACATTTATTATATATATACGAACAAGTACTAAAACTATTAGATATAAAAATAATAAGAGATTTCTAATTTTACTCTTATATTTTTCTTTACTTAATTATAGATAATTGTTTATGAAGATAAAATGCTTTTCGTTAAATTCATGGATTAGACGACTAATTATAATAACTTTGGAGAATAAATTTGGTGTCAAGATTGCACCATTAATCTACCAAAAAATTTTCATAGCTTAACTGACAATCTACTCCTTAATTTCTTGTTGTTTTTTTTTTCTTTCAAAACACCAGAATTATACTGTAAATTTCCTAAAAAAATTATAAAAAAGGAACATATGTATAACTAGATAGATGAAAGCTCCAACTTGATATGTTATTGATTACTAATGACAATCAAGCCAGATATATTAACTTTTAAAATCTTAATAAACTCATTATTTTAATTTTTATAAATTAGACCATTTTTTCATATATAAAAAAATTATTTTATATAACAAATAAAGTGTAATGATCTAAATTTAGAATATATTTTTATTTTTTTATATTAATAAAGTTCATTATTTAAATTTTTTATTTTTTTTACAGTAATGAAGATCACTCCATGTTAAACTATTTTATTATCACTAAATCAATATTAATAATTTTAAATCTTTTAATTCGAGAAAAATTTAACGTCGTTAAATTTAAATTAGTTTTTGGAACGGAATATAATTAAAATATTTAAAAATATGTTAACAGAAAAGTGTTTTAAATATAAATTAAATGAACAAAAATTACATATGATCGTAAACAACAAATTCAATAGGAATTAATTACGCATACATAGAGATACTTTCTGCCGTTTTTTCTTTTGGTTGAACACTTTAATATTTTTATTTTGTTTATTTTGTTATTGTGATTTTATAAATTAATAAATAATTTATCTTTAAACTTTATTCTGAATAAATTATGTGTTTTTTTAAATAATATGTTAAATAACTAATGAAATAAAGAGTACAATAAAAATTTATATAATAATTTTAAAAAATAAAATATTAATTATTTTTAAAATTTTACATAATCTTAAATATAAAAATATTTTATATTCATCATAAAACACTACTACTTAAAATCTTATTAGTTTATATTAAAAACGGAATAAAAGTATGTGTGATATAGGAAATGAAAGGTCACCATTACGTGTTAACGGTTAGCCTTTCGGACACGCTTCTCAGAGCAAAACAGAATAGGATTCGTTCTGAATTTAAAACCCATGACTGCATTTAATTATTACAAAACTCTAAGAATCTTTATGGGTTACATAAATCAAGCTGCAGAAAGCAATGGATGAAACGGAATTGAAGGCAAACATAATATTATTAACAATGTAAACCCGGATCTGGGTGTACCGTCCGATATTTTAAAAAAAAATTCAACCGTTGATTTATGGGTGCAGGATGTTGGATACTGTTTATACTTTATATATATCAGTATCACAGTTGTTAAAGGCAGGCGAACCAAACTCATCCAATTATTAATTATAATTTAATAAAGTCACTAAAAAATTACCAAAATAATTTACAATTTTGACTTTAAAATAGAGGAAAAACAACTTTTAAAATTAGTATGTTATAGGCATTAAATAATGGAGTTTGATTTGGTTTAATTTGTAAACCAAAGGTCGTTTTGTGGTTGATCTTTCACTTAATAATTCTGCAATTCCTCTTACTTTTGAAAGAATCAAATAATGGAGGTACAGCCTTAAGTTCATGTAAAACGAATATTTATAAGCTGGCAAAAACCGCTACACACATAATGACTTCCATCGTATTTTTCTTTAATGTCCATGTGAGTCATGTTTTGGAGAAGGAAAATGATTAATAGTGGGCATGTGAGTCATGTTTTGTAGGAAGACTCCACATCCATAACATACATCTATTTATATTTATAATTCAACTATTTAATATGTTTATAAGTTTAATAATTAATTTTAGATTTATTTATTATTTTATAATTAAACAAAAATATATATAAATATAAAATCCAAATTACCCTCTCTTGATCAAACATGTAAAATTCTACTTATACATTATTATCTTGAATATTTGAAAGTATATTAAATTTATTTTTTCTACATTTGTGAGGGTTGTTTTAAGTGAAAAAACTTGTAAAAGATTATTTAGAAATATTATCTCCATATGTTTGTATAAAAATATTTGAAAAATAAGGCTCAACTTTAATTAAAAAAAATAAAAATTATCTTGGTGAAAAATCTTAATAATAGTTTAAAACTAAATATATTTGTGATATGAAACAGGATTCATAAAATTTTTTGTACTTGTTTATTGAATTAAATATATTTTTAATTTTTACAAATTTTAAAATTTTTATTTTTAAAATAAATTATTTTTAATTTATTAAATATTGATATATAGGATATATTTGTAAATTAATGAATAAGTTAGCTGAAAATTAAAAATTAAAAAATTAACTAAAAATTTAAAATTGACAAATTAGTAAATATAAATATGATAAATAAAAATAATTAAATAATAAATTAAAACATAATAAGTATGTTATATTTTTTATAAAAAATATATTAAAATTTTATATTTTAAAATAAAAATATTTATTTTTAACTTTTATATAAAAAATTTTAAATTAAATTTTTTAAAATAATATTTTTATAATTTTAAAATTTTATCAAACGATTTAATATTTTTAATAAAATAAATAATAAAATAATTAAAATAAATAATATATATTAAAAATAATTTAAAATATAATATTTTATAATAATATAAAAATAAATCTATCAAAATTATTAATATTATTATAAAAATAAACTAATATTAAATTTATATAAATAAATAAACAAAAAATATTAAAAAAATAACAAAATATTTGAGCTAATAATTAAAAACATAAAAATTATTCGAAGTAATATTTTCAAAAATATTAATATTTATATAAAAAATTAATAACTATTAAAAGAAATTATTTTATTAAATAAAATTAAAATATTTAACAAAATTTTTAATTAGCAAGATAAATATATACATTAGTTATTTTAATCCCATGAGAATTTTGTCTATCTCCTACATCTAATAGCATTGTAAGAAACCAAAGTGCATGGAACTTAAGAGTTAAGACTTGGTCACTTTCGTCTGATAATAAAAATCATGTATATACATCTCTCACTTTGGAAGCAAAGTTTCCCTTTTCTTCGTGCAGTAATAAAATAAGTAGAAAATTTTGAGATTGTCGACACAGATATATGGGATTCTATAAATTGCTAATAATTCTTCGCATGGTCAATACATGGAATGGATTTAAAATTTTCAGTGAATTTATACTAAGTTTCCTTATGATACGTTTTTCTTTTATTATTATTTACGGATTGAAATTATATCATGTGAAAAATTAGTTAAAGTATTGAATATACTTACCGAAGAGAACTTGGATTAGTGGACAAAGTTCGTCTAACTTAATCAGTAATTTTTAAATTTGAAAATTTAAATATATATAATTATATTAAATACTTGAAAGAAAATTTTACTGTTTCTATTCTATTCGATATTGAAAGGAATTACCTTCTAAAGAAATGTTATCGGTGGTTTTGGATTGCATAATTCCTAAAGAAATGTCAGAACCCGACTCGATTGGTATATCATAGGAAAAATTTGCATTTGTTTATATTTAACTGGAAATCGTTACATCTATTTTTTAAAATATTAATTATTAAATAAAAATATAAATGGATAAATAATACTATTTATATATATATATATATTAATATAAGAATTGATATAAATTATATTATATTTATATATATATATATATATATTTATGTACAGATGATAAGATTTCAGCTTAGAATGTAAGAAAAAATTATTCTATTTTTTAATTTCTTAATTTTAGTAGCTTTTATATATTTGAAATAACACGAAGATGGTGATGCTGAGATGTTGGTAGAGTCTAGCAGTGACCCTGGAAACAAGTTTCGCAGGAGAGTACACTTTTTTTTTTCACCGGTTTACATGCGTTGTTATTTTATTTTATCTTTTCGTTCTTATAAAAAATGTACCCCGTAAACAATTCGTACAATTCCTGTAAAAGACTTTTGTAACATATCGCATTATTCTTATTTCTTCTATAAATAAAAGAGTGAAATTTGAATTCGTCGTTTGAAAGAGAAATTATTTTACCTTCTGTGAAATTTCTTAAGTGAATTAAGTTGATTGTGTAATATTATAAATTATCTAATTAAAAATAAAATTATTTTTAATTAATATTAATTTTTAGCCAATCTTAATTTTAACCTAAAGTTATTGATTACTGAAAATTTAATTAAAGTAGTTTTATTTTTAATTAATAAAATTTGAAGTTAATAAATTTTAATTAAATAATTTATTATTTTATATGATAAATTTGGTCCACTAAGAAATTTATCTACGTGATAATGAATATGGTAGAATGAAACACGTAACTTTTATAAGATATAGTATTATTCAAAATTATATAAAACAAGAGAGTGAAATTTGAATTGGTGGTTTGAATAAGAAATTGATTTAGGTGATAATAGATATTGTGGAGTGAAGCACGTGGGTTTTATTATTGTCTCCGGTGGATCCAGATTTCCATTATAAAAGGGGTGTGCATCAGATCCTCATTCCTCAGTGATCACTTCATCTTTCCCATCTCTGTGGAGCCATTCTCGTTCATCTTTTCGATCTACATTTTTGTTTCCATTCTCTTTTCCATCCAACATCAAGGTGCCTATAAATTTGCAGCGTCTCTTACCCTTGTCTCAGGTACCAACATGTTATCATTTCTTTTTCTTTCACTTTATTCTTTTTTATTTCATGGTCATAGGTATGAATTGAGATATTATATTTGCAAATGAAGGTTCAAAGTGAATACCGATTCATAATATGGCAACCCAATTGAGCATATCGGATGGAATGTTTATATTTCATTTGAATAAATGTACTTTTTTGTTTCTGAAAAATGCTTAAATTACTTTCTCTTTGCTTTCCAACCGTATAAAAAAAAATTAAACTATTACTTAATTATAATTGTTATATTATTAAAAATTATTTTTATCATATTATTAACGACGTGAAAAATTAAACTCCTTAAAATATAAACTCATTTTTTTTCTTAACAAAACATTTGGTAGAAGGGAATATAATAACAACATTTTCCCAGGGGAAGAGAAGTTTCTCACTCAAGTTTTATTTTTAGCTATTATAGCCGTGTTTTGGATATAATTTGGGAGGCACCCAAGATGTATACGATTTCCTAAAAGTAGTCTCAACTGTGTTAGAATAAATGTAGTCTTCCTCTAAATTGATGCTAAACCAAATATACCAATAATGTCTAGGCTCTAGCCTTTCAACACATCCTATGCTTTTCCAGGCACCAAAAAAACAGATAAACAAAAAGAAGGTAAAAACACAATCTGTTTTTATCTATCATTAATTAACTAAAAAAAATATGTCAAACGAGAACGATACAGCACATGACATGTAAAATTAAAACAATTAATTTTAAAATAAAATTTATTCAATAAAAATAATTTAAATTTAATTATTAACATACTTTTAAAATAATTTTAACTTAATTTTTAAAATATTTTTTTATTTTTAATTTTAAAATATTTTATTTTCAATTATAACTAACCATATGACCATTATATCTACCACCGCTAGTTTAATCACATCTTTTTACTACCAAATCATTATTATTATATTATTAAATTATTATCATCATTTTATTATAATCATTATTAAATTAATATTATTAAATAATAAAAATAATTTTTATTATTTTAAAAAAATATGTTAATTTTTAATTAATTAGTTTTATTTATAATTTTTATAAACTTATAATTAAATAAATAATATTATTTAATTTATAAAATTATAATATAATTTTATATTCTATAATTATTTATAATATAATATTATCATATATATATATATATATATATATTATTTTATATAAAATAAATACTAAATATTATAATATAAAATATATAAAATTATATATCAATTATTAAATAATATAAAAATAATTATATCTTTATATCATAATTATCATTATTATATTTATTATTAATATAATAAAAATAATAAACTTATTTTTAATTAGTATTTTTATTTACAGTAAATTAATTTATTTTTAAAATAAAATTTTAAATTAAAATTAATATTTTATTTTATTTTATTTTAAAATTAAAAACTAAAATTATTTTTAATTTTAAAATATTTAAAAATTAAAAACGATCCGCAACCTACCAAATTTTAGCTTTATTCAGATACATACGCAAATCTCTGGTTTGATACCTTGACATGTTACTTTTCTATTTCTTTTTCTTTTCTTTTTACACTTTGACAATTTCTTTTCCGTATTACTATTCGTACTTATGTTTAAATTTTAGCATTATTTGTGAGTTATGTGACACATTTTTGTCCCGTAAACGTGCATCTTTCGTGTTAAAACGTGGATTAAAGTCTTGACCAAGATGTTTGAATTTCCCTTCGTTGCTTTCATAAAACGAGTCAAATTCAACACTCCTTTTCCAAACCTATGGATCCAACAACCACAATTTAGATTTTGTTTTTTGGTTTGATCTTCCTTGTTTCAATATGCTACTCCCCCTTGTCGCTACCATGACTTGCACATTCTGCCTTGCTTTTTAAATCTGGTTCTCACATCGTATCTCTCATGAGCGCGTAACTTATTTTAGAATATTTTTAATACTTCATTAATATATATTATTGGCTTATAAGAAAATATTACTTATCAGTATGAGGTGTGAGAGAGATAGGGTATTCGATATTTTGCAGCAAATTTAATGCCTGAAAAAATCATGGGTCTACAAACCGTTAGTTTACGATGATGTATGACCAAATCAGATTAAAATGGATAGATCGTAATATTATTTATTATTATGCTAGATATTATTTATTGTTTGTTGCATTATTTACGACTAGATGTATATTAAAAGTATTTTTTAAATATATATTTACATATATATATATATATATATATATTAAATCCCATTTTAATAATTACATATCCAAAATTTTAAGTAAAAATATCCAAACAACATTTTTGTAAAAATTACTTCTAAAATGCTTATTATTTAAATAAAAATCACGTTACTTTAAACTCATTTGTACTTCAAATCAAGTTTATAAAATGACGTTAATCTAAATATAATCATACAAACATCTGTCCAAATACAGGCATATGAACTTCGGCCTCTAAGTTACCCACAAAGATCCCCAAATCTATGAGTCTAAACTTTAAAAAGGGTTTGTCTATTTAATTGCAAGTCTAGATAAATTAACTTGTTAATCGATAATTTCTTTTAAAATAAAATTTAATATTTTCAAAATCGAGAAATTACTCTTTTAATAATTATAAATTAAAACATAAAATATAATCAAAACAGTTAACAAACAAAATTTTAAACAAAAAAATATGCAAACTTTCCGTAAATTTAATTTTTTAACCACAAATATGTTACGTATAACGAAAAAAAAGGAACGGTGAGCTTTGAATATAATGCGCTTACAGTAACAAAAGAAGTTTAAAATTGGTCGGTCACCTTATGGCTATTATGAAACAATGACCTGTGATTAGAAATGAATAAGTATATATATATATATATATAGTGTCAGTTACCATTTAAAAAAATTCTCTTTTATTTGTTAAATTGGAAGTTTAAAATAACATTCATTATTTTATTAAATTTTTACTTACACAAATATATTAATTATAAAAATTTAAATCAATAAATAATTAATTAACCTTCTTAATTTATATAAAATAATCTTACCTGACACAGAACACAGAAAAAACAGAAGAGGAAGTTTGCACTAAACTGATATGGGTTTTGAATGCAGAAAATCTCCCTCGACTTGACAACTATGTCTCCCCCTTCCAGTGTAGGAAACTGCGAAGACGGTTCTAGAAGGTACAAAATAACAATTTAAACTCAACCTTCCAAGAGCTAGACAATGCAATAGATAGATGAAGATGGTTTTAATAATTAATAATATTTGGGTGTTTTATGAAAAATAGTGTTGGCGGTGAAAACAAGGTTGAGATGAATTGGGATGAGCTTGGATTTGGTCTAGTTCCCACAGATTACATGTATGTGATGAAATGTGCAAAAGGAGACAAGTTTTCACAAGGATCCCTCATTCCTTATGGAAACATTGAGCTCAGCCCTTCTGCTGGGATCTTAAATTATGGACAGGTTAATTAAAATCACACATTACTACCATCAATTATTCTACAACACACAGAAAAGTTAAATCCTGACAAATGGTGATCTTCAGGGAATCTTTGAGGGTCTAAAGGCATATAGGACCGAAGATGGACGTATACTACTGTTTAGACCAGAAGAGAATGCTAAACGCATGAAGGAAGGGGCAGATAGAATGTGCATGCCATCCCCATCTATTGACCTGTTTATTAATGCTGTAAAACAGACAGTTCTTGCTAACAAACGTTGGGTATTTATTTCCTTCTATTCATCTCTCTTATCCCTTTCTTCTGACAAGTTCAAAACAAATTGAACTGAGCTTTTAATTTTGAAACAGCTTCCTCCTCCAGGGAGAGGTTCACTGTATATTAGGCCATTGCTCATGGGAACAGGAGCAGTGTTAGGTCTGGCACCAGCACCTGAGTACACATTCGTTTCTTTTTGTTCTCCTGTGGGTAATTACCACAAGGTCAGCTATGAGGAGGAAAAGATTCAACTTAATTACTAGTTCTTGAAATTTTGTATTCTAGATTAGTTTCATTTTTATTCCAGGGTTCACTAAACATAAAAGTTGAGGATAAACTCTACCGAGCAATATCAGGCTCTGCTGGAACCGGAGGGATCAAGAGTGTTACCAATTATGCCCCTGTAAGCATACAATTTCAAATATGTTTTCTATGCTTCTGAAATTTATGGTACTTTCCCTCAAGTATGAGTATTAGTTAGACTGTCTAAGTCAAATCATTGATCATATAATAAGCTATTACCCTAAATAAATGTGGCTCTTTATTGAGTATATTGTCCCTTTATATTCCCACGAAAGGTTTATTCTGCAATCACTGAAGCAAAAGCCAATGGATTCTCCGATGTATTGTTCTTGGACTCAGCAAGTGGAAAATATATAGAGGAGGCCTCTTCATGCAATGTATTTATTCTGAAGGTACACCAATGACCATAATTTGATATGTATTTATAGCGTATAAGTATTAATAAATTTATACGTGCACAATCCATGTGGCCTGAACAAAATTTGTTGAACTTAATATTGTGAAGGGCAACGTTATCTCCACTCCTGTAATAGATGGAACCATCTTGCCTGGGATCACACGAAAATCCATCATTGAAATTGCCACTGATTTGGGTTATCAGGTATTTAATTTTCTTTCAATTGTTGGTATATAAATTGCTTAATGCTACTACATATACTAAGGAAGCGGTTATTGAATTATAAATGTTCAGGTAAAGGAACGTGCCATATCAGTGGAGGAAATGCTAGCTGCTGATGAAATGTTCTGCACAGGTACTGCAGTGGTTGTCAACCCTGTTGTATCTGTAACCTATAAGAAAACAAGGTAAATTACACTTCAATTTTTCATTTTCTACTTGTTTGCAATATTTTTATGTTCCTTTTTATTTTCAAGTAATCAGTCTCCCAAACTATATTGCACCAAATATGGATAATGCTAAATTGAATAAAAATATTGGCAATGCAGAGTGGAATACAAAGCAGGAGCAGAAACATTGTCTGGAAAACTACGCAAAACACTTGTTGGAATTCAAACAGGGAGTGTTGAGGACAAAAAATCATGGACAGTCCAAATAGATTGAGCAATGAGCAGCGCTTCTATGTTAGATGATACAAGTAGATGATTGTTAATTTCTGCATAATAATAAGTTATTATTTGATCATCGTTTTCATTGTACCAATTTTAGGTAACTTTAATTTTAAGTAATAAAAGAAAACGAAACAAATACGTCTTTTCTCTCTCTCTAATTTTCTTAAATGAAAAAAATTTAGACAAATGGCTATATAATTAATTTTTAATCACATAATTCAAGGCTTATTCAATTATGCAGAAAAATAAACTGTTTGTTGAGACCTCATTTAATTAATCTGATTTACAAGGATGCTACCAGCACTTGTTTAACATATTTTTTTAGTACATTTGGTTTTAAAATATCAAAATAATTTTTAAAAATAATCAATTTACAAAAAATATTTTTAATTTTTAAAAATAAACAATTCATATAAAATGTATCGAAAATGTGTGTAGTTAATCTTTCTCATCTAATTTATTATACTTTCGTAGTTATCTGACAAGACATTTTTCAACAGATTAAATAATCTATTAATTACTTTAAAAATTTAACAATTTAAGTTATGTAATAATTTTATTTTGATACACTAATATTAAAAAAAGTTACATTATTAATTATTATAAAAATTAATAACTTTTAATAATATAATAATTCATAATCAGTTAACTAAAAAACTGTTATACTATTTCTACTTTAATAAAATAATTTTAATATATTATATATATATATATATATATATGCATAGACTAAAGAGTTATTTATATGTACAGTTGATTATATATTATTGGAATTTATTGTAAATTGTGACATTAAAGTGTCATGCTTATTCCTATCAAAAAGTATAACATATGTTTTTAAAAATAAAGGAACATATTAAAGTCTATAATGTATTATATCTTGTGACATCATCATTTTCATGGGAAATTTAATATTTGTTTAAATTACAAACTTCAAATCTACATTTTTGTTAAGAGCAATTGGTAAGATTGATTTTGGTGCAGTGTTATTTTTTACAAAATTGATTGTTCTTTATTTCTTCAAGTACCTTCGTGCTTTTTAATATATTTTTAGTTTATTAAAAATATTAATTTTAAATAATTAAAAATATAATTTTTAAAATATTAATTTATTTTATTAAAATTTCAAAATTGTAAAAGCTAGTTTAATAGTAAAAACAGCTTTAAAATAGGCAAGTATAAGAAAATTAATAAATTACAATATAACATAGAATACAGGGATGATGAGATGAAACATATTTGCGCCCTTTGCTTAAAGTGATTCACACGATGATCTAATAGCGTCAAACCATCTTTGTTTTATGATATATGTCTCACTTCTCAAATTCCTACAGTCCTTTACTTAAAGGATGATTTGGTTGAAATAATATATGTTTGATTTCTAAAATTCAGATTCTAAAACTATTTGATATTTTCTAATTTGAATATGATTATTTATATAAATTAATTTATAATACATATATATAATTCTAACAATTAAAAAAATTATGAAATCAATATAATTAATTATTTAACTTTACATATTAAGATCACGACTTCAGTTCCAGCATGTTAAGCATTGCGAAATATTTCAAAGTTACGGTAAAAAGAATATTTAAAATTTAACATAATTTTAATTCTTTCACGTATGAATAATAACTACTATCTATTTATATTAAAGAGTTTTTCTTATATAAATAGTAATTACATCTATTTATATTAAAACATATAATTAATTATATAATAATTTGATATTTTTTAAAAATAAATTTTAAGATGTAGATCATTAAATTTTTTATAATTATGTTTATTAATAATTTTTAAAAATTATTAAACATTAAAATAATTTTTATTATATAAATTTTATCTAATAAAAATTAAACAGGTAAATACCGCTTGGATAGAAAAGACAAAAAGTTATACAATCGTTATCTGTGGTTTCCCTTTTTAACCGTTGCATAAACAACGAAAAGAGTTCAGGTCTATTTGCACTATCTTATTTTTTTTTTACTAAACATCAAAATAAAAATTAAATTAATAGTATAAATTTTAAATTTTTATAAATAAAATTATTTATTAATAAATATAAAATATTAATAGTTACTTTTAAAAAAATTATAATAATAAAGTTTAATTTAATATTAAAACCTTAATAAAAGTCATTTCAATTAGTGTACACTTTGTATATCCCATCACTAAAAGATGAATAACAATGAGGTACATAAAAGTAGTGATTTGAAAATTGTATATAGCAAATATAAATGGTTTTAAGATAATCAATTTTTTTGTTGGGTAAGTATTTATTTTCAACATAAATATAAATAAATAAGCTTTGTTAAAAAATTTAAACTAACAAATACAAAACGTGTAACGCTAATAATCTTAATATAAAAAAGTAGCTAAAAGTAGTTGTACTAGTGGTATTTTTTAGTAATATTTTTTAATTTTTATTTATTAGTTTACTTATTTCTATAAATTATGTTTCTATTATTTTGTTTTTCATTTTTCTGTAATCTATTTATATTATTTTTTATTCTCTAAACTCTTAATTTACGTTTAATAGTCTCCATTATTCACGTTAAAATAAAGGTAACCTAATGATTCGATGGTCATAATTTTTTTAGTACAACTTTCGTATTTATTTTCACGGTTTTGTTCATTTTAATTTTAACGTTCATTTTGGGAATTTAAATACAGTAAATCTTTATTTAAAAAATTATCATTATACTTTTTATTTATAATAATATAATATTTAATTTTAAAATAAAATACCAATGCCTTTTAGATACTTAAAATGAAGATTAAAAATTAAAGTTAATATCTTCCTAAATTTTTAACTGGCCAATAGGATTTGAACCTATACCTAGGGTTTAGAAGACCTCCGTCCTATCCATTAGACAATGAACGCTTCTCTCTTTTTTTTTTAATTTTTTCAGTTTAAAAAAAAGTTACTATTGACTATTGATTCATTAACATGATAAATTTATATTTGAGGTATAACTCTTTTAATTGTTCTTATCTTTTAGTAGTCTTTGCCACTCAAGAACCTTGACAATGTTACACTTTATTTGGATGAAAAAAATAAATCAAAATCATTTAGGGTTTAGATATCTTTCAAAATATCTATTTAAAGTTTAGATATTTAATGATTTATTTTAAACGTAAAAGTTTTATATATTTTATTTAATAATTTATATAAAAATTTATTTTATTATAATTTATATTTTTATAAATAAATCCTAAATTAATTCCTATTCACATATGAATAGTTATAGCATTTATCATTTAACTCGATGTTTGTTAAATAAAAATGTTATTTAGTTTACATATTTATAACTAATTTGCATAAAGAATTATAACTTTGAATTGAAAAAATAAATATAACTTTCAATTTGAATGAAACAAAATAATTTTATAAATTAAATGAATAAAAATAATTTAATTTTTATTTGAATTAAATGAAAATAATTTTTTGATATAAAATAATAGAATCATTTATTTATTCATATTTTAAAAATTCCTCCCACTTGATACTGGGTCTACTAGTAGGTTGATTAATTTTTGAACCTATGCTAGACGACTTAATGAATCTAATAGACAATCTTGTGAAGATTCGTGGAGCAGGAAACATGATCCTTCGTGTTCCTATTCCATCAGTTCAGCTTATAAAATAATCAGAAATTATAATGAATCATTTTGCATACGCTGTCAACAAAGCACAATCTTTGTGAAATTTAATTGTAAAATAGCATACCTCTCTAATTTATATCTTACAATCAAGGAGCATATAAGTTAGCAGCTGCTTTTGCGCATCATTGTTTGGTGCTCTGAGCCTAAAAAATTGTTAATTTATAGAAGATTTGCATCTCAAAGTGTTCTCACAATTTATATGACATTTTTGTGAATAGTAAGAATTGTTTGTTTATTTTTCACTGACAACTCTGTTTCTGACAGTCTGACAATTCTGTTTGTACATTTTTTATATAAAAAATTTAAAATTTTGTACCAACTGCACAAATTCCACCGCTTAACCGATCTAAAGGCTCAAATTGTTTGTGCATTATCGCATTAACTGCATTTGGAGACTATTATTAATATATTAAATTCTGCAATTTCCATTAAAAGTTTACAATATATAAATATTTATTATATATATTTAATGGTATTATGGAAGCAAAAATTCAGACACTGGTGTGAGACTCTGAAGATACTAAGAGTTCTAAGCGGGATTATTTAAATTTAAACTTTTCAAAAGAATCTGGGAATTTCTTAATAAAGATTTTGTATCCTACTTATGTTAGCTTCATGAACAAAAGGTGGTTGGTTAGAGAGTTGAATAGTTCTTTCATCGGCTTGATATCCGAAAAGGATTATCCATAAAAAAATGATGATTATATACCAATCTCGCTAGTTCGTTGTATATGTAAGGTGCTAATTGTTGGTAAACAAACTTAGGAAGATAACACACAAGTTTATCTCTAAAACATAACAAGCTTTTTTCAGTGGAAGGCAAATCACATATGGTATTCAAAATACAAATGAAGAAGTAGAGAAAGTCAAAAAAGAAGAAGAATTGCATTATGTTCAAACTAGATTTTGAAAAAGTTTATAATATGATAAGCGAGGGGTACTTATAGTAGGTAGGATATATTTCCTAAAAAAATTGAATAATTAAATTTTAGAGTGTCTAAAAACAACTAGTCTTCATATTGGTTAAGAAGTTCAGTGTTAAGAAGTTGTAAAGGGACCTAGTGCCCCTTTTCTCTTCTTGATTGCAACAAAAGGGCTTAAGAGAATGGTAACCATAGAAAAAGACATCAATTTATTCTAAAATGTCATTATAGGAAATGATAATTTAACATAAATCATATGCAACGTATGGATAATACCTTGTTGGCTGATAGGGCAACAAGCTTGAATGTAAAGGTGATTAAAGTTTTTTGTAATTATTCGAGCTTTCTTCTTATTTGAAAGTAAATGTGATAAAATTTAATTATAAAAATTATTGTGCAAGAGCAATGGGAATCAGCAATGGTTATGTTCCTCAAGTGCTGCCAAGTTGGACTTATCTTATCTTGATACCTAGAGATTTCTATTGGTACAAATCAGACCTCAAGTGCCAAGTTGGACTTATCTCTATTTGTATAAATCAGACGTAAGTTATTTGGTAGCCTATACTATACAGTAAAAGAATGTTTTTATCCGATAAATGTAAAAACTTGTTGTTTGGTGATAGAATTGTCTTTATGAAGTAAATTTTTCACTCGTTATGAATCTATTTCTTTTCTTTCTTCAAAAACTTCCAAAAATATCATTTTTACATTTGAGTTTTTTTTAGATAATTTCCATTTTGTGTTGTATGTTTTTATTATAAAAGGTGGATAGCATCATTTATCATTACATATTTAACTAAATAATCATAAGGGTTTATAATATTACCATTGTTTACTTTAAATTTTTATATATGTGAATTTAAAATATTATTTTATTATAAAATATATTTTTTTATTGAATAAATATCTTAATTCTAAATTTTAATTTCATATAAAAAAAACCTTAAATTTATTAGTGTAAAATTTTCTACCTTTATATATTTTAAGAATCACAAAATTTAAATTGTAACCATCACTTACTTTAAATTCTATGTAATATCAATATTTTTATAAGAAATTAAAATATATCTACTACCTAAAATTGACAAAATATCTTTTCTAAAATTTATTCTCGAACAAATGTTGTCTACCAAACAAAGAAACCTTTTAAATTTGCATTTACAAAAGTATTTTTGAACAATGCAAAAATCAATTTTTTTCTCATAGAAACTACAAAGTCCTGAGGTCTAACGTATCAAGAAATATATAAGAGTAAAATCAATGTTCTCTTAGACTATTTTTTTATTTATTTTCTTTCATTTTTCTATGTTTTATAAATATTTTACTTTGTTTTATTTTAAAAAAAGATAAAATAATATTTTTAAATTATCATAAATTACAAAATTTAGTACATTTTTTAATAAAAAATATTAGAATCTTTCTTATTCATAATTAATTTTAAATCTTTTTCTTTTTAAAAATATTTTCAATTTTTTCATTAATAAATTTTATTGATGACTCAATACAATCAAAATTTACAAATATTTTGATTCGTCATTCTATTATCATAATCATGGTTGCAATAATCTTTATCAAATATTATGTATTTATATTTCTTTTTTTAAAATTTATCATTTCTAACTGTGTTAGAAGTTTGATTTAGATTAATTTTTATATAAAAGTAACATCCAGTTTGATTTGATTTATTTTGAATGTAATATCAATATAAATTAAAATAAATCAATATATTTTAATTTTAATTAAAATTATTTATTATTATATGAATTTTAATTTTAAATTAAAAATAAATAATTTGATGAAATAAAAAGTTAAAATGAGTCTGTTAAAAGAATAGAGAAGAGATGTTAATTAAAGAAATTAAATAAAATAATAATAATAATAAATTCGTTGATGGCAACAAAATAAAGAAGAAAATGCGGATAAGAGTAAGATAGTAAATAAGAGAAGAAGAAAAAATTAGTTTTTATGCAAAAAAAATTATAGAAAAATAATATAAACATGTTATAAATACTGATTTGATTTTAATAAAAAACTAAAAATTGAATTGAACCGCAATTAAATAAAAATTAATTTTTATTATTTTCAATTTTATACTTTTGATTTAATTAATTTTCAATTTTTTTCATAATAGGCATCTCTATAATATTCAAGGAGAGTTTGTGGCCTTGTAATAAGGGTTGGAGCTAGCTTGGCCAGAAGAACACAGACAAATGAGACATTAATTGCCATATTTTCATACACCAAACGTTCTTAACTTTCTTTTATTTCCGTTATAAGAAAAACGATCCAACCCTAATCATTCCTTAGTCTTCCTGAAAATATCTTACACCTATTGATTATCATAGATTGGCAATGGAAAGCTGAATACAAAACAGAGCCAGATTATTAGATTGATCAAATGAGCACAACTTCTCTTTCTCTATCAGGTTATGCAAATCTGAAGAAAAGTGCCTCATCTTTATTATCCGCCAGATTTATTTATTTTTTGGTTTTCTTTGTTCCCCACAATGATGACTGAGCTATGTCTATGAAATCTCATCAAGTTAATTGTACTTTTCGGGTTATCGAACCGTTTCAATTTTGAGAAGTTTCTTTCCACGTGTCAGGTTACTTTGTTTTAGATTTTAATAAGAGTGACGTTCAAACGAATAATTTATGTTAGATAATCAAAATTTTAAAATAAATTAGGAAGATTAACTTTGTGTGTATGATAAATAAGTTATTTAAAAAAATAACTAAAAAATTATTAATACCATATCTTATAAAAGTTTTAGAAAAGAAAAAAAAAATTATTAAAAAAAAGAATTCGTTGTATTGAAATCATAATTTTTATTTTTAATTTTTAATTTATGCACCAGATAAATAAAACTGAAAAAAATGTATACAAAATAAAGATCGGATGGTTTTGGACACTATTTACACTATCTAAATAGTAGGTTGACAAATCAATTTTGAGTTAGAGAGCTGTAAAAGTAGTGAAAATTAAATTAAACATCATAATGACTAAATCAACCAAGAATTGCAATAAGAAAGATGTTAGGAGAGTATATTTTATATACCCATCCTTGATTATGTACCCTGAACAAACCCTCCCTTCTTTCTAATCAAGAAAGAACTATTTTTAAGCCATATTTAAGGAATTTATGGATTTGAGCAAAACATCACTTGATTATTAAACCGGCTGCAATCGATCTCACCAATTATAACTTGAAATGAAGGTTCACATTATTCCTTATTTCACCCACTGCTCATCAATTTCTTGATTAAACTATTGATAACAAAAGGAGGATTCAACATTGATATTACTCAACAACCACATGAAAATGTAATTCATCCTTACATTTTAAATAATCAAGATGATCAAATTGAAGAGTACATCATCCTCTAATTTTCCAACTGACAGAATAACCAATAAATCAATCTATGATTAAATAGTATTAAAAACAATATAAATCACTCAATAAAAGAACAAACCTAAGAGATTTAGTTGTAAATAGTAAAAATGGAAACAATAAATAAATAAATAAAAAAGATGAGAAAAAAATAGAAACTCCATTGTTGGTCTTGATGAAGGGAGAGGTGGATATCTTTTTCTTTTTTGGTACAAGATAATAGAATTGGCTTTTGTCACCCCTGTTGCGCGTTGATTTGCTATGTAAATGAAATTAAACGTAACGTTGTAGGAAATTTTTGTTTAATGACGTTTGAAGTGTCTAAGAGGTTGATCGAACTTAATTAAGGATCTTAGGTTCAAATGGTGTCATTATTTTTAAAGACAAATGTCATACATTTATAGTTTTAACGTTGTAAATAATGCATATAAATAAGTCAATACACAAAGAAACACAATTACTCAAAAAAATTGTAAACAATCAAGTATGATCAAGTTATTCAACTATGTCTATTTAATAAGAGAAATATTTTGAATATGTATTCTCATATGTTATTTACTTTTTTTCCACAATATTATTTCTCTTTATTTAATCAGTTTTTACTTCCTAAGTTATGTTATTTTTTAATATCCGATTTAAGCATCCTTTATTTTAATCTTTGCAACTGAATAACAATTCAATCCTAGATTATATTGGATAATGTGAATATTAAATTAAAAAAATTAAACCAATTTTTAATCAAAATAGTCTGCAATTATATTTAAAATATAAAAGAATTGTCATCTTTAATAATCCTACACGACTCAAGCAGGATTATCCAAAATATAGAATACGAGTGAGCTAGATGAATAAAAACTCAAACAAATAAAAACTAAAATTTTCAAAATACATTCTATAATTATTTATTTAGCAACAAGTGATTCAATAAATTAATTGGTGCATTAATGTTCACAACGCATAATTGTTGTGTAAAACAAAATTATGCAATAATTGATGTGTGTAAAACAAAATTACGCAATATAAATGATTTACAATTTTTACTAGTTAGCGAAATTGAATTAAAATTGGACACAATAGATCTCACTTTAGTTATCATCGTAATTGTAATATATGAACGTGAAATCAAAAAGGGGGTATTGGGGGTAAAATGTATTATTTTAGTTAATGTTGTGCCAAAATAAAGGCAAGGTGTATTAAGGGCGCATTTTGGGAATCGAACAGGGTGTAATGAGGGCACAAAGGACTGGATCGTTCGAGTACAACAAAAGAGTTAGTGAAAAACAGAAAATTCTGATAAAATCACGAAGCACCCGTTACCGGTGAAGACAATTGCTATTTCGAGCTTATCAAGAAATGATGTGAAGCCGAACTTGGCAGATATTGTGGATTCATCCCATTGATCCTCTAACGAAATCAATCACGTTACAATTAACCAAAGACGAATTTTAAGACAACCAACCTATAGACAGAACCTTTCTTCTTTTTTCCCTCACTCTCTCTCACTCCCTCTCTTTTCAATCAAATTTTATCGTTGACCCAAAAAAAAAAACTACTTTATCTACTTCTACCCTGGATGCTATTCAGATGCTCTATGAACAAGTCATTCCAGGTATCTGTAAGTCCGGGTAAGCACCAGTGCATGCAATCATCGTGTTTTTTGCCTCCAGCTGATGCTGGGTGCGCATCAGCCCTGAACTCACTCAAATGAGTGATGTCCAAAATAATGAAGCCAGAACCCTTCAGAGCCTTATTGAGGTGTTCGTTGACCAGTCGAGCCTCCACATTTGTCCCATTGTTCTTCACAGAGAATAGTTCTTCTACCTGAAAGGCCAAACAAAACTTCAAAGGTCAAGCACACTAATAATTTAGCAAAAAGAGGACTGACACTGAAGGAAGCATGTAACAACCACACTCTCCAGAGGAATTACACCTGTCACTCACTAGATCATGGTTTAGCCAGAACAATGGTAAGAAAATTAACAAAATGGACCCACCCGCTCAATTGATAAAGGTTGATCCCTTTGGCAGGAACCACCTTGATCCCAGTCTCCCCCTTCGAAATGTCTGGGTGATTGAGTACGAAAAAATTTGACTGTGCCCGGTCGTGATTTCTCCTCCACATAGGGGATCTATATTAAAGTAAGCACATTAATCACATAACTATTGAAACTAATTCTAATTTCATAGTTGCATTTGTAAAAGTATTCCAAGGATCAGAGCAATGCAGTAAATTCTTTTAGAAGTATCTTTATCATGACCAATGCAAGGGAAAAGTAATCGCTAATGCATTTTCAGGAACAATTTCTTTAGGGGATTTTTTTTTCCAAAAGCTCTTGACGCGGGAACGGAAAAAGAAATTTTTGACCCCCCAAAAAAGAGTTAATTCAAGCACGTGTTTAGATGTTCAATATTTTGGGGAAAGGAAAAACACGTTCTATAAAATTGCTGGACATATTCCCAACTACATGTTTCTAATGACAAATCCTAATGCTAATGCTTGAGATAGTTCCAAAATATTGACATGTTGATGAAAGGGAAAGAGCACGTCAACCAATCTATTCATAGTGCTAGTCTCCTTTACCTGCATCATTTAAAGAGGTCATTTATATAAAAAGGTCAGGTTTATCATATCTAAGACCTACAGAAACCCCCTTACAAGTAAAAAATTCATCTATATATCAATTTTGAAGCTAAGGTGATACTTTAGTCAAGTATAAAGTATAAACACTATGTTGGTGCTAAACCCATCCTGTTCCAATTGTAACAAGATCAGATGGAGGCTAATGAGGTAGATGCTCTAGATCATAGCATCTACATCATGATTCACAAGATAGAATCTATGGTAACAATAGTTTTATATTTTATATAAAATCAGTAAGATCCCCAATGTGCATACTCTTGTCCATTCAACAATGAGGAAAGTACCTTCCCCACCAAACAATAGTCAACAGCTCAATACCTAAACATCATAAACATCTTATCCATTCGAACATAGACCCTTGGCATGTGACGTTTCCTTTCATGCATTGCTGGAACAAGCATTATGAAACTAAATGTACAAAATTCAGCAGAAGCAAAAAACTATGGGGTCAATTAACATGATACCAGGTACATGATAATCATTTCATACTCTGTCGGGTTAACTTCAGAAGTATAGGTTACATTACATAAGTTCCTATTTGCTACCATTAAAGAGGAATTGAAAGCAAAGAGATTACCATGTGCTCCAAAACCATATCCAGGCCTTGATCTGGACGTAATGGAGGGATTATTGGTTGACCCTTCTTGAAGAAAAGCATAGGTGACTTCAAAGGGTCAAATTTTGAAGGGGCCCACCACCTGTTTATATGAACCAGTAACAACAAAGAATCACATAAACTATATTAAAATCTCTCATACACTTTCCCAAAATTTTCCTAAGTAAGAACAGATACAACTTCAGCTTATACAAAGGAAAATGAGGAGCAAGCAGTAAAAGACATCATCTGCATGGTTAAACTTAAACCAGATTATAAAACTGAAAAGTTTTTTCAAATTGTCCAACAACCAGTAGCAACTCCAGCATCAGCTCAACTAAAACAAAGGAGAATAACTACCAAGCAGATAAATTAAAGGCATTATTTGCAATGATTAAAACAAATCATAGTCAAGGGCACCAATGAAATCAGATTATATAACCGACTCAAATGCAACTTACACCCAGCACCCTTTAAGTAAATTAAAAACTCAGATAAGTGCACCCACTAGAGGACATTCCAATCAAACAAAATCCTAGCACTCAAAAACAGGTACTTCAATTCTACCCATTATTCAAATATCCGTAATTTCCAAAACCGATATCTAGAAAGGAAAGCAGCTAGAGTACATGACCCATTGAAGGAAAACAGAAACACTCTAGTATATTACCAGTGCCCGGTGTTAAAAATAAGAATATCATGGAAACTTAGAGCTTGTGCCCATGTGCCTTCTGGAACATCCACATCAACTCTATAACCCTCTCTGAATCCAAGAGTTTCTAAAGCACCACCATTATCATCAGCCGACCATCTGTATCAAACAGAAGAACAACAACAACCATATTTAACAATGTGCAACAAACAAATAGTAACAGCAGCATTAAAAATGTCAGATTACGTAGTTATACACTACTACACTTATACATCACATAAAGTCTCTGAAATCCATACAGTAACAGGAGCATACAGGCGTCATTTGAAACAAAAGCCAAAAGAGAATTTGCATCAAGAACAGCACAAGAACGACAAAACCGCAAGCTTACCTACCATAACGAGCCAGAAGATTCGTACGGTGATAGGCGACGGTGAGATTGTAACTTAGAAAGGTGAATCCACGGTCAGCACCAGCGGGTCGCCATTTCTTGACCTGTCCATCGGAAGCACTCTTAAGAGTGCAGAAAAGAGACACAAACATGTTCCTATTCAGCGAATCCCCAACAAACCCTGCACTGCTGAACACCTATCATTAAGAATCCCAAAAGGAACACAAGTTTGTTTCAAAATCAGAAAGAGAGTGTAAGTACCAATGCTGGTGTGGGAGTGAGTGCGAAGAAACTTAATAGGGTCGAATTGAGGGAGATCGCAGCGGTAGGGCTTCCAGCGCCACGTGGCGAGTTTTGGAGCGTTGGATTTGTTGGCGGAGATGCAGTTCCATCCCTTGAAGATCTCCTTGCAGGTGTTGTCGTACCTGGAGCGTCTGGTGGGATCGTAGATCCATTTTCCGTCGGAATAGTCGCAGGAAGAAGGGTGATGAATTTGGAAGGTGCGAAGGGAGTGGGAGGTTGAAGAGGCGGAAGAAGTGTCTCGGAACTGAGAAAGGAGAAGGAAGATGGAAGTGAAGCAGAGAAGAGAGAGAAGGGGAAAGAGAGGGAGTTTCTTCTTTGAAGCTTGTTGATTCGTTTCTCTTGTGCTTGTGGCCATGCCAGATGTGATACCCCCAATGCTATTGCTCCTCCTCTTTTGTTGTGATGTTGTTTCTCTCACACTTTCTTTCATGTGCCCTGCATGTGCACTCGTTCCAAGTACACACCTACACCTACTCAGTGACAATTGTTCTTCAAAGATAGATTATGTCACTAATTTAATATTAAAAATTTTAAATTCATCCATATTTTCCTTTTAGTAAAGTAATTAATCAGGGGATTTGGGGCTCCCAGGGGTGGCGCTTTTTGCGGCGGAGGGTGCGATGGCTATACAGAATAAGATAGGGCGTGGTGGAGAGAGAAAGAATCGCTTGAAAAAACAAGTGTGGTTTAATCCCAACCATTTATTATATATTACTTAAGATTAATTCATACATATTAAAAATGATTTATTTTATTAATTATTTCAATCAGTTTTTTAATATATCTTTAAAAACATATAATAGAATATTATTTTTATTAATTACAATAAATTTTGTAAGTTTTAATAAATATTTACCATATATAAATTTTATTATATATTCTTAAACACGTATTAAGTTAATTTTAATAAAATATTTGTATTCAAAATAGGAATCTTATTAATTAGTGTTCCTATAATCCTAATAGAAAAATAAAAATAATTTTTTATTCAAAATAATGGAGTGCTCTTATGCCATATGCTCCATTTTATTTTATATATCGTTTAATATTAATCCATATGTATTAAAAATGATCGATTTTATTAATTACTATAATTATCTTTTTAATATATATTTAAGGATATGCAATAATAAGTAATAAAATTTTATTAAAAATATAATATTTAACATTATTAATATATTAGATAATGTAAATTGAATAAAAAAATTATTATATATAAATTTTTTATTATATATCCTTGAGTTCATATTGAAAAATTATTATAACAAACTAAATTAATTTTATTAAAATGATTTTGTTAAAAATATTGATCTTACTAACCCTCCTTATTCCTTAAGGTATAGTTTAAGGAAGTAAAAGTAAACTTTTATTCAAAATAATATTACAATAATTTAAAATTATGTTGATACATTAATAATATTTTAATAAAAGATTTACTTTTGACTCATGCGCATAAAGCACTATTAGCGGTGGTATACTAACCAATCATTTATATCTTTTCTTATTCTTAAATTAGATTAAATATATTTTTAATTTTTTTAAATATTTAAATTTTAATTTTGATTTCTTAAATTTAAAATCTTTAGTTTAAATTTTTTATTTTTTAAAATATATTGATAATCTTTATATTAGTTTAAATAATATTAAATTAAAATAGATTAATCATAATTTAAGAATTATAATTAAAATATTTTATAAATAATCAAAAAAAAAATATTAATTAATGATTGATTTAACTTGATTTAATGTAACTTAAATTAATATTAAAAATTATAATTATGATAGTTTAAAAAATAAAGAATCTAAACTAAAAATTTTAAAATTGAAAAATTAAAATCAAAATTTAAATATTTTAGAGAGAATAAAAATATATTTAATTTTTTTTAAATTAATATCAGATTTATTCTAATAGTTGGTGGGTTAAAAATACTCTTACTAAAACAAGTACATTATTGAAACTAGTATCAGATTTATTGTAGTAGTAGGTGGGTTAAAAATATTCTTACTAAAATAAGTACATTATTGGAACGTAAGTAATTAATATTTTTTTTTATATTTTATAGTGATAAATTTGAGAAATAAAAAAATTTTAACATATAAAATATTTTCTATATATTTCTATTTTTCCGTTACTGTATCAATATTCAAAATTTAAAATATTATTTTAAAAAATAAAAATTATACATAAAAATAATATTTTGACCATATTAATGCTAAAATTAAAATAAAATTTCTTAATGATTATAATTATATTTTTAATATATATTTAAAGATATAAAATAATAATTAATAAATAATAATTTTTTGTAAAAAATATAATTTATTATTATCAATACATTAAATACTGTAAATTTTAATAAAAACTACTATATATAAATTTTATTATATATCCTCAAATATATATTAAAAAATACATTATAACACATTAAATTAATTTTACTAAAATATTTTCATTAAAATATGAATCTTATTGACTAGTGCCCTGCTTAAGGCAAAGTTTAAGGAATTAAAAGTAAAATTTTTATTGAAAATAATGTTAAAATATATTCAAAATTATGCTGATACATTAATAACATTTTTAATAAAAATTTCTTCTTTTAACTCGAGCCCTTAAAACATTCATTAGTATTTTTTTAAAAGTATTAAGATAATATATTAATCAACTACTCACATTTTTAAAAAAAAAAATTCTCCCACATATGTTAGGAGAGCTTATGTAAGATCAATATTTTTATAAAAAAAAATTATCAATAATATAGATGAGGGTAGAGATGAGTTAGGTAATTTTTCTTATTAAAACCAATCATATTCTTAAATTAATATGAAATTTATTGTAGTAATTAGTCGGTAAAAGCTACTCTTAATAAATCGTTTAGATATTAGATAATGATAAATTTGCGATAAATAAAAAAATCCTTAAGTGATACATAAATACTCTTTTTATATTTTCATCTCTTTGTTACTGTAAATCAATATTCAAAATTTAAATAAATTTATTATTTAAAAAAGTAAAAAACTAAACATAAAAAATATATTTTGACCACATTAATACTAAAATTAAAACAAAAGATCTTATGAATATTTTATTTTTGTGAAGTATATTTTTAAAAATTCAAAAAATAATAAAAATTATACAATTTGAAAATTAAAAAATATTTTTTTTTGAAAAATAAAATAGAAGCTTGTTATGTTTAAATTAAAAAATATATTCAAATAAAAAAATAAAAATAAAAATTTAAAATAAATAATAATAATAAAAAGATAAAAATTAAAAGATAATAATTTAGATTAGAAAATATTTATTTATATGCTACATGAATTATCATAAAAAAAATTAATAGAATAAAAAAATAAGAATTAACAAAGTAAGGGATAAAGCAATTTTGAAGAGTGGAAGAAATAAGAAAGAATATGAATAAAAAAAATTATAAAAAAATAAAAGAAAGAGAAACTGAAAAAATAAAATTTGGAGAATAATTCTCATTCAATTTTAAAATAAAATCATATAAAAAATAGATTGAAAAAATAAAAAAAAAATATTACTAAAGACATATAAAAGGACAATTTCATTCTTCTAAAATCAAGTAACATCTTTATTTTTCTACTTTCAAATGTCATTATTTTGTATTTTCAACTTTTAATATAAATTGGTTTGTAAAATTTTCTTTTTAGTTGTCAATTTTTTTAAACTAATTAATCTTATATATTCCAATCAATTTAAACTAATAATAATGTGTATTGTTATAATCCTATCATATATTATCTTCCTTGCACATTCTTAAGATAAGTTTCTAAATTCGTTCATCTAGATTATGGGAAATGTCTAAAATATTTTTTTTACAACTAAAGTTTATGATTCTTAATTTTTTATCTTTCTTAAAGTTTCAAAAAAATTTAATAAAATAACCAAAAAAATATAAATAAAGGATTCCAAGCACAAATAAAAACATTAAAAAAATAATTTTTTTAACGAATTTTTTTTACAGTTATATAAATTGATATAAAATTTATTATATCAATATAAAATATATTAAATTATAACAGTTATATTATTTAAACGGTTGCTAAAATGCTTATTGAAGGATAATTTTTTATAAATATAGACTTTTTTAAAAAATCTAATAAATATTAAATAGGGTTATTTTTTTAAAACTTTCATCAGTAAAAAACTTGTTTTTAGTGGAACATGAACGTGATCACCTTTATAAGCCATGAACATGGAAGACTTTCAGTATGAAATAAATAAAATAAAAGGAGAAAGAAATATATCTAAGCATAAGATACCATTATCCACATATGTTTGTTGCAATAAAAGAATCATAATTATTATTAATACATGAAAAGTAAAAAAAATCATAATTACTATTAAATTTATTATTATTAATCATTTTGTGTATAATGGTAGATTATGAGTTTAATTTGATTATTATTATTATTATTATTATTATTATTATTATAATAATAATAATAATAGCAGTAGTAGATATTGGATTCGAAACTTTCAACGAAGCTGAGATCTCCATATTATGCACGTGAATCCAATAAATTTTACCAGGATCAACTGTAATTATTTCTAAAAAAGTAATAAAAATGCATTCTAACAAACTTCATACTTCATATCATATCACATTTTTCTATTTCTTTTTTCTTTCTATCTCCCTTCTTATAAGTCAATCTACTCCATTTTGGGTGTGTGAATATCTCCCTCCTAATTTCCATGTGCTGCCAGAGGCTTTCAATATCATTCCTTCTAACCCTTTTGACAACTACTCAATGTGTACCCTCTTTTCATAGAGTCAAGTTCCTTGACTTCCAGCAACCTTCAGACTACCTATGCAATCTGCTAATTTCCAGTGCATTTAGAAGAGGTCCTCAAGCAAAATCCGGAGTCATAACAAAGGAGAATGACAACAAATTCTAGAGTCATGCACGTACATGTAACTTGGTTCATATAGTTTATCTCCCATTTGGATTCTCATCAGTGTTAAACCACCGCATTGCTATAGTCAGGAATATAAGGATGTTATAATTTGAATTTCCGAGTCTCATTCTTGCCTAGCTCCTTAACCTCCGCAAAATATATTTAAGCTCGAGCATTGGCGAGGAAATCTTTAAGATTTAAGCTTTAGTTGAGTACCCCATTTGCGCCAACAACTGCACTTTGCATAACTTTAACAGGTAGGTATTCTCTTTGTCTCTATATTTACGTTCTTTCTTTGTTATGCTAATTCTTTCTATGCTTGGGGCCCTTCCACCAAAATAACTTTGCTTTCTAATAAGATCAGAATACCAAATTCTATCATATGGATCATCAGGGTACCTGAAAGCATCCACAGTTGGAGCACCAATGTTAATTCTTGGAGCGACTTCTAAAAGCTTGTCCTCAAAATCTGTAGCATATATACATTTCCGTAGTACATATTCTTGAGGCATCATACACAGACATTGTAACGCATTTTGATTGCATCCAAGTAGAGCTCCAATTGAGGATGCGTAACTAAACTTCCATTCTTAAATGTTACTCTCACAAGATATCTTCTTCTCTCCTATGTGCTTAGTGTGTAACATAGTAACAGTATTTCTTGGTGTCTATAGGAAAAGTCTTGTTGTCTTTAATATTTGCACCATGTTTCCTTTTGGACTTTCTACTTCCACTGGAATGCTATGTTGCATTATCATAGAGTCTGGAATCCATCCCAACCCCATTCTGCTATCAGTGTAATTATTTATCCCTCTAGAGTCCCTGCTAACAAATTCAATTCTTTGATTGATAGTCTCACATCAATCAAATTGAAGGCAACTGATGGAAGCACATATGCATATGGAGTACGACGGTGATTCCGAGAAGTAAGCACTATGAAAATAGAGAAATCATGGGACATTAGTATTACCACATGAACCACTAGGAATAATGAGTCTCATTTTTTTTTACACATGATCATTGTCATCCTTGAATATGAAGCTCGCTGAGCAACTTTGAAAGAATGAATTTTATATCCCTTAGTATTTCATTTAATGCTGAACCGATCTTGCTTCGTAGATGTAGATTCACCACCTAAAATATAAATATAATTTTTGCAAGCAACGACTTGATGAGCACTGCGAGGATAAGGACTATATTAGGAGTTGAAACTAACTTCCATTCCAGCTTCTCAATATTACCTGCCAACCTATTTGCACGCCTATAATCAAAATGGCTTAGCTAAACAACATGCTTTTTCAAAAATGCGATTAATTAATTTACAATTTATATGACATCTTTCATTGCACTTCTCAGAATCTGCATGTTAATTGTGTAGGGATGATGTCGTTGCTTGATAATTTTCACATCTGTCCACTCGTTGCAGTCGAAAAATATCGATTCTTATTGAGGAAGTAGCGGGGGAGAAAGAATGAAGAGAGGAGAGAACCTTGAGAATCCAGAGAGAAGCAAGCTTCCTGAGATTAAATTGACATGCATCTATATGCTACAGAAATAGAAGAAGAATGTGCATACACTAGGAGAGGGAGAGAGAGAGAGAGTTGAGGTAACAGATCCTGACCTACAGAGGAGATCCCGTTCATTTTATTTATCCATGGCCATGAACGTGGCTTGTTGCTGTTTTCTGTCACGGTGTTTCAGTGATGAAGGTCAGGGTGTGACAATGATGAAAATATTCCGATAGTGGTGGTTCGAGGTTTTCTCCGGTGAAGGAGCACTAGTCACTGTGACTTCGGCGTTCATAGAGCTTATGGTCAGCGTTACAGTGACGTTTCTCACCATCGGTTTGGTCAGCCATGATTGTCCTCAATAATAATCTTACTAAGCTCCTTCACGAGCAGCGAAACTGCGTCTGCGTCAAAGGCCTTCTTCTTCGACGTTCTTTTCTCTCGGTCTTCATGTGTCCACATTATTCTGTTATGTATGTTGCGGACAGAACAAAGACGTAAACGAGAGAAGAGGTTGCGATAGGTACCAAAGTGTGTAGTGCTATGATGAGATGAATGGAGAGAGTTGTGAACGTGAGCCCCGGGTCTTGTGAGAAAAATAGAGAAAAGTTTTTTCAGCTTAGCAAAACTAAAACTAACTTACTCTGCTTATTTTCTCATATTACTCTGTTTTAATGATAATATATATTATTTAATATATATTAATTTAAATTTATTTAATCAAATATTAAATTTTATAAAACTTTATAAAAATATCTATATAATTATATATGTTAATTTTGCGGTTAAATGGATAATATTATTTAAAAAAATTATTGAAATCTTATTTCTAAAAAAAATTTATCCTTCTTTATTTACTTATTTATATATATATATATATATATATATATATATATATAGGCATCCAAATACAACCTGATCTGTAAAACTCAGGTATTTAACTTCATGAGCTCCTCCTAGTAAAAAGGAAATTTGGTGGATCTAGTAATATGGTGCCACTAGGTTAAATTAGGAAATACTATTTTTTTTTCATATGAAGGTCTCTCGAAAGGAAGCAAACAAATTGAATTAGTTCAATCCTAGGTGAAAATAAAGTGAATTAACATAAAGAAGAGAGATATTGCCAAGGTTGTGATTCAGCACTAAAGAAGTCTATTCCAAAATCCTTTTATCATATTCATTTCCGTTGCCTTTCTATTTCTTTGGCAGGCCCAACATTTTTTTCTTTTTTCCCTTTTCTGCCTATTTTATTTTTTTCAGTCAAACATTGGATTTTGAAACTATGACAAAGCACGTTACCCAAAAAAAAAAAAGGAAAGAAACTATCATACAATATAGGAATTAAATCCTTGTAAGTTGAGAAGCAGAATTCAATTTAAGGGAACTGAGTTTTTAGTTTTTACCATTACAAAAGAAAATCCAAAAACTGAATAATTTTTTTTTTTTTGGAATTCCAACAAAAGTATATATTATGAACAGAGGAGAGAACACAAGTGGTGTCCATGTCCGAAGTTTACAGAGTCCTTGTATGCAAATAAAATGACCAGCAAAATAAATAAATCTATGAACTTGCATTACAGCATCAAGCTTTCAACAGCTGTATAATTTCTCCATCCCCAATAGGTGGAAATGTATATAGTATTATTGCAACAATACCTATTATGCAGATTAATGTCCATGTAGATGAACCTTTTTTAGTTCCTAGCATGCAGTTCCTCCTTGGTTCTATTATGCAGAATTTCCATCCAGTTCCAGGATAGCACCATGTTGCTACCCAGGGAGTGCAGGTAAAATACATTGCAAGGGGTCATTCAACCAACAAGGTAAAGGATAATTAAACTGATGCCATTTTCCTCGAAATAATATAATATAAAAATTCTAACATTAATTTAATGTCAATAAAATCCGTTTATTCTATCACGTTATTTTAGGTTGCCATCTTGATAAATAATTGATTTTTTATATTTATAATAATTAAATGAAAGTTGAAATTTTTTTTTATTATAAAATAGTTTAATTGTGTTTTTTATCCTTATAGATGGTTTAGATTATATGTAATTTTGATTTTTCAATTTTTTATCTAATTAAGTTTTTTATTTTTAAAATTAAACATATTTGATCTTCTATCATTTTTTTTTCTAGAACCTCTAAAATATTATTTTTTATCCAAATACTTGTTGGGAGGTTGTGATGAATTTGTGTTAGTAAGTAATTTTAAAAGTTCAAAATAAAAATTTAATAGGAACTTTATAAATTTAAAAGATTTAATGAGATACAAGATTAGAATTTGAATGAAAAACATTTTAAGATTTTTATTTTAGAAAAAAATTAATATTTTAATTGACAGTTAATTTTTAAATAGAAGTTGATTTGTAAAAAAATTAAGTAAAAAATAAAATCTTTGAGTTTTAGATAAAAAATTATTAAAAACTAACTTTGCTTAGTTTTAAAAATTGAGATCCTTAATTGATTCAAATAAAAACCTGAGAAATCCAAAATATACTCAATCTAAATTAAAATAATAAAACATATGATTAATCCATACGAAAAACATACTTAAATGATGATAGAATAATTTTTTTTTACCATAGAAGTTAATTAAAAATAAATTCGAACATTAAATGATAGAAATTTATATATTGTTTAAGAATGAAAACAGGCTCTTCAACTCAATGAATGCAGTACGATTGCTGCGGTAAGAAATTAATACATCCTCCGATCACTAGCATTATTTCAAGAGCATAATCATAAATTGGATTTAAGTAAATTTATTGTGAGGCTCACATATAGTAAGTAGCTAGGGTTAAGATATAGATTGGGTTTATTTTAATTAAAATTTTGTACGTTTGTATGTATTCACAGGGGTAATGCACGGACTTTCAAAGATTGCATTTGATACAGTGTTTAACATTTTTCCGGAACTAAGCTAAATTGCTCTGAAAGTGACAGCTATAGTATAGGCCCCTCTAAGAACACAACTAAAACAGATATCCAAATTCATTGGTCTAATTAAGCTAGGACATAATATAGGATGTTTGAAATATTAAAATCAATGAACCGCAACATGATGTAATATTTACATTAAAAAATTGAAGCCAGACTCACCGAGAAAAGATATGTATATATCATTATGATTTTTTCGGATAACTAATATTAGGTAAGTGTATTTTAT
This sequence comes from Canavalia gladiata, assembly GCA_037954105.1. Lineage (NCBI taxonomy): Eukaryota > Viridiplantae > Streptophyta > Magnoliopsida > Fabales > Fabaceae > Canavalia > Canavalia gladiata. Next base: position 73,403,387 of record CM075658.1, read on the forward strand.
TGTTGTATAATGTAATTTTAATTTATAAGATATTAGATTAGAAAGTAATAGAATAGAATAATATTATTTTATTATTTTAATAATAATAATAATAATCTGAAATTGTTTATCGATTCGTCTAATAATAGTCTATAATAATTTGTTTACATACTTATTTATAAAACTTCGTCTAATATATTCGGATGTATGAGTGTTTAATTTAAAAATATAATTTTAACATTTAAAATTTTCCAACCGTTTTAATTTATATCGTAAAATGTTTAAAATCTCATAAACTTTTTAAATATTAATAATAATGACAGTAATAAATTACATTAATAATAATAAATTTAATAATATTTATATTAATAGTAATAATAATGATATATTATTATTATTATTTTATTTAATTGTCTTATTCTTGTTCTATGAACTTATTTTTTTATAACGACATTATATTTCTGATCTTTCTTTTTTATTTATAAAATTAAATTAAAATATTATATTTAAAATTTTTTTAATTATTTCTATTAAAAAATTATAAATATTAAATAAAATTATATTTGATTTTAGTAAAAATAAATTATTCAAATATAATTTATATTATATTTGATTCATACTGAATATAAGATAAATAATATAATATTATTTAATAATAACCTTCATGCAAAATGAATATAAAATATAATAAAATATATTTTATTATATGATGTTTCTATTTAATTATATTATCTTAGTTAATTTAACATACATATACTAATATAATATTTATTTTTAGGAATGATTTTAATATTTTAAAAGAATAATTATTTTATATAATAAATATTTTTAAATAAAAATGATTGGTTTTATATATTTGAAACTAATGTTAAAGAGTAAAGACTAACGTTAATAAAGCTGACATTAAAATAATTCAGATAGAAATGATGGTATGATCTACTAAATGAATCTCGAGAAATCATATATAACAAATTGAGATCATTTAACACCAAGGAGATACAGAACAATGGACTAACTGACGAGTCGTAATCCAATATTTTAAAATATTCAGATTTCTAAGGGTCTTTTTTATTTATTTATTTTATATGATGCTATGCAAATCTGAAATGCAGCAACAGATGGAAGCACCCACCCTTGCCACCGGGATATAGGTCTTATCATACAAATGCACGGTTGTAACACTTATAATGATGTATCTGGTAATAAAATCCGTAATATAACTTTTAATATAGAAATTAATTAATTAAAATTATATACTTTTACTAAAATTTATGTGTTTTTTACGACAAAGTGAGAAAGTTAATTTTGTAACTAAAAAAAATTCATATATAATTATCGGTGTTGAATCAACTTATATTGAAGTTTAAAATAAATTTTAAAACAATATTTTTAAAGTAATAAAAAGAATCTATTAAAAATATTTTTTAACTTTACTTTGTAAATTTTAAACTATAAAATTACCTACTAAGTTATTATAATCAAATTTATAATAACATTAATCTATTTAACCTTTGTTAGTATACTATTTAATCTTGATTAATATTTATTGTTTTTAATTTTAAAATTTTTTCTTATACTGAACAACATAGACCGCTAATATTGTTTCGTAAGCATTATGTGCAATGGGTAATTAATATCATGACAATAAGTATGTTGATGAATTTGATTTGTTACAAATTTTAAAATATTAAACAACATAAAATATGTAATAAATAATAATATTAACTACTAAAATAAATAAAATAATTACTAGTTATGGAAAAATATATGTCACAATAAGATAATAAATTAATTATTTGGAGAGATAAATGTTTATTTTTAACGTTACTTTTATGTAATTAATAATATTTTTATTTTAAGAATAAAATAATAATAAATAAAATCACTTTTAAAAATATTTTTTATCTATTAATTTTAGGATACGTTTTAAAAGATAAAATAAGAGGATAAAATTTGATAATTTTTTTTTAAATATTTATTTAATAAATAATACGTTAGAGAATAATAGGATAAAATAGCATTTTTTTTCTTGTTATACTAATGATAATATCGGCAAGAATAGAAATAACAAAAAATAATATAAATAAAAAAAATTAATTTTAATTTTAATAATAATAAAAGTAATTTTAATAATTATAATACTATAAATAATATCAATAATAATTAGTATTAATATTATTAATTAATAATAATAGTTGTGGTATTAAAAATATTATTATACAACAATAATAATGCTACAATAATAAAATATTAATAATATTAGTAACAATATTGATATTATAAATGGTAATATTAACATATATATATATATATTATAATAATAATAATAATTATATTTTTTATTAATAACATTAGTAATAGTATATAATAATAAAAAAATAGAGTTAATAATATATTAATTATCATAATAATAATAATATTATTATTATTATTATTATTATTATTTCAACTTTTATCTTCGTTTTTTATCATTCTTTTCCATACTCATCTACTTATTTTTTTAAACAATATTTTATCAGAGATTTTTTTTTTAATTTTGTTATAAAATTTAGGTATCATGTATTTCCATACTTTTATTTATTTTATATTAAAAATTCCTAAATATTAATAATTTTATTATTTAAAAATAATTTATATTATATTCTATTAATTTATCGAAAATATAAAAATAGAGTAACATAATATAATCATATTTATTATCTTAATACACAATAAAAATATAATAAGATAAATTATATCATATTTCTATTCTATTAAATATTTTATTCTACCATGTTAACTGAATTCTTAACATCTTAAACGAATTGTTTTTAATATATTTGATAGGAACTAGGAAGATTAATGTTTTAAGCATCATAGTCTTTTTTTACATTTGATACGATATTTTTTTAAAAGTATTATTTCAAAATTAATATTTTTAATTATATTTTTTATGAAAAATTAATAATATTTATAATAATATTTTATAAATCCTTTCAACATACCAAACTTATAATCTTCTAAAATGTGATAAAGAATGAACCATTTTAAATATTCTTTCATATACATAAATAATTCACCAACAAAATTTAGGTGGAGGTAAAATCCCTAATAAAAAGCGATTCATCATATCTGAAGTCGAATGCAATTTGTTTTTATCTACCCATAGATTTTCTGTTCATTTGTCTCAATTAAGATAGATGAGTTTAGGGAGCACTGAGGAATTAAGAGTTGGTTTGGGCCAAGGAAAATTTGACTCTTCCATAGTTTGAAGAGCTCACTAGCCACCAAAAGTACTGTTCATTTCTAGCTCCTCGTAAATGCAAGGTCTCGTCTGTGATCAAGGGACGTCTGACCCAAGATACAAAATTCTGCTTAGTGACGTTGCAATGCAACGGAATAGATGCAACAGTCACCAATACTTCCAAAACCTCACAAATCACAATTAATATTCCAAAACATCCATTATTGCCATTGTGCAGTTAAAACACTATGTCTTCTTTCGTCATGTTACCAAAATCGTGGCAATGTTGTTAATGATAAAGTATGACCTTCCTTCTGCCCCAAAACTAGTACATATCATGTACTTTTTAGGCTTTTTAATATTTTTGTGTTTTTATTTTATAAGATGAATAAATAAATATTTTCTAATTTTATTCTTAATATTATTAATAATTAATAAGATAAAAATAGATTAAAAATTAAGTATTAAATTTTCTTTAAAACTAAAATACTAATATATTTCTTAATGTTATGTATGATCTTATACGTTGTTAATAATAATAATAATAATAATAATAATAATAATAAAGTAATATTTTTCATGACGTATATATAACTTTTTTCACAATAGATGAATGCGCTCCAGAAGTCCAATCATGGACTTATTATATTCCTTCTTTGACAAGGAAGTAGCTACTAGCTAGAGAAGTCAAGTTTGATTTTTGTTATTTTTTGCATCATCTACATTTTAATCCAAAATATAGACATTTTATTTCATGTACTAAACATAAATATTTTATTAAGTTAAATAAATGCTCTTACTGTTGGACAAAGAAAAAAAATGCCTTTTTTTTACTTGAAAAAAATACTATTGAGAGATGAATAAAATTAAAATGCCCTAAAATAAGATCCCGCAATTGCCCGGACTGGTAGAGAGACGAGCGCGATACATGGGTTCCCTTTGTTAGTTGAATTTTTTTTTTATCCCACCATTTACCATTAAACCAATCCTAATAAATTTTATAAACTATGTTTTGATAGTTGAATTTTTTAATCAATTAAATCAAAAGAAAGAAATTTGTTTTTTAGAAAAATATATTCACATTCTTTCTCTTCAAATTAAAAAGTATACTTAGCAAAATATGAATTAATAGTTCATAATCTTAAATAGTAAACCTCATCCATTTAATTTTTTTTAATTATAGTTGAATCTTTATTTTCACAAATAAAACATATTCGTAATGTTTATAAATAGTTAAATTTGATTTAATTATTCATTTTTTAATATTTATAAACTTTAATATTTTTAAAATAATAATAATAATTATTATTATTATCATTTATTGATAGCTTAATATATATATATTTACATATATTATATTATTTACTATCTCAATTAGATATGTTGTATTATTATAAAATAAAAATAAAGATATTTAAAATTTATAAAAATTCAAATATTTAAATTAAAATTAATTAATATTTATAAAAAATTAAAATTATGCTTATCTTCATTATTTGGATTTAGCCTCACGCCATAGGTTGGGTTGAATAGGGATGTTTAGGAGTGTAGGTTCTTAAGTTGATGGATGTTTAGGAGTGTAGGTTCTTAAGTTGAGGGATGCTTAGGAGTGTAGGTTCTTAAGTTGAGGGATGCTTAGGAGTGTAGGTTCATAAGTTGAAATTGTTTTAGTTAGGGTTGGGCTTTACATTATTTTAATTATATAAAAAAAACTCAATAAATAATATATTTGAAACTCAGTAATAATTTATTAGTTTAATATAATTATAATATAAAAAGCTATATAAGAAGTTAATTAAATTTAAGATTATATATGATAAGTATAATCTTTAAAATTATTCTTATAAAAACATTTTTTAAAAAATATAACAACTTATAATTGAATAACGGTATAAAAAATTATATTATAAATGCTTTTTAATTAATTTCATTATTTTTTTATGAGTTTTGAGGAGTAAATTAAGAAAATAAATTTCATACATTAACTGGTAATTTAATACGATAGATAAAAATTTAAATCTGTAAACTTCAAATCTACAAATATACAAGTCTTTTTAGACTAACTACAAGATAATTAAGTTAAAATTAATTAAATGATTAACTAAATTTAATGAATATTATTTGAAATTTTTTTGATAAATTATACAATACTTAAGGTAAAAATGCCACATGATGTATTGTGTGAGAGAGTGGATTAAAAGAGAAATTCGCACTTTCAAGAATAAAACATATGATATTGATTTAATTTATTTTAAAAATAATAGTTTATTTTTATTTAATACTAGAGAATTTTTTTAAAAATAAGTAATTTTTATCTAAATAAAAGTTAATTCAAGTATATATTAAGTATTTTGATTTAAAATATATTACGTAATAAATTATAAATACTATAAAACATAGATCTATTTTATAATGAGAAATGTTAAGAATATATATTATTTAAACATACTCTTTAATACATTTCATGTGATTAGTCAATTTTAAAAGATCAAAACACTTATGATCACTCTTTAAAAATTAAATTCATTTTCTAAAATACTAACCAATCACATAAAATGTACTAAAAATATGTTAAAAAATACATTACTAAATTTTATCATAATAAAAAATTAACTCTTCCCTGTAAGATGGTTGTCATGTAGTAATCAATATCAATATAAATAAAAATAAAATCTTAAGTCATATTTTTCGCTTTCTCTCACATCTTATTTTAAAAGATTCTTTTGATTTAAAATAAAATAAAATAAAATGATAACAGATCCTATCTTTTATAATATGAGATATATTTAGTAAAATTTTTATTTTTACGTGAAAATAAAAATAATAAATCTCAATTGTATCAATTTCACTCCTGAAAATAAGTTTCAATAGTTATCATAAAAGAATAAGTTTCAATCATTAAATTTTATCACAATTGATCAATATTAAAATATAAAGTTATATAATTTTTTAAAAAACTTAATATAATTTGTAGGTAATAACATAATTTAAATTTTTTAATTTTAACTATTCATATATATATATATATACTTATTTATATAATCTAAATTTACTATTTTTATTTTTATATAAAATAATATTTTACTAAATGCATCTAATATATAAAAATGATAAGATGTAAAACAATTTTGTTTTATTTTTTTTAAACGACAGTAAATAATTGTAAATGATAAAATTTAAGAAAAAATAAAAAAGATGTGTTAATTTTATTTTATTTTTGTTATTGATTCATTACAACATAAAGTCTTTGGTGAACCACTAATATATTGAATAATAGGTTAATTAGTATTTAAACTATAAAGTATAAAACTACATAAAATATATAAAATTTTATATATGAAGCTTTCGAAAAGAAGGGGGTGTCCCTTACCTTTACTGCATTATCATGACCAAAATTACAATGACATTAACAACCCGAAATAGAAGAACTTTAGAAATTGGTGTAAGCACCGAAACTAATGCGGGCAGTTTTTTTATTTACAAGAAATGATGAATTAAATTTTATTATATTTCTGATTCATCTGCCAAATTGCAGTAATTTTAAGTTTATTGTTTAAATTAAATAATTTTAAATATTTATTTTACTTATATTAAAAAATTATATTTTAAAATTAATTTTTCTTGATGAGTTTGAATTTAATTTTATATATATATCCTGCTACAGTGCTAAATTCAAAGGTGCAGATTTTCTTTTCTAAGTATTAGTTTTTTTTTTTTATAAAATATCACCCACACACACACACACACACACACATATATATATATATATATATATATATATATATATATTATGACCTAAAAATATAATTGAATTAAAATGCTTATTTCTATTTATGTATTTTTTTCATTGTTTATTTCTTCCCAGTTTATTGTCCTGTCTTATTTATCAAGACCAATCACACTAAAGAAAGAAATCAGCGGGACCTTTTCGTAAAACTAATGAAGCCATAAAGGAATTTAATTTTTAGAACTTATACCTAACTTAATTAGGTTAGTGAAAGTAAAATACTTTTACTATATTATATTTAATTTCATCAAAGTTACCTAATTAGTTGCTATTAATTAAAACAAGGATCCAATAGTTTCGAATGTATATGACCTAACACTGACTGGTTAAACAACAGAATAAAAGTTATTATCATATATATTTTAATTTTATTTTATGTTTATAAAAGAAAATATATTTATTTTTAAAGATTATTTCTTACTTTTTAAAATTATTTTAAAAGTTACGTAAAGAGATAATAATTTAAAAGGGCATGAAGTTTCTTATACAATTTATAATTTATTTTCAAATGAAATATACTGACATCTTGATAATAACCAAAATCATTTAAACTCAAATATTTTCCTTTGAAATATTATATTCAAATTTAAAACCAATCGATAAATATATTATTATTAACTAACTGAAATTCGTTTAAGTGTTACGCGATTTTAAATGGTTTTAAATGTGAATTTTATTTATGAAAAAAGTTTATTATTATAAAAGTTTATCTAATCAAAATGTGAATATTTTTTATTACGATAATATTATTTTTTATAAAAATATTTATAGTTTAAATAAAAAATCGCTGGAAATTTTTGGTGTTAATGCGTACATGAAGTACAAATTAGAATTCAAACCATTATAAATTTTTTTCAACGATGACGAGATGCAAATTTAACCCCAAATCTTAAACAAATTTATTAAATTTTATCAGCTGGTCCCTCCATTTATTTATTTTATTGGGGTCAAATGGTCCCCTCCAATTCATGTAAATAAACCCATGCCACTTGCGTGGGGATGTCCCAATCTCAATTTTGTCTTTTTTACGTGAAACGCCCTTCAACTTGCCCTTGAGTTTAACTGCTGTGTTTTAAGCAGAATCTTATGAAGAATGTTAGTGTTGATTCTAAATATTTAAAAAATAGTAAAATTTAATAAAAAATTAAAAACTTATTTTATTAAAAATATTAATTATATTATATATTTAAATATAAATATTTATTTATAAAATTATTTTTATATTTAAAATTAATTTTAAGAATTAAGGTTAATATTTTTTGTAATATAATATAAATTTGACTAAATTAAAATTTCAGTCTTTTATTTAAATTTTGGATAATTTTGATATTTAATTTTTTTAGTTAATTAAGATTTTAATTTTTAAAATTTTGTTAACAAATTCGATTCTATGCCTTTGATTTATTTTTTTACTTAGATTCTTTGTTCAATTATTAAAATTTTATCTAAAATACAAAATATCAAAACTTATTATTTTTAAATCTTAATCTACATCTATTAAAGTTCTCCTAATAATATGAAGTTTGAGAAATTTCCAGTTTAAATCTCATTGTTTTATATTAAAAAATTAATTTCAAATGTTATATTTTTTTAAAATTTATCATTTTTACTAAATTTTCTTATTTCTATTTTGTCAAGATTATTTCATATTTTGTTTCCATTATAAATTCTCCTAAAAATTTGATTAAAAAAGAATTTAAAATTTATAGATAGAAAAAAATTAAGAAGGACTACTTTGTTAAATTTTAAAATTAAAAAAAATTAACTAGCTAAAAAAATTTTAAAAATCAAAATTGCATATAATTTAAACTAGATAAAATAAAAATACAATTGAACCTAAAATTCAATTGGAATACATTTTTAATGTAATACTCTTGTTTAATTATAAATCGTTACATAATGGTTTTTTATTTTTATAATAATATTTTATAAACTTATATCTAACTAATTTAATATTATAAAAATATTTACAATATATCCATATTATTTTCATATAATATTTCCATATAATAAATCTACACCACTTAAAAAAATTTAGACCAATCAAAATTTGTTGCCTCAATTAATAGTTAACTAAATCCTTTAAACATGTTCAAATTCTAATTATGTTCATAAAAAATTGTTAAAAGAAATAATATTTATTTTAATAATCTTTATGTTTTTTTTAAATCTTTAACTACAATCGAAGAATAACCTTGATATAGAAAAATATACTAATTTAAAAGTTATAGAAAAAATTCTTTATTTTTTTTTTCAGATTTTACACTTTTTTATTTTTGCCCTAAAATATCTTTCAAAATTTTAATCACACACATATTTTTAAATATTTTCGATTTTTAATAAATAAAAATTTAAAAACCAAATAGATTCTTAATTCACTCTTAAAACATATAGATGGGACATTTTCGTAATTACTCATAATAAAATAATAAATTATGTTGTCAACTAGTATTTTAAAGGGACTAACTAAAGAAATAAAAAAGGTATTTTATTAAAAATAATATTGAAATATGTTAAAAATAATACATTAATTATATTTTTAATATATTTTTTAACATTTTAACGAGTATCTTTAAGCATTAATTAGTTTTTGAATGGATTTTACTTGTAAAAACATGGATTAGTTACTCAAATATTGATAATTTAACTTTTTAATATATAAAATTATGGAATGTATACATTTTTTCCCTTATCTGGTAGGGAAATTGTGGGAGAAAGGAATGAGCACGAACATCATAGATTTGGCGATGGTGTCTTGGTTTGGACACAGACAACTCAACCGCCACCTTCACCGAATCCAATCCAACTACGAATTCTCTCTCTCTCTCTCTCTCGGTAGTACCACTTCTTTCTCTTTCCCGTCCCAATTCACAATAATATAAGTACTTAACCTAAATATAAAATTTAAAATGTTGAATAAATAAATAAAATATAAATAAATCCACCGTCACGTTTATATTTCTACCACAACTCCACATGCTTCCTGGTTGTTCTACCCACGCAATGGAGATTTTAGAGCAATGGTGGATGTGCTTTCTCTGACAACAACACTGAACAGATAAGTGTAATAGAGAGTGAGTGAATGGCGGTGGAGTATTCATGCTGCGAATCGGGGTTCTTTGTGCACATAGTTGTGATCGTGCTGCTGGTGTTGTTCGCGGGCTTGATGTCGGGCCTGACGTTGGGCCTCATGTCGTTGAGCCTTGTTGATCTTGAGGTTCTCGCTAAGTCTGGTACTCCTCAGGATCGTAAGCATGCTGGTATGCTAACTAATCCCTTCATCTCTCTCTCCCTCTGTTCGACTCACTCCTGTTTCAAGCAGCAGAAGCTGAGTGAGTGACTGTAATTCCAGGAATCACTTGAAAGGAAAATTGCGAATATCAGTTTTTGCCAAACATTATATTTTTGTTTATACCTGGAATTACAAAAAAAAAAAAACTGATTGTGTTTTTTTTTTTTTGGGTTAAATTTTCCTACGATTAAGAATGATCGGTCACCATAATCTAACGGTTCATTTGGTCACCATAATCTAATGGTTCATTTGGTCACATCGATAAATAATAAACACGAAGGAAAGAAATTAAGTGCAGTTGTTGATTTGTAATTTTTTTTCTTCAACTTATTTAAAATAAACCAATCTGAAGATATTTGGGATTTTTGAATAACCATAAAAAGATGAGGTAGGTTGTTCAGATTTTATGGACAAGTGAAATTCTCAAACCTCCTCTTAGTAACTCTTGGTGAATATTATCCCTTATGGAAGAAGCCTTTGACATAGTAGAAAGGGAAAAAAGACGTGTTTGTTTGGGAAATTATGCATTTCTTAATTACCCGTTTAAACTTGTGTTTTGTCATTACAGAGAAGATATTGCCTGTGGTCAAAAACCAACATTTATTGCTTTGTACCCTGCTAATATGCAATGCGGCCGCCATGGAGGTACAACTATATTTTGCTGGTCTTCATATTGTTACATGAATTTCGTAGTCAATATGGTTGCTGATTTTTTCAGGCACTTCCTATTTTTCTTGATGGTCTTGTTACTGCGTGGGGTGCTATCCTGATTTCAGTGACATTGATTCTTCTGTTTGGTGAGGTGAAGGTTCTGTCCTAAAATGTTTTAAATAAAATATATGTATGTTACAGATTAGGTGCCTGTTTATTTAGGCATCGGAACAGTGCAGCAATAAAATTTCAGTGTTGTAGTATCAGTTTTGTTTGGTTTACGTTTTTTCCTCTTGTGATAGACATTATCCGTCCATTGGAATTAGAATAAATTCTAGTCAAAGTGAGAAATAGTAGCTTTCGTTCCTCTAACATCAGTACATCACCTTTAGCAATAAAAAATGTTCAGATGCAACACCTTTTACCAATAAGTGTAATGAATATAACTTTAACCTTTATACTAAGTTAAATTTAATGTCTATTTTAGTAATTTTATTCATAAAAGTGATTTTACTTTTATGTGTCCAAATATAAAACAATCATTTTACACTCACTTTTGAAATATCATTTCCAAACACAATCAATTCTTTCAAAATTAATTCCGGCAAGATTCAAAACAAATACTGAATCCTTCTCCCCCTGCTCTTAGAGGGTGGTACATCCCTTTTGACACAGTAAATAAGAAGTGAGAAATCCGTCTTCAATCATATTTATTTATCAGTAAATAAATTAATTCCAATCATGAAAAGTAGTTAAGTTCCTACTTTCTACTTGCGAGTGCTCATTTTCTAATAAACTGTCTGATGATACCCATAGTAGTGTCCTGCTGAATGGTGATTCTAATTTCTGATCCTTTGAATTGATGACCGCGTGGCAGATATTTATTTGTCTAACATTTAATATGAATATATTAGCATTCAATTACATACCGTTGCCTGTGAAAGTGCTGACATATATCTACTTGTGTGAAGATTATACCCCAATCAGTTTGTTCTCGGTATGGTTTGGCAATTGGTGCATCAGTGGCTCCTTTTGTCCGCGTGCTTGTATTGATATGTTTTCCAGTTGCTTTCCCAATTAGTAAGGTAACATACATTTAGCAGAATTTTTATTACTTCTGTTTGAGTAGACATGGAGCAAATTTAATTTGTTATGTCCTGATTTCCATTTCCTTCTCTGCCTTTTGTGCATTTTATGTGGTTTTTCAGTTGTTGGACTTTTTGTTGGGCCATCGACATGAAGCCCTTTTCCGTAGAGCTGAGTTGAAAACACTTGTAAATTTGCATGGTAATGAGGTTTGTATCGGAGCAATATGTTCAGTTGAATTAAAGGCATCCATCATATATTTTATTATTATTATTATTAATTTTCTCTTGTAGTTGAGAAAAGCCTGTATTATGTGTTTCATAAGTATGCTACTCTTCTCTAGCTTTTCTTTTTCAATGAAAACATATAAGTTGTCTGGAATGTCCCTAAGGGCTATCTTATCAACTTCTCTTCTGTTTATTTGGAATCCTGCACCTGGACATTCATGCTTCTGTGTTTGTTGCTTTTGTTCATGATTGGATTGTATTAGGCTGGAAAAGGTGGGGAACTAACACATGATGAAACAACAATCATTGCGGGAGCACTTGAACTCAGTGAGAAGACAGCCAGTGATGCCATGACTCCCATATCTGAAACATTTGCCATTGATATTAATTCAAAGCTGGATAGGTAAGGTGTACTCTATAATTTATAAATGAATGCTAAACTTTTGTATTTTATTCAAATTTTATTCATATTACTAATTTACTATTACTAAGCAGGGAACTGATGAATGAAATATTGGAGAAAGGGCATAGCAGAGTCCCAGTCTATTATGAGCAGTCTACAAACATTATTGGACTTGTACTGGTAAAGTGCTATCTGTTACTGTCCCCCCTTTGAACCTTTAAATGTTGAGCCTTCAATTTTCCATTGATGAAAACTACGGTAAAAACTACATACTGCTTCACCTTGATTGCTTTGAGGATGATGACTTTCTTACCGAGAGGATTATTATAGATGTCAGTTGTTTTCTACTGTTTGATCAAAATTATCTGTCTAGAACCCAACAGACTCTTGGGGATCACCTTTTGAAAATTTACAATTTTTCTAGGAAATTAAATTGAAGGTCAGCCTCCGTGCGACCAATATGTCAATACTATTACTTGGGTTTTGAGCATTTACTTAATAAAACTGAAATTTTTTGTGATGGATAGTTGTAACTTGTTACTCCAGAAAAGAGAATCAGCTCTATTTTCTTGCATAAAATCCTCATATATGTGTGGATAACATATAAATTTTTTCTAATGGATGCATTTGGTTCATTTGATTCATGCTCAGTTCAATTAGCCAAACTGAATTTCAAGGTCCTCAAAATTTTCAACATATTAATTTCTTAAAATAATTATAAATATACTTTTGTTTCTTTCTATATAAATACTTAATAACAGATTATTTTAGGAAATCAATCAAATTATGTAACAATTTAAATTGAAAATCAGGCTATAGGAGTTGTTACTCACGTCGAATCATACTGAGTATGTAGCACGTGAAGTACTCCAATAGGGGTTGGGTTATTGGGAAGAGAAAATACACTTTTAGTTTTACCCTATTTAAAAACAAACTCAGAACTTGTTGTCTGGCACAAGGATTCATAACGTCTTGTGATATTTATGTTGTCCGTGAGTAGATTGTTTAAGCCAACTATTGGTTGAACTGCTTGCTCAATGTTAGTCAAGTCAACTATGAAACAAGTTTAGTACTCCATTATCTGGCACCAAATAGCACTCTTAAGGTCCTGTCAGATTTATAACATCACTCGAGCACCGTGGTTAGGTGGTCAGCTATTAGCCCAAAATGTTGCACGATAATTTTGATGTAATGAATTAGATTATGTCACTTTTAAGACTTAGGACTAATTAGCAGAAAACCAGGGGTTATTTTGGTGACAAATTTGTAACACAAACATACAGGGGAGATCAAAATCATCAGGGGTCAAGTCACTTGTTTTCTGGTTTATAAGACATTATCACTTAACCCAGTTATGATATCGGTGGGTTGTCAACAGGATTGATTTTCATTTCCTTCTGTTGTGATTTTTGTTTTCTGTAATTTTGTTCATTGTGCTTTTTTGTCTGTAAATTTCGTATGATGAGATTGCTATTCCTTTATTTACCAAAAGATTGCTCTTCCTTTGCAATATTCTTTTGTTTTCTCTATACATTTTTATATTGCTAGCTCAATCGGTGTTTTCCCACTCCTATATTTAAGTTATTGTATACTACCTTTTGTTTTCTGAATACATGCTCCTTAATTTTAGGTCAAGAATTTGTTGACAGTTCATCCAGAAGACGAAGCACCCGTGAAAAGTGTAACCATACGTAGGATTCCAAGGTATCTTGTATATGTTTTGTCAATTTGATGGGGAAAGTCTCATCGGTTTCATATTGTGCTTAACGGTTTCTCCATCATCATAACATTTTTTTTTGTCGGTATCATAAATTCATAATTACTTTTACAGGGTTCCGGAAAGTATGCCGCTGTATGACATTTTGAATGAGTTCCAGAAGGGCCATAGCCACATGGCTGTTGTTGTGAGACGGTGTGACAAGGCAAATCAACAATCTTCCAAAAGCGATGCTAATGGTAAGAACTAAGAACATGCTATAAACAGTTTAAAAGTATTTTCTTTTGCCAAAACTTTATTTACATTCTCTTTGAAATAATAATAAATGCTTATATGTCTCATGCCTCTTTCATAGACTCGGTGAGAGATGTCAAGGTAGATATTGATGGTGAAAAGCCTCCCAAAGAGAAAGTTTTGAAACCCAAGATGCCACTTCATAAGTGGAAAAGCTTTCCAAATACAAACAAGTCACACAGGGGTGGTTCTCGTAGCAGGAAATGGTCTAAAGATATGTACTCGGATATTTTGGAGATTGATGGAAGTCCCCTTCCAAAGCTCCCTGAAGAAGAAGAAGCCGTGGGAATAATTACAATGGAAGATGTCATTGAAGAGCTTTTGCAGGTACTAACGGTCATTCTGAGCAATCTTGGTCATTCTTTAAAGTTTGTTGAAAACAAGCTTATTTACTTGTAGGAATCTTCACTATTTACTAACGACAATATTTATGTGTAGGAGGAGATCTTTGATGAGACAGATCATCATTTTGAAGACTCATGACAGTGGCTTTTACATTAAAAAACATTCCATGTTTATATTTCCCTGGTTTGGACCTTTCAGATCCTTAATTCGATGATGCGCTTTAGAATTGTAGTTAAGGTTTCTGTCGTTGTTGTGATGGCGTTTAGAGTGAGAGCTACTGTTTTGGAATGTGAGTTGTAATGGAACGTGTAAGCGTGAAATGTAGGCACGAGACAGCTGTTAATACATCAAACCTTCTTTTTAGATGTACATCAGTCTGGGTCTTGTGGCAATGAGGCATGCCAGCAACTCTTTTCTTTTTTTATTAATTGATTGCTACTTGAATGAATTGGTTGCGTTTGTAGCATGTAACAGTAAGGTTTTTAAAACTGTATTGGTTAAAGATTGAATAATTTTTAGAGGAACATTGATATTAATTAAATATTATTTTAAAATATTTTAATATATAATATATTAAAGAATAAAAATATATAATAATAAATTATATATGTAATATTAAATAAAAAATATTATATTTTTTTATAAAAATATTAAAATAATAATTGATTTTTTATCACTTGTGTCGATTCGTCCGGTTATCAGTTTTATAAATTTGCTATTGATTTTTTTGTTAAAATGGGTGAGGTTGAAATGACTCAGATGCATTCAATTTTTTGTTTAACCAGTTTAGTTTAACCGATAAAACTGGTTGGGTGGATTCGATTTTTATAATCACTATAAGTAATAGTATTCGATTTTTAAAATCACCAGAAGTAATAGTATTAGTACTGAAAGGCATTTTGACAAAAGAAAAACTATATAACATGGGTGATTGAAACATGAAGTGAACTTAAAAATACTAATTTACGGTCCTTATCTGTTATTAGTTATTACTTCAGAATAGTTATCGTAAAGTGATCGTGAACTTGCATTTACAATGTATACGGTAAGGATTATCAATCTAAAGTATATTATAATTTTAATTTATTAAAATTTAATGATTAATATATTTTACCCGTATGCTTTATGCACAAAA
Organism: Canavalia gladiata; assembly: GCA_037954105.1. Taxonomy (NCBI): domain Eukaryota; kingdom Viridiplantae; phylum Streptophyta; class Magnoliopsida; order Fabales; family Fabaceae; genus Canavalia; species Canavalia gladiata. The sequence continues at coordinate 73,419,526 of CM075658.1, forward strand.
TTTAAAGCATCAATTTTTTTAGCTATTCAAAACTTTCGACAGACTTGATTTAGACATTTTGGTGGCATCTCATTACATTATTGTGCTTATTTGTTAAACATGTGTTATTCTGAAGATACGACAAAGACAAATGCCAATATTGCTTTAAGCTAAGGCAATCTTATCATCATATATGTAGTAGCTTATTTAGATACAGATGGTAATCAAATTTTAGTTACCATTTTGATTATGACAAACATTTGCTATATATGAAAGACTATCGGAATACATTGAACTGTTGAGGTCCATTTTATGTACCATTACTATTTTCTATCTAAAACAGTAGAGCCAACCACAATAAAACATTAAAGATGATGGTATCTTAATCTTATTATTATTTTTTTCAAGATATACAGTTCACTTGAGATTTTTGCCTTTGTTTAACTACAATTGATGCTTTATTAATTGTCTTCTGCAGTAGTAACAGAAACAAAGATATGCATCATATTAAAAAAAAAGCAAACCAGGGTGTCAACCATTATTGACCAATTGGTCAGATTGATCAATATATTACAAAGAGCTTATGATCTCATTCTGATCAGTTAAATTCATACTAAAAAATATTACAAGTTTGCTGGAAATATTTCAGAACTAGGGAAAAGAAAGCTTGAGACTGAAAGAAATCAAGGTCATTAACTAAATTTATAATTACTTGAAAGATACAGTTGGTTAATAAGAATTCAGTAGATTGTCCGAATAGTTTTTATGGTGGTCTATTTTCTAAAGCTATGTTTTGCCATCTGCTTTGATGCTAGGTTGATGATAGAAACAGCAATTAAACAGTGATAACTAGAAGCAACAATATTCAGATGAAGTGAAAAACACTATTAATTAATTAATATAAACTATCAAATTGACTTTTGATAATTTAAGTTTTAGTTAATTAATAATTAATTAACATAAAATATTCAAAGAAAAATTTAAATCATACTTTTTAAAAACAATTATTTTTAATTAATTATTAATTTACTATAAAATTAAATTATCAAAATTTAATTAAATGATTTATAATCCTACATGCAGTCAAGAATTTCTCCTCAACATAACTAATTATCCCCTGGATCTTCCGCCAAATCGCCCACCTTTCCTCCTCCGGAAAATTACTATTAACCCCTGACATTATGTTTGGATTAAGAAAAAAATAAAAAAGAAAGAAAGAAAAAGAGTAAAATTAAAAAAGAAAATAAATTGTTTAAATTAGTAAAAATAAAAAGAAAAGAAAATAATTTTTTTTATGTTTGGATGGAAAAAAAATATTAATAGTATAAATTTTATTTTATATAAAATTTTAAAATATTTTATTTTCTTACTATATTTCTTTATAAACATAATTTTTAATTTTTAAAATTTTTTAAAAAATATATATAATTTTTAATAATTTAAAATAAATAATAAAAAAACTCTCCTCATCACCTTTCATTTTTTTGGAAGGAAAAAAAAAACAAAAAATTATGAAATCTATAAAAAAAAATCTTTCTTTTCATTAAAAACAAAATAAACACATAGAAAACTAAACTTTGTTTTCAATTTTATCATTCCTTAAATCCTTACTGCATAATTCAGCCCATTCAAACAAAAATTTAGTTTCACAAAGTCACCTACTGAACTGATAATTTTTTTTTATCTCTTGACTCAAGGGTCTCGCCGGTTAAGGTAATTGTTTTGTTGGAAATATATAAGAACTAGTATTTTTATATTTAAAATAGCTAACTGAGAAAAAGGTTGAACCTTCGTTCACACTTGATGTGTCAAGATAGTCATTCGATGATGATTTTAAGAAGCAACTTCATAATTATCCTAATATTTCAAAGTATGTGTTACTAAGTTATAACTTATTATCATATACTTCCAGAGTGGGCAGGTATATGATGTTAATCTGGAAATATTCTGTATATATTAATTATATTAATATTGGACCAAACATTTTATTCAATGACATTGAATATGTAGACACATTTAAATCTACAAGCCCGAGGAACAACAAAAGATGGTAGTTCAAAAAAAAACTACTCTTCATTTTTTAAAGACAACTACAACAACTATTCATCATACTATATATTAGTGGTTCTGAGAAAGAATTTTCATCTTGTATATATTAACTGCTACTTGGCTGAAGATAAATACACGAGTCAATTTCTTCCAATTGATCAGTCGACAAATGCATTGTTCGATCTTGCAAAAGATGGGATCCAATATCAACTCAATTTAAATAAATAAATAATTAAATTGGCTTTTCCTTTTTCAATTTTTTATTTGAGTTCTTATTAATGTTGTTCCTAGAATCATAGATGAGCAAGTTATTAATGTTGAATAAATAGTTGAAAAGTAATTTTTTTAAATTTTTTTTATAAGATAGATGAAAATAATATTATTATACTATTCTATTATATAGAAGTTGAAAATTTATTGTAATTTTATTCTCTGATAAAAAATTATTGAAATATTATTATATTATTATTATTATTTTATTTTTTATGGTTATGATTTTAATTTTTAACTATTGACTGAATTTGAAATTTTCTATACATATTATCTGTTTTTACAATTGAAAGATACAACTAAAACTTTTATTCTTTAATTTTTTTTATTGTAGATTCTAACATGTATATGTTGTAGGTATACTATATTAATCTTGGAGAATAAAGTCTGAATTAAATTGCACAAAAGGTTTGACATATTTTTACTTTTAAAATAATAATTTTTCTATATTGTAATATGATCTCTTTTTTTCAACAATTTAAAAAAAATAAAAAAATTCACAAATTTCTTCTTTAACATTTTTAACAATTTAAAAGAGAAATATTCATTTGATGATTCTTTTGTAATTGCACAAAGTAATATGAAAGTAATTTAATGTCTTTGATTAAATAGATTTTAAGATTAATTCAATTATCAATATTGTTTAGGAAGAAAATTACACTTTGGATAAATTTTGTTACATGATAATTTAAGAGATTCATAATTAAAATTTATAAATTTAAATAATAATAAAAATTTAACTTTACAACATAATTTATTTAAAATTATTGATTTTGTGACCTTTTTCTTAAATTTAAAACTATACATTTAAAAATAAAATGTTAGAAACACATAAAGAAGATAAATTATAATTTTTATTTTTTTAGAGAATTAATAAAGAAATTAAATAAATTTAATTAAAGAAATTTTAATTGATATAAAAAAAAATCATTGTAATTTATCCTTAGTTGTTTGTGATGAATAATGGTATTTTATTAAACATTTTTACATTTATTTAACTAAATCATAGTTCTCTAATATAATTTAAATAATTGAAATTATCATGTGTCTATTATATTATGTTTATACTAGAGTTATGATAAATTTGATTTAAAAATTATGATAATAGAAAAAAAAATCAATGAGTTTCTCTTTTATTACCAAATAGTAAATAAAAAAATTAAATTTAATTAGATATAATTCAATTTATATATATAATAAATAAATTGATGCTTTTGATATAAATATAAATTTTTTTAATAAATATTGAATTTAATTTTTATTATTATAATTTATTATAATTGGTTCTAGAAAAATTATAATTAATCAACAAGATATATTAATTGGAGTTTTAAATCTATGGGAGAAAAGAACTTATATTCTATTAGACAATATTTTATAATAAAAATATTTATGCTCTTATATAATTTATTTGGTGATAATAAAAAAATTAGAAAATCAAAAACATAAATATATTATTATTATTATTATTATTAACCACTTTTATTAAAGTGTCATATGATCTAAAATGAGATTTAAATTCTTGATATATTATGATAATATATTTATTACTATATTTACTTAAAGTAGTAATATGAAAAATATTAATTTCTATTAACTTAATAATTGAGATATGATAATAAATTATTAGAAAGTATAATATGGTTATTTGTATTATAATTTTTTATTAATTTATGGATAAATAAAAAATGGAAGAATTATGTATTTAATTAAGAAAATTATTTATAATATATTTATTGTATGTTATTATTTTTAATTTTTAATATATAAAATCGTTATGTATTTTAGATTAAAATGTTTTTTAAGTATATTACCTATATATTTATCAATATTTTGTTGATAATATATGATTTGAATATTTTTTATTGAAATTAAAAACATGATTATATTTATAAGTATTATAAAATGCTTGAACTCTAATATTTTGTATATTATGTGTGAAGTGTGATAGATAAATAAAATTTTATAATTTTAGTTGATCATTAGTTAAGATACGATTAATGAAATAAATTGAATAAAATAATAAAAAAAATCGATGCTTTGATAGAATATAATTTTGATGTAAACTCTTTTGATACATATATGTACACCAAATGTATTGAAAATGATTTTCTTGTATGTAAATTATTTATTGATATTTGAAATTTGTTTGAACATGATAAATAAAATAAAGTTAATTTTATGTTTTTATTTTGAAATGATAGATTTATGAGAAGTTAATGTAATTTTGAAAATAAAAATAAAGAAAACAAAATGATTTTCACTAAAATTACATTATTTTGAAATTTTTTTCAAGAAGTCCAATAACTATAATGCATGCTAAAACTTTATATGATGTGAGTTTGTGCTTGAAAATAAAATAAAAAAAAATTGATAATACAAGTGTGTCTCAATTTTGAGTATGAAAAAACTACTGGTAGTGTCATAATTTTAATGAACAATACTAAATTAGATATTTATATTATGAACATGTTGAATCGCTGTACTTATAACCCATATGATTAACATTAGAATATTTCATATTGTCTTTTGAAATATTTGAAAGGTATTATAAATTGGAGTTTGCATTTTTTCCCTTAAATGTTAGAAGGATTTTTGGGATAATAATTAAGTTTCAAACAATGACGAGATAAGTTTTATTAGTGAATATGTTTTCACTTTAGATGAAAGTGTTATTTCTTTGAAAGATGCAAAATTGACTTATATAACACATTCTATTATGGAATGATTTTATTACTTTTAAGAAAGCAAACCAAAAGCAAAAAGTTTAAGAAGTTTGTTAGTAAATGTACTTCTTTGAAAAATATCTACATTATCACCACTTTACTGCAAATCATTTTGATCTATCTATAAGTTCTTTGAGAGAGATACATAACCCTTAGCGAAGATGTTTTTAAAGGCACATGGTGTATCTACAAGATAGTTTTTTTAATATGCACTTAAGACAATACTTTTTAAAAAGATACATAGCCATTTATGGTAATGCTGTTAAGATGCGATGTATTTGTAAGATTGCTTTTGAGAATGGATTTCATAAACTTTTAATAAATTATGAAGTAAAAATTTATTAATAATTTTAATTTGTAAAAATTCCTTTTAAATGACACTTAATGCTCAAGAGATACATTTAATAATATATATATATATATATATATATATATGTGTGTGTGTGAATAAATATGTGAGTGAGAAAGTAAAAATCATATTATGAAAGATTAGACAATCTTTCTAAAATGCTCATATGAATATTAAGATAATATGAGAATGATTTTAAAATAATTATTGATGAGTCTCTACATTTTAAAATTATAGTGTGTAGTGGAGGTTCTAAAATAGTTCAAACAGTTCAAGAGCAATTCATTTTTGGACAAAAGTTATTGTCTCACTTCACTATGTAATAATTCAATCCGTTGGATACTTACACTTAAATAAAAAATTAAATTTCTATACCTAAAAATTTGTTATTTGCTAAGCCATTAATGGAGATTGTTGGATAAATGACTTGCAAATGAAAATTTGTCCTCCTCCTCCTCTTAAATATGTTTTGTAACAGTAAGAGATAATTATTGTGCTATCTTATTATATAGTTGTTAAATATTTTTTGTAACTTTATTCCTATGAATGTTGAGAAATTGTTGGGGAAACATTATTTTTTATCGTTATGGTTTTAACTTTTGACTATTGTGGTATTAATTTTTTATTGTTGGTTGGATCGAAATTTCCTATAAGTACCACTTGATCCATACAATTGAGAGATACAACAAAAACTATCATTCTCTAAATTTTTCTTTCTTATCATTATTGTACAAGATTTTAGCATGTGTAGGTTTTGAGTCCATAGTTCCTTACATATTGTTGTGTTAACCTTGGGGAGAAAAACCGAAATCAAGTTGCATTAGAAGCCTACCGAAATTTTACTTTTAAGACAATAATTCTTTCATGACACAACATCATCCTCTTTTTTCAACAATAGATGAGCAAGCTATTAACACAAAATATAAATTCTTAATCTATGGGAGATGAGCGAGAACCACACCCTTGGCCTTAATTCAACAAAGGCTAGTGAGTGCATAATGGCTACACAAGATTTAGTTCAAAGATGAATTGATTTAATTTTCGGTCCATAATTTTTGTACCTTTTTTTTTTCTTTTTACACCCCTTTTTTAGTTTTTAAAAATTTCATATTCGCATTTTACCCTTATGACACCTCCTTATTTGATCTATTTGTCTGCTCCCTATGAAGATCGTGGCTGCTATCATCTCAATCCCCATCATAGTCGCTCATTGTTGTAAAGGTTAATGATTTTTAATTGTTGATATTTTGTTTCCATAGTTGTCGTCATGGATAGGTTTAGAGGAACAATGTGGTTCTGGTTTGTATCCTAGGTATAAAATGACTGATACATTCTGTAAATTAGTTTTGGAATGTATCAGATGTATTTCGCAAACTAGTTTGAAAAATATGTGAGATGTTTATGATATTATGGAGCATGAGCATGTTGATGTTTATGTAGAAGAAGAGACATTCCCAAGCGGTCCAGTGAATAGGTTTGTTCTTCAATCATATCGTTGACGTATAGCTTTTTTTATATGGTCGAAGAGGTAAGTATTATTATTATTTATTTATTCAAATATTGAACTGTTTTTTTTTTGTCCTTATATTTTTTCAAGATCATGGTGTTCTAAAGGTGTTCGCCCACAGATAGAAGTTAAAGGAAATAAAGAATATATACATACTAAACATTGTACAAGAAGGCAGGCTAACACTGCTAGTATTGTAGACAAGAGGTTGTTGTTTTCTTTTGCAGAAAGGTGGCACAAGGACACATGCATCTTTCATTTACCTATGGAAGAGATGACCATCATGTTAGATGATGTGTCTTTAATATTACATATGCCAATAACAGGAAAAATTTGTTTCCTTGATTTGATGACACGAGGCATAACATGTGAGGCCTTGATAGAGTTACTTCGGGTATCAGCATCTGAGGTAAACATAGAGACAAATCACATACGTGGTGCAAGTGTAAAATTTAGTTGGTTATAAGATGTATATGACTCATGAATTGGAAAGGATCATTTGGGTGTAACTACTCAAACCTATTTATTTTGATTGGTAGGTTGCATTATCTTTACCGACAAAAGTGGAACCTATGTTGGAGTTTCTTACTTGGATTTTTTGAAAGATGTGCACTTGATTGGTAGGTATGCATGAGACACTATTATGTTAGATACCTATATGATAATCTTAGTGATACAAGTTTTTGTAACACTAGATCCATGAGTGGTTATTTGACGTTATTGTAGGTAATTGTTTTCCTCTGTATATAAAAAATGTATTTGTAATTAATTTATGGATACTATTTTTTTATAATTTCATTGCAGATATGAATATAAAGAATTTCCTTTGAATTAGAGGACATAAGTTAGATTTTAGGCTTGACATGCCATTATTGATGCAGTTGCAAATGTTACATGGTTTGGGGGATGTTAGACCATATAGGCAAGCCTTGGATTGCATACATGTTGACAACCTCATTTGGATTCCATACTCGGATGTTAAAGTATATTAATCATTTAGTTATGCATGTTGGTGTTCAGGTTATATTAGATGCGATGATTTGACATATCCATATTCATTAGAGAAGGTATTGTGCCAATATGAGCATGTTTAGAGGATCCCTATAGTAGCATATGATCGATTAGGTATGATTGGTAGTCCACATTCCATTGATGATAGTTTTCTTAACTACAAACTATCACAAGAAGAGTGCATTGATGAATATATGAAGTGGTTTCGTAGGATCTTACACCCATACCTTATATACCTAGTAGTTATGTTCCAGCTGTTGATAGACCACATAATACAATGTCTGAGACTTCTTCTGCCATGGAAGAAGTTTCATTATTTTCTCAAGTAACATATTTTATTTTGCATTATCATGTTATAATTTCTGTTGGCATTAACATATTTTAGTTTGCAGGATCAATTTGATAGAATCATTGAACTACTCGAAAGTATCATTATTTTTGGAATGCTTTCAAAGGAAACACCTGATATGACATGTCAGACATTAAACATAACACGTGTTGGTAATCATTATAAAATTATTACCTATCAAAAAAAGAAAAAAAATCATCCATCTAATGGATGTTATGATTTATTATGGATATTTGTATATTTAACATTGTTATATGTTATATAAATTTATGGCCCATTAATAGATTTATGAATATTTTGTTAATACAAACTATTTTACTTACTACTTTAACATTAAGCTAATACAATAAACACATTTTGTTAATATCACATAATATCAAATATAAACAGCACAAATTATATTATAACTAATCAATTATAATGTTTATAAAATTTTTAACATTATTCATAAATAATGAACTGAACAATTTTATTAAAATAATATATATTAAGTTTCATAATCAAACACTGTCATAATAATATCTATCATTTTACAAGAGTTTGAGGGATGAAAACTCTATCTACTAAAAATATATACAATGATAATAAAAATATTAATAAATAAATATAATCCAACATTTATACTTAAGTATTCTACTTTTTAATTTAAAAATAAATAAATATATATTTTACAATTTAATTTGCAGAATACAAAAATTATATTTCATAAATTAATTTATAAAATGTAATTTTTATATTTTTACAAATTAATTTATAAAATATAATTTTTATATTTTATAAATTAATTATAAAATATAAAATTACATCTCATAAATTAATTTATAAAAATAAGTTTTTATTTTCATAAATTAATTTTTAAAATAAAAAATTTAATCAAAACTAGTACAAGACCTCGCCTTCATTCTCTTCAATTCTATTATTATTTCCTTTAATTCAAACTTCTTTAACAAATGTTACTGGATTTAGATATTCTTCAGAAAATTTTCCTATTGTTATATAGCCACATTTGACATTTGGTACGTGGTGTAAATAAACGGTAATATGCAAAATAAACTTTTGGTAATAAAATTATACGATGCTGTCTACAAGGCTAGATGAACTAGTTACGATCTAAATTAATTGTATTTAAGTAAAATAGCCTATAACTTAAGTATCATAATTTTTCTAAAGTAAAGATAATAGAATTTATATCTAAAACTACATATAAACTACCTAAGTTCTGTATCATTAAACCAAATTTACAGGTTATTTTATATCGTATTAATAATTAATATATAGTATATATTTATAATATAATACAATTCATATATTAACATGAACGAAAACTAGTTTGTATTCATTATTTCAACGTTTTTTTATTCAATTCCATAACTATTTACAAAAATTGATTAAAAATTTGACTAAATTGACTATACTAGATATCATTAAAAGTAATTTAGACTTAAAATATAATTTATCAAAATCTATCAAATTTAAATTTAAATAATTTAAAAAATTATTTAAATTAATGTAAACTATATCAAATATTATACTGTTTAATAATTTTTATTATATAACTTTATATTAAAATTAACTATTAAATTTAATATTACAAGTCTGTTTAAGATTTATAATATAAACAATCAAAGATCTAATATGTATAACTTATAAATATATTATATATTATATATCTAATTTTATATTTTATGTATCTTATATTTTTTATATATAATATATATTAAAATTAATTATAAAATTATAATAATTTTATATATTTAATTTTATTTAAAAATATTTTTAATAAATTTATACTTATCTATGTATTAAATAAATTAAATTAAATTAAATTTTAAACATATCTGTAATTTTTATCAAACCGTTTGATTTATTTCCACAACTAACATATCCTTTTACTTAGAATAAAAAGTTTCATTTGCACAATTTAGTTTTCAATAAAGTATTAATTATTTTTTCATACATATCTTTATATTTATCTGTTTATTATCAATTATAATAAATAAAAAAAATAAAAATAATAATAAATTAAGAAATTAAATAAAATTTATTAAAAAAAGTTTATATTTTTTTCTAGATAGTTAAAAGAAATAGAAAGAATATTTTTAATAAAATACATATTAAATTTAAAAGTATATATACTAATTATTTTAAAAAAAAGATATATATATATATATATTCAAAGTTTAATAATTAATATAATTTTACAAAACTATGTAGTTATTTTTATTATTTTCTTAATTTAATAGTTAAAATATTATAAAGATAAAACGTAAGAAGATTTAAAATTATTGAATTAATGAACTTTGTTTTTCTCATTTTATTTTTATTTTGATTTTAGTTTTAGTCTATTTTTTTATGATTTTAGTTCTTATTTTACAAAATTTTTTTATTTTAATTCTTACTTTATATAAATAAAATATAAATAAATTTAACATGTTTTGAATTAGAATATATTTATTAACTTACCTTTAATTAAATAATTTCTTAAAATATCAAAATATAAGTAAATAAATAAATTTAAAAATTAAATTTTACATAATAATATTTTCGAAATTAAAATTATAAAAATAAGATGAAAACATTAAAAAATGGTACGAAATAAAATTAAAATATAATATAAAATGAGAAATTAAAATGTTAATTAAACGTTTATTTTTAGAAACATTTCATTAGAAAAAGGAGTAATTTTGCAGGACGTGCATCGCGTGCCCGAGTCTGATTTAGTTTAATCGGAAAAAGCACACCATCTTAGAACTTAAAACAAAGCATACAAACCTCACAAAACAAAACTACAGTGATCCTGAAAACTGTCTCTGTCTCTGTCTCTCTCTCTGTCTCTCTCTCTCAATCGATCAATCAATTAATAGGGTTTACAGCAGCATTACTATTCATTCACTGCCGTGTTACAAATACTCAACGCCGCACCTAAACAGTTTCGTTTGACGACTCTACGGTTCTAGTTACCTACACTTCTCCAATCAAAAATGTCTATAACCCAAAACCTCACCACCTCAATCTCTTCTTCTTCCTCTGCTTTTTTAGCTCCATCCACCTTCGATTCTAGGTACTTTCTTTCACCCGCATTTTATTCCTTATTGTCTCTGTGGTTCCCATGGAAAAATGGGATCCTGCCCATAAATGTTATTTTTACAATTATGGAATCAAAATGGTATCTTTCTTCTGTTTATCCTTTTAAGTTTTTTGTTTTTTTTTTGGTGGGGTCCTTTGGATACTGTAGGAGGAATCGGGTGACATTGCCAAGTAAGAAATTGAGCGTATGTAAATGCGTCGCGACCCCCCAAGAAGCTGAGACTGGTACGCAGAACTCTTCTTTTTCTGTTCTGAAAATTATGATTCATTCTTCTCGTGACTAGGCAATGTTATAGTGCGGTGCATTGCTCTGTCTTATCCAATGGTCAATGTGACTCTTTTTCAGAAATGTTGTAGTTTTGACAAATTCATCAAATCAATTTCTCGGTAGCCACTTCCGGGCTCTTTAGTTGTTTAGTGAATTGTGTGTTGGAATTGGAAGGGTAGTTGTAGTTGTATGGTCTTGTGAAAGAGCATGCAAGTTGGTCTCACTAAATATTAGAGATCTAATTTTCGAGTAAGATAACATTTTTTCCCCTCTTTTTCTCTTTGAAGTCTATAAGACAGGTGTCTCTCGCAATCCAAATATGGGTAAACTTCAAGCTGGCTATCTCTTTCCTGAGGTATGTAATGCTGCATGATCTTTCTGCTTTTGGTCTTGTTCTTCTTCATTTATCTATTAAAATGCCAATCTCTGGTTGATTTGTTTGATGATACTCGGTGCACAGTTCATTTGACATGCCAATTGAGTTTTGATTATCTGTTGTTTACAGTAGCCATACATGTTCTTTTCCCCATGCTGTGCTCTGTCTTGAAAATACCTTTTTAGGTGGAATATTTGTGTGTTTCATACATGTGTCTAATCCCAAAGAGTGGGAAAAGCCGTTTGATGTTGCTATAGTGTTCATGTTTCTCTCCAACCATTCATATGTTGAAGTAGGTTGGAATTGTATTGAGCAGGTTTGTTATTCAAGATGAAGGACTGGACATCTTTTGTAGTGAAGGAATAAGTTATTAATAAATGAAAGTTAAACATTTAAACATTTTAACTATGACATCTTTTTTGTGATCAATCTTCTCTTTTAATCTTGACTGTGTGTAATTTGAGTGATTTTGCCTTCATCAGAACAGATATTCTTTTGGAGCTATGCATGCAACAATGACAAAAGATGTCTTTGGCAGCAACTAATTATTATTTGATTTTTAAATGGAAAGATCGTGATTAATTGTTGGGAACTATCCATAAGTGAGATGAGATGTTATAACAGAATTTTACTCTTGAAATTTGCTTTTCTTATCTATCTCAATAAGGATAAATAAGAGAGAATTAGCAAAATATGTGCCATTTGACTTTCTTCTGTTTTATTTATACATAATATGTAATGAATGTGCATATCCTTTTCTCTCTCTCACATGCTCCAACTCTCAGTCAATTCTTTTCACTGATATTTTTTCCTTTTGTAATTTTACAACAAAAAATAGATTGCTAGAAGGAGGTCTGCACACTTGCTGAAGTACCCTGATGCAAAAGTAATAAGCCTTGGAATTGGTGATACCACTGAACCCATTCCTGAAGTTATAAGTTCTGCAATGGCAAAGGTAGAACTTTAGTATGAACAAAGCTGAAATATCTTCCATGTTTGGAGTTTTGGAGAGTAGAATATGTGCTCTCTGTCTCTTTTTTTAAAGTGATTGCCATTTTCCTGACTCCTGTTGAAGTTGGAGCTCTATGATTACTGGTGAATTTCATCATTGTACCTCATGTCATACATTGATTTTCGCATCTGTATTATATTCCTTGTGTTTACTTGCAGCTGTTTATGTTTATTTTCTATTGATCATAAATAGTACTTAATTAATTCTGTTCCTAACTGAGCATTTGAAATTTTTTATCCCTTTTAATCAGAGATCACATGCATTATCAACCATACAAGGATATAGTGGTTATGGAGCTGAACAAGGTGAAAAGGTATGTTGCATTGATATCTTCAAAAGGTTTTTCCTGTTTTTCCATTTTTTCACTCGTGTTCCATCATCTACTGTTTCCCAACTCATCAAATGTGTTGCTAGTTATACACTTTTCCACCTTTGCTGATAGTAGACTATCTGTCTCTTTATTCCGGCAAACAGTTACTGTCTGGTATCAATGGTAAAAATAATTCATATTAAGTTTGCTCGTCTTGAGGAAGGATATTTAACCTGACATGCCCCTTGTAGTTTTATTTCTCATTTGTTCTTTTCTTTTTAACTTGTATATTATCTTCAAAAGTTTTGAGATGACAAGAAAACGTTATCTTTCTAATTATATATAAAAGAAAATTGTTTTGGTAATGAGGAATGCAAACTGCTTAGGTTCAATTCTTGCGATTGATGTTAATGTTTATCCTTGTGGTAATTCAATTAGGCAAAGATGCAAAGAATTTGATTGGCCCTTGAAACATATAGTTATTTCTACTTTTATAAGCACATCAAACTTTAATGTTTGTTGCTACTTTTTACTTCAAGTTTATGATGCTTGGAAGATTGAGAAATATCTTTATATCTGTGCAGCCATTAAGAAAGGCAATTGCTTCAACATTTTACCGTGATCTTGGCATTGAAGAAGATGATATATTTGTCTCAGATGGAGCAAAGTGTGATATATCCCGTCTCCAGGTTGATTTTTTATTTTAAATATATTCTGTTCTACTTAAGTTACCTTTTCTGTCTATTATGCTCTTTACCTGCACCACTTGTTGCGATTTGGTGTTAATATTTTCCTACTTGGGAACAAGGGCTAAGCAGTGGTATATTAATTGGGTATGTTCTTCCTTATAGAACTGATTATTTCTTATATTTTCATTTTGTGGCAGATTGTCTTTGGGTCAAATGTGAAAATGGCAGTGCAAGATCCATCATACCCGGTAATTCATGTCTATATGGTTGTTTAGAATGATCTTATCATCAGCTGCTTAAGCATTCATTTGTGCTTCAACATGCAAAAAATTGGTGACTTTGTTTTTATAATTATTGTTACATTCTATTGGTTTACTATGTGATACGCTGACTGATTTTGGTTCAATTATTAGTGTTTTATGCTTTTTGATGCAATAGAAAATAGTTGGATTAGCAGTTTCTACATTTTGTTTATATAAGAGGACATGGAAGAATGTTTTTCATTCTAATCTTTCAAGAAGTGCTTTTTTTAGTATATTTAGCAAACCTTGAATGAAAAGACTGCCCATTCCTTCAAAGAAGTGACATGTGAACATCTGTAAATGCATGAAAACTTCAAATAGTGTCTTCAATTAATGTTTCAAACTGGATTCATGATTTTTCTTTTGAAATGATGATGAAAATATAAATAAATCTACTGGACATTATTGTCCCATATCTGAGAGGGTTACTTGCTAGTTCTTTAACAGTTTTGTTGGACCTAGAAAAATTTAACTTGGGATTTCTATACACAAATTTTAGAAGGAGAATAATAACCTTTATATGGGCATTACCTAAACATTTATGTATATTACACACAAAATTTGGCTTGTATTTATTTTTCTGGTGAAATACTTGATTGTTACTCCATATCGAAAACATACAATGGATAAAGTGTGTTGAAAATGATTGATGTTTGTTGACATTCAAATTTACTATTTTGAATTATGTAATACTTGAAAATAAATTTGATATAAATGAAATAATATATAGAAAATAGGATAGTGATGGAATACCAGAGTTTTGTTTTGCTCAAGTTAGATCCATTAGTCTCTTGTACCTATTCTCTGTTAATAAGTGAACTTTTAAATGCAGGCGTATGTGGATTCAAGTGTAATTATGGGCCAGACTGGCTACTACCAGAAGGATGCTGAGAAGTTTGCAAACATTGAATACATGAGGTGTAATCCAGAAAATGGTTTCTTCCCTGATTTGTCTTCTATTTCTCGACCAGATATAATATTTTTCTGTTCGCCAAACAATCCTACTGGTGCTGCAGCAACAAGGGAGCAATTGACCCAACTAGTTAAATTTGCTAAGGACAATGGGTCTATAATAATCCATGATTCAGCATATGCAATGTATATTTCTGGTGACAACCCACACTCCATCTTTGAAATTCCTGGAGCCAAAGAGGTTAGTCTGTAACTGATAATTTGATGTTTAAAGACTGGTCTTTATATTCACTCTTAACTATGGGTCTATGACTATGGTTCTTAGCATTTAATAGAGTACTCAGTTTTTAGTGGAATGCATCTGGTGTATTCTTCATTACAAATTATTTTTGCCACTTTACATGAGTGCATGTGGCTGGTGTGACAACTTAAAATTAACTTCTTGTGTGGATGTCTTAATTTTGGAACAAGTCCCTTGACTTCTAGATTTGGTTGTTGCAGTAGTTTGCTCCCCTGAAGGTTTTTTCTTGCATGACCCATGAATTATTTTAGCTTTGACTTAGCTGATGAATCTTTTCACTTGCACAATGGTATATCAGGGAAGATTTGATTTCTTCTTTCCATACAGTATGGCCATGTCAAATTCTTTTTACTTCTAGTACTTACCTTTCCTTTATTACAAAAAGTGTCAAACTCATGAGTTTTTTTTTCTTGCACTTTGAACTAGCTTTTTCAAATTATCTTTGAATGTGCTATTTACTGGCCACTGATGCATATTTCCATTATGTTATAAAAATTTTCTTATGGTATAACAGACTATTCATCCAAACATCTGGTGTATATTGTGAATAGAAGTAGAAATTACTTGCATAAGAAACACATTTACTGTAACCAAGGATAGTTTGGATGATTAGTCTGTTATACCACTATAAGGAAATTTTTATAACATAATGCAATATGCATTAGAGGGTGTCTTTGGTGCAATTCCACAGTTATTGCTTTGTAGCATTGAGGTCATGAGTTCAAATCCTAGAAAACAGCCTCTCTGCATGTGGGGGTAAGGGGTAAGGCTGCGTATATCACCCCTTCCCAGACTCCACTTGGTGGGAGCCTTGTGCACTAGGCTGCCCTTTCCTTTAATGGAAAGATAACATCAAGAAGAATTTCCGTATATATATGTATATATATATATATATATATACATATATGTATATATACATATATGTATATATACATATATGTATATATATACATATATGTATATGTATACATATATGTATACATATATATATACATATATGTATATATATACATATATGTATATATATACATATATGTATATATATATATATATATATATATATATATATATATATAAAGGGAACATATCAAATGAGAATGTTTATTTTATGTGAGAACATGAATAATAAATCTTAACCAGTATGAATGGTTAGGATTAAAACATAGAAGTTATTAGACTTGTAAAATTGATCATGTGATATTAATTAAACTTTAATATTAACTATTCATATATAATTGTAAGGTCCAAATTTATTATTCTTACTCATATCAAAATGACATTCTTACTAGATACGATGCGTCCCAAAAATTTGTAATTCAATTAAGAATCTGTTTATGACAGCTTGGTGAACTCTATGGATTTCTGTTGCATGTGAATGTGTATGACTTATGGCTAATTGCAGGTTGCCATTGAGACTTCATCATTTAGCAAGTATGCTGGGTTCACTGGAGTTCGACTGGGTTGGACTGTGATTCCAAAGCAGTTGCTGTTCTCTGATGGATTTCCTGTTGCCAGGGACTTCAACCGTATTGTATGCACTTGTTTCAATGGTGCATCAAATGTTTCCCAGGCTGGTGGTCTGGCTTGCCTTTCACCAGAAGGCCTTAAGGTCAGTTATTTTGTCATGTGCCCCTTTGAATCTTTATGCTTCATTAACTTATGTTATTATGGCATTATTAAAACTAAACACTAAACATTTAAACTTCACATGCATTTTCCCCATCATACCAACTCTTTCAGCTACTAACTTCATTCTAGCCTTTGATGAGGAGATGGACTATTTGTGGGCTACGTAGTTTTCTTCAATCATTGAGCGAAAAGGGAAAAACTTGTTTGATGTATATTTTTCAAAGGACAACTTACCTCATTGGCTTGCTGCATGAATGCAGGCAATGCGAGATGTTATTGGATTCTACAAAGAGAACACTAACATAATAGTGGAGACATTCGATTCACTTGGGTTTAAAGTCTATGGAGGGAAAAATGCACCATATGTGTGGGTCCATTTTCCTGGCCAAAACTCATGGGATGTATTCAGTGAGATTCTTGAAAAGACTCATGTGGTCACAACTCCTGGTAGTGGTTTTGGACCTGGTGGTGAAGGCTTTATAAGGGTTAGTGCCTTTGGTCATAGGGAAAATATCGTGGAGGCATGCAGAAGGTTCAAGCAGCTATACAAGTGAATTTAGGATATCTCTTTTGGTTTCAAAAGCTAATCATCCGTTCTTGAACTTGTAGCAAGGGCTGTCTTATTTAAATAATGCAGTTGATTTTCCTTGGGAGTTTAGATTAAGATGTAAAGACGGTGAGAGTATCAATTGAGGATGTTCATTCTGAAACTATTTGCCTTATCTTTCTTTTTCATCTTTGTTACGGTGCACTGGAGTTTGCAGCAGCACATGTTTCAGTTAGATGATGTTAAATGTTTTATCCCTTTTTTATGGAAAAACTCAAATTCTAGCAATTCAAGTAGGGTTGATGATCGATTTTCCGGTTGATGGTTTGCACGTCTCAACTCGTTAGGGTATATGGTCTTTTTGCTAATACACGAGCAATTTTAGCCAAAATTTTTCATTCTGGAAACTTTGTTTTTTTTCTAGAAGGCCATGTATTAAATTATGTTTGTCCGCCCCTCTCCCCACTGCTGTTTGTTAAAACAACTGAATCTGCTGATAAAACCTAACAAAAATGAAGTAAAAACACGTAGGGACGAGCATTAAAGTGGCAACAGCTTAATTTTAGAAAATAACCACTTGTTTTTTAAATATTTTTTCAAAAAAGTTAAAAAATACTATTTTTTTCAAAATAAACATGCACTAAAACACTCAACAGCTTCTGATTACATACTAATGTTCAAAATTTCATTTCTAGTTATCCCTGCGGATTTAAAAGCGATATGTACCAACCTATCTTACATGATCTGAATCATACCTACGTCCTAAGCACAGGGACTTTAGTGCTAATAAACTAGTTCTTTAGCGAACTACGTGGTACAAAGTTAGACACTTAAAACTGCTCTATACTATTAATAGCCTCTGCTTTGCAAGTTCTCTTGTAATGTCCAGTTTGGTTACACCGACTACAATGCACTGTATGTTTCTCACGATTAAGATCCTCCATACACATCCGCTTTTCTGGGCGTCCAGGTGGTCGCCGCAATTTTGGTGGCCGTACAACCAGGATATCATCTTCCGTGGGAGACTTATCTGTTTTTCTCCATTCAAGTTTTCGTGGGATGGGGTGTATATCCTCTGCATAGGCATCCCTGTAGCTTGCAGCAGTAAAACACTTCTTTGTATATGTATAGATATCTTTACGACATGAGATGAGAGCAGCAACAGCATGGGAACATGGAATCCCGTTTAGCTGCCAATCTCTGCAGGAACAGCTATGGCTGCCAATATTTACAATGTCTGATCGATCAGCTGAAAGAACCTCAAACTCTACCTCATCTGATCTAAGAACTTGATATGTAGATGCAAGGTTAACAGCTTCGGCTATTTGTCTCTCAGCAGATGGGGCAAGTACGGAGCACCATGAGCTGCTTTTTAAACGTCTGTCATCAAACTCGGTTTTAAGCTTGCTATGAATCCGCTCAATCACCTGGATAATTGGCAACTCCCGGGCTTCAAGAATCCACTTGTTGAACTCCTCAATATTAGAGGAGAGATGGCCAAATCGTGTCCCTTTAAAATGTACTAGGGTCCACTGAGAAGGATCAAATTGTTGCAACCATTTAGCAGCTTCAGGAGAGACCTCCTCTATTTCTGCCATTTTTTCTTTAAATGCAACAGTTGTGGTGGCATATGCAGCCCTCCACAGAAGATGGACAAGCCTAGAGTTCTTGAACTCTTTGCCAATGCTTTCAGTTAAGTGACGCATGCAGAATGCATGAGAAGAACGTGGGAACTTCCTTCCTACTGTATCCATAATACCCTTTTGCCCATTCGACAAAAATATGATCTCGGGCATGCATTTAGTATTCATCTCTAGTACCTTATGCAACTCAGACAGGAACCATGTCCAGCTGTCATCATTTTCTACATCAACAACCCCAAAAGCAAGTGGAAACAACCCACCATCACCATCAAAAGAAGTTGCTGAAAGCAATGTGCTAAGGTATTTGCTTTTCAGCTGGATTCCTCCAAGTCCAATAACTGGCAAACAACCATTGACAAAACCATAAATTGACGCATAAAAGGACACAAAAAGTCTCTGAAAACGGTTATCTGCACCAGTGTTAACCTCTGCTACACTGCCAGGATTTGTTGTCTTGATTTGTTCGCAGTATGAAGGAAGAAGGTAATACCCTTCTTCAGAAGAGCCATATATAGCTGCCAGGCCCCGCTCCTTTGCACGCCAAGCTTGCTTATATGGTATAGTTATACCATATTGTTTATGGATGTCATGTAAAATATCTTTTGGTTTATAATTGATGTTATCTCGCAGCCTTTCTTCTATGAAACTCACAATCCAATCAACAGAAGCCTGCTGGTGCCCATTGTGTGCATTTCTCCCACAAGTATGTGTCCCATCAATACTTCTAATAGTAAATGTAGGGGCATTAGGGAGCTTGACAGCACGGATCCGCCATGGACATCCATCTGAGGCACACTTGGCAAAGTAGCGAATCAGGTCACTTTTAATGGTTCGAAGCTCAAAATGTTGTGCAATAGCAGCTTCTTTAATTGCATTCCGAAACGCCTTCACATCCGGGAACATTTGACCAACCACAAAATTGTAGTCTTCCATAGAGTCAAGATTTACTTATTTGTTATTAGGTGTTAACTTCTATGGGGTAATAATCAGCCACTCAAACCTGTAATAAACTAATAACAGCACCATTTTCTCTATCCTGGATGCGAAAAAAGCTTCCTTATTAAAACAATCTGCAAGTATCCAGCATAAAAAATATATTATACATAATTAGAAGGTGCTGGTTCTTGTAAACAAAGCAACTAAGGGTAATCAAGCAAGCAGAACTCTACAGAAATACAATGATAACTTCTTAGACAAAATGTATCATAAATATTATAATGAAGATATAAACAACTCCATGCGAGGGCACTGACACTGATATATGGATATCTTTGACAACATCTAAAGCCTTTTCCAGCAGGTGGGTGGGCAACATAGACCAATCGATGTCTTTAGTCTTGCCAACAATGGTTGGCACAATTGTAAGGCTAGACTGTATCAACTTAAGTTGGCCAGGGTTTGAGTCCAGCTAAGGTCCATTGTTGGTGGGTTAACTGTAAGGACTAATGACCCCCCTATAAGAGCTTGTTGAGCTTAGGGGCATCCACAACCCCTTTTTAATGGTTTCATTCAATTTTTTCTTGGTCTTCTTCTATCTTTAATCATTAGGTTATCCTTCATTTGATTAATTATATTAGTTGGGGTTTCTATTAATGTTCTTACAAATGTGACACTTCTACACTACTTTTGATGCATTCATTCCTGATCTTATCTTTTCTTGTATGACCACTAATCTAACACAACATTCTCATCTCCACAACACTTTCTTATGCTCTTGTTGGCTCTTTATAGTCCAACAGTTATACTAATTTAGAGGCAGCTTTTCATAAAAAAATAACATCTAAAGCATTCATTTATTTCATCCACTCTGCTTAACTACAATGATTCACACCACTCTTTATTTCTCCATTGCTTTTTGTAGATCCAAAATACCTAAACTGTGTGACATGGGGGACTGTATAATCTCTTAAATTTTCACCTCCAAGCTGGTGGTCTTGCTGAACTTGCATTCAATGTACACCATTTTACCTAAAGGATGCCATGTGATTCCAATGCTTCCCTCCACAACTAATCATCTGGAAATAAAATGCATCAAGGAACTAGCTCCCGAAT
Organism: Canavalia gladiata; assembly: GCA_037954105.1. NCBI lineage: Eukaryota > Viridiplantae > Streptophyta > Magnoliopsida > Fabales > Fabaceae > Canavalia > Canavalia gladiata. Next base: position 73,440,894 of record CM075658.1, read on the forward strand.
ACATTGTGTAAAAACATGCAAAACCAATGTAAAAAGATAAAGACTCAAGGTTGAATCTTGGTGTAAACCTGTAGTTATAGGAAAATCTCATGTGACTCTACCATGTGTCCACACACTTGTTTTAATCTCATCATACATATCCCAATGGCCCCAATACAGGTAACATGAACTCCCTTCTTTGGTGTCTTCCCCAAGACCTTTATAAATACTCTATCAAAGGTCTTTTTTCAGGTTAACAAAAACCATATGCAGGTTTTTATTTTTCTTTCCTCTTGTACCTTTCCACCAAGCCTTGCAAAGGTATATTGTTTCGGTGGTTGATTTTTCAGGAATAATACCATTTTCTTAAACCTCAATATCTCATTAAACAACTTTAAGAGCCAAATTTTACCTTTCTCACAAATGCAATTCTATACTTCAATAAGTATTTTATCTTGTCTACTGTTTTTCATTGTTCAATCTCCTTGGTGCTTCTTTTACCTCAAACACCAGAATGCTATGATAGAAGGTATAATTTTGATTTTTCCTCCCCAAGCATTTAAAATGAGTCCAATAAAGCCATTAATAATTTACAAAAAATAACCCTTAGATAGTCCGTTGATATTTTGTTCAATAACCAAGACATTTACCCATTTATTTCATAATAGGTTTTACTTGATCTAAATCTCACTTTCCTTTCTTTAACTTTAACAAGCTCATAAATATAACTTTCATCTTTTGCACCTAAAGAGCAGTATGTAGCCCTTTGATATCTTTAGCTTTTGCCTCACTCACCATCTTTGTAATTTTCTTAGTTACCTTATATTTTTTCCCAGTTCTAATTACTTTTATTCATGTACCAAGCTTTACAGCACACCCCTTTTTACTCTAACCTTCTCCTGAAAACTTGCATTGCATCCCCCTTCTATATCCTTAAGTTCAAAGCTTCTCGATTCACCAAATACCTCTTTTGCTACCATTGTAATCCTTCATGACATCTCATCTCACAAATCATTACCATCCCCTTGTACTTCCCAGATTTCTCCTTTTCAAGAATCTCCCAGAAAGCTCATTTGTTTTCCTCCCCTTAGTTAACACCAGTAGATCCTTAGGACTTTCTTGACAATTTTTTCTCCATATTCTACCTTCAATATTTACATCCCTAGCAACAATAAAAAACCACAATGTTGGATAAGTAGCCTTTCACCATGCACTTTGCAACCCATGCAAAGCTTTCTATCCTTTTTCTAAATTTAAAATAGCTTTACCCTTTGTATTAGATTCCTCTAACCCCTACTCCAATCGTATCCTCCCCTTATACCAATTAGATCCATCCTCAACATGTCTATTTTGGCCAATTGTTTGGGAAAGAAATATTTTTTGAATGTTCTCTCAAATACTGGAAAAAAATCTCTAAAATAAGATAATTCTAATACACATAAGATCATCTCCTAGAAACATATTTTTTACTAGTGTAATTTCATGAACTAAACAAACTTTCCAAATCCTCTGAAAATTTTACTTTTTTAGGCTTTTATATTATCCTACTCTCAGGGTGCATATGAATTAATATCATATAAGGTATTCTGTTCCACCATGAATATTAATGCTTTGATCCTATCTCCAACCCTTCTATCTTCCACTGCATTCTTCTTACAAATCCTACCAGTTATTGTGCATAACTCATTTCTAGATGTTACTTTATTTGTGGGTCAAAGCTTACAACCTGAAGAGTTAAATTCCTTCCCTTTTCTCCAAAACAATTAGGCACATAAAATTAATCATCCTCTTAATCATGACATCAACAATTTTCACAAATTTAGCAGTATGCATGCCAACACTCCAAGTTCCAAAATGAATCCTAATATTGTGAACTAGCTTCTTTACTCGCATCAATTTACAAAAAATGTGATAACTCTAGCCTATTTTTCAGCACACTTGAGTGTTGATGCATGGATATGTTAGTCAACATAGAACTACTCAGGTGTCTCTTTTTTCTTAATATAACAGCTTATTTTATGAACTGGAGTCACTACATGTTCATTGGAAATATTTAATCAGAACATATTTGTAACATATTACACAATTATGAGGCAATTGAAAATTTTACTTTGAACTAGTAAATATGATAGAAGTTTTGAGATTAGTTTATACTGTTATTGCAAGTACAGAATCATATAACCACACATGGACTACTATAAAGAAAAATCCCAAAAGTAATGCTGTATTTACAATCATTTCCTATTAAAAATACATAGGAGGAAATGATATCCTCATTCTCTCTCAAAGTCAGTCAGACATCCACATCCATCATCATCTAATCCAGATTTATAAATGGCCTCTTACTTCTGGAAGTTCATTTGGTCGTTTGAGTAAGCATGGCATGAATGATACTAAGGGAACTCAACTTGTATTTACATATAAGGAGCACTAGCAACACATTTTTCACACTCCTCTTAACACTATTATTGGGTGAAATTCAATGTAGGACCTAGACCAACTCTATTAATGAGGTCCCATGAAATTTCAGCCAAGAGTAAAGAGAGTGTTGAGAAGGGTGTCTGTGGTCAAATAGTGTGTTACTAGCATTCCTCCACACCTATATATTTAAAATAACAAATGAATATGAATTGATGAATATGAATTGGCATTGATATTGATATTGATTTTAAGCAATGGAAAAACCAATGGTCTGCCAATAGTATTCCATTCTCAACCCTAACTGTTCATGTATTCATAATCAGATAGAAAATAGAGGACATGATACTCTAAGTAAGATCCAAGTTCAAACAGCCAGAGGCATAAGCCCAAAAGAAATCCAATTTTGTTGAGTAGAACTGAGTATAAATGTGTATGAAAGCGAAAATGCTTGGTTGCAGCAGAATATGAACAAAATAAAAAATAAATAACAACTGTTCAAACAACTGCATACAAATTTACAACATGAAGCACCCAGGTTACACACACACTCACACGCACACAAAAGAACAAAATTAAAAGAGCAAACAACCATTATTAAAAGGGGAGGGGGGAACAATTTTCCTTCAACCCAATTGATAACAAAGGGATTAAATTGAAGTGGAGAGATGAAAAGAAGGAGCTGTGTTATTTGGAGGGGGAGTGGAAAGAAAGGAAAAAGAAAGAGAGGAAATTGGTTACCTAAACATAGAAAGAAGAAGAGGAAGTAGAAGAAGAGTTTGTTGTGTTCAGAGAGTGAGATCCGATGCAAAATGAGTGGACAAACAGAGACAAAGACGGAGAGAGAGAGAGAGAGAGAGAGAGAGAGAGAGAGAGAGAGAGAGAGAGAGAGAGAGAGAGAGAGAGAGAGAGAGAGAGAGAGAGAGAGAGAGAGAGAGAGAGAGAGAGAGAGAGAGAGAGAGAGAGAGAGAGAGAGAGAGAGAGAGAGAGAGAGAGAGAGAGAGAGAGAGAGAGAGAGAGAGAGAGAGAGAGAGAGAGAGAGAGAGAGAGAGAGAGAGAGAGAGAGAGAGAGAGAGAGAGAGAGAGAGAGAGAGAGAGAGAGAGAGAGAGAGAGAGAGAGAGAGAGAGAGAGAGAGAGAGAGAGAGAGAGAGAGAGAGAGAGAGAGAGAGAGAGAGAGAGAGAGAGAGAGAGAGAGAGAGAGAGAGAGAGAGAGAGAGAGAGAGAGAGAGAGAGAGAGAGAGAGAGAGAGAGAGAGAGAGAGAGAGAGAGAGAGAGAGAGAGAGAGAGAGAGAGAGAGAGAGAGAATGGTTGGGTGGGTATTGTTCTGTTCTGACCCAAGCATGCAAGCTTAGGGTTGATTGGGTCACTCACTCACTTACACTCAGGGGTTCTATCGTCACTTCATAATTCAGGAACTAGTACCACTACTTCTGTTCTTTTCCGACACCACATTGGATTGGATTGGATGTATCTAATGCTAGAAACAAAATTAAGAGAACAAAATAAAATTAAAATATTACTGCCTTTTTTTTTGTATTTAGATTAAAAGAAAATAGAAAAAGATAAAAAAACGATACATTATTTGATATTCATTTTATTACAATTTTTTTTACAATCTATAAATATTTTTTAATTTAATTAATTTTTCAAATATTAATTAAGATGAATACATTTAAAAATATAAAATGATATAAACAATTGATTCAAATAGATTATTAAAATATAAGTAATTTAATTTTTTATACAACATTCTTTAAATTATTTATATAAATTTTAATTTACAAAAAAATATAAACGATCTAGATTAGTGTATCTAACACAAAAATATTTGATTTACTTTTGAATATGTGAGACTGGACCAAACGAATCTTCACTGTGAACTTCACCACTTTATATAATTTCTCATCATCCACACCCTAACTTTATTTTTCATATGACAGTTTATATTTTTGGAAGATTGATTATTGTTTCCCTTTCATGTAGACATCCTAAATCCGCATTTAGCGAGAATAATGTGCATTGTAGTGTTATTAAAAGATTTCACTTTCATTCCTAGTCATCATCCATCTATACATTTTGATAGAGCTATCCACGTCCTAGATCTACTAGGACATAAATTGATGTACAAGAAAATAGCAAACAAGGAAGTGACACATTTTTTTTACATAGTAATATGATTAGGAGTAAGATATTATAAATAATTTAATACATAAACAACGTAGGTTCTTTGACATCCACAAAAAACTATCATAACATCAATTATGGTAAATATTGTACGTAAATGATTATTTCATCATTTTCTTTACAAGTCACACACTCATCAATAAACCTCATATACAACACATGAGTCTTATTAACTTATATACTGACCTAATTCCATGTTCAAACAAGCAAATTATAAATTTTTTGATGTTTACAAAGAACTTCCATAAAATCAACTCACAAAGACAATCAATGTATGCAATGTATGTATGTATTTACTTTATTATTCTCTAAATATCTCTATGATGACAGACTCAGAATTAGACTAACGTCTATTACATCTCATGCCACAATAATTCTTACTAATTTGGAGTTGTCATCCTTACAATATATAAATACTTGTGGTCCCAAATCATCATCATCATATTATTAAAACAACAGGAATATCAGGATCTAATTTCCACAACAATAGTGTGCCTACAACAACACTCAAAGCATCATTATCATAATCACATCATCACCAATTCACTTTTCTCAACAAGAGAAACTGAAATTGGTTTATTAGTAGTTATAGTTTTCAGGATCTCGTCGAGACGGTTAAGTCTAACCAGAGCAGTTTCAGTTAAAAGAAGAAACCACATGTCATTGGAGAGTTCAAATCTAGCTTATGTATCTCATAGGCTTAAAATTCTCATTTCTCATGAATTATGATCCTTAGATTTAACCGTGAGACGATCCTTAGATTTCTCAATTGTTCCACTTAAAGGATCTCACAAATTATCCCTCACATTAATGATTTTCAAAAATAATGTTTTATACATATGATGCATGGCAATCTATCCATTTTTACTTATTGCTCATCTTAATCAAAGGTCTCACCTTCTTCTCAAACTTAGGACTTCACTGTCCTTTTTTATTCAGTATATATATACGAACTCTATTCGAAAGTAATTTATATTAAAAGCCTTCAAGGCAGTATATGAGGTTTTTAACCCCAAGGCACCTTTTCATCTTACTTCATACATATCAATGATTGATGTAACTCAATCCTCAAACATAATTACTCTACAATCATCATTTTCCTCTATGAAAGTAATATGATTATGTCATTTTTCTACACCTCCATGGATTATCCTTCTCAAGGTTCATCAATTAGTTGTCTTTGATTATAGTTGATGTTTAGTTTATATTGTTTGGTCTCCTAAAGTTCTTCATAAAAATATTATTCTCTCTAGAAGATTCTTAGGATCTATTTTAGGGATGTTTTGAGACAACACTTTTATCTAGACATTTAACAATAACGTCTAGTCTATAATTTTCCTATCTAATTATGTTGTCTAATTGTATCGTCTGATCTGCAATCATCTTGTTTAATACAAAAGGATCTTGTGTGATGTAAGACACTACCAATGTCTTGTCTGCAACCATCTTATCTAATCATGTTGTTTGATCTTCAACTGTCTTATCTAATATGAAGAGACCTTGTGTGGTATGAAGCACCACCAACATCTTGTCTACTACCATCTTATATACAGTCGTCTTATATAATCATGCTGCCTAATCGTACAGTTGGTCTGCAACCTTCTTGTCTAATAATTACCACCATCTTGTCTGATCGTATAGTCTGGTCTACAACCATCTTGTCTAATATAAGGGGATCTTGTATGGTCTAAGACATCACCACTGTCATGTATGCAACCGTCTTACATATAGTAACCCGTCTACTGTCTTGTTCATAGTAACTCATCTGTTGTCTTATCTATAACAACACGTCTAGTATCTTATATATAGTAAAGTGGCTGGTGTCTTATATACAATTACACACCTTTTGACTTATATATATATATATATATATATATATATATATATATATATATATATATATATATATTAATGTATCTACTGTCTTATATGCAATAACATGTCTACTGTCTTATTTATAGCAGTGCATCTGGTGTCTTATATATAGTAACATGTCTACAGTAACACGTCTAGTGCTTTATGAAAAGTAACACATGTAGCGTCTAATGAACAGTAACACATTTATAGTAACATGTCTAGCGTCTTACGAACAGTAACATGTTTATGGTAATGCGCCTAATATCTTATGTAGTTATGTACAATAACGTGTCAAATGTCTTATAAATAGTAATGCATTTACATAAACTCATTAAAATACTTTTAATTTCCAAACAAAATCAGGTATCTAAAACCTCATAAAAGGTTCAAGATTTCGAGAATAACATTGAGGGAGAAAATTTCAAATATTTTATATCATTAATTAATAAATTATATTCTAAAGTTAAGAAAAAACTTTAGACTAATTCTAAATTTTTATTTGAATCTCCTCCCCTTTAATTATATTAAGATTTGATGCAAATTTTACTCTTTTCAAATACTTTTTAGTTAACCTTACTCTACCACTCCCTTGTTTCAATGGACGCTTATTTAAAATTTATAGAATTCAAGTTGTTGTAAAAATGAAATTTTGATTCCGTAAACAAAAAATAACAGGAATGAAGTTAATCGTGAAAATTAAGATAAATTCACTTCATAAACAAAGAAGTAGAAAGGACGAAGAAAGATGCTTTAAGAAAGGATTCTTTCTTTTAAAAATAATATTTTTCAAAATTTATTTTAATAATTTTGTTGTGATGACTTTCTTTCAAAACTTTATGTCACATACTATTTGTCCGTGGTAATTGGAAGAGATACATGAGATTCTTCCTCAATTAAGTGAGACATATTTATTTATTTTTTACAAAAAATTTGGTTATTACATTTCACAAAATGATTTTATAAAAATAAACAATTTATTTGAGAATATAAGTAGTTAAAATTTTGAAAAAAAATTAATGCAAAAGGAAATGTTTGAAAAATTTTAAAAGGGTTGACATTTTAAAAAAATTAGTTACTTTAGGAAAATTTTTTTTCTTCGGTTAAGGGGAAAGATACTATTTTAACATTTTGGTAATATTATTTTCAAAAGATGATTTTCACATACCTCACGTTAATTTACATTCTTAATGCATTTATTCGTGTCAAAAAGCATTTTATCCAAAAGCTTAACATGTTCTATATGTTTCAATTTTACCTTGAATATATGAGAAGAAGATAAGAATAAAATTCTTTTACCGTCTGGTTATAGATACTGTTAATATCTTAATACCAAAGCATGTTTTGTCTTTAATGAAATTAAGGCATATTGTACTATACTACTTTATTTTTTTAGCTAGGAACACCACAAGATCCAAAACCAATAAATAACGAAGCATCTCAAAGGTTGGTCTACGAAATGATATAAGTTGTCATTCCTTTCTTTTATTATTATTATTATTATGCCTTTTCTTTTGTTTCGAAAGATAAATGAACTGACATAAAATTATATATATATATATATATATATATATATATATTTATATATTAGGATTCTTAGATTAACTGGAGGATTTATAAACTGTTACTTCTATTGGTGGTCTGAGACTCACTGACTCCAACCACCTTTATTCTGTCATAATTAGTAATTAGTTATGTACTTATGCAACGAATCGGTTGGTGTGCAGATTCAAAAGACTACTACCAATTTATGAATAAAAACTTCTACCAAATCCAATTCATGGTTAACATCATGAAAGAAAATAAATATATATGATTCACCATCAACATGTCCTTTTACATCAAGAAAAACCTTAAGTTAGTATGTGTGGCACAGTTTCTTTAAATGATGTTTCTAACATTCCACACACAAAGGAAAAATTAATCGCACACACTGCAGTACAAATCTTCTAGCAGTGGTTATTTGTTACTTTAACTTTGTTGCCTCCAAGCAAAGAATAAGTCAAGTTTTTTTTATTGCTAATAGATACGAATCTAGCTACTTACACGTTTATAATTTGTATGCATAAAGACTTTTTTATGATTAAAGTTTCTTTTTATTCTTTTTTTCTTTTTTTTCTCTCTAGCATTTAATATTTTTTTTCATATATATATATATAATTTATTTAAAATTATTTTGTTTAATAACTCTCATATATAATTATATTTTCTAACCGTTGAATAAATAAATTATATTATATAAATTATTTTTATAAAATTTAAAAAATATTTAATATTTTATTAAATAAATTTAAATTAATAAATATTATAAAAGGTATATTATCTGTTAATTTAAATTATTTTTTAAGGTATTAAACATTTTTTAAATCTTATAAAAATTTACAAAAATAATCTATATAATATAATTTATTTATTTAAATTGATAAAATATAATTATATATAAAAATTATTAAACAGAATAACTCTAAACAAAGTTGCTGTTATTTCTTTATCTTTCCTGTGTAAACCTCTTCAATACTGAAAAGACTTCATACTCCTTTTACAAGTTTGATTAGCGTAAGGCAATGTGCAGTTTGGGTTGGGCCATGTCCTCTATACAAATTTGTCGTGGTTCAGAAATTTTATTTTATTTTTTCTAGGGAAAAAGAGAAAGACTTCGCATTTTAAGAAAACTCCAACTATATTATAAATTGAGTGAAGGTATAATCTTTGACAAATGAAAATACTATGATCTTCCGTTTGTGACCATTATGGTTGCTTCAATTGTCACACTACAATGACATCTCTTTGTACTATATACTTGCCTTGCCTCTCGTCTAAGTGAAATGTATACGACAGCATCATACTTGTAGATAAGAAACATCAACTAACACGGAAGACAAATCAGAGCATTTTTTTAACTCTAATGCTTGGAAGATTGGTTTCTTGGGGTCCCTAGTTCAAAAATGCTTTTTTATTATTAATTTTGTAGCAAAATATTGGTCACCGTTACACAAATAAGTTTCCTAATTAAGGAATGGAGCCCTCTCTTATTGTTTTTGCCAAATAGTTAGAACTACAGGAACAAAGAATGTGAAAACTTGTATATTTTCCATGCCTTCAATTCATGAATGCAAATGGACCGGAGGTGTTCTGTAATATGCTGGCACAGTTGCTGGGAAGAACATTTGTCTTACTCCTTCAGCCTTAATAATGGGGAAAATGATACCTGATGCACCCTGACATATCAGGAAAAAATAAAAATTAATTGATTCATACTCAAAATTTGTTACACCAATAGCCAATAACTATTAGTGTTTTGTTAGATTGTAGAAGCAAAGTATTAAAAGTGATGTCTGAAGTATTCTATATGTTTAAGCTAAAAGGAAAATATAAAGTACTCACTGAAATCAATCTAGCTCCAATCCACATCCGTTTTGGAGAAGGAAATGGTATCAGCAAACGGCCAACACCATATATAGCCACTGAAAAGAAATGGAGAACCAAGCTCAAAGGACGAGGGTTTAGACCAGAGAGTAGAGCTATTGGTCCATCTGAGAAAACTCCACCAAGGCTCAAATAATCAAAACATGCTTGGCGCATTTCCTTTCTAGCTGGATCAGGAGATGCACAAAAGACTTTGTACAATGCACCAGCTAATGTGTTTATTGTAGATGCCACTGGCTGCAGAATAGAATCACACACCACATTAAGTCTGTGTTTTGCTTTTTTATTTGGTTTTAAGCATTTGGCGTGCTCGGTTTGTTTCTGTTTTCTGTAATAATTTCTTGTTCAATTCTAATTACAACTGTCAACTTGTTTTCTATTCTCAATGTTTTGTACAAAAAACAACAAGAATAACATTTTATTGTACAAAACATTGAAAACAGAAAATTCAAAACTTTGAAAATTATTTTCACTGATTATCTTACAGAATATTGAAAATAGGAAATGAGGTAAAAACAATGTGAAATTTTTATAATTAAAACTGAACAGAGAAAATAAAAACAAAAACCAAGCGGATGCAATCAAGGAAATATTCATCTCAAGAGCTTAAGGCTGAAATTTATATTTGTATCATACTTACCTTGCGTAGGGTGTAGAAGGATTCAAGGTATCTGCAAAGAGCAGAAGCATCATGAAGATCATGCAGAGGTTTAAGTAGATCCCTTAGCACAACAATATCAGATAAAGCCACAGTCATTCCTCCTCCTGTTAAAGGGTGACGCATATTAAAGGCATCTCCCATTAGAAGAGCCCCGGGTGTGGGATAAGGTGAGGCAGGCATGCTTCTATTTGGCATGGTTCTTATGTTTCCTTTGTCAACAGCTGCTATAAAAGAAGTGTACAACTCTGGGGGGACCTAAAATATACAATTTTCTCAATCAGTTAAAGCAACATGAAACACAATTCGGTCAAAAAGTAAAGAGTATCTAGCTAGAATATGTATTTGGAAAGACTTAACAGATATGAAGTCAAGGCAAACATATATTGGTACCTGGGGAGCTACCACAGTTTTCAAATAATGGGCCATTTCACCATTACCAAGGGAAGGTAATTTTTGGCCAGGCACATCAACCAAACAGCGAATTTCAGTGCTACTGATGGGATAAAGCAAAATGGGTGAAGGATCACCTAAGATGACGTGTCCATGATTTGCATATGGAAGATTACAATTCTCCAAGACCATGCCAACAAAATGAGAGGGTACTTCAACCTGCAAAAATAGTGACATCTTATAAGTAACAAACAATAAGTCTATAAATTTGACCATAAAATCCTATTGACAATCAAAGTAGTGAAAAGACAATTAGCACCCTTACCTTAGGATTGCAAAGAGAACGCCTCAAGTTGGAAAAACAACCATCACATACTATGGTGAGGGGAGCTTTTGCCGTGAACTCTTGTCCACTTTTTGTTTTGTAGTGCACACCTGTGATGGTTCCATTTTCTTCAAGTAGAGATGTGACAGTTCCTTGTTCTAATTTTACACTGCAGAAAATTACGATCAGACTATAGTGGACCCCACGATGTATTCCATACAACTTGAATGCAAATGTTGAATTTCATATGGTAAATAAAATTTCAGAAACATTTATTTTTTTAATCAAAATGAAAGGCTGATAAAAATGTGTACTTTGGAAGAGATGAAGCCTTTTCTCGCATTCTCTGTATGAAACGGCCATTGTGAAAGCTTCTCCCAGAAACATCAGAACTAAATTTTTCCAAAGGATAAGATAGCTTTGTATTTTTGCCATCCTTATAGAGAGCATAACCAAAAACTTGCTGAGCGTCAATTTCATTGACACAATCTGCAATTATTCAAAACTTCCATTTGTTAAGAAGTAAGAATCATGAATTAGACCAGCAGAGTCATGGGAACTGTCAACTAACTCAGATACACAGTTCAATTGTTACAAAATCTTCCATCCATTAAAAATACACAAAATTGTCATATTTGAAACTTTCTTACCCTCAAGACCCAACTCAATTAACTTCAAATATCCCCCAGGCTGTAGCAATTCACCCACAATTCTATCAGGTTCACTCAAGTCCCTTTCAATGACATGCACTCTCCGTCCATCCTACAACAAAGAACCACACACCAAGATCACCGATCCTTCTCAAAACAAACATATTCTTCATTTTAAAAGTGATATGCATAGTTCAAAACAAGAAAAAGTTGTTTTCATTGCTTTCTATACAAAATAAAATAACATTTTGTATAGAAAATATAAAAATTAAACAATTCCAACCAAGTTCTCCTAAACATCATCTTTTAATATCATAACATTAAAAAAACATTACGGTGATGAAATGCATAGACTCAAAAATGGGAAGGAAATAGAAGCGTTCTCTCTACCTTTCCGAGTGTGTAAGCAAGAGCAGACCCTGCAACTCCAGCACCCACAATGATGATGTCTATGCTTCCTGCAGCCTCTGGTGGACATATTCCATTTTGTGATGTCTTTACACACTCATTACTTTTTACATCTATTGAACTTGAACCTGTGGCCTTCTTTTTTCCAAAACTGTACACAACAAACACTGACGCTAAACTACAAGCCAGAATTCCTCCCAGAACATACTCATAACCCATCTCCATGTCAATGGCGGTATTAATGAAAAACACTAATTTTATGATTTCTTGTAACTCTTCTTTGTTTCCCTTTATGTTTTGACTTTTTGACCTGTTACTTTTGCTAATATGAACCTGCCTCTTTCCTTTTATAGGGCCATATACATGTGAGTCTCATTTTGATGAAAATGTCTCTACCATCTATTTTTATTTTTATTAAATCATGTATTTCTTTCCATTATTATTTCTTAGATTCTTAATTTTTTTACTTTAAATCTTAATACACTATCAAATTAAAAATAATTTTTAGATAAATTAAATTTTCAAATTATTATATTCTTAGTTAATATTAATTTAAAATTATTTTTAAATTTTAACACCTTATATCGATACAAATAACAGACTTCAACTATTTATTTCTATAATTTTTTCAATTTTAAAAATTTATCTTTTTTTAACTTAGTCTTATTTAATACAATAAAATTTACTATTAATAATAAAAATTTATTACGAATAATAAAAATATACATTATTTTTAATTTTTATTTAAATTTAAATTTAAAATATCTGTAAACAAAAAGTTGCTAGTGGTTATACATACTTAACTAATAAGTATAGTTGGTATATTCATTTACCTTCCTCTTTTGTTAATTTTTGACATTGGGTATATATTTCCTTTTACATAAAGAAACCAGGTATTCGCTTCCCTACCTACCTGAAAATACTTTTTATTTGTTTTGTTTCTTTCTGATTCTCACACTCATGCCATCATGTGGTTGGATGTATTTTAACGAATAATACCACACTATTTCTGGTAATATACATTAACAATTTTTGGTTGAGAAATACAAATCCTAAATAACTTGGATAAAAATCACACTAAACTGTTGCAAACTGCAATCAATAACTCTTTTTTTTTTTTCTTTTATCTTTGTTGAGAAATATAAGTAGACTGTATATTTATACGGTAAAAAAATGTGTGAGGTTAAGTATGGATTTTGAACCGTTGTAACAAACGTTTTATGGAAAATGAACGCCCTTTATCCCGTTTAGAATGTATCGAGTGAAATGAGAAAAAAAAAGAAAAGAATATGATAAAAATAGAAAAATAAAAAAAATGACATATGATAATCAGAATCCATATTTTATCATGTATGTGGATGGAAGATTTTTAAGGAAAAATACTTTATAGAAGAATTCAAAATATTTTAGATTAAAATATTTAAAATTATTAAAATTTAAATAGAAAATTATAATTAATTAAAAACAAAATTTGTAATTACATCAAAGTAAATAGAATTTTTAAAATTCTCTCCTGGTGAATCCAACAACTTTATTGTCTCTATTTTTCATTGCAATAAATTTGAAGATGTTTTATTTTTAAAATAAATTAAATCTTAAAAGTATTATAATTTTAACCAATCTTAAATTTAAAATTTCAATATATGATATCAACAAAGATTATATATTATTTTTTTAATTATTTATTTTTTATTTTTTATTTTTTTAATTCATTATTAATATAATAAAATAGTTGTTATTAATAATAAAACTATTTATAAAAATATTAATTTATTTCTATTTTTAATTTATTTAAATTTTAAAATACATGTGAAATACTAGATAATATATTTATTTGTCAATATATTCAAACTTTAAATTTTCAAATAAACTTATTTAACCATAGTTTAAAATGTTGAAAGGTACGAATTCTGAATTGTTCTATCCAAGAAAAAAGTTTAAGCATAACCAAAAATTTTGTTTAATTTTTTGGCATAACTTTATTTATGTCATCTTATTTTTTTCTAATAATTTTTATTAATATAAAGTTTAATTATTAAATTAAAAATATATTTTTATTTATAATTAAAATAATTTATAAAAATAAATTTATGAAATCAATATTATCATATATTTTAATAGAAAAATTTTAAATTACTTTATCTCAAAAAAGTATTAAATAAAAAGAATTTAATTTAATTAATTTAAATTTTATGTTTTATAATTATTAAAAAATATTAAAAAATCTTCATTCAAACATAAGGTTAAAAATTTTAAGCAACATATTTTTTTAATATATTCTTCAATATGTTTTTTTTATTGAAACGTTTTAAAAAATTAAAATATCTGTAAAAAAGTAAACCAATATTTTACTTAAAGAGTTGTTTAAAACAATATATTAGTAGCATTTTTAAATATTTTGTCCAAGGATGCGAGTTATTTGATGAGTAGATGTAAGCATGCCGGCTAAGATAGTTTGAGATTAAATTCGAGATGTAGTCTATTGATTTAAATAACAATGTTAAAACTTTTAAATGTATTTGAGAATTTAATACAAATATGTTAACAATATTAAAGCTTTTATATTATTAGTTACTTATAAATTATTTTATTATTATCATACAGTTAAAAATAATTAATTTTTATAATAATTGTTTTATAAATATATTTAAATTAATTTTTAATTGAAAAATATTTATTCTAAAAATATATCAAAAATAAATTATTTGAAAATTAAAAGATAAAACTACAAATGTTATGATTTAACCAATCCGGTCGGACACTTGTATGGATGGAAATAAATTAAGACTAAGATTTACATATAAATAGGCTTAACTTATTTTAAAAATTTTTAATCTGAATCTACTATTAGTTGCAATTTTTCTTCAGAGTTTGTTATTTTATAAAATTTATTAAACTTACAAACCTACATAAAAGTCTATAATATAATAAGGTTTATAAACAAATTTAATACTTATATATTTAAATAAGCAAAAGGATTGATGGGCTTAAAGTTTTGTTAAAACCAATAAACAAGTTAATGTAAATATAATATATTAAAGTAAATTATAAAATTAAAATAAATATATATAACAGAACTTTTATAAGATTAACAAGTTTTTTATAAATTTAAATTTAATTTAGTTATTAATTTTTTTAAAATAAATTAAATATATTGTTATTGGAATAAATAAAAGTGTTTATATTACTATAATTATTATTCATGCAATTAATTATGTATGGAATTAATCCATCTTAATAATAAATAATTACTTAAAATCCTGTGTAAATTGTTCTAATATTTTATCATTATTTAGTAGCTTATAATAGACATATATTTTTATTTTGGAGTATAGATAATTGCTTTTTGTGAATATATGTAAGCAGAATAATATTACCTACTCAACTCTATTATTAGAAACACTCTATATTTTAATTTAAGGAAGTTGTTTCACACAGATCGAGTTGTTTTTGCATTACCTGTATAATGATCTTTATTACTTCTTTAGAAAAAATAGTACACTATTATCAAGTTTTTATATAAAATATAATACTATAACATGTTGTTTCACTTATATATTTGCATGCAATGGTAATATATTTTATGTAAAAAACATAATTATAAATATTTATATAATTATAAATATTTCCAAAATTTAAAAACTAATTACATTAATTATCAAGTTCTTATATGAAACATACTACTACGGCCTCTGATTTTATTTATATATTTAAAATATGATCTCGTGTTATACGAGGGAAAAACAATAATTATTTAATTTTAGTCCACGCATTGCACGAGGTGAATCACCGAGCTCCCATGAATATTATCATATTACTAAATAAATGCAGCACGGTTTGTATCAATCTAGCCATGCGCCATTGCAGCTCATACTATATTCAAAAATTAATAGCCTTAAAAAGTTTGATTCATTTAAGTGGTTTATGAGATTCAGAACCAATAGAGGCAATAAAGTATACATACCAGGTAAAAATTGACAGACAAGTTTAGCAATGGAATAAAATTAAATGAGACATTATTATGTTGTAAACAGTATTTATAAACCCTGCACCTACTAAAATCGATAATAAACTAAAAAATTAGTAAACTTTCAAACCAATAAAATTGTAAAAAATTAATTTATACGAAAAATCATATTTTTTAAAAAAATTATATTAAAATTTATTTAATTTTATATATAATTTCAAATTTTAAATAATACATAATTTTATATTTTTAATCATATAATATTATAGTATTCATATATTTTATTATTATGTATTTTTAATATTATAAATATTTTAAATAATGTTTAATTAATATCAATTTAATAATAATTCCATCATTTAACTTTTAAACGGTAAATTAACCAGTTCGATAACCACCGAGTTTATAAAGCTTGGCATGAATTCATCATGAATTCTCTCTCACCACACCATGTGATTCACGGTTATATACCCGATTTGTCCCAACCTTAATTATCAACGAAAACAAAATTGCATTTGAGTTTGGATTTTATGAGAAATTCAAAAGGCCATGGAGTCCCCAAAGAAAATTATTAAGACTTCCTTTGGAATGGTTGCTCAGTTTTTGATTTTTAATTTTAAAAATAAAATTTGTTTAATAAAAATAATTTTTAATAAATTTTTTAAAAAAATTAAATTTTAAAATAAAAATAAAAATATTAAATATTGTTTTTAACTTTAAAATATTTTTATTTTTAAATATATTAATTTATCATCATTATAAACACAATCTTCATCATCTTATTACAATTATTATTATTATTATTATTATTATCATATTTATTATTATTATTATTTAATTTTATATTATTTTAAAAAATTTAATTTATATTTATCTAATTTTTATATATTAAAAATAAATTAAATAATATTATTTAATATATAAATTATAATAAATTTATAATATTATAACATAATTTATATTATATAATTATTTATAATATAGTATTATAATAAATTATTTTTATATAAAATAAATATTAAATAATATTATAATAATATATAAATTTATATATTTTAAATATTAATAATTAAATAATATGTAAAATAAAATTTTTTACAATTATATAATATTTTATATTATAACCATTATATCATTAATACTATTATAAAAAGATTATTTTTATTTTTATTATTATTATTATCATCATTATTATACTAATAATATTTTAAAATTTTTTTATCTTTATTATTTTAAAAAAATATATTTATTTATTAATTACTTATATATTTTTTATAAATTTATAAATAAAAATATTGTTGAATATATAAAAATTATATTTAATTTATAATATTATAATATAATTCTATATTATATAAATTTTTATAATATAATATATTATTTTATATAAAATAAATATTAAATAATATAAAAAATTTATAATAATAGTATATAAAATTATTTATCTAATATATTGATTATTAATAATATATAAAATATAATATTATATAATTACATAATATTTTTATATTATAATCATTATTATTCTATAACTATCATCAACATAATTATAATAATAATAATAATATATTTTTAATTGTTATTATTTTAAAATAATTTTTATTTTTTATTTGTCTAAATTTTATATTTAAAAATAAATAGTATAATTTAATAAATAAATTATATTAAATTTATAATATTATAATATAACATTATAATATATATTATTTTTATATAAAATAAATATTAAATAATATAAAATTATTATAATTATAACATATATAAAATTATTTATTTTAAATATTAATAATTAAAAAATATATAAAATATAAATTTGTATAATTATATAATATTTTTATATTTTAACTATCATATCATTAATATTATCTTATAAATATTATTTTTATTTTTATAATTATCACTATTATTATTATTGTCGTATCTATCATAATAATAATAATATTTAATTTTTATTATTTTTTAAATTTTATATATATTATTTAATATTTGTAAAATTTTTAAATTAATATTTTTATTTATATATTTTTATAAGTTTATAATAAATAATTTAATTTATTTTTACAATAATTTTAAAAATTAAAATATAAAAATAAAATTAATTTTTTTTTTAAAAAATTTTAAAATCAAGAATCTAAAAATCACTCGAATAAAGTCTAAGATACATTGTTAAGAGAAAAGTGAGAAATTAACCAACACAATCTTAAGTATATCAATTTTATATTATTTAGTAATAATTTGTTAAATAATTTCATTTTAAAATATATTATTAAATTTAAAATTTTATCATATAAATTATAATTATAAATTTTATATTTAAAATTATTTAATATTTTTACATCAAAATAAATATAATATATATATTTTATTTATTATTTATTAAAAAATAAGAAATTTTAATTATATTTTTATGGTAATTCATTTTAAAATAATTTAATATAATTAATTAAAATAATACATAATTATAATTCAAGAGTCAATAAAATTCACACGCATACGTATGAGCAAGACTATGCTTCAAGATAATTATTACAACACTTATAGTGGCAATTATCTAGAATTTACTCAGTCCCTTTTAAAAGATATAAGCTCTACTCAGCACGATAAAAAAAAAATGTTATTTGTTGACATATAAAAATATTAAATGTTAGAACTATTTCCATTAATATAGTAAAAGTTAAATTACTGATACAAAATATTATAATTCTATACGAATAGCTTAGTATATTATAATAATTTTTGCTATAATACTGATAGTATATATATATATATATATATATATATATATATATATATATATTATACCAACATAATTATCTATTAATACAATATATTATATGATTACGATAGTTGAATTTTTATTAAAAAAAGTTGTACCAATAAAAGTTAATCTAATATCAAACTATTAATATATAATTTTTTTATAATATTATAAATAATTTTAGAAATATTGATTAGGTTTAAATTTAATTATCATTATTCTAATAATGTGAAGTGTGGGCTAGTAAGTTCATCCACACAAGGATGGAATCAATCAATAACTTCTTAATCTATATCATATTTAGCTTAATTTAGCTTGAATTCATTACAAGGCAATTAACGCCCAGCCTGCATGAATCAATTAGGTTAAACTTAGCTGATGCCCTTACTAAGCTTTAATTTTAAAAGTATAGAATTTTTTTTTTAAAATATCTTTATTCTAGTTTTGTGACTTGTGAGTAATGCGTTGGTAGTTTGAAGAAAGACTTTTAAGATTGGATCGGTAATTAAGCTAGTTAAATATTAGTTAAAAATTTAATGGTATAATTATAGTTAATTATTCATTTAATTAGTATTAAGTAAATATTATTTTTAATATATTTATAATATATAATATAAAAAAATAAAATATCGTACTTTTATATAATTAAAAATTAAATATTACATATTATTTTTAAATTAAAATTTACATATAAAATAAAATAAAATATTAATTTTTTTATAAAAGTTTAAAAATAATATTATTTTATATATATACACTAATTTTTTACTTATTTTATCTATTTTCAGTTTATCAAATTTTTATTGATTTACTAATATTTTTAAAAAATAATTTTATAATTTAAATAATTAAAAAAATGACTTTTGATTCAAATGAATCTGAAAAATCGGTTGAGTCTGATTTTTAAAATTATGTTCCTAAGTTATTTTTTTTATTGGAGGGAGATCACAATCTATTTGCATAATTATTTAAAATATTTATTAGGGGATTGGCTTATTAGCCAATCCTAATGTTCACCAATCTAAAGTGAGATATTTTTAATTAATCCAAGTTTTATAAATGGGTCTAAATTTTGGGTAAACCGTGTCAAAGGCGACATAATAGGTTGACCCTCGTCCTGCTGCTTTTCCGTTTCAAAACACCTTGTTTCTTTTTTATTTGTGTCAAAAAAGTACAAATGAAAATAAATATTAAATAATCAATATTAATAAATTTTTAATTTTTAATTTTTTACAAATTTATTTTTATTATTATTTATTTACTATAATTTTAATATTTTATTCTTATTATTGTTCATTTAAATATAACAATTTATTATTATTCATAATAATTAAATAGATATAAAAATATATAGTTAAATAAAAAAATATTTCCTTTGTAAATGAATAAAAAAAAAACGGAAGAATTAATCTGTATTGCATTCAGAAACAAGGTGGCCAAATTGGTCAAATATATATAACGCGTTTATCTCCGTCTAGTGGAAGTCCTTCTGGTGAGGCAAAATGGAGTTTCACCCACTTTTAAAATCAAAGTGTTATTATTTGGGATTGGTGCAAGTCAATTGGGGCTACAACTGGACTTTAGACCAATGAGGGAATACATTGCACGTTACGGCTTTTTTCCTCTTTCGGTGCATAAGTGGAAAATAATTTTTAAATTGGTACATGGTTGAAAAATATTTATACGCAGAAAGTAAATATAATGTCGATAGTATGATACATGATAAAACATAGTATATTAATAAATAAGATGTATTTTATTATATGTTAAAATAAAAATATAAAATATTTTAGAACAATAGTTTAGGATTGAAAGCATAACGTATAATTAAATATATTATAAAAATGTGACGCATATGGAATATATTATTTTATATGTTACATGTAAAGAAACATGTTAAAATTTAGTTTAGTTACATTAAATTTAATAAATAAATAAAATAAATTATGAAATTTAACTGATTTTTTTATATTTACCTATATGCTATGTATAATTTAATTTAGTTGTTATTTATAATATTTTTTGGTGTAAATAATTTTTTAATAATAGTATTTAAAATTAGTTAAGTTAGTATATTGCAAATAAAATATGCAAAAAAACTTTTAAAATATATATATATATATATATATATATATATATATAAGAAAATAATGAAGATTAGATCAGTAAATACAGAAAAAAAAAGATTAGTTGAAATTAAAAATTGTAAATTTGAAAAAAGATTGAGTAAGTTATTTAAATTAATTCAATTAAATTATATATTTTAAGATTTATGACTTAGTAGGGAAACGTAGTTAGTGGAGGTATAAAAATGTAATTAGGTAAATTTTAAAAATAAAGTATTAAATATTGTATAAAAATTTAAAAATTAATTTAATTAAATAAATGAAATTATATAATTGATATTAGGTGATTAAGAATATAAATTTATAATTATTTAAAATAGAAAATTGGATTAATTTAATATAAATAAAAAATTGAAAAGCGTAATTAGTGTGAAATTAATTAATTAATTAATAAATTTAAAAAAACATAATTGATATTAGTGTAGTTAGAAAATTTGAGTGAGTGTATAGAGGAAATTTTATTTATTAAATTTATTAAAATTTCATTAAAATAAAATTTTATTTATTTATTTTAATTCATTAATTATAATTATATAATTTATATTAATAAATTTTTTGATGAATAAATTAATTATAATTACATAATTTACATTAGTGAGTAAGCAGAGAAATTTAATTAATTTAAAATAAAAATTTAATTTTTAAAATTAAACAAATATTGTATAAATTTATATCAAGTGATTATAATGATTTAATTATATTACAGAATAAGTAGATAAAACTAAATAACTTTCATAATATTAAAAAATAATGTTAATTAATTATTTTATTTTAATAACATAATTAATTTAGTTAGTATATACTTAATTTAAATAGGAAAGTTTGTTTAAAAAATTAAATAATGGATAATATTTATGTAATTTATTTTAAAGGAATAATTATTAGGTCACTTAAAGGAATAATTAATTAAATTTAATTACATAATCGATATTAGGTAAGTAAGTAGATAAATTAGTTAGTTTAGAATGAAAAAAATAAATGAAGTGAATTAATTTAATATAAATAATTTTTATTAATAAATTAAATGAAATATTTACATGTTAGGTTAATTAATTATTTTTACATAATCAATTGATACTAGTGTAGGTGAATAAATATATAGTTAGTATATATAGAAAAATTTATTTATAATAATTAAGTCAAATAAATTTAAATTAAATATTACATGAATTGTAATAATTTTATGGTTTTCATTTAAATTATATAATTGATTAATTTTATTGACATAATAATTTAAATGAGTAACTAGTTAGAGAAATTTAATTAGTTTAAAATATACAAAATTGAATTTAGTTAAATTAAAAAATTTAAAATTTTGATGTTTCATAAAATTTAAGTGATTATGCTACATAAAATTTTAAAAAATTAGTTTAATTACATAAAAATAATTACTTAAAACTTTATTAGATGAAAACTTAGATAAATATAAATAGTTTATAATAAAAATTTAAATAAGTTAAATTATTATAAAATTTAAATGATTATGTTTTATGAAATTTTATAAAATTAATTTAATTACATGAAAATAATAATATAAAACTTTATTAGATGACAATTTAAAGAAATAAAAATTGTTTATAATAAAAATTTAAATAAGTTAAATGTATTATAAAATTTAAGTAGTTATCTTTCATTAGAATTTTAGAAAGCTAGTTTCATTACATAAAAATAATTACATAAAATTTTATTAGATTACAATTTAGATAAATATGATTAATTTTAAATATTTTTTGGTGTTTAAAATAGATAATTTTACAATGTGTCATAAATTATGACATCGTCATTCTGATCATCACGTATTGTTATACTGGATCGAAGTGATTTTCACTTCTTACGTTTTAGAGTATTCATTTCTCCTAACAATTATGGAATGAAGGAACTGAAGGGAAAGCACGAACACGACAACGTCTTAACCATTCATGTAACTCGGTCGTAGGGATTCTTTCTTAGTAGAAGTATTAGTATAGAAGTAGAGATTGAATACTTTTCATGCTCTTTCTACCCAGCATATTATTTCATTGTATGACATGATGTGCTCATAAGTTTACTTATTGATAGACATCATATTTAATTAAATTTATATTTTTATGAACTTAAATTAATTTTTTTTCTTTTAAATGTTAAATTTTTTTATTTTTAAATATTTATTTTTATAAAATATAATAATTATAATTTTATTTATAATAAACAATAATAATTTTAAAAAATTATTTTTATAACTATTTCATAACTAAAAAAATAAAAAAAAAATTACATCACATTGAAACTAATACTAAAAAAATTATCACACATAAAATTTATAACCTTTTCTTCTCACAACTTTAAAATAAAAGAAACAAATTTAAATTATATATTTTCTTAATTAAAATTAATCAACAGATGAGTATTACATGTAAATATGACATATAATTAAATAGGTCATATGTTTTATAATTTTGCTTATTATATATAATAAAATGTATTTTATTTATTATACAATATATTTTATTATTTATCATACATATAATACATCTTTGTACGTAACAAATTTTATTTTTAATCGTATGAATAAATATTTTTTTGACACATGTACCATTTTAAAAATTATTTTACAATTATGCATCCAACGAGTAAAAAAAAAGCTTACATTGCTTTGCCAACATAGGAGAAAGGATTCTTATAACATCCGGCGAGCAGAGTGTTTCTATAGAATCAAAGTATGCCATCAGTTATGTTGATTATTAAACTATTGTTTCTCCAAAGCATATACTCAATGTCTCCATGTATGTACGAAGAACTATGATAAAAAACTGATTCCTCGTTATTTTTTAGAGGGTTTTATCATGTCAATGTAAATAGAATTTATTGATAGTGTAAAATTTTTATATTATTATTATTTAATTATTATATAATTAAAATTACCAATTTTATAAAAATTAATTAAATAAATATATATAATATTTTTCAATTGATTAATAATAAAAATATTTTATATTAAAATTAATTTCTTATCAAATATCAAATATCACGTATAATATAATATCAAAATATATTATAAAAAACTTATTATTACTAACAAATACAAATTTATAAAATATTATTATAGTGTTGGTTAGTATAAATTTTGCTTTACAAAATTTAATTAGTAACATAATTTTAAAGATCAGTACTAACAAATAATGTTATGCTAATATTTGATATATTAATCATATAAATTAATATTTTTTACTAAAAATTTTTTTTTTAATATAAAATATTTTACTATTAGTATAAATTTATGATGTTTACCCTAACAGTTTATTTTTTCAAAAAATTATATTAACAAAAATTAGTATAATATTAAAATATTAATAAATAACTATGATGATATAAATTATTATATCATCAAGAGTTTAATTCTCGCTCCTCTTTCAAATTTCAACCAAGAACAACACGAGCATGCACTTTGTCCATACTTTGTATATATGTGAGAATAAAGTTTAATTTTAATATATTATGAGTGTAATTTTTTATATTAATTAATAAAAATTATAATAAATATATTTTAAAATAATTATTACAAAATTAAATATTTTTAATAATATAATAATTCATAATTGAATGATAATATTTTAAAATGTTAAATATTATACTTTTATTAAATAATTTAATTTTTTTTATAATTAGTTGCGTGTGAGGCTCTCTCCCCTCTAACATTTGTTCTTTTGACAGATTTTAATACTCTCTACGTTTCTCTATTTTGTTGAATATTTTATTTATTTTCATGATTCATTGAAAATTCTTGTCTCCTTATTTATGCAGTACAATTGATGTTAGAAGGATAGTTTCAGCTTAACGTTAATGTTGAATTCAGCGTTAAAACATCACGAAAGCACCAAACACTAGTTAGCGTTCGTTACAAGAAGATCGGCAACGTTTATTGACTTTGGCTATACTAACACTAATATAATGTTATTATATATATATATATATTTTAAAAAGTTAATGCTAATTAACAACTTATATTAGTGTTGGCCTAAATTGATACCAAGTTAGATTTTAAAGTATAGCGTTAGCTTGAGGTTAATGCTTTAGACTTTTAGTGTCGATTATATTAAAGGTCTACATTATATTTTAAATTTTTAATTAATTTTTTTACCTGTTGTATATATATATAATTATCCAACTCAACGATCATAAATATGAATAAATCTAAGTATGTCTCTCTTTTTTTTGTTAAATTACATAAATATATGTATTAAAATTGTTCATCATAAAAAATATAATAAAAAATAATTTATAAATAAATTCTAAATTAATATTGGTGACGGTGACATTCGAGTCTATCATCGTTCGATATCATCAAATTCGTTGTTATAAACTTCATAATATTAATGAGTTTGTGGAACATTAGTAGATAGTTCATGGTTTTTCTGAGATGCTATCGACATGGACATAACATCTACTATGATATAAAAGGTGCGAATAATCTTATATTGATAGAGTCTCTAATATATCTTTTGTTGGCTTTTTTGAGCATATCACCAGTGGTGAGATAAGATGTTGCCAATATATGTTTGAAACTCTTAAAGTTAATGACGTAGCACATCTCTAAATGTTAGCAGCAAGTGATCAAATGCCATAAACTTTCTCTTGGATCTTGCCTCCAACAACATTGTTATAGAGGTTGACTTTGTTTAGATCCATTTAAAGATGTCTCATTCATCTATAACTGAATCTTGGACATCTCCTAGTAGAGCCTAATAACAAAAATAAAAATAAAAATAAAGTTAGAATTTTATTTTGATTAACATTAATTATAAAATAATATTAATGATGTTACCAACTTATGTAAGTATTTCTGAAACAATAATTCACCCAACTGACAAACTTTTTTATGTGAATGACAAAGAATTTATCTAGACCCAGTTTATGTTCGAACTCTTAACCATAAAAAAATAAAAATAAAAACATTCTTATAAATTATAGTTTATGATAATAAAACAAACTGAAACTTCATTTTAAACTAAATAAATACCTTTTTAAATGTCATCTCAAAGTGCTCCTCCTTGTATCAAACCTTCCTGGCCTTATTTCGATCCAACTTTTTCCAAAACTCCTCACTGTTCCCTACACCAATGCATGTGGTTATTCATTTTGTTGGTTTGAGGATAGAAATATTATTATTATTATTATTATACACAACAGGTAAAAATTGTTCTCTAAAATTATTAAACCACACCTGTGAACCATTGCCTAAAATTTGAAATCAACAACGCATGAAAAATCGTTTTATTAGGTTTCAACAACTGTTCTTTATTAATATTTTATAATACTGTTCTAAAAATAATAATTTTTAGTTATTAATCATTGTAATAGATTACACTTAGTAATTTTATTTTATTTTTTGCAAAACGTACTCATCATAAAAATTTATTTATAGTTTTTAAAAATTTCTAATAAAGCCTCCTAAAAAAAATAATTTTTTTCTTAACTTTCTGAAAATCCTATAAAACAAAAATCATTCTCTACAATTCTATCCCATGCCTTCCTTATTCTTGTGCACATTTTCATTCCTATACTATAATTTGCAAACTCGTCCCTTAAGCCCATCACACAAAAATTTAGCCTTATCTTCATAATGCAATACACGACGCAAAAATGATCGACAAATCCCAAAGTATTTACATCTTAAATTTTGATATGGTAATTTTATTAATCGATTACTAAAAAAATGTTAGTTAACTGTATAAAAAATAATAATTAATTTATAGTGGTTAATAATTATATATAATTGATTATATTACGTAATCAATTATATATTTTTTAATAATTATTTATTTATTAAATGGTTACTGTGTTAATAATTATTTTTTATAATATTAATTATAATTTTTTATAATCAATTACAAAATTAACCAGTGACGTACAAATATATGTAGACATTGTATGTATGTTTCTATATCATTACTGCTACACGATGTTTGCTATTACAATATTTGTTCAACTTGAACATTACCTTCTCCCCCTCTTCTATATGCTCAATCACATTTAAAGTGTTTGTTTTATAAATTTCAGTCTTTACATCTTTAAAATTATTCAAATGGAGAGCTTCAAAGCCTCACACTCAATCTTCTGAAGAAAAGCAGTCAACATGGATTCAGCACACAATGAGTTTTAGTCCACAGTCAACTCCTTGTACCTAACTAAATTATCTCACAATTCTTGAGATTAAGGACAAAGTCATAAATATAATTTTTACTTCCTCTTTCATGCTAATAATAAATGAAAAAAAATAATTCCCCATGATTTCTCCTCTCTATAGTTCTTTTTTTCCATTTTGTCATCATCTTTCATGCTTGTTCTAGAGTTCTTCGTTAGACAAAATTCCAAGCAAAGGTGGAACCAACCTTCACGCTACCATCGTTTTCAGAGACCAACTATTTTCAAAGATAATCGAACTCGATTTCTTGCTATTAGCACACATAATTTCAGTCTCCACGCTATAGTTGCCGTCGACCATGCTTCTTTTTCAGCTTATATATTTTATAACATTTGAAATACCCAAAAAGTTAGGATAAAACACAGATTTGGGTTTCAGGATTTACCTTCCTTTCAATTCACCGAATAAAACTTTATTCATTTTTTTTATTATTTTCTTTGTCATAGCAGGATGAGTAGGTACTACGTCAGGTTTGAGTAAAAACTAATAGTCCAAGAAGCACTTGGAAAGATTCAAATGTAATAAGTTATAAATAAGATCCAGCACTTTACTTGGAAACTCTAATCTTGAATCAGTTAAATATAATGTGTACAATGACATGCTTAATTATATTGGTACTACCTAAGCACATGATTTGATTGCAACAATGATAAGAATCATGTGCATCAATCATGAAAATTCTTAGCATCATCTGCCGAGAGCTTGCTTAGTCCATTGAGGAAAAAAAATGTAATAAAAATCAGTTGGACCTTTATGAGATTGAACCATTAGTAGCAAAAGACATGAACATTTGAGGTACAATGGATTTGAAGCACAATTGTAGAAGAGGAAGAGTACAGTTAACAAAAGCAAGAAACTGAGGATCAGAGATGATAGCAAAAAAATTTGGAAGAAAATAAAGCAAAGGCGGAGGGAAATCCAGCAGGATTAGTTTTTCCGTTTTTATTTCAACGTTAAAATTTTGGTTCATGCTTTAAATTAGGAAGGGTATTACTGTATTAATACCCATTTTAGATGACACTACAATAAATTAACATGTATCGGAACTTAAACATATCATTAAAAGGGTAGTATTTTGATTTTAACATTTAAATTATACTTTTAAGCAAATTTTATTACAATATAACCCTCGGAGACCTGTTAATCACATTTGCCTCTGTTATTTCCTTTTTTCAACTCCTTTGGTCTCTGATCACGTATTTGAAGGGGTCAGCTACTATACCTTTGAATCCATTCAAATTGCAAATAAATTAAAAATAATAAATTCTCACTTTAGTTCTTAAACTTATAAACAATAATTTTAACTTTTAACTTTATAAAAGATTTATTTTAATTTTATTTTTTTAAAATTATTTATTTAATTCATTTATGCTTTATTTTTTATTTTTATCTTGTATAAAAATATTTAAAATAAATGTTATTTAAAATAATTAAGAATTATAATAAAAATTTTATAAAATTAAAGATTAAAATAAACTATGCTTATAACAGGAAAAACTAAAATAAAAACCAAAACTTACTACTAATTCTTGTCCAATTGATTTTGTTATTCCTTCCTTTTTAGTTTGCTTGGACTAAATGATGAGATTAACTTGAAGTTATTGCAAGTTGCTATTCTGTACATTGATAATCTTTCCGCCTTACTCGCGTTTACTGCATCACTCACGCCTCACTGTTCCATGGATAAAGCTTTCCTTTACCATCAGAATGAATCTAGATAATCTTTTTATCATTATTTAATATTTTTAAATATTTTATTATTTAAATATTTATAATAAAATACTTAACTTTTATTGATAAAATTATTTAAAAATAAAATAATATTTTTTATAAAAATATTATTTAAAATTTATTTTTAAAAATTAAAAATAATATTTTTAATTTCAAATAAAGTTATTTATTTTAAGATATAATTTTCTAAAAAAAATACATTATAAATAATAAAATAAATCAATATACAAAATCATCACTCTCTTTTTTATAAAAATAATATATTTAATTTCAAATAAAAATTGTTGATTTTAGAATATCTTTTTTTTTATAAAAAAGTATCTTATAATAATAAAATAAATAAATATACAAAATCGTCAAAAAAATTTATATAATATATAATCGTCAAAATAATTATAAATTTATTTATATAATTTTTTAATAAAATATATGAATAAAAATAAATTAAAAAATTATCTTTATTTTAAAACAATGATTTAATTTAAATAATAAAATAATAAAATATTAAAATTTATAATAATTAAATTTCAGTCTAATAATTATATCTTTATTAGCTATTTAAATATCTAATTTTTCTAAATATTTTTTACTCTAATAAATAAATTCTGTTTTCCAGTTTTTTACCAAACAGATCCATGATAGATAAGTCAATGTGATGATAAAAGAAAAATATACAGAAGAAATAAGATAAAAATGAATGGGAAGATATATGAATATAATTATCCAGTTACGTGGAACATATTGAACGTTTCCTCATCCAAAACCATTTTGTCACCAAAAGCCATCTTAATCATGAACCCATCCTGGAATGGAAATAATTAGCAGTATGCAACGCCAACAAAGGCTGGTGGAAGTTTTGTTAAAATTTTGAGAGCCACATTCACTCAACGCCTAAGAAAGAAGATGATAGGATAAGGGTTCAGAAAATTGGATTCCACACAAAATTCGTTTTTGGAGAAAATTTTATTAAAAAAAAAAATTGGACATATATGTCAACTTCTATTGTCATTAAAATTTTATCCATTCATTTTATGTTCTGTTTATAACTTTATATTCTTTTGAACCCTCTTTATTTTTAGTTTTCCACCCCATATATAACTCTTCAGTTTCAACACACTGCTTCTCCCTCTACCCCTCTAGTAACACATAAAAATGGAAGCCAATCAGCGTATTGCAAGAATCTCTGCTCATCTTCACCCTCCAAATTTCCAGGTTTCATTCTTTGGCTAACAATACTAGTTTATACTTGAAAGCTTTCCAAAGGGGCTATACTAACATAAATAAGAAAGTTACAAGGTTTAATTTCAATACTATTAACATGAGAACAACTTGGTGTGTTCCTTGCATGGAGAGATTGTTGATTGCTTGATGGTGTGTGTTTGAAATGCTATGTCTGTTTTGTGATGACAGGAGGTAGGTGATGTTGTTGTTAAGAGAGGTGAGTGCAGAGCAAAAGGTGGGGCACCTGGATTCAAAGTGGCAATTTTGGGGGCTGCTGGGGGAATTGGTCAACCCCTTGCTTTGCTCATGAAGATGAACCCATTGGTTTCGATTCTTCATCTATATGATGTTGTCAACACCCCTGGTGTCACAGCTGATGTTAGTCACATGGACACTGGTGCAGTGGTAATTTCTTTTTCATACATTTCTTGATTTTAAATCGTGTCACAAAATTGACTAGTTTTTTGTGCTAATGCAGAGGCTAGTTAGTAGTTACAATAGTTTTTCATTATGGTACTAATGGAGTTTTTTAACAATCTTTAGCTGCTATGTGTTCAAATAAGGCATTTTTTTTTTTCTTTGGTTTTGTAGGTTCGTGGCTTTCTGGGACAGGCACAGCTTGAAAATGCACTCACTGGGATGGACTTGGTAATTATACCTGCAGGGGTACCAAGGAAACCTGGGATGACAAGGGATGATTTATTTAAAATAAATGCTGGAATTGTGAGGACCCTTTGTGAAGGAATTTCCAAGTGCTGCCCCAATGCAATTGTCAATTTGATTAGCAATCCTGTGAACTCCACTGTTGCAATTGCTGCTGAGGTTTTCAAGAATGCTGGAACATACGATCCAAAGCGACTACTGGGCGTTACAACCCTCGATGTTGTGAGGGCAAATACTTTTGTGGTAATCATTGCTATCCTATTCTTATTCAAACGGCCTTTAACTCCTAATTGAATGGAAAATTATTGTTGTACATCTCAAAATTGATGAATGGGGTGGTGAAAAAAGAGAGATAGAAAAAAGGAAAAAATGGAAAAGAGGAATACGACATAAAAAATGATGTGATAAAAGGAAAGATATAATATGTATTAGCATGAAAATATTGTTAGGAGATATGATAATAAGAATCCAAATTAAATTTTCTTCTTTTAGTGTTGCAGAACTAAAATATCTAGGAGACTACAAGGTAAAACTATTTATAAAATTGTGAGTAAAATGTTTGGTCAAATTAGTTTTTGTATAGTTTTTTTAACACTGTTTACAATTAGTGGGCTGAACAGAACACATATTTCTACATTGTTAGATTCATATACTATATGGTGGAATTGTATGAATACAAGCTGGTGTATTTTCTGCTATCTTTTCTTTTTGCAGGCGGAGGTACTTGGAGTTGATCCAAGAGAGGTTGATGTTCCAGTGGTGGGAGGTCACGCAGGAGTCACAATTTTGCCTCTTTTGTCACAGGTCTTGTAGAGAACACTATCTCACTTTGAAAAAATATTATAGAACAGGTCACTGAACCTTCTTCTAATCAACTTGGTTTTTACAGGTTAAGCCTCCCAGTAGCTTCACTTCAGAAGAAACTGAATACCTGACAAATCGCATCCAAAATGGTGGGACTGAAGTTGTTGAGGTAATGTCATCTAAATCTATAATCCAAATATGTAACCGGAGTAGAAGAGGGATAATTCACTAGTTTCATTGCATTTGTGCTTGTCCCTGTGGTCATTTCTAAGATGATTTGATGACAATGTCAATATCAAAACTTTTATGCTTCCACTTTCTCAGTTACTGACATCTGCTTGCCTAATTGGTTTTTACATTTGAACCTCCGTTAATCCACATTGAAGAATTTTTTCTTTGGAAAATCTTGTTGTAAACGTGGTTTTATGTATTTTAAATTGTGTAAACTTGGTTTGGAATTTTAAACAAACAGGCATATCAACTGTAAAATATTAGAGATTAGCGAAAAATATAATATGATGCTGAAGCAATAAGGTCTTTAAGGCGCTATGATAATATAAGATTGATGCAACTGCTCCAATTTCCTTTATCAACAAAGAAGTGTACACAGTTGACAATGTCAATTTTGTTTAAGATGTTCAAACAAGGGAAGATACCTTAACAATGGGAACAAATGATGCAATCTGTTGTCAGAATAGATTATCTCTACTGCTCAATCTTGTTTCATATCCATGACCTTTGATATTCAAGAAATCTTAAATACATCATGTTATTTCCCAGTATTTATCCGATTGTGATTGAATATTCATCATAATGTGATAACAATTATTTTTCATGTTACAGGCAAAAGCTGGAGCTGGTTCTGCAACACTATCAATGGTTAATAGTTTATCAACTTTACCTTCATATTTCTACAGTTGGAAACATTATCAATATCAATTAGTATCAATTGAGTCCTAGTAGAGTGACTAGCTAAGTTGAAATCTCACTCTTGTGTAGGCATATGCAGCTGCCAAGTTTGCCAATTCATGCCTCCATGGCTTGAAAGGAGAAGCTGGGGTGGTGGAGTGTGCTTTTGTTGATTGTCAGGTACCATTTTCAAGGCCTTATTTTCCTTGTACATGTTATTCATCTTCTCTTTCATATCTTGTTTGACAATACATCATGTCTTCTATAGGTTACGGAACTTCCTTTCTTTGCAACCAAGGTACGCCTTGGTCGTGGAGGAGCAGAAGAGGTGTTTCAACTGGGTCCCCTGAATGAGTATGAAAGGTATGATTGCAGTTTATGAAATTATTCCCTATTGGATACAATAAACAACTCAAAAAGTGAAAATTTTGCTGTTTAATGCTCAACAGGATTGGGTTGGAAAAAGCGAAGAGAGAATTAGCAGGAAGCATCCAGAAGGGAATTGAGTTCATCAGAAAATAAGGGTGATCAAGAAAAATTAGTTTTTGTCTCCATATAATTAAGGACCTTGTGTAATGCTTCCCTTTGTTCATAGTAGATTTTTCTTCTAAAGAATAGTACTCTAAATTTTTTATGTCATCCCTAACTGCTGATGATAAACGGATTTGACATCAGTAGAACCACATAATGATCTGAAAGACATTGCAATATCGGGCTTTTCTACTATTCCCTCATCTAATTTTCTCTAATCTTTAAACTCTCTATAACACATTTGACATTGATAACTTGACAGTGCAAAGCAAATGATAAAGCCTCTTTTGTACCTTCAGATTATGCTGTATGCAGCAAATGACAAGGTTTTTAAAATTTTGGTAGTCATATTTTCTCTCTGATCAATCATGTAAGATCTAACTAAAAATCAACTCTTTTATCACCCCTCACAACAAACTATTCCCCTTGATATATTCCATATTCAGGGATGAAAATAAAATCAAATACGGAAGGATAAAATTATGCAAAAGAAAGGTTTTGGAGGAAAAATTAATTTGCACTATGTAAAAGAGAGTCAGTTTATTTTTTTTAAGTAATATGATTAATTCAAATAATCTGACCCAGATCATGGTGAATTTAGATTGAATTTATGGTCAACAACCTCCAAGTCTCACACTCCTCCCAATGTAGTTACCTTCTACATATTTGCAAGCCATATGTATCAAGAATAAGCCTAGCCTTAGTTAACCTTCTAGATGCAACAAGTGCATTGATCGGTTTTCATATAGATATACGCCATTGGAATTCTTGATACGCAATAATTGTTTCAGGCATTAGTGGAGAACTCAAACCAACTATCCCCCATATTATTAGGTAATTTAATCTTCAAATTTTTTCTTAATAAGCCATTATGTTTTTATACTTCTTGATTAGTGAAATTACGTACCTATAAAATAGTTTTACAACTTTTTTGACACTTGAGAGAGACAGAAAAAATATTAATAAAATAGATTATGCTATAAAGAGATAAAAAAAGAAAATTATAAAAATATTGCAAAAAAAAAACTTTAATACCTCGATTGTTTATGGACTAATTCCTCCTCGCACGCCAACTTAATCGTTATAAGGTACTTTTAAGCGTGCTTGTATTAAATGGAAAATCGATTTTTCTAATAGCGAAATATAGTAACTGCAGTAGAACGTTTATCATAGTCAGTGCATGACATAATTGAGCAATTGATTTTTCTTGAATAATAAATAATTGTCTTTATTTAATTTAATTATATTTTTTGGCACCGTCATATGGTGTAAATTTTAGTTTCTGAATAATATTTTAAAAACAGAACTAATATAATCGGAGTCATAATTTAATTTGTTCAATCAAATAATTTATGATCAAATAGGAAAACATAATAAAAAATAATTAAACCAAAACATAATCAATTCACTGTCGAACCTTCAGTATCTCTTTGGTTTACATTTTAGTAAAATTGATTTTGTTATTTGACAAGATTAAAATTAAATGTGTATCCAAAAAAGTTTTAACTACAGATTTTTCATGTTATATTACCTTTTTGTGTAGTATCAGAAACTTCAGTTTGAAAAAGGATTCCCAAATTGCAAGACAGGTCTAAAACGATCTAAAACAAAATTTAATACTGTTTGTTACGACTTGAAGTTAATATTGCCTAAACAATATTTTATAATAATAATAATTGTTTTATCGATTAAATTTGATTGTATTTATTATTTTAATTTTAATTATTAATTATTTTATTTATTTGACTTGTTTAAATAATTTATTAATTTAATTTAATTTATTGATTTATTTTTTATTTTAATTAAATAATGCATTAATTTTAAAATATTTAAAATAATACATTTTAAAAATTATATTATTGTAATAAAACATATCATTTGGTATGCCACATCATATCTCTATAACAATAGTAAAATAATAATTATAATTAAATTTCATTAATAAATAATTTAAATAAATTAGTTAGTAATTATAATTAAATTTAATCAAGAAAACGATTATTTTCATAGTAAAATATTGTTTAATTAATATTAATTTTAACCCATTACAAATACTATTAAATATTTCTTAAATAAAAATATTATTTGGTAAAAATATTATTATTGCGTAAAACAATATTTTTTTATAATTAGGTATCTTTTAAAAATAATGCTTTGATGCAAGAATATTATTTTTAAAAGATAGTACAATGTAATATAAATATTTTTAAGAAACTATTAATTATTTTATAAAGATAATATTAATTGATTTATGTATAATTTAGTAACTTTAATTATTAATACTTTTATTCAATTGATTTATTATTTTTAATTATAACTATTATTTTAATATTTATAATGATCTGACGTGACATATTGATGCTATAGAACACTATCTGTATGTGAAATTATGTTATTTGATGTCATACATTAAAAGCTAGCAAAAGTCACACATATTGATAATTTGATAGCATTAGTTTTTGCAACATCATATCCGTAAATCCGTAACGTCCATCAATATAACGTATATGGGAAAAATGTAAATTATACATACTTTGTAAATGACAGTACAATTATTCCATTAATCTGAATCAAACTTATATGAAATATATATGTGTAAATATTGTGGTACAAGAGCTGCAGGAGGTTTAACTTATAACCTCCGGCAAATTATTCAAACTCTTCATAACTTTTACCAATCATATTTTGTTTGAGATATCAGATTTAGGTAAGAAAAGGACACAAAACAGATAGGTTGATCTTTTCAACCTCCTGCCAAAAAAAATTGCCAAACCAGCTGTATAGTCACTGTGGAAACGTGTGGGTAGTAATAACATGGTCAACCAGTTAACCATGCAAAAAGGAGAGAATATGGTTGGAGTAGATGAGATAACAGAAATATTACCATACAACTTCAACTTTATATTGCTATACAGTTGACTGTAACTGCTCTTCTTCTTTTGTTTAATTTGAACTAAACACAACTTCCTCATATGAAAGATGTAAAAGCTGAGCGAAGGTTTCTCACAAGATCCTTCACTCCCATGCAAAATTCCATATCCATCTGTAAATTGCAAAAGTAATTTCCAAGTTGAAAGAAAATTATAGCTTAGTGGGAGAAAAAAACATGGATAGTATATATTGAGCAAGTTTACTTCCTCAATATAGTCAAAATATAACATGAATATATAGAAATCCATTTGCAGTATACCTATTCTATAGTGTCATAACAGAATGTTTCATTGTTATACTTCAGATGTGTCACTGCTTTAAAGGAACTTAATTCAATAACTTTAATTTTTGGTTAGTTTGTTTGAACTCTTTCTGTTCTGAGCCAATCAGCCAATATAATATGTACAAAGATTACCTGAGCAATAATTGTTATATCAAGGGCACATCTCCCAAATGTCATGGCACTGCTATTGATGACTTTCAGATGGAGTTTCTCAATTTCATGGACTGTTTTCTCTACAACTCCTTGGTTCCTCTCACAGTGAACTCTTATGAGGACATTTCTCTCACAAAATCTTGCTTCAATTTCAGGTAGTGCCTCGTCAAATGAATCACCAGATTCTGACAACGAAGAGTTCTCAACGTCATTGGAAAGTAGAGATTTCTTCACAATTACCACAGATTCCACGTTTTTCTTCATGTTCTGTTCCTCCTCAAGGGCCCTCACTTTCTCTTTCAATTGCTTCAAGTAATTAATAGCATCTCCAAGAACTGAAGCTTTGTCCGTCTGTTAGTAGCACATTGAAAATTTTGAAGTCTGCTTTTACGACCATAAACACAATTTTATATATTCATTCGCTTCCTCCTACCTACTTCAAGAAATTTGATGTCTACTTTTACGACCAAATTGACAAACTAACAAACTAAGATCTTGTAACTTTTAGAGTTGGTTACTTTTATAGTTCTCATACTGCGATTTTGATTCCCTAATTCTAATTACTAGAATTTAGTCCTCATAATTTCTCACCTGTTAAGCCTAATTTTTATTAGTTTTTAATATTATACACCTAGTTAAAGATATAATATATTTAATCCTTAAAAGTTAAAATTATCTTCCACTTGTTATATCTTGAAGAATTAGTCTTCAAAATTTACTAAAGTCATGATATCAAGCCCTTTTAAATTTTATGCACTAAAGTGAGATACAAGGACAGCTAACATGATACAAGATTTATAATTTCAAAGACTAACTCTAACACATTAACAAAGATAAGAACTAAACTAGGAGGGGGAAAATTTCAGAAACTAACTTGTGTATTTGCTCGCTAGTTAATAACAAACCTGAATTTCTATTAGCCTGTTAGTGTATGTACATACAGCAAATACAGAAAGTTATATATGAAAGACAGACAGTAAATACAGAATGATAAAAAGCCAAAATTCACATTGACGAATTAATGTTTTGTTATACCTTTTGTAATCCGGGAAGAAGGGCAGATAGAGCAATGAAGCGCTGGCTGAGCTTCTCTCGGCGCTTCCTTTCAGCTATTATGTGATCTTGAGGTTGAGAAAGTTTAGGACGTGTCCCAATGTTTCTGGCCTCTTGGCAGGTCTTGAAGACATGGTTTTGATTCCCTAAGGTTCCTTGAGAGATCATGTTTGGAGGAATTGTGCAATTGGTTTTAGGACAAACCATCTCATCCTTGGTCTTTACTAATCCCAATGGATTTATGTGATTGCAATCCACAAATGAAAGAAGATTTGGTAAAGAAATAAATTGTGTCTCTGATGTCTGATCACTTTTGGTGGGATTCCAGCTGTTGTTTTTGAGATGTTTTGTGGGTCTTTCAATGTCAGTAAGTGCAGTATCCACGTTGAAGTTTGGGTAAGTAAATGCTTGATGTTGTAATGTCTCCCCAAAAGCAGCAGCTATTGGCAGTAAGCAAGGTTCAGCAATAGAATTCATGTGCCACTGATGGAGGAAGGTTGGATCCTCCATTATTTCCTGCTCCTGCAAAATCAGAAGACTCCACTCACTATAAAAAACTTTCAGAGTGTTCATACACATTTCATCAACCAAACAGTAGCCAGAAAGATTTAAGTATATCCATCTTTCTCTAATTGCTGTTATATCTTTTTGCCTTGTTTTCCAACCAAATCCCATATTTTAACTCACCATGTGCTCGATGGTTCCAAATTAGATTCAGTTATTGTCAGGGTGATAAATCACCCAACCTTAGATCCAAGAATAACTATACATAAAAGCTATATACCTTAATTCTTACCATATCAAATAACCCTCTGATGGATGAAATTTCCATAAGTAAACCAATTCTGCAATCAAAAGAGCTGAAGGTATCCTGGAAGACAAATCAAGAATCAGCTAAAAGCTTATAAGCTTTGCACTTCAATTATGGCTCCAGATTAAGTACACTAAAAAATCATGCAGTTAGTAGAATCGAATGTAAAGTACTGGTATTTGCAGTCAATGGCTCATATTAAATTACATCTAATTTGTACTAATACAAAGTACCGGTACTTTGCATTCGACTGCACCAACCGCATGATTCTTGACCGAACTGAATCCAGATTCCTCTAGTTAATGGTGATTTCTATAAATGACTATTAAAACCCAAATCAGAACACTCCCATACACCTGTGTCTAGATCAATGACATTCTTTGGCACATGCACTCATAGCAGACTATAAAGATCTTAATGAATAATGTGAAGGTTGATGGTGATAAGAAGCTTACTTTTAAGTAGATATGGCACCATTCAATGTTAATTGCTGGTCCTGATTAATGTGAGGATAGTATGTCCCAGCAACTGCAGCTTATATATTTTGTTGTGATAGCTTTTGTCCTACTAGACTTTCCTGTATCCCAACTTATAGAACAGTTGCACTATCATGCTCACGGGTTTTATGCCGTGAATTGGCTTAGACAACCTTGGATACCTAATATTTTCAATCAAGGAACATAGATATAACTCGTTTTATATTTAGAGGTTGCATTCAAGGTGACAAATTAATTCCTCTAACTTCTGTTGTTTTGTGGACTTTGGGGTGTTCTTCACCGACTAGTCATTGAAATCCTGATCAAGAGCTTGCAAATTAAAGGATCATTCTTGAGCAAGTGGTCCCTCACCATGTCCAAAGCCTTAAGGTACGTACGTATTTATTTGCCTTGTTTCCTAAAGTTACTTTCTATGTTCCTTCCTCCTTATCCCTCGTTTTCTTGGTCAAAGATCACTTGCAATCATCACAAAGAAGCCAGCAATTAGAGCTTGGTAGCCAACCTAATTAGCTATTAACAAAATAATAGAAGTCT
Source organism: Canavalia gladiata (assembly GCA_037954105.1). NCBI lineage: Eukaryota > Viridiplantae > Streptophyta > Magnoliopsida > Fabales > Fabaceae > Canavalia > Canavalia gladiata. The sequence goes on from CM075658.1 coordinate 73,480,343, forward strand.
AGTGATAATGTGATTAGATATTTGTTCATGAATAAGCATTGGTGAATTATAAACTTAATTATTCATACAGCAGTTTCCCACTTTGGGATGAAATGCTACAGTTTCCATTGACTTTAGAAGTTTTTAGCCAACTCAGTAGTAGCATGTGGCGGTGAAAAATTTATCCTTGGTTGATTAGTGTTTCCCATTGAAACGGGCACATTGATAACACACATAGATTAAATGGTAATCAATATTGAAATGATTCTACTTTGTCGTTTGTCAAGAAGTAAGAAAAGACGTTAACCAAGTACTACTAGACAAGTACTCTAATCATCTTAGGCCATAAAATATACTAATTGAAAGTTTTCAAATAACTCCTCTATTAAGCGGATGTTTTGTTCGGATTATTTTCGGAGAAATAATCACTTTTTTTTTAAAGTTAACAAAAATATTTTCATAAAAATTAAATATGTAAAGTTAACTAATAGATTAATCAAATGTAAAAATTTTATATTATATTTAAAAATCATATGATATTTATTTTTATAAGAATTAATTTATTTAATTATATTAATTTTTTTACATTCAATATATTTATAATATATAAAAATTAACACATGAAATATAACATTGGCATCTCATATGTCCACTCATTCAAACTATTTTCACATAAATAATTTATCCAAAATATCACATATTAGATAACTCTCACGCTAGCTTATTATGACATTTTATCTTTGTCATTACTAATTGCTACTTATATCTGTTTTTTTTTCTTATGTTTTTTTCCTTATAGTTATTTATTATTTAACTAGTCTTTAATCTTTCTTCATCCTCATAAAGTTGATACATTATCCTCACACATCTCTTACAGGCCAATGAAGTCATAAATGTTTAGATAATATATATTTCAAACATTACTACAATAAACTTAAATATATTATAAAATTAAAAAAAATAATATATATATATATATAATATATGCATATATATTATATTTTTTAACATTTTGACTATTATTAATTTTTTTTTAAAATGAGTGTGTGTATAATATGTGATGACTATATCTAATAATCTAATAAAAAATGAAGTGGGGATAGGAACATTTTGTGGAAAGGAATTCTTTTTTTACAGAGTGACCACGTTTGGATGGAAAATTTTAAAATTTTAGTAATTTTTAAATAAAAATAAATATTTATTAAAAGATGAATAAAATATAAGATAAATTATAAATAATAATTAAAAAATAATAGAAAATTTTAAAATTATCTCTAAATAAGAATCATTTGAAATTTTTTCCATTTAATATAAAAACCACTCAAAATAAAAGTTTATAACATTTTTTTAAAAAAAATCTTTTCATTTAAATACATAAAATCTAATAATTTTAAATTATTCTATCTAAACACAAGATTTTTTACTCTACAAAGAAAAATACTTCTTTGAAAAAAGAAGATAGGTTATATTATGATGAAGGAAAAATTAATCAGTTATAGAAGACAAGCTGATTTTGAGACAATAGATGTGAGTAGTGACTTTTACATGATCACATTTGATTTAGAAATTAATTGAACTAAGTTGATGGAAGAAGATGGTGGATGTTTTTTTTATCATTATTTTGAATCTTGAAACGTGATCAATAAATTTTATTGCTCATACAACAACGGTAGAAAAGAAACCAGTTTGAGTCCGTTTATCAAGTTTGAAGTTAGTATTGTATGATGAAAATGCACTCTTTATTTTAGCCTCGGCCATAGGAATTCTAATTTGAGTAGGTATATCTAAAGAGATAATGCTCCTGATTTTAAAAATTAGATCGGCTGTTGGTTTGTTGAGACAATCCAAGACGCATGGTGCAAAGAACCAGTCAAAATCAAATATATATTGGTGCTAGTAATCTAGTTTGAATTGGTTATTTTTTTTTTTAAGTTGATTTTTCAAATTTTTAGACTTTTTAATTTTAAAATTCATATATAAAGATGTATACATCATTTACTAATATAATCGTTTATATTAATTTAAAACTTTGCTTCACTTACTTTTTTTATAATTTATATTGATATGCTATTTAATATTATATATATATATATATATATATTAAATTATCATCGATTTGACGATGCTCCAATCATCATAAAATTATAAATTAATATCTGATGTTTAATACAACTTTCAATAAACCCCATAGAAAAAAATTATATTTCATCTTTTTATTTTTTTAAACTCTTCACATCTAAACAAAAAATTATAATACAAATTTTAAATATGATATTTTAATATTATTTTTAAAATTTGAATTACATCAATTTGATAATTTGCATGACAAAATTTAATATCAAAGCTTGAAATTTTAATTTTAATTATAAATAAAAAAATATTTAAAAATTATTGTCCCTATATTTGATCAAATTTATATTCATTTATTTAGCTACTATATTATTTAAAATGTTGTCTTTTCAAATACTCAATCTTACCTTCTCAATATTAATTAAAGATATATTAAATATGAGTTTTTAGTTATATGTATCAATTTTTTTGGTTTTTTAAATATTGTTATTTAATTTTGGTTTATAATTTTTTAAATTTGTATTTTCAATTTCTCCCATTAATGATAATCTAATGAGTGATGATGAATTAGGAGAATGTCACATCATTAGTGCCATGTATATTATAAATTTTGTTTAAATATATTTTAAGCCCACTTAACTGTATCTCTTTTAACTTTAAAACCTTTGTTCAGTTTTTGAACAACATGAAAAAAGGTGGATGTTGGTATGCACAATGTGTGTGGATTCGGATTTATATTTTTGAATGGTTGTTTAACTTAAAATAAAAAATTTATAGCGATTAGATTTAATATGTAAATTATTTATAGATATAAGAATATAAATATTTAATATATTTTAATAATTATGAATTCAATCATTTATAATAGTTTAATATGACAAATAGAATTTACGTCATCTTTTTTATTCTCCTCCCCTCCTTCATCTTACGTTCCTTCTCCTCCATCATCCCTTATGTTTACTCCCTTCTCTTTTACTTCATCTTCATGATTTTTCGACAATGATGGAAATGGAAAGAGAAACCTATGAATTTATTGAAACAATGATAAGATGCCATTTGCTTGGTTAATATCGACTTTCAGTGCTTTAGAATGGAGAACACCCAAGTTTCGAAGAAGGCAAATACTTAGCAGGTTGCGTGATTTGTTTCTAATATAATTTTTTCATATTAAAATAATTTTTATAAAAAATATAAAAATATAAATAAATATTATTTAATATTTTTTTATGATATATTAATTTTTTTTAAATAATATTATTTTTATTTTTTAATTACTAATTTAACTGATAAAAAAATTAATAGATAAAATACTTAAACAATCTAATTAATAAAAAATAAAACTAATCGATAAAAATATATAATTAACCTAAATAATAAAACATAAAATTAACAGATAGAAAATATGTAACTATCTAAAAGATAAAATTAATAAATAAATATTCAAAAAACTATGGGTTTTAAAAAATTAGTTAAGAGCTTCATGTTATATAATTTTTTGAATGAATATCGATACATGATAGGCATCGCATGTGTATAGATTTTTCTTTGCAAACTCTTGTGTTACATCTTATAATCTTATCATTCATTCCTCTTTAAAAGTACATCTTGTTTTCAAAATGTAAGATGGAATTAGGTACTTTCATGTTGTGTCTTATGATCTTATGATTTCTTCCACCTTGAAAGTACATTGTATCCCTCAAGGTGTAAATTTGAATAGAGCACCATTACATCTTACAATCATATCATTAATTCCCTCTTGAATGTATATTTTTCCTCGAGATGTAAGTTGACATTGGATACTCTAGTACTACACCTTACAATCCTATCGTTATTTCTCTCTTAAAGTACATCTTGTCACCGAGATATAAGTTAACATTGAAAACTTTGATGTTACGTCTTATAATCTTATCATTCATTTTTCATTGAAATGGTACCTTTCTCTCAAGGTGTAGGTTGGAATGATAATGTTGTAGAATGATCTTATCATTCCTTATCCTATAAAACTGCACATTTTTTCCAAGGTGTATGGTATGATAATGACATCGAAGAATAACCCAGTGTATATGCACTTTGTCTTTAAAGTATATGTTGAGACAATCGTGTTGTAAAACGATTCCAACATTCTTTCTGTTGCAACCTAAGTCAAGATAAGACGGCGAGTTGTAGAAAACAAGATTTAATGATTTAGAAAATATCATGGAGTTACCACCAATTTTGTTTAATTTGAAAAAAAATTGAAAAATCCATTGAAAATAATTTTTAAAACTAATATGCGAAATAAAATTAAGTTCGAAAGTTCCTTACAAGTAAGGAAGGTATTAGCATCTTACATTGTTCATTATAAAAATGGTTACCTTAAATTCATTATACAAATTTATCTTAACATTTAAAATATTTATTTAATCTTTAAAGTATATTAAATAATAAGAGAAAAAATATATTGACAAAATTTTAGGTTACGCAAAATGTGTGTTTATGTATACCTAAGTGTAATAGAAACTCAAAACCAACATAATTTTAAATGATTAATTTATTGAAAAATAAATTAAAAATATCTTCAACTATTTCTAGTTAAATTTTGGGTAAATAACTATTTTAAATCAAAAAACCATTTAAAGAAAGAGAGAGAGAAAAAAATTTATGATATTAAAAAAAAAATTTACACTCATGATTTTGAGAATTTTATTTAAAAAGAAAATTTTAGAAGGAGATTTAATAGAATTTGCAAGATTTGAAAATTTTTTTAAAATTAAATTTTTAATTAAAAATATTCTAAATCTACATATGCATCAGATATTTAAGACAAACAAAGATTGAGTTATAAACTCTTATAATTCCAAAAACAAGTGAAGGTAAAGTACACTACACATACAAATCTTAAATTCATTGCATGACATATAGAATTAAACTTTATTTATTAAAGAATAAAATTTTTAACTTTTAATTTTAAAAAACTCTTAAATCCACAAAAGTACAGGACTGAAGACAAATCAAAATTACATTATAAACCCTTACAATTATAAAAAATGTGAATGTAGAGTATATTACACATAAAAATTTAAAATTAGTTGCGTAATATTTAAAATTAAAATATTTTAATTAAAATAATTTTATTTCATAAAAAATAAAAATTATACTTTGAGTTAAGAAAAACAAAATAAATAAAAATAACATATATATATATATAAAATAAAAATAAAAAGAGTAAATCATTTATTTAGGTATATTATTATTATAATTTTTAATTAAAATTTAATAATAACAAATAAATTATTCTAAACTCATTTTACCAAAACTCATATAAAAAAAATTAGATTTCACCATATTTTATTTTAACAACTAATGACACTAAAATTTTTATAATAAATTATTTTAAATTTATTTTTACCAAACGACACTACTGTTGCAATTAGATGCGTAGATCCTGCCAATCTGCTTGGCTAAGCCAACCACTACGCTAAGTGCATGGTTGAGACTTAATCCTCACTAATTTTAATTAATTAAAATCTTTTAATATTGGATTTTTATTTTCTAATGATCTAAACTGAATTTTAATCTTTATTAATTTTTAAGCTAGGTTTTCTTTTCTAAACCTAGTTTTGTTTAAAAAAAAATTAAAATCCCGTTTTGTTTAAATTTAAAGGATGTTAAAGGTTAGAGTTTGAGAAAAAGTGAAAGAAAGAAGAGAGAACGATGGTTGTCATTACAGTTTTGGGGGGAGCAAGAGATACAGAAGGAGAATCGCTAGTGCCACCATATATAGAGAGAGAAAGAAAGAGAGAGAAAATCCAAAAAAGAAAAGTAATGATAAAGAGCTGCCACCGTTAGGAGAATCGCTAGTGCCACCATATATAGAGAGAGAAAGAAAGAGAGAGGAAATCCAAAAAAGAAAAGTAATGATAAAGAGCTACCACATGATGGTATTGGAGATAAAGATGATGACAACTTAAAGCAACTTTTAACAACGATGGGAGCAAATGAAGGAGAATCCCAATTTCTAAATGAGCGCAAGTGTAACAACCACTAGATATAACAAAAAATGTCATTGTAGATAGTGATAATGTTAAGATTTCTGATGAGGGAGATGAGATTTTACTGAGGGTAAGCTAGCTTTAGGTAATGGGAAGAATTTTTGTATTATTACCTTTAATAAAACAAAACTTGCTTGGATCTCTTATCCTCTATTATTATTTTTTTTAAAATTAATTTTGAGCTCTATGAATTTGGAACACAAGTTTTGTGATTGGTGAAGTTGGAGGTGGTAGTCATGGTTGTTGATGATGACAATGATAAACAAGAAAAGTGCAAGACTACTCTCAAGATTTTTGTGATATTTTTTTTGTATTGAATTATAAGATTTATTTGTATCTATTTAAACTAAAATGACTACATCAAACAAAAATAAAAACAAGGAAGGAGTGTTATATGGGTAAATGATGCTATAGTAATGGCTAGCACTAAATCACATGAATCATAAATAAAACAATTAATGGTCAAGTATATCAAAATGAACTGTGAACATACCTTAAAAATTGGAAATATAGAAATTAATTGCTTTCACAAAAAGCTCTTTCATATGAGAATTTTTCACAATCAAATTTTTTTATTGCATTAAAAATCATATCTTTCCCTCCTCCTTAGAATTTTAAAGCTATGTTTTATAAAAAAAAAAAAATTACACTTTTATTCTGCATTTTGGACTCATTTCTTTTAACAAACTAAAATTTGAAAAAGCTAACCATTACTTTCTTCTTCTTATTTTTTTTTTCTATTTTTGTATTTGTGTTAAAATTACTTTTAAATTCAAACTGTGGTTTCAACAAATTTAGGTAATTGGTATTGCTATACTTATTCTATTTTGCCTGACTTTACTTTTTGCTAGTTACATACTTTGTCTCTCTTTTTTTGCTTTTGAATTTTTAAATTTTTAATTTTTAATACAAAATAAAAAATTGGATATTGATAATTTTCTCTTAAAATTACACCTTATCTTTAATGCATATATTAGGATAATGATATTGAAGAATAATCCTATCATTTCTTATCTCTTGAAGTTGTACTTTGTTCTCAAGGTGTAATTAAGGATAATGGTGTTGCCCGATGATTTTATCCTTAAAGTTGCACATTATCCTTATACGAGGATAATAGTATTGAAGAACAATCTCATCATTCTTTACCTCTTGAAGTTGCACTTTGTGCTCAAGGTGTAGTTGTAGATGATGGTGATACACAATGATTTTATCATTCCTCCCTCCTTCAATTTGTATCTTGTCCTCCTATAAAATTCATACCGAATGTGAGATAACGATCAACTTGGTCATAACCTCAACTGAATTTGATTTTTGGTCGACAAACATTGCAGTAATGTATTAGTTGTATTGTGGTTGATTCTTTGTTCTAACAGGTGATGATTGATCTTCTCATCTATTTTATGTGGTTTACTAATTATTTTGTTTTCATCTTTGTACTTAATGGCTCTAAAGCATAGTAATAATCCCTTTTACAAACAACTTTCATACGATCTTTCTTTTCGTGTTTGCATGTAAAAAACAATGTCACCTTGGTTGGCTTCACCATCAACTTAGAATGAGACTAGAGACACATTTTTCGAGTCATGGATGTTTTGGGCAATAAAATATTATTGTTCTTGATTTAACCAAATCTAAGGGTCCTCTCTAAGAAACTTTGGAAATTTCATTTGGATTTGATTCTTGGATTGCTTTCTCTTTCCTTTTCCACTCCAGTTTATCCAGTTGTTATGGACCAATGAGTCGGAATCCAAACTTCCACTATTGTTATTAAAACTTGTAGATCCTAACGTTGATGATGATGATAACTGATAACTATACTTTGATTTAGGGGTCATTCTCTTGAGGATGTTGTCAATGAACTCATGTATTTATGTTATAGGCTCATGTTTTTCTTTCACAAAGGTTTTCAAAGTATCAAGACATTATTTATTGATTGATATGTTGATGAATGAAGTGTTGATATGATCATAACTTGTCTCTAGATACCAATTGATATGATCTCTTATCACCAATATAATTTTTATAAAAATAAAATAAAAGTTTAAACAAATATTATTCAATATCTCTCTATAATATATTAAAGTCTCTTAAATAATGTTATTTCTATTTTTTAATTACTAACCTAATTAATAAAATATATAACTAATGTATATGATAAAATATAAAATTAATAAATAAAAAATATATAATTACTTAAATAATAAAACTAATAAATAAATATAACTATTTAAAAATTTATCAATTCTAAAAAAAATTAATTAATAATTTTAAATCATATATTCTCTTAAATAATTATCAATACATATTATATATTATATGTATTATAAATTTAACTTTACAAATTTTTATGTTCTACTTTACAATTCTATCAATTTTAAAGTATAAGAGTTTTGAAATATCAAAACTATATACATCATATTTGTGTTTTGAAACATCAAAACTATATACATCATGTTTCCGTGTGGAAGCTTTTACTTACAATACGTATCATGTTTCTGCCGCATCATCCTTTTACATATTATCATTAATTATAGGATTAAAAACATTTTTTTAAAAAAAAAAGTTTGAACAAAACTAAAAAAATATTTATAAAAATTAAAATTAAAATGAAAAATATATATATTTATAAAGATTAAGTATATACTAATTAAAAAATTTAAAATTAACATAAAAATTATATTAAATATTTTATAAAATAAAAAATTCATAATAAATCATTAAATAATAGTAATTTATATGTACATATCATAAAATCAATCGATTCAAATCAATTTTTAATCATCAACTTTTTACTAATTCTGAATCAATTTGATTATTTTTTATTAATTCGAACGATTTTAAGATCAATTAATTTTTGTTAAATAAACTGATAACTTCTTGATCGAACGATCAAAGTAATCACTTTGTTCTGATTTAAAGATTATGGTTAATATCATCTCGCATATGGCAGGTGATCCAAGAAATTGATCAATTAGAATAAAACAAAACATCACATTCTTCACGTGACCAACTTGTCCTACTCTAAAATCTGAAAATTTTTCTTTCAATTAAAAAAAGTAAGGTGACATTTAATTTCAAGAAAAAATTTTCTGTTTTTATTTTTATTTTACTATTTTTAATATAAAATATTAAAAATTAAAAAAAAATCTAAAATCAAGCTTTCACATTAATATACTAACATTTTAATTGAATGATTTAATAAGCACACATAATTGTACGAATGTTAGAATAGAGTGATACAATTATTGGAAACACAAGGGACAGAGAGAGGGAGTGCAAACACTGACGACATCTTGCTGCATAGCTCCAAAGAACAGCACCAACGACAATTTATTTCATTATCAATCACTACAAGTACAATCCAATCTAACGAACACTAATTGATCATGAGAGCAGCATAAAGATCGATGGTAGTATTCACATTCTCACGCTGGCAAAGGACCTACCACCGTGTCTAACGGCTCATGCCACCTTCCACTGATGGAGCAGCTGTCACCCCGCGTGTACGCATTTGGACATTCCCTTCCCACCCTACATTACAATTTACAAGTATCTTATTATTATTATATTAAATTAAGTAAATTTCTTTTTTAAAAATAAATAATTATTAAATATTTTAATATATATATATATATATAAATTTATCAGAATCACGTAATTTTATTTAAATATATAGTTTATATTAAAAGTATTAGTTACTTTTCTAACTAAGAAATAAATAAACTTTACATTAAATGATTCATTTGTATAACAAACTACTCATTCCTTCTTTTATCTATCCATAAAAAATAAAAAGTTATTTATGTGTTTATTTTAATTTTTAAGAAAGTATTAATTATCTTTTTTCTATATATACTTCTATCTTAATTTATCAATCCTAATAAATAAATAAAGATAAAAATAAAATTTTTATATAAAAGATAAAGTAAAAAAGTAAAAAAAAATAATATTAATTATATTTTTGAAAATTTGTACATCTTTTTTGAACAGATAAAATAAAATGGAAGAAATACATTTGAAAGTAATATTTAGATAAAAAATTATTCTTAAATAAAAATATATAATATTTACAATAAAAGATTAAGATATATATATATATATATTAAATTTTATGTTTATTATTTTATCTTAAAAAGAATTATTATTTTTAAGCAATTAGAGAATAATTAATAAAAAGGTAAGCACCTTTATTTTTTTTATTCGAACAGTATTTTTATTTTTTATACATTGTATGTTATTTTATCTATTTTTAAATGTATAAAAGTAGTTTCCTTTTGTTTATCTCGTGAAACTCAAATGGTGAAGAAGATAGTCTTAAATAGTGGAAGAATTTAAGACATGCATGATTAGAAATAATAATTAAATAATTATATACCAGCAGACATGTCGAATCCACGGGCTTTGAGCTCACGATACTCTTGGCAAATGGATAGGTTGGAGCAGAAGAAACTAAGGAAACAATCCGTAGACTGGTGTCCCTCAATCCCGTAAACCCTCCGTAGTTTTGTACGGTAAGAGCAAGCGTAGATACCCGCCAACGGAGTAAAATTACCAAGTAGGAACAAAAGTGTTCCTTGTACACAACAAGCTGCATATAGTTTCCATTACAAAAAATGGAATTAAATCTGATAATTGAGGATTTATATATGCTGTAGTGTATATAACACACTTACAAGTTGATCCTTTGTCAACGATCTCAGCAACCCTTCCAAAGCTAACACACGGGCACCAGCACGTGAGGCAACCTTTGTGATCAAAAATGAAAATTAATTGTTCAATGATGACATCAAATTAATTAACTTTGATTTATAGAGCATAGCGTAAGTGTAGGTCGCAATATCAGGATATTGAAACAATAATGAAATTAAGTGGATGCAGGATAAGACATAGTTACAGGTGCTGCAATCAGAGAAGCAATTGCATAACCCAGTGGACCAAGATCCAACTACAGCCTTCTCCGACATTGTTCTTTTTCAAGAAATTTCTGTGTGTGTGTGTGTGCGCACACTGTGGCGTGCTGCTCAGGCCTTTATTAAATAAAGAAAAAAGGGGGAGGTGGAGCCAAACAACAATGACACATTATATCTTACCCACGTGTTTTACAACTTTTGTTTTACTGTAGAGAAGGGAGCAATATAACAAAAAACAGGTATCTCATAAAAGGAGCTATGCAATCCAGAGAAAAAAAAGAGTTTGAAATTAAGAAATTAAAATGCGGTAGATATATATTATAAAAATATGATAACTTAAGAATAATTGGTGTAACTTGGGTCAGATTGAACGAATAAGATTGGATAAATGCTTCTTACATGTTGTTTTGGTTGATGGAGAGGAATCTAGGAGATGCCAGGGATTTCTATATTTTTTAGACAGGAGTAAAAATAAAGGATTGAAAATTTATTTCTTTTTATTTTTTATTTTTTTTAAGTGAGGGCTTGGGATAGTTTTCTTCTTAAAAAAAAATCACAAGAATCCTAAGTTAAATATGTTAAATTATCATTTTTAATATGAATATTTCTAAAACATTCTTAAGAATATTTTTTAAAAGATAAATGGTACACTAAAGTTCTTATTAAAATGATGAAGTTTTTGTCATACTAATAAAAATATTTTTAGAAATTTTTAAAAATAGATCAATGATATTTATAATATTTCTAAAAATTACGATTCCAATAAAATATAATTATCAAAAAATAGTTTAAAAAATAATACATCAAACGCCACCTCGCTAATATTAGGACAGTTAAGAGAAGAAGAAAGTGATTTATAACATTCGAAGTATCTTGGCTAAATTATCTCTAACACAATTCCCATTGCCTCTATGTTATTTATAAGGATATAACAACATATTATAAAAAAAATAATAATAACTCTTTCATATCCCTGTCTAACAAAAAGATTTTTTTTATTTTTCCTCATTCTCCCTTTTGATAATTTTTTTTATTTTAAACCAAATAATACGTACAGTTCCGTTTAATTTATAATAATAAAGGATTATACAGCAAAAGAATACTTTATAAGGTTTGATTTAAAACGTAATCATTATCACTGTTAGAAATTTTATAATTTTATATTAACTAAATCTTTTATTTAAAAGGTTGATGAGATAATTTATAAATGAAATAAGTTTAATTTTTAAAATTAAACGTAAAGGGTTGTATTTTTTTTTAATAAAGAGTTACATTTTTTTATGAAAAAAATTTTTAATAAAAATTTTACATAAATGAATGTGTAGATATATAAAGAAAGATTCTAATTCTTGATACAAGTACATCAACTTTGTACATTTCTACTCAAACCTACATACAAGTACATCAACTTTATACATTTCTACTCAAACCTACTAATGTATGTATAATATCTAAAGAATTGTGAAAGATCTTATATATAAGAGAAAAGAATTTTAAACATAAAAAATATGATACCAACGAGTATGTTTTTCTATTCCTTTTATATAATATATATGTTATTTTAATTTTAAGTAATGTTCTAAAATTTGTATTATATAATAATTACTTTATTTAAATTTATAAAAATAATATAAAAAGAAAGAAAAAATTAAATAAACTATTTTAACATCTTGCTAAATATTAAAAAATTTATATTTCACATATAGTATTATTCAAAGATTAAGAATATCTTTATGAACTAGATCTTCTCTAATTAATAAAAAATCTGTTTTGAAAAGAGAAAGAAACAAAAAATTTATATGTAAAATCGAATGGATATTTAACTTAAAGAGATAAAAAGAAAAAAAATTGAGAAAATTTTTATCTAAAATATGTTTCACTAAATTATTAGATAATCTATCTATAAATTTAAAATTAAAAGATAAAAATTATTAATTTAAGTAATTTAATTATAATATTTAATAAATTTATTATTGATTTTGTCATAACTCTCAAATTATTTACATTCTTTTAACATTATTCATATATTATTTCTTACATATACATATTAATTACGAGTAATTATAAGATCATAATGTACTTAATTCCTCCAAATCATTTGAAAATTTAAACTTCAAATGTATACATATACACATCCTTATCAAGATATATCAATCTTACATTCTATAAATGTAATTAATCTAGAGAACTATAATTAAGATAGTGGAAGATAGATATATAAACAAAGGTAGAGTTATTATACTTAAATAATGACCATGTATTTCTTTTCTTTCAACTAGTACTTTTACCTCGTGGATGTTGTTTGTAGTTACTAGATAAGAGATCCATCAATTAATCTCTATGTTGATAGTTACCTTAGTGTCGAAAAGATGATGATCCACGTCACGATTCTATTATGAAATTCATAATCATATACAAGAAATAAAGTAAAGGAAAAATGAAACATTTCGTTCAAATAAAAAATCTGAAGGAGTGGTAATAATATATTTATACGTCTCTATAAAAATCATATTTATGAATCTGTGCACCACTCACATTTTATCACTTGGTATGCTAACTCGATTCAAGATCCAAACGAATGCACATGAATTTAATCTATATCTTCTTCCCAAGTTCTTATGATAACCAAATTAACATTAGACTAAAGTCTATTGCATCCCATATTACAATAATCTCCATAAATCTAGAGTTGGTCATCCTACAAAATGCATATTCATGTGGATCAAAAATATCATCACCACTTTATTGAAACAATAGGGATAGCTGGATTCAATCTTTACAATAACAGTGTGCTCATAGCAACATTCAAATTATCATCATTTCACAAACCATATAATTGTTCAACCGGTAATGATAATATTTAGGGTCTCGTGAGGCGGTTGAGTTCAATCAAAGAAGTCTCAGTTACAGGAAACAATCACAGACCATTGGAGAGGTTCAAATCTAGCGCATATACTCCCTAGGTTCGAAAATTACCATTCCTCAGCTGCTCCACTTAAAGGGCCTTGTGGATTATTTCTACATTGATAATTTACAAAGTAATCTTTTATGCATATGAGGTATGATCAACAATCTATTCATTTACTTTATTCATCATTCTCAATTAAAGAGCTCTTTTTCTCAAAATCTAGGCCTTCATTGTCCTCTTCCACTTATCATGTGAGTACCCATCTCAAAACTCCAACCAATTAAGTATAAGGTTCTTAACCCCCATTTATCAATTAAAGTTACCGAATAACAACACACATCACCAATATGTGGACTTCTCATCTATTCATTACAAAATATACAATCTTTGGTCTGCATATAAGTTGTATGCCATTAATTGATATCTTGCATTACTGAATCAATGCAATGTTTTATAGTCATGTGGACTTTAATGTACGAATATATTCTTACTTTTCACATTTGTGTTGATCCTTGGTGAATCTACGTAAATCTCTAGCACGCTTATATTTCCTTTTATCTTAATCATCTTGATCTCATCATTTAGTAAGGTTTAGCTCAAAAGGTACATGACCGTACTCATCCATTTAACAAGACCATACTTGTTCACTTTGCAGGACCTTGCTCATTGTTTAGTAGGACATTGCTCATTCACTTAGCAAAGTCTTACTTGTTCTTTTATAAAGGCCTTACTTAATTATTGAAAAGAGTCATACTTGCTCATTTTACTCTTAACATAACCATGTTAAATTTCAGCATGATTATACTAAATTTAAAATTCAAAAATTTATATACTTTTATTTTTTATATAACTATGCTAACTATTAGTACAACCGTTCTAAATCTTTAAATCCAAAAATTTATATAAGTCTATTCTTGACATAATCATACTAACTATGAGTATAATTATATTAAAATTTTAAATCTAAAAATTTATCCAATTTAACATTAACATATTCGTACTAAATTTAGTACTATATGATGCAAAAGTAAAATAATAATTTTAAAAATATTTAAAATATTCTAATTAATTATCAAATTTAACATTAAATATATAATTTTGTTTAAAATTAAATTTAAATATTATTATATATTTATATTAATTTTCTAAAAATCAAATAAATTTTATTATAAAATTAAAAATACTTTAAAATTATTTTTAATTTTCATTTCAATCCCATCCTTTATCTAAAATTGAAAACTTTTGTAAACTTTAAGTTTTCATATACTTTTACATAATTAATCTTCCAAATCCAAGATGAAATTTGGTGGGGAATGACGTTGAAATCACCGAACTTTCTCCACAACAAAATATCTCTGTTTTCTTTGCTTTCTAATTGTTCCCCTTTGCTTCAGCTAATGGCAAATTGAATGGCAATGGTTTTTTTCTGCGCAGGGGGAAGTTGGAGCGGCAAAAGTAGGGAAAGGCTGGTAGCAACTTTGCAGCTCCTGTATCTTTCTATTTTTTTAGAATGTTACAAAATTAATATTGATAAATATAAAATAATAGATCACGACATAATTAATTGGATTATTGAATCAAAATTTAAAAGTTATTAATTATATATTTTTATTTTTATTTATTTAAAATTATTTATCATCTTAAATATTAACTGTTGTTGTAAATTTAATTTTTTATAAAATATTAAATGAATTTTTTAATAATTAAAATAAATAGAATAATATTAAAACTATAATTAAAAAATATTTATAACAATAAAAAAATATAACATCTAATATTTTATAGTAAATTATTAATATTTTGATAAGAAAGTGAAAAGATACCACATGTTTAAAAATAACTAGATAAATACAAATTTATAAAATATATCAGATATAAAAATAAAAAATATATATTTTTAGTTAAAAATTAAAAAAATATTTTAAAAATATTAGTAATTATTTAAAATATCATAATAATTATTAAAAATTATTTTATCAGATATAATTATTCTGCTTCAATAAATTTTTTAAATAATAATTTCAGCTTTTTAATTAGATGAAAAGTGTAGCTAAACACATTCTTATATAACCAAACCATTTTACCGAATGCAACCTATATAACCCTCTTACAATCACTTTTCGTACATAAATTTTAGGAGAAAGATACAGAGAAAAATCTTTAACTTTTAAAAATACTTAAAAGATAATTAGTATATTAGTTAATCACAATAAAAGAAGTGACCTAATAAATGTGAAAAATGTCTTGCTATACCATTATTACTTTGTGACTATAAAATTGAGAAATTTTCGTAAAGGATAAAAATTTCTAAGCTACAGTGAAAAGAAGCATAGTAGCACACCATCATAAAACCTTTACAAAAAGTAGCATAATACACTACCATAAAGCCTTTACATTCTTGATTACGTAAATTTTAAAATTTGAGATTTTTTTTTAAAATCAGTTGCGTTGAAAAATAAAAAATGTAGGTGCATTTATTACATTGATAAATAATTTTACAAGTTTAAAATATTTTGTTTAAATTATTCGTGTTAAAAAATAAAAAATTGAGTACATTTATTACAATGATAAATAATTTTAAAATTTCAAGTTTTTTTTTAATTTAAAAAATATAGTAGTAATAGAATTTTTTATTTAAATGTAAAAATTTCACAAATAATATTATTTAAAAATTATAAATTTTATTTAACTGTAAAAATTCTTAAAACGTTTTTCGAATGTTAAAACTATTTATAAGTGTAGTGAATGTATTTATATTTTTTATCTTTTAATATAAATAATATGTATAATTTTTTACGTTTTACGTATGATGCATTTATTATTTTATTATTGTATCATATCGATGTTGTAACATGCAATAAAATACGGATAAAATATATTAATAAATGTATTGTACGAGTAAAATGTATAAATATATATATAATAAATATTGTTTCGATTTCATATTAAAAAAATACTTTTAAACTTACCTCATATTAACTTTTTTTATCCCCAAACCGTAAAAAACCTGAGAAGAAAGTAGTTTAGATTGTTTGTTGGGATTAGAATCTAACTTGCATTAAACTTAAATTAGATTAGATTTATTTATTAGATTAAATTAAAGTTAATTACTTTAAAATTTTATTGCTTGTTTGAACCTCCATTGTTTTAAACTTAAAATCTTTCAATTTAAAAAATTTAACCCTAGATATGATTTTTTGTCTTAAAATGCATGTAAACTTGGTTTACTATTTTAAACAAATAAGCGTGTATATATATATATATATATATATATATATATATATATATATAAGTCGATTTAGTTATATAAATATAAATAATATAGTAATATTATTTATAATATCATTATTGTTATATTTTAAAATTACATGCTTATTTTATTTTAAAATTTTTTTATAAAATTATATAATTTATATATATATATAACATATTAAATGAGAATATATTTTCTATATGAAGACATAAAAATATTTTGTTATTATTAAATCTTATCATAAATGATCAAAATTTGAATATAAAAGTTATGTTACATTCTTAAAATATTAGTTAACTTTTAAATAATTATATAATTTTAAAAAAATTAATTTTAATCATTCATATATAGCATTGTTCAAAATTACTATTTTTACTTTTATATAAAATTTACATTCTCACTAGATATATTTTTTATATGTATTATATATATATATATATAATATTTAAAATCAAATAACATCAAATATCAAATTTTAAAAAATTATATATTCAATAATTTTTTATAAAAAAATTATCAATACAAAGAACATTAATTTTTATTATGTTAAAAAGTATTTTAATACATATATTAACCATAAGAAAAGAAAAAAAGATATAGATTAATATAGTACCTAATAAATTTTATTTTTACTTATTCATAAATTGTATAATTTTTTTATCCATATAATTTCTTATATGGAACGGGAAAAAGACATTATTTTTATGATATTGTAATAAAAAATATTTAAATTATACTTATTTTAATTTAATTTTTATTAAATTTTATTAATTATATATTTTAAATTTATTTTATATTAATAATATTAACTTAACGCATGCCAAAGTATATATATATATATATATATATATATATATATAATATATATATATATATATTAAAAAATGTGATTTAAACATTTTTATAATAAAATTATACATATATATATATATATATCGAATATAATGAGACAAATTTTTATTCATCTTTTAATTTTTATAGAGATTAAATTATTTTACTAAATGGAATAATAAATTTTTCAAAGAAACAGAAAACATAGTGAATTTTGAGTGTTGTTTGATAGTAGCTATCATTGAGTTTTGACTATGAAGATCTATTAAGATCAATTAACACTAACAGAAATATTAATTTATATTATAAAAAATATTAATTCAATTATTAAATTATATAATATTATTTCAATGATCATATAAATATATATTTTATTTAAAATAATTTAAATATTTTTATTTTTTTTATCAAATTTTAAATTATTAAATATCTATTTAATATAATAATAGATATTTAATTATATTTTAAATAGTATAATAGATGTTGAATAAAATGGTGTTATGTTATTAATTATGTTTAAGATTATATGAACTTTTTAAAATTTGATCTATGAGAAATTTTTATTTTATGGTTAGTTTAATAAAAGTTCTTTTTTATATAAATTTATTAATTTATAAAATTTGATACATAATATAATTTTTTATTCATGCATTTCTTGAAATTATTTTGAATAAATTGTGAAGTAAGAAAAAAAAAGGAACCAAATAAAATATTTTTAGACAAAATTAAACTATTGATCCGTTATTGTATTTTTTTTATTGATCCTTTTGTTAAGAATTAAATAAGTTATCTATTTTTAAACGAATTTTAAATAGGTTGTTTTTCTTTAAATTCCTTTAACACTGCTAATAAAGTATTGACATATCGTTATTAAATATTTAATATTTATTTAAAAATAAAACACTTCTCTTTTTCTTCTTTCATCTCCATCATCCTTCTTCCTCTCCTCTCATTCTCCTATTCTTCCTGTTCCTTCCTCTTTCCATTTTCTTCCTTCTTTTTCCTCCCTCACCCTTCTCCTCCGATTTGATGTTTACTACTACCGTTTTGTGAGGGACAATGGTTTGTGCATTGCAGATCAAATCTTACTCTTTGTGATGAGATTCATTGATCTTTGTGGTTGCCTTAAAACGATATCAATGCCAACAATTTAGTGACGAGGGTGGTGTATCTGTAATTTTTCAATGCTAACAACAGTAAAGAAAGAGAGTTGTGGATACTCTAAGAAATGAATGACGATGATGATAGCTTCGTGGTGGTTGTTCTAATTGGATGGTGGTTGTAATGTAACCGCCTCTTCTTTTCTTTCCATGCTTTTTAATTATTTATCTTTTGTTATATTCATATTTTGGTGTTGTTCTTCAAATTGATAACTTAATAAAATATAATCAGATTTTAGTTTCTTTGTTTTGAGTTTTATGTTTTATCCATTAAAGAGACCGGTGGATCGTGCACATTGGTTACATAACAAAGCCATTTTGAAAACAAATAATGATCATGACGAATGTGTACCCAACCCAACAAATTAAAGAAAAAATAATTTTTGGATATATTTAATAAAATTAGTAATAAATTAATTTAAAGTTAAAAAATTAGTTAAAAGTTAAAAGATAAAAGTTGAAATTTTAAAAATTAGATAAAAGTTGATAAATTATCAATTGAATTAAAAATGTTTGGTTAAATTAACTATTGAATTAATTGATAAATATAAAATTACAAATAAAAATATAGTTAAATAATAAATAAAATATTATAAGTACGATATATTTTTTCAACAATTAAATTAAATATATTAAAATTAAAATACATTAAATTTTTATTAAATATAATTTTATTTTTTAAATTAAAAATATTTATTTTTAATTTTTACATAAATAATTTTTTGTTAATTTTTTTATCAAATAGTTTAAATTTTAATAAAATAAAATAAATAAATAATATAATAATTGAAATAAATATTATATATTAAAATAATAATTTTAAAATATAATATTTTATAATAATATAAAATAAATTTATCAAAATTAATAATATTATTAAGGAAAAATTAAATAAAAAATTTATAAAAATAAATAGAGAAATAAAAAATTAGTTTATAAAAATATATTAAAGATAAAAATAAAAAAAAATATTTAAGTGAGAAACTAAAAATAATAAATACTATTTAAAAATATTTTTTCTAAAAACTTAATAAATATAAAAATAAACTATTTTATTATATAGAATTGAAATGTTTTAATATATTTTTAACTAATAATTTTATATTTTAGTTAGTTAAAATATTTTATCAAACATACTCTTAATTAAAATATTTGATAAAATGTAAGTTAGCTAAAATTTAAAAGCTAGATGGAAATTAAAAGGATAGATTATGAAAAAAAAAATTGAAAAGTTATTTAAAAATTAAAAATAGAAAACTTGTTTGAATAAAATAAAAAATATTTAATTAATAACAATAAAATAATAAATAAAAATATAATTATTAGATTCAAATTTAAGTATTATAAATTTTTTTATTAATTATATATTTTAATATTTAATATTTAAGTTAAAATGTTATATTAAAAACTAAGGATAATTTGTTGTTATTTATATATTTCTATTAAAATATTGTATAAATAAATTTATAATTATTTTGATAATTATATATTATAAAAAATAAAATTTTGTGATTATTTATTTATTTATTTATTTTATTATTTATGATATGTTTTGAATAAAAATTATATTTTTAAATAAATAAGTTTTTTTAAATTAATTTTTTTCAATTTTTATAAATAAATTTTAAATAATATTTTTTAGAAAAATATTTATTTAATTTGAATTTTTTATTAGAAAATATAATATTTATTATAAATAATTTAAATAAAATATTTAATAACTAAATTAAATACTTTAATATTAAACAGTAATATAAAAAATAATATTTTATAATAAATGATGAATTATTAATATATATTAAGAATAAAAAAACAATAATTTTAAGGAGGCAGGCCAAATCTTGGAAGCTGAGGGTAGTTTAAAAAAATTGTTAATTGCCTCGATTATAAAACGGTTACCATAATAAACAAAAATCTGAAATGATTACCTAATCTTTAGTCTAACAAAAATACACTTGGAAACCCATTCATGGTAAGTTTCATGGACCCTTACCTTTCTAAAATAATCTGCAAAAACAAAGTTTCTTGGAAGCTGACGGTAGTTTAAAAAAATTGTTAATTACCTCATTCAATTATCAAAACGGTTACCATAATAAACAAAAATCTTATAAAAATCTCAAGTGATTACCTAATCTTTATTCTAACTAAAATACAGTCCGAAACCCATTCATTGTAAGTTTCATGGACCACTTACCTTTGTAAAATAATCTGCAAAAACAGTTGATTGGGCCTAAGCGTAAGAGTCCTCCATACACATTGGCCCACAATTACTTTACTGAAAGTACAAATCGGCGACCTTTCATATATGTGATGAGCCAAGAAATTGCATGAACTAAGGAGTGAGGGAGAAAATGGAGTTACGTGAGTTAGGAAAAACGGGACTGAAGCTCAGCAACGTCGGGTTCGGAGCTTCTCCACTGGGGAATGTCTTCGGCACTGTTTCCGAGGAGCAAGCCATTGGTTCCGTTCGCCTCGCCTTTCAATCCGGCATCAACTTCTTCGACACTTCTCCGTCCGCACCATTCTCTCCTATTCTATGCTACTATTTCATTTTTTTCTTTTCTTTCTTTTTTAGCTAATAATATTATTCTGAAATTGAAGGTATTACGGAGGGACGCTGTCAGAAAAGGTGCTGGGAAAAGCGTTGAAGGCTCTCGGTGCTCCTAGAAATGAGTATATAGTAGCAACCAAGTGCGGACGCTACAAGGAAGGATTCGATTTCAGCGCGGAGAGAGTAACCAGAAGCATAGAAGAGAGCTTGGAGAGATTGCAGCTTGACTATGTTGACATTCTCCAATGCCATGATATCGAGTTTGGTTCTTTAGACCAGGTTTGTGTATTTCTCATTCAGCTTCTTTGTTATGAGTTTGAAACGGTAGTAATTGTTTCTTGTTTTGGAGGAGGCAGATTGTGAATGAAACAATTCCTGCGCTTCAGAAACTAAAGGAAGCAGGGAAAACGCGGTTCATTGGAATTACGGGACTTCCTTTGGGGATTTTCACATACGTGCTTGATAGGGTTCCACCTGGAACGCTCGATGTTGTATTGTCTTATTGCCATTACTCTATCAATGACTCCTCCTTGCAGGATTTGATTCCCTATTTGAAGGCCAAAGGTGTTGGTATCATCAGTGCTTCTCCGCTAGCCATGGGGCTCCTCACCGAGGCTGGTCCTCCCCAATGGCATCCTGCTTCGCCGGAACTCAAGGTGTCTTGTCATTTCGTTATTTTTGCACAATTAAATTGTACTGACTCTGGTATGTGCTTACATTGTGCATAATTCAATTCACTTTGGGTAATAAATATCTGATAAGAAACTTAAATTAGAGGTGATGATGACCACAATGTTCCCTTAAAAAGGGCGAATGTTGAGTTCGATTATGACATTAAATTTGTACTTATCCCATCATTTGCCAAAAGTTTGTTATTTATATTAATTTTCTTTTACGACTCCAAGTTTCTTATCCAAATGGAAAATGCAGGTTATTAACTACTCTCAGATCATATACAGAGATGTTAACAAAATTACTATATATAGATGGAGAGTGAACTGGTTCTGCTGGAAAATATCAGAAAACAGTAAAAGAAAATTAAGCGTTGAAATTTGAAAATAAATAAATAAAATAACACCTGAAAGAAGAAAATCAAATTACCTTCTGGCCCCCCCCTCCCCCCAGCATGACCTATTGGAAATTTGGAAAAAACAAAGTATGACTATATGAGTATTACTTTCAACATTGTTTGCCAGATTAAGGAAGTATCTGTATTAGTTTGATTATCCAGATCCAGGTATTGTCTACTAAATGATGTTTCTCAACCATCTTTGAACTACATCTCTATTGAATCTCTTTTATTGCTTATGGTATGGTAAATATTTCATCAAAACTAAATTGCTTGTGTATTTTAATTTGGTATTTTGCAGTCTGCATGCCAAGCTGCTGCCACCCATTGTAAAGAAAAGGGAAAAAACATTTCAAAGTTAGCAATGCAGTACAGCTTGTTAAATAAGGAAATTGCATCGGTGCTTGTAGGCATTAGATCTGTTGAACAGGTTTGTTTCAAAGTCTTCCTGAATTTCCATATTTAATTGTACATATATTTATTCTGAAAATCAATGCAATTTTGTGGATGATGCATGAATCCTTGCTCTAAAGATTTTGTATGGCTTAATCTATAAATTAGTTTCCAGTTCCACTATTTTTGTTGTTTTCATTGAAGCATATGTGGGAAGTTTCCTCTGTAAAATATTTACATTTTTTCCATCTGTCCTTTTCCCACCTGCCAACCAAACAAAAAACCAGTCATGAGCCTAAATATAGGTATATGCCAATGCAATGGTTTTTGTCTGATACCTTAAGTTAATGGCTCCACTATATGATTAAAATACATACTAAGGAAATTTCCTGGCTCTAATTAATGGTAGGACAGGAAACTGTAGCTGTTTGTTTTACTATTTCTGCAACACTCTTTTTCATTTGCCTTCTATCATATAATAATACCATATTAGCTTTATGTCACTTAAGAGTGGATGTTGATGAGCTATGTAAATATTTTATACTTGAACTATTCCTACACCAGAAGATATGTTGTGAACATTCAGGCCGGATGGTTATGAACCTATATTGTGAGTGTTTCAGCTTTTTTGTTTGATGGTTTTTACCTTCAAGAAGGAAAAAAAAAAGGCAGACATTTTCTCTATTAGCTTTTTCTTTCTATTGTAGGGACAATTTTAAATAGAGTACAAGCAGCAAAAGTTTGTTGTGTTCAAATGATTTGCCCATAGTTCTGCTATGCATGCTTTATTATCATTTGGGCAAAAGCCAATGCAAAGTAATTAGGATGTACCATAGAAACTTGTATAACTAGGTAAACATGGTTGTATCCTTTCTCAGACTATCCACCAACAGTGGTATGGAAACTTAATTGAACTCAGCAATTTGCAAGATTTATTTGTGCTTACAAATTAAATTAGCATGAGGTACCCTGAGAAAATTTTGCATAAGTTTAGTGCACCCCAGTTGGGTTCACTAGGCCGGCAAAGTGTTAATGATCGATTAGCACAGTTAATCAATTATTAGCTACTATAATTAATAATGTGCCAATACACTATTGGCCTAGTACATGTAACTTAGATGTGTAGGATGCAAAAATTTCTCAAGTTCAGTTTGTGTAATACGGATTAGTCGCTTCATTAGAATGACCTGTTTTCAGTTTTAACTGGGATAATCTAAACAAATTAGGTGGAGCAAAATGTTGCTGCCGCAAGAGAACTTGCAACTTCTGGAATCGATGAAGAGGCTCTGTCTGAAATTGAAGCTATTCTAAAACCTGTTAAAAATCAGTCATGGCCTAGTGGAATCCAGCGGAGCTGATATTCCGTCTTATGCCTTATATTGCTTATGAAGACCCTTATTCCTGTTGTTAGAGGATGGTCGCTGCTTTTATAATCCTATTTAATAAGAGAAAGTACTTGGACAGCTACTAAGATCCAATATCTAAATTATTTCTGGCTTATCTTCTAGGGTGCACAATGTATAAACACGGGCCTTCTCATGGCTTTGATATTTACTTGGATAACGCTAGAGGTACTTTGTTTGTAAGGGTACAATCTAAAAAAAATGATAATAATTTGTTCTTCCTTATGTGTAAGTTTTTCCCCCTTTTGTAAATATTACTTATATAATTACAATTATTGACACAATTGGATCAAATCTATAATTCCACCACCCATTGCACCCAAAACCTACCTTCATTTTAATCATTGGTGGGGCCTTACGTAAAGTTGTTTTCATTTAAATAATTCCAGTCAGAGTATTATCCTCCGATTCAGTTTCTAACACAAAGCATGCTTAGTATATATATTCAGGGAGAAATATTTCTCTTTTATTGAGAAAAAGTTGAAACATATGCACTTTGGTTTAGTTGCTGAATTGATTTCTGAAAGAACAATGTAAGAAAAACTTGAAATAATTTGTTCTTCCTTGATGTGTAGATTTTTCTTTTTTGTATAATACATATAATTATTTACACGTTATCTAGAAAATGAAGCAGCTACATACACATCCTACGCAGGGAAACTAAAGATAACATTTTCCACTTTGATCCGAGATCCGGTTGTTAATGTGATCAATGCCATCGGACCAAATACTGTGCAAATTCCGCCACATAAAATCAGTGGTGGAACATTCTGCAACGTTTTCATTAACCCCATCAGAATATTACCCGTTTTGGAGTTTCCAACAATGCTTGCATAACATATTCGAAAGAAATGTCTGTTATAGTGTAGACCGTGGACATTGTTCATCAAATTCATGTTTACGAGAAACAGACTTCTAATACACTTTGGAAGCTTAGCTTACTACTCTATGGAAACTTTAAATTGCTCATTTTCATGACTATTCTATCATTGGCGATTTAGCAAACTCCAAAACTAATCAGGCAGGTGGAATAGATTGATTTAACATTGACAATTTTCGAAAGGGGAAAGCTTAGCTTGATGAGACCAACGGTTTAAACCAGAGAAAGCCTATGAAAAGTGGGCTTTTACTGTTAAGTTTTTATTTATATACACATTATTTTTTAAAAGATCATCATGAAGTTATACTTAAGCCTTTTTTTTTAACCTGACAAGAATTGTACGCGCAAGTCAACCGATTTATAGCTACTCAATTTTTCATAATACCCCATATTTATAAAAGCTAAAGAGGGCGTTTGGACTATTTCTGTACGATTATTGATGAAAACAATACTTTGTTCTTATTCCATTTCCTGCTTTTAAGAAAAAGGTAAAAACACGAGAAAATCATCGGAGTTTTTTGTCATAGCAGAGACTACAAGTGACCGTAATAGCGTCAAAAGGATATTCTGGAGAAAACCACACGTTTACACTCTTACCATATCTATAAAATTGAGATATACATTATACAACAATAGAAGTTCCTATCTCTTGCCATCAAATTTACATTCTTCCTAGTTGTATAAATCCCATCTGTCATGTAAAGGGTAATCCTGCTTTTTGGTAAGAGTAAAAACATGACTGAAAGTCATAAAGTGCAAACGTACCATTAAAGCCAAAAGACATTTGTTTCATTCCTCTAAATGCTAAAGTAATGGATATCCCTACAAACAATTGCACAACTGGCACATGAGTGCATCAAATAATTTGTATTTTCTAATGGCCCAAAAGAAAAAAAAAATGTTTTATTTCTTTGTGCTCAGCAATAAAATGTACATGTGTCAGTGAATGAACAATCTAGCTGAAAATGACTATCATCTATGCATTAGGGCTATGTAACAAGACTATGTAATAATATAACAAAAGGATGCATGGACACAGCAAGAGAGATTGTTCTAAGTCACCACCTGCTGTAATGGAGGCCAAGCAATATTATCATCATTTGTGTGGCCCAGAAAAAGGAAGTCGGCACAATTCTTCCAGCAACCATGGTTATACGGGTTTCTGAACCGCCCATCAGGACCACGAAGATAATGATAACGGGAGGAATTTGCTAGTTCATTTGTGGTCACATTTCGAGCTATCTGCATTACAATTTACAAACATGAAAATCCTTCAGCAGCTACTTCTAACATAAAGATGTTTGAGTAGCTTTAAGTTAGAAACTGAATGTGTGAGAGATGCTTGTATGCAATATGTATATGTCAAAGCTTCCCCTGTAACAAGCATGAGATAAGTACCTTAACAGAAGGAAAACATAGAAACATTTTTTATAAGATCCCATTCATGGATGTCCTCTCCTTTTCCTAAAGGTGACATTTCATTTTTGAGGAGAAAGGCAAACAACTCTTATAATTGGACTTCTTTCTTTCTCCAAAAGTGACACTATTGTTTCCTAGATAAAACCAGTAACGCATCAAACAGATGACAGAAACTTAACTAAGATGGCCTGGTCATGTGAGAAGAACAGAGGCTTCACAAAGAAAAGTGGAATGATGAAAGATGATTGATTAAAAGGAATAGAATACCTAAGAAAATTTCAGGAGAACCCACTAAAAAGACCTAGCTCTAAATTGTTTTACAGAATATTTGGTTAGAGAACTCAGTGATAGTGGGATTAGACTTGGTTGATGGTTGGACAATGTGGTCAAAGTAGGTCAAATTGTTCGTTTGTTCATTCTCAATTTCACACTCAATCTCACACAAAGTAGCTTATGGATATTGACTGCATCCTGCCTGCCTATACTAAGTTGCAATTGCAGAATAAAATTAAAAATAATATATTGGTAAATTCTTTATAAAAAAGTCCTGAACAAAATATGAACAATGAAGGAACAAAATCCCAAATCCCAATCATTCTAACAAAAGGAGGATATTTTTTCTTCTAGATAAATAATTATTAATAGTTCTTTTCAGTAATTTTCCCTAATATACTTGCAGATAATAACCTTAATGAAATAATGATTATTGAAAAAACAATGGATGAATATGGTTTAAGCAATCACCATTGAAGCCTGTGTTATCGTTAATGTCATAGCTGCAATGAAAATAACAGCATCCATCACCAAAAACACAAGAAGACCTGGATGTCTTACTAATACATGATGGATCCATGTTTCTCCTGCAGGTAATGCGGGAGTAGATGTCCAAACTCCTGTCATGCAAAACAAGACAGTCATCTAGTTCAAGAGAAATAATAAATTTGACAATTTCAATATATAGAACAGTCCAAGAAAGAGAGCTCTTGAAGACATACTTTGAATTGCAATGGCAGCTGCAAGGAAAGAAATAGAAGTTCCCATGCAGATAAAAATAAAGAAATCCCTTTTGTTCCTCTGCAATTCACATACCAAGTATGATATCAAGGCTCAATATATATGGAATGAGGAAAAGAAGAAAAATGGCTCTGGGTTTGACTAGAAAAGTTAAATATAGCATCTTATCTCCAATCAAATATATCCTTGGAGGAAGAAAAAAAATCCTCATTTGAATTATCACATCCATCTATCATAAGTAGAACAGAAAAAATAAAAGAAATTCATCATAAGAATGCACTTCCGTTCTAGAAGGTAACAATTAAAATAGCACAATGCTCCTTACCTTCCCAACACAGTTAGATATCCATGGACAATGGTGATCGAATTGTTCCACACAACGCTTACATGTAGGGCAATGCTTGGATCGGACAGGTCTTATTATCTGATGATACAATTCGAGAAAACCTGATAAGTGATAACTTATTTTGAGATTTTAATAAAGCAACACATAAATGTAAGTAAATTGTCAGCATTAATCTTTTTAAATACTCAAAAGAATGCACATAGTATAAACCTTGCAGGTAGGGCAAAGTTGAGACCAATTTCCCGTCCAAACAGAGGAACTATTCAGATCAATATTCAACAAAGGATCCTGCAGAATACAGAACACAAAATTTACAGATTTTACAATGTGAATGTGTTTGTATAAAAACCAGTAAATATGCCTATATTGAAGTAAAGGGTAACATTCATATAAAAGATATAAATAATCATAATATGCTATTGTAAAAGCTATGGTAAAATCTAGTGAGTTGCATCAAGTATTGATATAGTTGTATGCAACAGAGATTATATGCAACATATATCCATTGCCCACTGAAATAAATCCAAAATCATTTTCTAACTAGATGATATCTAAGTTATGATAAATGCAATGTTCACATGTTTATGCCCCAACATACTAACACAATGTCATTACTCAGAAAAGAGGACCCATGTAATATGATAATTTCCCCTGATAAACTCTAGCTTGGGGGGTGCAATGCTTTTTCTTTAAAATATGATAATTTTCCTATGCAGCATAGATGCATTGTTCCCATGCTTATGCGACACAAAGTCCTATACTCAGAAAAGAGGACCAGCGTAATATGATAATTT
Source organism: Canavalia gladiata (assembly GCA_037954105.1). NCBI lineage: Eukaryota > Viridiplantae > Streptophyta > Magnoliopsida > Fabales > Fabaceae > Canavalia > Canavalia gladiata. Next base: position 73,509,354 of record CM075658.1, read on the forward strand.
TCCCCAGATAAACTCTGGCCTGGGGGGTGCAATGCTTTTTCTTTAAAACTATCACTTGCAACCAATATTTTTTATACAACAGGCATGAAAGGACTGCATACCTCTGTATCACTTTGAGTACCCAAGTCTCCTGGCCGTTTTACATAACCTGGATCTTTACTGCATAGGATTGAAAATAACTAGTGTTGATGAGGGTAAATTTAGAGTTAAACTTCAAGAAAAATTTTCTAATATCAGGACACATTATCATGTTTAATAATAACATATCTTACATGAATATGGACAGAAAATGACATTATTAGTATTAAACCAATTAATACAATATTATGAGAAAAGTGAGTACTGAACATAACTTTCCAAGAAAATGGCACATGAGTACAAAACAACACAAGTAAATAACTATCTACTTCTTATTTTAAAAATTCAATGCACTAGGAAAAAGCACTTCCTAAGTTCAGGTCCTCACCCAAGTCATAAAATAATCATATAATAGGAAAGAATATTTACCAATACTGCATTCAATAGAATTGCTTATTCATATGTTCATTTCTTTTCCTTCTATACTGATTCCCACTTTCTTCATCTTATATATTCAAAGTTTTTAATAGCAGTAGGGGCACCATGGCATAGCAGATTTCTAGCAAAATGCCATTACAGGGCAATGGCATTGAAGGTTTCTCATGGCAGCAGCTTTTGCCAAAGCAGTTATGGCGGTGCTGCAGCTAAGGCTGAAAAGGCGGCAATTACTCTTTCTTTGAAAAATAAATAAATAAAAACCAACCACTGGAGACTCATTTGACTGAACACCTCCACCGTCCCCAGAAAACAGCTGATTTGGTTCTCTCAACTAACCTCTCTGTTCAAGAGTCCCTGTGTCTGTTTCCCTCTCTTTCTCTGATTTTTTTCTCTCTCTCAATTCCTTTCATCTCCATCTCCTTTTCTGGTCTCTTTGTTTCTCTGTGTTTTGTATGGGTCCCTCTCTATTCCTCTGTTTTAGTCTTTGTATTCCTCTCTGTTTTGTTTTCTTGATGCATGCATTGCTGTGAGGGGCTTATGATATTATCCCTCAAGTCCCTTATATTAGTGGACAGTGTACTTTTGCTGAAATTTATTTCTTACATTATGTTTCTAGTTTATTCCTGATATAATTATTATTTATTTTTTAATGTATTTTGCAGTTTTTTAGTATACTTTTTTCCAGAAAAAAGAAACTATAGCGACCATGCTTCTGCAATAGACCATAACATGAACCACCATACTTTTATGGAGGATTTTTGGCTTGCCAGCATCCACCATTAATAACCTTGCTTGTATCTTAAATCTCATCTTGAGGGACTGCGAGTTACAGGCAGATTCCTAGTTCAGATTTTTAGTCACATCGAAGTTCTTTTACATGACATGATAAAAACCAAATGGACACTACAAAGTCTCATAAGTTACTAGAAACAATCCAAGGCCAATCAATTGGGCTGCAATTCATAAACCTTTACAGTTGTATCATTGTCAAAGTGGCAAAGGTCACCAGTTACACTACTTCACTAATTACCTTGTTATGTCATCTGATGCCATTTATAACCCTCAAAATCACTAAATGATGCCAGCCAGAAAATAATAAATATAAGAATTTAAAAAAAGAGAACAATGAGCATTTGATAGAAGTCCTAAAATAAATAAGGTCTATAGTAGTAGAAGGAATTGGTTGGGCATCAGGAAATCAATGTCTTAAAGGCATTATTCAATGTATCAGAATATTGACTGCAGGTAGCTAAAAATAGGGAAGGTTGTTATAAAAAGGGAGTGAGTGAGGGAAACAAGGGAGGGGGCATCGCTCATTTTCAGAATTCATTGGAGGGGAGGAGTTCCAGGTCTCTCGAATACCTAGGTATCCATTTCGGTTTACGTTTCTTTTTTCCTACCTTATTTGCATATCACATTGATACAGGCTTGGGGATTTAGGTTTCTGATCAATAAAATTCAGATTCTCTCTTACTGTTTGTCTGCTCCAGTTCTATCAATATTTTTGGTAAATTGTAATAAACAGACCAATGGAAACAGAAGTGGTTTTTCTCCAATTCTTCATCAGTGAAAGAGTTCCAACATAACATGCAAAGAAATGCTAGTCAAGTTTCAGTCCTAACTCTTAGATCCAATTTCTAAGTTCCTAAAGAATTATATTGGCATTCATATGATGACAACAGGCAACCATCAGTAGAAGGTATTCATTTGAAGTGTATGATGTCACACAAATAAAAAGAAAGTATATATATTTATATTACCAAATTACACACAAAAGCAGAATCAATACATGACAAAGATGATTATTACCTACTACACCTATAAAACATAATCAGGGCACCAACTGTCAAAGAAAGAACTGTCCACGCCCAAAGTCCCACAGCGGCCGTAATCTTTTTGAGGTTATGATCTGGCAATAGCACAAAATATTCAGTCAAGGTATGTCATTTTCACAAAAAACCTCAAGTAATGAGTGTGTATGTTGGCAGACAATTCTCCAAGTACCTGCAAGGACTGAATTCATGAAGAGGATCATGAGAAAGACTATAATACAGAATAAGATGGGAGCATAGTCAATATCTGTCACCATCCAGCCACAAAGTTTGCCTCTCCAGTAGTTGCTATGAGCCCGTTGTTGATTAGACTGCAAAAATGTATCACTATAATCAGCTACAGAGCCAATGAGTATAACAGCATAAACAAAGAGCAACAGACCATGGTTCCCTTGTGATTTCCAGAAGCAAAATTTGTTGGTTCAAACCAATAGTATCATCAATGTCAAATTAATTTATCGATTTCTCCAAGATACAACATACTCCCATTTTTGCACCCAACTTCAGAAGAGTGTCAAACAGTAGCATGCAAAGACAGATCATTCTATCAGTAATTCACCATTGTGATGACATAAATTTGTCTACTTCAGCTAAGGCTAATCAGGTATCAGCCTACCAGATGTTAACATTACTTCTACATAACCTATAACACTACCAGATACAACCAAACTATGTTGCTTACAAGAATACATTCAATAACTTAAAAGATACCGTTTTTCACATCTCAAATACCTGAACACAAGGAATAATTCCTTTACGATTCTAGCACCATTGATTAGTACAGTATGTCAGGCATAACACGTTAAATATTAAATCATCTCATACTCAACTCATTAAATTAGCAGGTGTGCATTCTTCCAGAAAAATGTCCCACCAATACTTAATTGGAAAGTGATTCAATATTACATAAATCCATAAATAACTGAAGCTTGTTATTCAAGTTTTAACAATTACCCCATTCTTTGAACATTAAACTATTTATATTTAAATTTTCATACATAAAATTCATGCAAAATAAACCTTAATTCCTTTATTTTTTTAACTATTTATTTAAGTTTTAACAATTACTCCTTTATTTTATTGCCCTCAATTCCTTCACATTTTAGAAAGGAAAATATCTGAACAATTACCAGAAAAATCAAGGCAAAATACCACTCTAGTTTACACATACATAAACATGTATGTATAATTAGATATAAAAACCATTCATGTACGCTCACACAACAACTTAAGCTTTTGGTGTATGGTTGGCTAATGGCACCGTATCAAAGTCTATCAAAGTTCAGAACAAGGTTAGGTAGGTCAGTGCGTTGTCCATAGGGATGGAAGTGAACAAGATCATTTGAAAAAGACCTACAAGTCAGTTTGTTTAAAGCCTAACTTGGCTCGGCTTATTTAATAAATAAATAGGCTCAGACTTGTTAAAAAGTTTTTTTAAATAAACAAGTTAGGCTTAAGTTTACGGAAAAGCCTGTTTAACCTATTCAAGAGCTTATTTATTTTTATATATTATATATTTATATTTATATTTATTTTAATATATTATATTTATTTTAATATATTATATTTATATAATATATATATATATATATATATGTTTTAGGTCTATTTAATGACCTTTTTATCTTGTAGGTTTTAAGCTTGCAAGCTTTTTTAATCAATCATTTATATAGGCTTTAAGTTTATTAATTGGCCTTTTTTGGAATGTAGGTTTCCCTAATTGTCCATGCTCCAAGCCCAAAGGATTCTAGGGTGAGGAGTTGTGTTAGATATAAAGAATTGAAGATCATTCATGGGCATTCACCCAATAACTTAAGTTTCTTGAGATAGTTGGTTCATGAGATATGTGTTTATCCATCATCCCTTGCACTTAGCAAAACTAAATTTGATCATGTTTATCAGTTAATCACAAGTCTCATCAACAATGTTCTAAGAAGAATTACACAACCAACAGCCTCATTAATACAATTTTACGTACAAGGAAAGGGGCGACATGCCGATGACCTTTATCATATGCAAGCTGTACAGGAGTGAATCCAGCATTATCTGTCACCATCAATTCTTCCTTTGTACCTGCATGTACAAGCACAGCACATGCCTCTGCATGTCCTCTTAATGCAGCCCAGTGCAATGGTGTACAACCTAAACCAGTTTTATTAAGTATTATCTCATCAAAAATCTAAAATGACCGCAAAAACAATAGGTTAATAGCAAAAACGACCTGTTTCAAAATTATTAATAAAAAATTTTCAATCTAACGTTATAATTAGTATAACATTCAAACTTTTATGAATATAGTCAAATGTTGAGAACATAAAATCTAAAATTTGTGCAACAAACAAAGTCTTCAAACTGTAGTTGGTCTGAAACATCCTAAATTTCAAATAGATAAATCCAGCATACAAACCCCTTGAACCAGCAATATGAAGGTAATGAAATCAATGTGTACATAATATCTACAGTAATGCAGAATACTAATCAAACCTTGTCCAATCTCACAAAGCCTGTCTAGTACACATTACTAAAAATATCAATCTCATATAACATCTGTTGCCCTCCTAAGTTATAGCTAATCTCAGCATATGATAGAATGGCTTTGAGTAGGTTTATGTTGGGTTGGGTTGGTCTTGACCAAATACTAAAAATATGATATAAAGAATAAATGAATGAAAACTTATATATATACAGAGAGAAATTTAATGACAATTTGGCATACCATCTTTATCTTGTCTTCCTTGGTTTGCATCTCTAAATAGAAGTAATCTTATTGTATCAGCAAATCCCTTATATGCAGCCCTGGCCAAAGGAATTAAGAACTCAAAAAACTAAGTAAATAGAAAATCAACTTCTTCAACGGATTTAGTTAGCTTAATACACAACCATGATTATTAGAAATAACCATTTAGAGTGGGCTTCAACATTTTGACACAAAACATTTACAAACTTATAAAGTACTTCAGAACTCCTTGAAGCACAAGGGGACATTTCACCAGTTAATACTCCATTTAATTATTTAGTTTGGAGGGCAAAAAAAAGAAATACAGTTTAGCCAAAACATAATCAATATTATGTATTTAAAGCAGAAATTTTAACTAACTTTATGAGTGCATTAAATGCAAAAGGATGATACAAATGGTGGAACCATGACATAGACAATCAAGTCACTATCAAAATAAGGTTTCTTCACCCATGCACAACAATCAAAAGCTTCATGGCATACCAATGAAGAGGACTCCTTCCATCATTGTCAGGCACATCAAAATCAGCATGGTACTTTGCTACAATGTGATTTAAGAAAGCTGTCTGTCCATATTGTGAAGCAACATGAACTGCCTGCAGAAACCATTTAACTGTGAAAATAGCACACTCCTGTAAATGTTTAAACAGGTGGTATGTAGTATAAGTCCATAGTTTTCCTTTTACAGGAACCGGTGTTGATAAATTTCACACCAGAACCCACATGCTCACCTATTTTTGGTACCAAAATTACCAATACAATTTATTAGACTTATCTTTATTCAAAAGAGAAGAGCACAAAATTGATGATAATGGTATTTAGATAGCTTTTTATAATCATTAAAACTTGAAAAGTAATTCTTTAATCATTTATCTTATTCATTTTGACAGAATATTTATATATTCACAAATCAGTTTCATAAATTAAATTATTGTCTTGCTTCTTTTTATCCAATATATATTGCTTATTAGCTAAACCACAGAAATAGTTAAATGTTTTGAAAAATATTGTAAGTCAGGTGAGATTTTGATATTCAGATACCAAATAAAGAATAAAATTGGGCACACAGTTGCTATTCAGATGCATGGGCTTGGATATGGGTGATTTGACTTTAGGAAATGGCTGGGGGTATGAGTTGACAAAAGGTCACTAATTCAAATTTGTATATGGATTTGGATGCAAGAATTTTAAATGAATTAGGTTATGAATGTTAAAACCCCATCCATGTCTGCCCCATTGACATCCCTAATCATGAAAAAGAAAAGCAAATCCTCCTCAAAAACTGAAGAAATTAATAAATCCATCTAAGCAATTGTTGACATGTAACAGTGTATTAACAAGGGAAAACAGTACCCGATATCCATTTATGTCTGAAGCTTCAACCCGAGCACCATTCTCCAAGAGCACATCAGCTGCCGCAACTGAACCACGAACTGCCGCCCAATGCGATGCCGTTTGTTGCATGCCGTCTTTAGCATCGACATCAGCCCCATGCTTCAAAACATGTACACTTAAATTAAAGCACATTCAACTCAAATCAATTAATGAGAATATATAACGGACAAACCCAAACGTCTCCCACATTAATCAACTTCAGCACACAAAACCCCCACTCAAAAGTCTCATTAATTTCTAGAACACCCATAATCACCCAAAGAAAATCCAAACGTGCTGCATAAGAAGGCGAAACCAACTTAAATCTTTTTAAAAAATGCCCAATTTTCTTATCTACAATTCTGAGCTAAGGCAAGTTCACAAAGACCAAAAAGAAAGCAGAAAAAAGAGGGAATGCCTGAATAAGATAGTGTGCAATCTCATGGAAGTTGTTAAGCGAAGCCCATTGAAGAGCATAATAACCATTAACATCGGGAACGGAAACGGAGGCACCGTCTTGTTCAACGAAGGTTCTCAATTTGTGAAAGTCGCCGTGAGCAGATGCAGTGAATACGTCGAGTATAACGGGCTGGTTGTTGGGTTTGGAATCCGATGATACCACCTCTATTTCCGATGAAGCCATTGGATGAAGGAAATTTGGTTAGGGTTTGAAAACTATATTATTATTATTATATATAGTTTAATTGGAATTGGTGCTTTGTGATTGGTAATTGAGAAAAGAAAGTGAGAGAATATGTTCATTCGATCTTCCCAGTTCCTCCCTCACTTCATCCTTTCCCAACCCAACCTTGCTTTCTTCTTCAATTTCTTGATTCTTTCAAAGAACAAGACTTACCCCCCAAAAACACACAGCATGTACTTTACCACCTCGCATTTTACTAATATTTTAAAATTAAGTAAAATATAATTTGTAATTATTATATAAAAAACAGTATGTATACTAATTAATTTAAATAAAATTTGAAAGATATAAATTTTAAAATTTTAAAAAGTATATATTAAAAAAATTAAAATTTACAAAATAGTTAATAAGACATCTTGTAAATCTTTTATGGACGTTCAATTTACTTTTCAACATTTTGTGACGGTATTTTTTTTTTTTAAGAATTTGTAATTTCTAAAGAAATTATAAATTGATGCAAATTACATTGTTATTTAGTTAGCTATTATCTAGGGATTTTGTTTTATCTTTAAAATCTAGTTAAAACTTATTAATTTTGTTAATTTAGGTATAATTGAATATCCTGAAATAGTTTTTATTATTAAACAATCTTGTTTTTTATTCAAAGAGTATTTGGTATTTAAGTAGAATGAACAATCCAGGATTTGATTTTAATATAAGAATATCTTGTAGAGTATTATTGGATTTGTTTTTAATACTATTTCTTATAAATTTTGATATTACAACTTGATTTTAGGATCTTTTTATATTTTAAGACAATATTTTACAAAACCAACCACACCACAATATTTAAAAGTCTCATTTTATTATAATACAAATTTTCATAATAATTACATCACACTATTCGCGTACATCTATTGTGTCAATTATTTACCACATCATCATTATATTAGAATTAAAATCAATTTAATTTTTTGCCACATTACTTATTACATCATTAACCACGATAATAATATTATATTTATATTATTTGGTATGTTAGCATGGTTGATTATTGACTTTGATCTTGACTCAAAGTTGAACATCCATCAAAATTGAATATTGACTTTTGAACATTGATTGTTTTAAGCACACATTAACTTAAATTAACATTGATTTTAATTTTTTTTCTTAAGCTATTTGGATTATTTTAGAAGTTGTACATTTTTTGGACATCAATTTTTTATATCAGGCAAGCTTTCTCTATTTTAAATTTTTTTTATTTTCTCAAACTTTGAGCAATTAGTAATATATAGGTTCATTTCTCTTATCAAACTTTTGCTTCCTTAATCAAAATAAGAAAAATTATTTTATAGGTAGTTTATTGGTATTTTTTTGACATTATAGCTTTTTAATTTGTTACTTCATAACTCTATTATTATTTTTAAGTTTTACGTTGCATCTAGGATAATTTATTATTATGTCACTCTTTGCGAGTAAATTGAAGCACACATTTAAGTTTAAAATTATTAAAAACACTCGCATCCAATTTTTTGTTATGGACAATTTCAACAAGTTGTGGAGTCATTTGATATATAACTAGTTAAAGTTATTCTCATTGTTTTGACATAAAATGAATGTGGACCATAAGAAAGATAGCAGAAAAAATATAACTTAAGTAATTTAGAAACTAATTATAGAGACAATTTGGATTATGTACAACATAATGGGTCTGTAATTGTCAGAATAGAAATCATTATCACTGTAACAAACTCAATTGTGTGATTTTAAAACTTTTAAAGAATAATAAATTAAACATCTTTAATATTTAATATTCATTATAAATTTATCTTTTTTATCTCCTTTTATCAATTTATAAAAAATTAAAAATATATAATTATTCTTAAATATAATTATAATAAATTTAATTATTTACATCTTAAATTTTATTTTTTAATTAATTATTATGAGTGTGTAATTGATTGCTTATTAATATTATATAACTAAATTAATAACTATTTTTTATATTGTTAATTATTATATTTTTTTAATCGATTACATATTTTTATTAATCAATTATCATTTATATTTGATTATAAAAAAATATAATGATTAATAATATAAAAAATAATTAATTTAATTATATATTTAATTAAATAATTAGTTCTTGAAAATGATGGACAATTGATTACTACAAATAAAATTTAAAACGTAGAGTAGGAAAGGAAATGAATAAGATCATCTAACACAAATTTACGATTTAATTTGTTTAAAGTTTTATTTGATTTAATTTGTTTAATAAATAAATAGATTTAGATTTGTTAAAAAAATTTAAATAAATAAATCAGACTTAAATTTAAAAAAAAATTGTTTAATCTATTTATTTTTATATATTTATTATATTTATTTCAATATATTATATTTGTATAGTATTTATATTAATATATTTTATTTATATGATATTTATATATATATATATATATTAAACCTATTTAATAGTTTTTTTATTTTATAAACTTTAAACTTTAAACCTTTTAAATCAATTGTTTATGTATGTTTTAAATCTATTTATTAAATTTTTTTAAAATGTAAAATTTTAAATAAGCTCGTAGACTTTGTAAATCAAACCTTAACAAAAAATTTAACAAATAAAAATTTTAGATTTAAATTTTAAAATTTTTAAATAGATTAAATTTAAATATTTCAAACATAGTTTGACTTAACATGCTCTAATCATGTCTTTATTAGAATTATGTAGGAGAAATATTTTTAAATAAATTATTCTTATTTATTTATCTATTTTAATTTTAAAAAAATATTAATTATTTTTTTACATGTATCCTTATATTAATTTAGTTATTATCAATTATAATAAATAAATAATTTTTTAAAAAAAATTTAACAACATTAATTATATTTTTAATATATATATTTTTTTAATATATATATATATATATATATATTTTAACAGATAAAAAAATAATATTTTTTTACATGTATGTTTGAATTAGAGATATTTCTTGTAAATTAACCCTTAAAAGGGGTTTAAATTTTGGTGAATTTGAGTTTTAAAAATTAAATTTGATGTGTTTTGAGAATAGGTTAAAACTAGACATTGTATTGTCCTAAATTAATCTAGTGTACTATGTTATTTTTTAAAAAAAATTAACTTTTTAAACAATTATATAGTAATAATAAGTTTTTTTTGACTTGTTGGATATATTTTACATAACAATGATATGCCATTATTTATTTTAATATATACAGTATAATATAAATTTTGATTGTATATTTATTTAGTTATATATAATATTAAAAATGATATTTTCTGTCAACAAATTATATTAATTTTATTTATCCTATATGTTAGCGTATCTTGATCAAATTAAATTTATATTTAAATAATTAATTGTAGCATTAATAAGTTATAGCAAGTTTTATTTCTTAACATACACATATATAATTTTTTAGTATAATTTTTTAGTGAAATAAGGTTGTTTAATATAAAAAATTATTAAAATAATCCTTATTTGGTTTTATAACTTAATAAAATAGTTATTTAAATATCATTTTAAAACTTGTTTAATAACATTTTTTGAAATAATTCAATTGATATAAAGTGAATTGTTCAAATATTAAATAAATAGTTCAATATTTTCTTTAAGTAAATTATAATTTTTATTAAATATATTCTTAAGATAAACATAATTCTACTTAATATCATTGATAATATACTATAAATTATATAATAATAAAATAAATTATTAAATATTTTTAACCCATACTGTACTAATACACATTCTAATTAAATTATAGTATGCACAAATATGTCAATTATTTAATTTTCAAGAGATTAGTCAAGTTTCATTCTAAGATAAGGATAAACTCATTTCCAGACAGTCAATGAACATCCCATTATACATATTTTTTTAATATAATTTTCTTGATCTATCATGTGTATCACAAAATCCAAGTTAGATTCTTGAAGTTGGCCACAAACTTCCATATTGTTATCGTTTTGTCTAATTGTTAATTGTTAACTTAAATTTGGTGAATTAAGTTTAAGATTATCACAATGACCAATTTTAAAGAGATCAATGATGAATCCTTTAGTAAAGCTGTCACTCTTGTAAATACATCACTGTGAGAGGTGATGGCTATTGATCATACAATTTGCACTTACATAATTTTATTTAAGAATTTGCTAAACAATTAAATGTCTTGGTTATACCCATGTAGCAGCAATGACATTTTGGGTAAGTGTTAGTTCAATATATCCATTCTCCTATTGTCCTGCCATTTTTGTTCATTTTTTATTCCAACGGAATAGATAAGTCTAATGGTTCTAAAACCAAGATGATAACTACAACTTTGCACAACTCATTCAAACAGAGGTCGTTAATTGGTTAACATTAGTAGAATGAATGGTATTTTTTAGTAGTAAATAACAAAAAAAAGAAAATCTTTTTTAAGAAAAAATAGATTAGGAAAGGACATGAAAAAGAGGACCAACCTCCCAACAAAATTTGTTTAGCTGATAATATATTAAATAGCTTATTCGGCATTCCAATGAGAAGTTACGGCCAAGTATCATTTTGATATATGAATCGAATAAAGCAAAAACAAAAGACAAAACTTGCAGGCTAATTAGAATCAAGTTTAGTTTAATACAATTAAAGTATGACCATTTTTTCTTAAGACCCATTAACACAACACAACGAAGGATCCAACAAAGATAATAAAAACAAAAATCACATGCTTATGCAAAACATGTTGCTGAAGCGAAAATAAAAAAAACTATAAAAATCATGATACTATTAGCATCAATGTTCCTTAAAGTGAGCAAAACTATATTGTTATGCCAAGGAAAATTAACAGGTAAATTTGTCCTACATTGTTATAGCACTGTATAAAATAACACTTTCAAGCAGGTTATGGCACCCCGTTGTGTAGTGACTGCAGACCTCATTCACCTTTTACTAAAGAATACCGTGTTCTCACCGCGTATATGGTGATTTTTTCTTTTTCTCTTAAAAATACCGTGTTTTCACCACTTGTACAGTGATTTTTCTTTTTTTTATTTTTTTTCTTGAAAATACAGTGTTCTCAGCACTTGTTTATATTTATTTTTAAATTTTAGTGAGAGATTAAAACAAATATTTATTTTTTAATAGAAGTCTATCGTTTTTATATGTTTAATATTTTTCAATGAAGTTTATATTTTTCATTTTTTATACTTTCAAAATTTTCATTTAATTAATATTTATATAAATGATAAAAGTATAGTAGATAAAACAATAAATATTATCTTAAATTTTTAAAATGACAATTAAAAAGAAATAATTTTTTTATAAAAATAAAAAATTAAAAGAAGCATATAATTTTCTTGTATTAATTTTCTTTTCTATATATTGAAATCTTAAAAACATATTTGATTACATCCAGTTTGAATAGATGATTCTTGTATTAATTTTCTTCCAAAAGATACGAGGAACCATCCTAAAAATGGGATAGTTGATTCTCATGACTCTGTTACCTTACTTTACTTTTTTTTTTTTTCATTATAGTCTTACTAAATTTTTTTCATTATAGTCTTACTCTATTTTCATGATTCTCATCCTGTTATTCAAATCTTCTGGTTCGCTATATACATTGAATTTTACGGATTAAGTTGAAAAAAATAAATTGATAGATCTTAGTAACATTTCAACTAATTATAGTCTTACTAAATTTTTGTACAAAATATTTTGTAACAATTGCATAATTTTTTTTTTGAGATGAATTAGTTTAAAAAGTTTACTGATAAAAATATTTTTTATAGTTAATCTTATATCTCTATATGCTAATAATAAGAATAAACATGTAAGTAAATAAAAAAATACTAAAATTATAATTTATGTTACAATAAAAATAAATAAATATTAACTCTTATATTTCAATCCAACAATCTAATGTTGAGAGGTCATATAATTTGCATAACCTGAATAAATATCCCACGCAAATAAAATATGTAACCCTCGTTTTTTCACGATACAACCTAATTCAAGAGATAAATACTATAGTCATTTTTGTGCAAACTAATTATAAATCTTAACACAGTTCAAATCATATTAGAATACAATAACACACCCAATCATATTAGGATACAATAACACACCCAAAAATCCTTTAAACAGAATCACAACTACGAATTCAAATTTATAAATCAAAGAAAAAACTCAATATAATACACAATACTAATAAACATTAATATAAAAATAATTAATTTTCAATGTACAAAAAATTCAATAATTTAATAGTTAGAAAGAGATATTTAAAAATAAAAATCAACATTTGATAGAATTTATGTCTTACTTTATTTAAAATTTAATTTGATTCAATTTGTTTAATAAATAAATTTATTAATTTTTTTTTAAAATAAATAAATTAAATTTATTAAAAAATTTATTTAACCTATTTATGTTTATTTATCTCTATATATTATATATTTATATTTATTATATTTACATAATTTATTAAAAATTTTAATTTTTAATTTAAATAAAATAAATCATATATTTGTAAATTTTTTTAATATTTATTATAAAAATTACATATGTTATTTTAATTTTAAAATAAATATTTTATAGTTTTATTTTAATTATATATATATATATAAAGTTATATATAAATATATGCATAGTGCATTCGTTATATTTTTTTTATACATTATTATATTTATATATAGCTAATTTTTAATATATAAATTTTAAAATTATATAATTTAAATTACAAATTTTTTATATTATTAATTTTAAAATTTAAAATTTTTAATTAATTATTTATATAAAATTTAAATCTATTTACTAATACTTTTGGTATTATAAACTTTTAAATAAATTTATAAATTTTAAAACAAATTAAATCTTAAAAAAAATTATAACAAATGATAGATCTAAAGTCAGGCCGTTTCCATCCATCCACGTGCTGTTCGCACATAAACTTTACTATCTGTATACTTAGAAAATCATGAGATCAATTTTGCACAGACCAAAGTTATAAGCAAAAATAACCAAATTCAATTTTGCAATGCCTACAAAATCTATAATGATTACATTATTAAAAAAAGCACAACAATTAACTAATCAATAACTTTGTAATCCAAATTTATTAATTATTATAATTTATTTATTATTCTAATATAATTTGGTAACAACAATCCTACCATACTTCAGGTGACATAACATTCTCTTTAAATAATAGTCTTTTAAATTGTTGTTATTATAAATATAGTTTGAGAAACATTTTTAGAATAAAAAACAAATTTATTATCTTTTCACACAATTTTAATTTTGTTGTACAAAAATAACAAAATCTTTGAGCTACACCCTACTATAACTTTTGAATGAAAATTTATTTATTTTAATTAATGTTAAAATACTAATCAATTTTAGAACTAAACTCTTCTACTGAGTTATTTTATTTCACTCTAGTATAAGTATAATAATCTTTATCTTTTCTTTATGTCAATTACATGAAAAATCATATCATTTAAATACTATATATTTAAGACAATTTTTTAGATTTATGACATAAAGAGAACAAATCATATGGCGTGGCGTAGTATATAAAGCATACTTTTAAACCTGAACAAAACACGGAGTCATGTGATGAGCACAGACAGATCAAAATATTCTTTTGCCTTTTATTAGATGTATAAGTTAAAATGATTTATTTTAATTTTTTTTTATTTCTGTATTTCTATTATTTCAATTAGATGAGCGTAGTGTGTTGAAATTATATTATATTAACTAGTGTATAAATTTTATGGAGTGAATGTCCCTTGGAAGAAAATATTAGAATTTTATTATATTATTTAGTGTATGAATTAAAACAAGTAAGATTTTTAAAATATCTAAATAAAAAAATCATGATATATTGTAATATTAATAAATAAAAAATTATAATATTTTAACAAATCCAAAAGATATATTATAATATATCATAATATATCATAAAAACTTAACATAAAAAAAATATTCATGATATAAATTAAAATAAAAAATTATAATATTCTAAAAATTCAAAAAATATATTATAATATATCATAAAAATTTAATACTGAGAAATTAAAAAGAACAGAGTTAACCTGCATATTTTTTTTAATTTTAATATATCTAAAATTTAAAAAATTTGTCATTTTATTATAATTACAGTTACGATGTCACCTTATTTTTTCAAAGATCAAATTTCTCATATGAAACCACGTACTTTTGCCTATTACTTTTGCCATGCTTTTTTTCAAAGATCAAATTTCTCATATGAAACTACATACTTTTGCCTATTACTTTTGCCATGCTTCTAATGCTGAGAGACAAACATACCCCTCTGCTTTGAGGCTTGTCATTGCTATTATTTATGATCAATATGAATATCTGATTTATTTATTTTTTAAATATTTATAAGATGCTTTGATGACATGCCCTTCAACTATTACTTAGTTTGGTAGTTTAATTAACTTGTCAATTTTGAACTTGGCTGCAAATTTTCATATATCAATAACAACTAACAAAAAGAGGTTGAACGCGGGCATCTATTCGAGTGTTATCATGGTTGATATATCATGGTCATTACCTTTGTCACTCTTGTAAATATATTTTAAAAGGGGCATTTATTGATCCTTAAATTTGCACTTTCAAAAATTGTATCTATCTTTCCTATTGACCTTCATTTTTTATTACAGTGAATGAGAATGAGATAAGCCTGATGATTCTCGAACTAAGACTACAGCTACAATTTGCTCAACTCATACATATATGTTTAATTGGTTAATGTTAGTAGAACGAATGATATTGTCCTGGTGGATGGGAAAACAATTTTTTTAAAAAATAAAACATTAAATTAGATTAGAAAAAAAATATAAAGAAAACAGGTCCCACAAAAAAATAATAATTAATAAATAAATCAACAGATAATCTATTAAATAGATTGTTTAGTGTTCCAATAAAAAGTTATGGCTAATTATGTTACAGATAAAAAATTTCAAGCTTAGTGCTATTCAGATAATAACAAAGCATACAGAAATTGTGTTCTAAGTTACCATCTTTACAAGGTTCTTATAATTTAAATCAAGTACTCAAGTTTACAGTTAAACCATGACCATTTTTTTCTGAAGAGTAGAATTTGTCAACAAAGTTTTTGTGCCAGCCACAATATTGGAAGGATTTGTTCGAAAATTCACAAAATATTTCAAGTTCCCCAACTAAAATCCAAGAACTACCGAGATACAAGTGGCTTACTTCAACAAAGATAAAAAAAAATAAAATCAATTCACAACAACATATGGTTGAAAAATATATACAATTTTGTGTCAAAAGAAAATATTATTTCAAAAATCATAATACTAATAACATGAATGTTATGTGCAAAACTATATTGTTGAAATTAACAATAAATAAGTCCCACAGAAGAAATTACAACAATTAGACGGAGTATATAAAGTAAGTTTATAGTTCTATGCGGAAGTACGGAGCAGTGTGTGACGAGCACAGAGCAAACTATTCTTTCGTCTTTTACTAAAGAATGTGTGTTCGTCATCTAAAACGGTATACGATAGTTTTTGGAAAGGGAATTTTTTTTTGGGAAGGTTCCATCAAATGAGTTTAAATTGATTATTGGAAAGAGACTCGGATTTTTCTCTTGGAAGATCCCATCAGGAGAGTCTAAATTGATAAATATTACTAATGTTAATACGTTCAATAATAGTCATCTAACATAATTAAGTTGTATTCTCGTAAACATAAAGGGTTAAAATTAGAAACTTTTCTCAGAAGAAGAACAACTAAACATGAGTTATCTAAACCATGTTGTTTAATTTAATAAGTTTTTAAAAAATTCTAAACTTATAAGATTTTAATTTTTATTAAAATTGCATTATTGTTTGTAAATGTATGAATTAACATTTTCTTTAAAATAATAAAAAAAAGAATCATGATATAAATTAAAATAAAAATTATGATACTTAAAAGAATTCAAAAGATATATTATAATACTTTATTTATATATTTTTTATCTTTTCTTTAGTGTTATGTCATATTGATTAAAAAAATTAATTTATATATTTATTTATATAAAAATATAATTTTCTATAATATTCTTAATATTTTCATTAATTAAATTTTTCTTAATTAATATCTTTGTGAAAGAAAAATATACAATAGATAAAAAATAATAAATATTATCTTAAAATTTTAAAATGATAAATAAAATATTTATTTTAAATTAGTAACCAAAAAATAGAAAAAGTATATAATAACATGATCCATTGGAATTTTAAAGGAATATTTGATTAAATTCATCATGAATTTCAAATAACACATTGTGTTTCATGAAGCTGATTCTTATGTTAATTTTCTTCGAAAAGTGACAATGAAACGAGCTAAAGATATGGAGGAGC
Source organism: Canavalia gladiata (assembly GCA_037954105.1). Lineage (NCBI taxonomy): Eukaryota > Viridiplantae > Streptophyta > Magnoliopsida > Fabales > Fabaceae > Canavalia > Canavalia gladiata. The sequence continues at coordinate 73,526,870 of CM075658.1, forward strand.
CATGCTCCAGGAGCTGATGACTCTTACTTTGACTTCTTAGTTAGCTTTTTTTTTTTTTTTAATTTTCAACAAAGTTATTCTTCAAGCCAAAATTTCACAACAAGGGTTTTGGTTCTCAATTGGCAATATTTACAACCTCTCCAAATGAAACCAGACAGATACAAGGTGCTTACTCCAACGAAGATATAAAAAATAAGTTCACACTAATGTTTGGGCAAAATGAATATATAATTTTGTATGTCAGTTTCCTGTTGAATAAAGATTTGAAAAACCATAATGTTTCTAATATGTATGCAAAACTATTTTTTTTGACAAAACAACTGCTAAATAGTCCCACATTAAACGAAAAAGGAACTCCAGCTATTGCTGCAGTGTTATATAAAGCAACGGTTGCTCCGAAATTAAATGCACTTAACCCTGCTGTGAGCATCTAGCAAACTTCTGTTTTGCCTTTTACTAAAGAATACTGTGTGCTCGTTATCTTATACTGAGTAGGTTAATTTCTAAAAGGGAACCATTTTCTAAAAGGGTCCCACCTAATTCTAATCCTATTTTGAAGATTTTATCGTCGGTAAAGTAATAATGATTGGTTAAATAAAAATATTGAATAGGAAAATACTAGTGATTAAACTCAAAACTGTAATAATGATTGGTTAAATAAAAATATTGAATAGGCAAATACTAGTGATTAAACTCAAAACAGTCTGTGGGTTGTGCTTTACCGGTTCTTTAGAATGCTAGTTGAGCGAAAAGTGGAAATCTGAGGTATTTAAAACCATGGGGAGTGGAAACGGTTGACTTATAAACAATGAATTTTTAAAATTTTAAATTAATTTTTTTTCACATAATAATGGTTACTTGATAAGATTTTTTTTTTCTGAAAAGGAAGACAGTTAATACAGCTCAACAACGTCATTTTTAATTAATTTTATATTTATCCTTTTAAAAATATTCTTGATTAAAATTTAAAATTAATTATAAAAATGATTAAAAAGAATGACAATAGAGAATGATGAATAATAATAGATGTTGAGAAAAAAGATAAAGAATACTAAATAATTAAACTTAAATGTGGCACTTTTTTAGAATTTTTTAAAATTAAACTGAAGAAAAATGTTACTTCCTATATTATGTATAATATATTTTTTTGTGGCTATTGATATACAACCCTCCATTTTGATTATAAAGTATCAGTAACATAATCAATTTTTCGTTTAAAAACAATCTATAATTCTTTTCTTCAAAAGAAGAAATCTACATCAATAATAATTCTTTTTTCCATTTCATAAACATAATCAATTTGTTTTTATTAACTTTTTGAAAGAATTTTGAAAAAAAATATTAATTTTTCTTCAAAAGAAATCATTGCCAAACTTGCAATAATAAGAAGATTAAATTGAGGTGACTACGACAATGTATTCATCAATATATCAGTTTAATAAACAATAACAACTTTGTACATCTCAAATAGTTGAATAAATGGCAATCTAGTTTATGGGTACACAAAAATTCTGGCAAATTTTCCAATACCATCCTCCTTATGGGTATTTGAAGTCAAGTTCACACAAGCTTGATGGACCAAAGTAAATACACGTTTAGAATTTAATTATTATTGCCTCTTTTAACCCTTGAAGAGTAAATTTGAAATTGTCAACAAAAAGCCTGATTGGTTTCGAATTGTTGTTACTCTCAACTCTGTTTTCGCACAGCAAAATAAAATCATGGTGGTCCAACTGAGTTTTGGATTCGAGCAACGAAATTTTAACATCAAAGAGAACAGACACATAGTCATTCTGAAAGCCATAATTTCACAATGACCGATTCGGTTCACAATCTGCAAAATATTACAACCTTCTCAATGAAACCTATGAACCAGGTAGATACAAGATGCTTACTTCAACAAAGATGATAAAAACCAAATAAGTTCATACTAGTATTTGGTCAAAATAAGTATACAATTTTGTGTGATAATTTTCTCAAGTGAAATAAAGACAATAAAAAAGCTGTAATATTAGTAGTATAAATAAATGTTCAAATGGTCGCAAAACTATGGTTTTCTTGATGCCAAGTAGCAGCTAATAAGTCCCACATTGGAAAATGAAGCTCAAGCTATTACGACAGTAGTATATAAAGCGTACCGCGTTCGAAGTTAAATTTTGTTAAAGAGCCTTCTTTTTGGAAGGTTCCTGTCTAATCTTTCCTTGATGTTTATGTAAATGATAAACTGATAAAAAGGTGCAAATCGGTGCCTAGAAAAAGGTCCACGGCAAATTGTTCATTTACATGTTAAAATTATTAATTTCGTCAGTCCCAAGAAAAAAAAAAGGATAGAGAAAACATTGAGGTGAAACAAACAACACTAGCAGCTGCAAAGTAGAAGGGCTTCTTCGAATCTCTTATCTGCTGCAGAAGGATCAACCATGAAGTGTATATGAGTCTGAATCATATTGTCTGATCCTGGTTGCGGATTGGGATAGTATTTGGCAGTCCATTTTAGTGCAAAACCTTTCAACCCAGAATAAGTTGTTGCAGAGGATGATGAGGGTGCTATAGTCACTGATGGAGTATGTGTTTTGCGACTGTGAGAGAGCAAGAGCATTGCTGCTGTAGGTGCCATAATAAGCCAAAGTGATGTAAGATAGATCAAGGGCATAGAACACAAGAAATTAAGATTGTTACTTCCTATGCATACTTATAGAGAGAGCCTGAGTTATGAGAGATGGCAGTGTTTGGGGAAAAGCTCAAACAGTCTGTGGGCTGTGCTTTACCACCATTTCAGAACTATTGTTTAGCATAGGGTGGAAATCCGAGGAATTCAAAACCATGGAAAATAGAAACCGTTGACTTGTTTTGCTCTTGTAGTCTTATCCGAATGAAATCTTTAACTTCTGATCAATAGCTTTTATAGGTTCTATCATAAATGTCGTTATGGTTTTGCAGGGTAAATATGAAGACAAATCTTAGATAGGTATGTACTTTTGGTGCTGTTGTTGTCTAATTAAATTATGAATTTTATTTTGATAAGTGACATAATAAAGATTAATATTAAAGAATGATATTATTTATTGAGATAAAAAAATTTATTAAAGAATACCACTAAAAAATCTATAATACTATACCTAAATTTTATTCTAAATATAATGGTTATGAAATTTTAACAGAAATTAGGTGTAAAATAAACTATAATGATACATGATACTCATTCTCTTTACATTATATGAATTGGTTAATTTATTGACATTGGGATTTTAAATTTTTGTATGTTGCCATGATACCTTTAAAATGATGCCTTTTTAAACAATTGCATTATATATTATTCTAATAAATGATTAGCTTATTGAAAATATTTAAAGGTATGTAGATAGACGTGGCATTGGTTAGTAATATTAGAAAAGAACACTACAACTCAATGCAAACTTTATCAACAATATCAATAATTCAATTAGAATCCTCCCTTTGAATACATCTCGATCAAACCATCTTCCTAAACCAATGAATTGGCCTCATAAATATGCTAATAAGAATACTCAAGTCGAAGGTAACAAGAAAAGATATGGCAGAACAAAGTCAAAAATTTTGGGCAAAATGTTAGTTATTTACAACGTTATGCCCAAGAAAGTGAAACATAAACTTAAGCAAAATATAGTTTCATAATCTCTAACAGGGTAGAGGGTACTTCAATTCTGCCATGATGCTCTTGTAATTAATTCCCTAAGCAAAGCAAAAAGCTACTTACACCAAAATGAAAAAAAAAATAATGTAAAATTTCCAAAAAGAAAAATGAAAAAAAAAATTCCTATTTACATTTCAATGACCAAATTGGGAAACAAATTTTGTCTGGACAGAAATCAAAAGATATAAATAAATCAGCATTCTTGAGATTGACAAGAGGCTGTTGTTTTTGCAGTCTTCTCTTCAGGCAATGCTGTGCTTGTCCTTTCGACCATTGATACTTCTTGCTCACTATCTTCATTAAATCTATCCACACTATGCAAAAATATTCCTGCAATATACAATTTTCAGAAAACTTTTCCATATATTATACATTGGCAATGCCAACCATGACTTGTAAAACATTCCCACCATAATTTCTATTGCACTCCTATCATAATGTTTAATAAATTTTTATTTGTTGATTCCTTAACTAATGTTCTGAAAGTATTCGTTAACAAGACCCTTATACATACATTTATGAGTTGATGTTGACAAATTAACTTTTAACTTATTCTAATATGGCCTGGCAACATCCACCATCGTATGATAGAATGGGACATTGTTCTTGCTTACTTTTACGTTAGGTTTCAATGTTGCTAAGTCCAGCAATACAACCCCCACCCCCTTTTTTTCCTATTAAGCACCCGTGTTTTTGTAATAATGCTACTTCAAAGAAACTAGCAATGTGATGTTTCTTTTAGCAAATCAATAGGAAGTTGTCATGATGACTTACCTATAAACCATATTGCAGCTGCTGGAAAGAATATAGATGTTAGAATCAATGCAGTAGTTCTCCAATTGTGAATATTATCCTGCATTACCAGTATGTCCAGAACTACAGTTAAAATATAGCACATGACATAATAATTCTGTTATTTTACTTAATAAACATTTAAAGTAACAATAATGCTATAATATAAAGGTTCCAAGTCATTATCATTTTATCCCTTGAACCTATGGACCTCAAATCTAGCCATCATTTTATGGAAAAGCAATCATTTCCACTCAAGTTACTCTCAGTGTATAACTTAGAAAGTATGTAAGACGTAACAAATGTTTAGAACCGCTGCTTTAAATTCCTAGAGAAGGAAACAAAAGGTATAACCAAGACATAATTCCCTGAAAGATTTGTACTTTGTAACAAATACAACTAAAAAATGCTAACCTGGACAACTCCAACAAGAGGTGCGGAAGGTACATCTCCAAAGATATGAATAGCAACAGTAGACACAGCCATAGATAGCGGCCTCAAACTTGGTTTAACACAATGGAGACATATATAATTCACAGGAGCCTAAAAAGAAAATTACAGGAAGATAAAAGTCATAAAATGTGGAGGAATGATTTAGACCAGAATTCTAATGATCACACGGCATAGCTTATGCTAGACATAGTACACAATTTATCCCATTAAAAACTGAATTTCAAGGGATTATTCAGTTAAATCTTGACGCAATCAAACAGGAAACGTACCATAACCAATAGATAAAAGAAAAACAAAGGATAGAAAGGGTTCGCTTTGGAAACAAGCACAATAAAGTGTGTTTGGAACTGAGTTTTGGAAAAGCAAGTTTGTGTGTAACCTCCCAAATCTATCAGTAGTTTTACAAAAGAATACTGAAATATAATAATTCATTAATATAACTTGGGAACTTCAAGATACTCAAGTAACAGAGGAATACTCAAACAAAGTTGCAGAAAATACTGATAGATGATAAGAAGCTACGTTATTTAGCATGTCAAGGTATAGACAAACATGGAAAAATCTTCCTCAGAGAGAAGGGAAGTACCTGAGTGGCAAAGACCAGCATTTCACCAATAGCAAAAAGTGCTAGAAAGCCATACTCGTTTCTAAATAAGAAGGCGCCAAAACAAAAAGCACCACCAATAAATGTTGCCAGTGAGAGAAGCTGCAAGAAAATTCAGAGTCTTAAGCAAAGAGTAATGGCATTTTCTAGGTGAATCTTACGAGTGAGTGACATTTATGTAGGGATCATAAAATGAGTTGGGAAGCATGGGCTACCAGTTCCACTGATTAGCCCATTACAGCTTTAATTGTTGCTAGTGTACACTTTAGGTGGGTGCATTGTAGATTATCCTCACTTGAGACATTTCATTTTCTGGGTTTGGAAACATTTAGTATGATTAATAAATGGACTTTGCTTGCAGCAAGCTTTTGATCAATCAGAGTTTCCCAAATTTTAAGAAAAGATTATATTAACCTTACAGTGGCAAATGATTTCAAAACTGCAATGATGTTCAAAACTTATTGTTCATACACATGCCTTATCTAAGGCTTGTTGGTGTCTCAAGTTCAACGATTTAAACAAAGCAATTATATTCAGTGTATCATATGCCTAATCAAAACTGCATAGGACAATCTACAAACATATAGAAAAAATGAGCTAGAATTTACTCTCTGAATTTAAATACCAACCTTAAATGCATTTGATATGGTGTTAGACATGAAATCAAGAATAAAGCCCCCTGCTAAAGTGCCCAAAATTCCACCTACGACAGTAATTCCTCCAAACATCATATCTGCATTGGTCTGCCAAAGTAAATTGTACTTAATATAATAATAGTTCAGCAATAACATTATGTTTCACCAGCAAAATTACCAAGCACATGTTCATTTTAAGCAAGTAACAAGATACTCCTTCCTGTCCTTTTTATAAAAACCAATTAACTAATTTGCCAGAATTAAGAAATTTAGTTAATTTATTTAGTACATTGAAATTTATCATTAATTTATGACATTTCCAATATTATTCTTGACATTAATGTGACTTCTTTCCAACATACAAAGTGGATTGGATCTTATATAAAGGACAAGACAAACTTCATTTTTGGTTCATACAAAAAGGACCAGAGGGAGTATTAAAGAAAGAAGGAACACAACTATGTTAATAAAATCTTATGCATACTTGTCAATAGATGAAACAATGTCTCACCATGTGATATATACTATAACCAGCTTTGGGACCCCAATATGAGTAGGCACCTATGACAAAGTTGTATGCTATGTAACCTGCAAATAGACATTCATGCAACAGATTTAAATGGAAACATGATAAAACAATATGATTGTCGAAAATATATAAGTAGAGGCAGATGATATATGAATGAATTTCATAAGTAAGCAAGCTAGTGATACAGAAGCCTCTAAGATAAACATCACAAATTAAATCTAAAGAAATAAGTTGAGGCATATAGCAGATCAGTAGGAGGAAGTACCTAGAACATTTATGACAAAAACCTTATCAAGCAAAAGTGCTTTCATATCTTTCAGAAATCTTGAGATGTGATCTAATATCGTGGTTGCAGATTTTGACCTAAAATAAGACATGCAACAAAATATCATTTAATATAGTCAGTCACTAAGTGATGTCAGACACATACAACATAAATCAATAAAAAAAGAAATTATTTTAGAAGGATGGTGGGATAGTCATTCTCAGCTGGATGGAGAGAATTTTTATCCTTAAAGCCACAAAACATTGACATGAACAAATACCTTTATAGGCAACTATAATGGCCAATAGGTCATTTACTCAATATATAAAAGAAAAAAAAAAACCATAAATCAAGGATAAGGGTACTGTTCTCACTTGGGAGGTTCATGTAAGCTTTTATCTCCAAACTCTGCCTTCAAGGACGATGGTTCATCTTTTCCATTTGAAGCCTCCACATCTTTCATCAAATGAATTTATTTAAGTTCAACTAGGATATTGTGAACCAGAAAAAAATCAGCAAAACAGAAACCTAAAAATTTTAGTTAACTAAAGACATTAATTGAGAATTAGCTTGTCCCATAGAAAAGGTATATTACTTTCCACACAACCATGAGAGGGGAATTGCAATGAGCACTTCAAAGTCAAACACAGGCAATTTAGCCTTTTGACCAAAAGAGCAGTTTTAATTTTTATACATTCACTCATTTATAAAGAAAAATGTCTCTTCTCCCTACTTGCCTTTAAAGAAGAGGAAAAAACTGAAGAAGAAAACAAGGGAAGTAAACCTTGTTGTTGATAGAACATTAATCTGAGAGTCTGTTTAGAAAGGATTTCATGGGTTTACAGCATACAAGAGAAAAAAACCAGGCAAAAATAAGCTCATAGGAACAATGAAGGAATAAAACAGGCACATCCCACAAGAGATGAGCTGGTAAGAATCTACAGCTAAAATAGTAAAATTTCTTGAGTTTTGTATGAGTCCATGAGTAGTGTTAATATAGGCTCAGTGTAGAATATTATTAAGATTGGATAGAAGAGAGGGAAAGAGATAACTGACAGAATTTTATTTATGGTAAAAACTGATATAATGGAAACCTATACTGGTGTACAAACTCGGTGGATCCTGAACTCTCAGTTTTTTTCTCTTAGAGCTTGAATCTTGAGTCCAAGAGCTTTAGTTAAGATATCAGCATTCTGATCTTCAACTGGTGTGGGAGTCTGTGACTAATTATCAGGCTTTTGTTGAGAACCCCTTCTCTGACAAAGAAAATATCTAATTCCATATGCTTGGTTCTGGAACATAGAATGAGGTTGTGGTGACTTTTAATTCTGATAGTAAGGACTGAATCCAAAGTAGTTCAGCAGCTGTTAAGGCCAAACTTCTGTATTCTGCTTCAGCACTGGATCTAACGACCAGCTGTTACTTTTTGGACCACCAGGAGATGAGATTAGGTCCAAAGTATATGCAGCAGCCTGGAGTTGGGTGTCTATCATCTGGATTTGATGCCCAGTTAGCATCACAATAGGCTGCTAGACAAATAGGTTGGTTGCACAAAGCTGGACTTAGTAGCATTTTTACTACTTTCCAATGTTCAGTCAAAGGTTGGGTGCAAAATTTCCAAACTTAATTCACTGCATCGCTGATTTCAGGTCAGGTTATTGTGGGATACAACAGTGCTTCAACAATAGATCTATACCAAGAAGGTTTATCCATGTAATCAGATCCATACTTTGGGAGTTTACTACCCCAATCATAGGAGTAGAAATACCTTTGGCTTCTACCATAGGAGCTTCGTCTAGAAGGCCTCTAATGTATTTAGTTTGTGACAGCAGTAGGGATCTATTCTTCAAGTGTTTAACCTCAATACCTAGAAAGAAATCCAGATCTTCAAGTTGGTTTAGTTCAAAGTTGGAATGAAAACGATTATGACTTAGAGAGAAAGATGACCCAGTAACAATAATATCATGCACATATATTAGAACAAAGATAGAGTGAGACTGTCCATGAAGGGTGCATAAAGAAAGATCATATTTGCTGGACTTGAATCTCAAACTCAAAAGTGCTGAGGCTAGCCTTTCAAACCATACTCTTGGAGCTTGTTTAAGCCCATAAAGAGCTTTATTCAATCTGCAGATCAAGGATCTGTCAGCAACCTCAAATTCTGGGGGTTGTTGCATGTATACTTCTGTTTGTAGCCCATTAAGGCATTGTTTACATCAATTTTTTTGGATATGCCAGCAGTTAGTGATACCTAAAGTGAGCACAGTTTTGATGGTGACAGGCCTAACCATAGAGGAAGATGTTTCTATATAGTCAAAAACAGATTGTTGGTGAAAACCTTTTGCTACCAACCAAGCCTTGAACTTGTCCATGCTTCCATCAGATTTCACTTTAATTCTAAACAGCCATTTGCAGTCAATAGGCTGCTTATGTGAAGATAAGGGAACCAAAGTCTGTGTACTGTTTTTCAACAAAGCATCATACTCGCGTTGCATGGCTTCTAGCCATTTTGGGTCAACCAAGGCTAGAGAAACTATAGAGGGTTCCTTGTGAATGAGAAGAAGAGTAGGAACCAGTCTCGGTTTCACAATTCCTGATTTGGATCTAGTTTGTATAGGATGAGTGTTTTGTGGTCTGGAAGAAGGAGAATTAGTGTTAGCAGAAGTTTGTTCTATATGAAAGGTCCAAACAGTGAGAGATTGATCAAGTGCTGCCTGGGTGACATGAGGAACTGTAGATGAATGAATGATAAGAGAAACAGCAGGAATAACTAGAGATGTACACTTTTGTTACTGCAGTTGTTGCCTTGGCAAAAATCTCAGCATAAGGAAAACAACTTTCATTGAAGAATGAAGATCACATCTTTGGAGATGAAAATATGTCCATCATCATCAAGACATTTGTAACCTTTGTGAGAGGAAGGTTTCACTGGAGTCAATGGATTCACAACATCACAATGCAAACAATGCCCAGGAATGACTCCTTCAACTTGTTGCAGCCATTGAAGAAAAGTGGATTCATCAAAGCTTAATGGAAGTTGATATGAAAAGGTGATAGAAGCGGAAGCAGGTATTCAAGGATCAGCCATTGATGCTGAATGCAGACGCTTTAGATACCATATTACAATTGGATAAAAGAGAGAAAGAGATAAGCTGAACAGAATTTTGTTTATGGTAAAAACTGATACAATGGAGAACCATGCAGGTGCTCTATATATGGAGCAGCTAGCTTACAGAGAAAGAGACTGACAACTGTCAGTTAGTTACAACAGAACTGAATTAACTAACTTTCTAACAGATATTTATCATTTAATTTCATAATATGCACATTTAAAAGTTTAAGTTATATTTAGAATGGGGGATATGCTATCACAGAAGTAGTGTTACTGTTATTATAGACTCAAGTTAGCCAGGTGCATGGCAAACTCAGTAGTATATCCTTGATTGAATTTCATACAATGTGCATATTTATAATTTTATATTATATTTTAAATGGTCGGTATGCTACCATGTATAGGGTTCATCATGAACCCAAATTATATTTACATTACTCTTCATAGAATTTTCATTAATGTAAATTTGCATCAGAGGCAATTGCAGTAAATTAACAAAACAACTGACTTTAAGGAGTAACTATAAATTGTTCTTATTCTTAATCATAGGTAGAGCAATTGAACTTTAAGAAACAGTGAAATATTTTGTTCATATAATTAATTATTCTCATGCCTATAAAACACAGGAAAATGCTACCTAGCCAATTAATTGTCAGAATGAGTGAGCATCATTGCTAATTTCTCTCATCTAAGAATAACTATTTAAACCCTGATTCCTGGCCAATTATAGGACATTACTTTGGCTATTAGCACCACTCTAGAACATAACAGTACCTTGAACTCCTGACACAACTGTCTCAACTGCCAGCACCTTTTTCGAATCAACAGGGGTGAAACCTGGATCCACAAGTAGTTTAGAGGTGGAAAACAACATTAGGGAACCACAGGAAATCAAAGCAAGAGAAAAATGTGCACCTTTCAACTGCAAAGGCTTCATAACAAATCCCATAATAGCAAATGGAAACATCAATATAGCTTCCACCCAAAATGCATAACGCCAACCAAAATGATTTCCAACCTGTTTATTAACAATGAATGTATAAAAAATCCAGAAAGGGCAATTTTTTTCTTAAAAGAAACAATATACACATATGATTATTCCTAAAATATAAGTAGTTATACTGCTAAAAGAAGGAAATTCCCCACCTTGCCATCCAAGTTTTGCATTTACCTACAGGCCCAATATTTCGTTTCTGATGTAATTGAAAGGGGAGGATAAAATTGTCATACCAAGTTTATTATCAATTGACTGTTTACACCCACTTTCTACTTTACCTCCCTGTTTAAGATTTTTCTTATCCAAAACAAATTTTACTTTTCATTCAGTTTTCAAATTTTGATAGAGAATCATGCTGCCATCCTATATCTAAATAAAATTTTTCCTCTGTACCTACATTGCAGGTTTTGCTACTAGAATTTAATAATGACATTAGAACCAAAGGAAAACTTACCAAACCACCATAGACATAGCCAACTGCATATCCCGCTGGTATACACATGAAAAATATAGCAAGCCATGCCGTTTTCTGATACATGCACCGAATAAGAAAGGTTTCCACCATACAGAAAACAGGACAATTACAATGATAAAAAAAATTCCAACTACCAAGAATGGTAAGGAAAATATCAGTCAGTTTTGTCAGAACATATCATTAAACCAGTAAAATGCTGAAAAGAAGCAAACATATTGTAACTTGTGTTAGATTAAATCATCATACTGATTAGAGCTAACATTTATATTCCACATAAAAGCTTAATAGCATTGAATAGCACAAAAAGAGTTGAGTCAGTTTGATTAATATACAGTACTAGTTTTAATATTCTCTTCTTAAAGCACTGGAAACAGTATTTGTTTCGTTATGTAATCTCCAAGCTGGCTTAGGATCTTGACACCAACTAATTCTTTTTTAGATAATAATGGTTCTGCCCAAATTGACAACCAACAAAGCCATGGACATCTTAGCAAAGAAAATATTCTTCAATGTATAGGCTTAAGAACTGAATCCAAATACAATTGTACAAAGGCAATAGCATCACATTTTAAGAGGTATTTAATGAACCACTAAACGAAACATATATTCACACCATACTTGTAGATGAAGCTTGGATCCGACAAAACAATTGGTTCACAGTGCAATAACTAAAAGTATATGATGCTTACATATGAGCATAAAATAGAAACATTCTATAACCTGAATGCATGAGATGATTCCAAGGGAAAGAAATAAACCTTTGCAACCGGGGCATTGTCATCAATGAAAGGGGCTGCAAGACTTATGAATGAAGCCTCACCAACACCAACAAACCTAAAGAGAATGATAAGGAAAATAAATAAGATGACTTTCACAATTTGTATTATTATGCATTCAATACAAAAGTCAGAGTTTGAAAGATAACTAACACTTACATGCGACAGACTGCAATTGACCAGAAATTGAAAGAGAAACCACAACCTAAGGTTGCAAGAGTCCAAACTGACAATCCAACTCCAATAAGTCTAAATGGGTTTACACTGCAAAATATGAATTAGTATTTACTAAGTCAATGATAGCAATGACAAATCATACAAATGGTATGTGAGTGTTCATGACAGAGGTTAAAAACTTTTCATTATTGGATGTTTATGTCTAGATAGTAACCTAAATTTAATGGAAAACAGGTCTAAAAAATTGATATGCTAACTTTAATGAGTGCAGTATAATTTCTGCTGCATAACATTTTAGACATATGTACTGATTGATTTGAAAAGATGAAAGTCACACCAAACAATATTTCTTCAGCTACTCTTAATACACTTAATAATGATGCTATTGCTTTGTAAATCAACAGATATTTTGGACTTCAATATATCAAATCAGTGGTTGCTCAAAAGCTTGTTCAGATTTCAGGAGTTTAATAATTTCATGAATTGACAAAATATCTTCTGAAACATTGTGACGTTGAACATTTAAGGTAAATAAAGCTGAAAGAACACAATGCGCAAATGAGTAGTTGCTGATGAGTAAGTTCAAGAAAAGTAAACTAAACTAAACTTGAATGCATATACATATAAATCATTATATTACTCTTTTAACCAGAACAACTCTATAATTATATGGAGAACCTAAAAACCAGAGCCTGCCAGCATAACTGAGTCTAAAGTAGGATTGTCTATGTGGGAACCAAGCTGGTGGTGCATGGTACAAAGTTTCCATAAAATGATTTTTTACAGTAGGAATTTGTAACAACAATTTTGACAGTCACTACCTCTTTGCTAGAGAAGCAAATATTGGAGAAGCCAGAAGAAGTCCAACCATAAAAGCAGATGATAGAACTCCATCCTCAAAATTGTTCAAGTTAAAATCCCCCCTGCATGGAAGAAGAAAATGATGTCATCAAAACTACAGTACAGCCACAAAGCTATGAAATTTGATGCTCCATATTATAGTACAATATGTTATGGCATAAAAACACAAGGAAAAGCTAATACAGGCAACAGCAGCTAGCTGGGTATAAGTTGTATTCTCCATTTAGATGGTCAGTGCTTCTTTTGAGAAACATCCATAACAATTTGAGGTGGGGCGGGGGTGATCACCATGATCTCAATTCCTTTCTACCTTGATTGTAGTAACTTGACTAAATTTTGCAAGCGTGCCGTTTTCAATTCAGATTTATTTTCATGATAAATCATACAGATAACAGATGCAGCCAACTCAATTTAAAGCCATGACAGGCTGACTGCATCCTTTGTTCTTGTTTTGAAAATAGGAAAGCCCATGAAAAATCAGATGTAGTAGTTTTACAGATTAGTTTCTGTTAGTCATGTAATAAACATTGTCATCCTCTGAAAAACATTTAATACATGATGTTGTTGTCTATAACATAAACATAAATCAATAATCAATAATTAAGACAATTTAAAAAGCAGACCCAACAATTAAAAACTCTGCAATAAAAATTAAACGCCAAAAATTTAAGGTAGAGAGATAAGTTTTCACTATTTATGTTAAAGAGCTTAGTGTATCTTAACTGTATTCCCGTTCCAGATTTGCAGGTACCACCTTTTGTGCAAGTTCCTCGACTTCCATTAACACCATTGCTTGCTATTGTTCCCCGATCCAAATAATTTAACATGTTAATCACACAAAATATAACCAGTAACCTACAAAACAAGATAAAACAGATTAAGACTTTTCAACTGCACAAAAACATTGAATTTCCAAAATCTCAACTTAATATACACCTACATTGATCAAACACGAATAATATAAAATACCCAACAATACAAATCCAAGACCAACATAAAAGAAAAAGGAACAAAAGACACCCCAAAACACTTGGGAAATGTTCACCACAATCAATCAACTAATATAGAAGCAAAAAAAAAAAACCAAAATCACTCTCTATCCCCAGCACATACCAGAATCATAAAAATCAAGATTTCCTTTCTTTACCCACATTTTTTCCAGCACAGATCGGGTAACAAAAACTAGCAAGATTACCTCTTTGGTGTAAACCATGAAGTTGGGAGAATGGTGGAGGACTTGGTGGACATGTCTGGCTCCACAGAAGGCTTAGGCTGAGGAGAAGAAGAAGAAGACTCAGGCTTTGCGTCCTTTTCCTGATCTCGTGCCATCCCAATATAATATACAGTAAAATAATAGTTTTAAAAATTGGAAATTGAACGGTAGTAGAAGGAATAAGAGCAATAGTGAAAGAGAAAGAAGTGATCTTGCTCTTCTTCCTTAACACAGCCGAAGCTCTCTTCTCTTGCTCTGCTTATTCTCGGTTTCAACAAACAATTCTGAAGAGATGATATTATCAATATATAAAAGAATTCCTATAAAAGATGATATTATCTATAAATTAAACAGAATTCCTGTCAAATAGGGATTTGTGTTCTATAAATGATATGATTAAAAGTACAGATGGTGTTTGCTGTTAACAGAAATCTTTCGTGATTCGAATCCTTATCCTCCTCACACACTGTCTGTTTTTTTAAGAGAATCTCAATAACATATTCTTTTTTAATATTCTTCTTAACTGTTAAACAGTTAGGCTTTTTAAGATGGATTATTTTAAAAAACGTAAAATAATTTTTAAAATATTAATTATAATTTATTTTTTAAAATATAATTTATAATGAATATCTTAAAAACGGTTAAACATATATTGTTAATATTTTTTGTTTTCAATTTATGTATTTCGAATGAGAATGCAGTCATGGTTTTTTCTAGTTACATAACTTTATTGAGCACTATTTTTTTAAATTTTTATTTATTTTAAATATTAATTAAAAATATATTTTAAATATTAATATATTATAATAAATTTTAAAAATTTTAAATTATATTTATTTTTAATAAATTAAATTATTATAATCTTAATTAATTTTAATTTAAAATTATGTTTAAATTTTTATTTTTGATATATTAAATTAATAAAAATATCCTATTCTCTTTTATATAATATAATATTTATTATTAATAATAAATATTTTATCAATAATTTAAAAGTTTATGATTTTTAAACTTATTTTTATTTATGAAATTTATATAATTCTACAAATAATTTTACATTATTTAACAAAATTTTAAAATTTCCAAATTTAAACATGATAATAAATTATTTTTGCACATCAATGATGAAACCTCGAGATTTTGAAGTTTATCATAATTTATTTATTAAAAGTGATTGACATACCTCTACCTTATGATAATATCCTTTTTCATAAAATAAGTAACTAACTCATATATACTTCTTTTAATAAAAATTAAAAGAAGTACCATAACAATGTCATTAATCCATTTGCAAAATTGAAGTGGACTATGGAAGATAATATTATAATAACGTAATCATAATTTTTTACGAAAAAATTATGATTACCATAATAAAAGAATGGTAATAATAACGAAAGGTAAGGTAAGGATTTGTTTTAATAGATGAGGATCCATTGTTGTATACTAAAATCAAATTTTTATTTTAATTAAAAATATTTTTGACAGTTAATTTTTAATAAATTATGTGGTATATTAAGTATTTACTTTTTTACTCTTTTATTCTTTTAAATATTAACTTAATTTTCTAAAGTTGATATATTATAGAAAATTTAAATATATATTTTATAAATTAAATTTGACAATTATTATAATTTTAATAAATTTTACTTTAAACTTAATTTTAAAATTTTAAATTTAATATATCAAATTAGTAAATAATTTATTATAGTTTTCATATTTTTTTAATTTGTATATTTTTATTCCTTTAATTTAGTATTAATATAATATAATATTTATTATTACTAATAAGACTATTGACCAATAATAAAATTTTTATAATTTTAAATTATTTTATTTATAAATTTTATTTAATTTAAAAATATTTTTTAATAGATAATATAATATTATAAATTATAAATTATTTAATAATGAGGATGATAAAATTAGAGTAGCGAGTGAAACAAAAATTATTAGATAGGTTTAACAACAAAAAATTTGAATCTTGTCGTATTTTCATATACACAAAAAAATGAAACAAACATTAAAAAAATAAATCAAAAGTAGTGAAATAACATTACGTTCTTTTTAGATGCGTAATAAACATTTTTATGAAAAAATAAGTATAAAAGTGATGCCAATTACCTTCTATTTTATTTTTCAAAAACAAATTGTTTATGTATAAGTATGTAAATTTAATTTAAAATCAATTCTGTAGGAACTGTGCTGTCAAAAAAAACATTCAAATAAACTCTGGATCAAATAATTTTACCTAGCTTAAGGGAATTGAAAATATGTGATATTTATCAATTTATTTTTGTATATTAAAGTAGAATTTTATTTTAAATGAAATTAATTTTAAAAAATTAATTCATATTCTTATAAATTTTTTAATAATTTTTATTTACTTTAAATATTAATTGGTCATAATGTGAATTTTAAATTAAACTGAAATTTTGATATATTAAATAAATAAAAATTATTTATTATTATTTTAATAATTTATTTTCTTATTCTTTTAACAATTTTATCTCTTTAATCTTTATTAATATGATATAATATTAATTAATGATAATAAAATATTTCTTATTTTAATTTTTTATATTTATGTATAAACTTTATTTGATTTTAAAATACACATGTAATACATGAGCAATATATTAGTTAAATAATACAAATATCAATACCACTTTAAACTGAGTAAATAGGTAGAAGTATTATTGGTCTCGTAATAAAAAATTCAGGATTAAAATAGTTTACCTTAAATTTTGAATTCGAGTCTTATAATTTTCTACATTATATTGAAAAATAGGTAGATGTACTTATAAATTGCTTTAATTTAATAAACATTTTAAAATAAAATTAAAGATTAAATACCAAAAAAATAAAAATAACACTTTTTACTATACTAGATTGGATTTCAAGTATAATTTTAAAATTTAATCTATTAATCATAATATAATTTTAATTTTTAAAATTATCATACCATTCCCATTTATGTAAGTAGATATTTATGAAATTATTACATCAATTTATATTTTAATAATATTATGTTATAAATTGGATTTTTATTGGTCTCATGTTATTTATAAGTTTATTAGTTATGAATGAGTTTGATTTTATTGTTATACCTTTTAATTTGATTTTTATTCATTTACCTCTTGTTCTTTTTTATTAAATAACTTGTATTTTATATTAAAAATAGTTTCTGTAAAAAATGGATACAATGGATAAGTTGAATAGGATTAGATATCCTTAATAAAGCTACTAAATATAGCTTAAAAATTACAACTAAATAAATACCAGCTAAAACTCTAACGTTAGTTTGCAAATTAAAGAAATTGTTTTAGGCATTATATAAGTTTTCTCTTTTAAAATGATTTCAACATGAAATGAGATATAATAGTTTTAGGCTAGATGCATTTTATATTTTTTAAAATAACTTAAAACATAAGTTATTAAAATTGGTTTAATGATAAGATTTTTTATATTAGAGTAACTTTTATATAAAATCCAAAATTTAAACTATTATTTTATTTATTATAAAAAACATAAATCCAATTTACTTTTTTTAGATTAGATTTGATTGAAATTAAATTTAAAATTAATCTGATTAGATGATAAAATAAGAAAATCAATTAAGATTGGATAGAATTGCATATCGCAAAATCAATTTAATTCTATTAATGAAAGATCTCTTTATAAGTAAATGTTAATTTATTTCGAATGTTTAGAAACAACTATTTCTCATGTACTTTATGGATATTTTTTAATATAAGATACATATAATAAATATTTTTATATGATGATAATAGAAATAAAATTAAGTTATACAACTAATTAAGATTACAAGTTTTAAAACTTCGTAATTATTTAAAATAGTTTAACATTTTAAAAATTTACATATTTTCATAGGTATATAATATTATAAAAATTAATAAAAATTTATATAAAGTTATAAAATTAAGAAAGATATATGATATTAAATTTTTATATAAATTAAAGAAAAATTATATGCAAGATAAAAAATGGAAATGGTATTAGATGCTTATCAATTTCAGAAGGTATTAATGTAATTTATTTATTTTTATATTCTAATTCTAATTATTTATGATAAATTTTGATATTTAAAATGTATTCTTATCGTTTCTATAAAAGGAACTTTATCATTTAATATTGCTCCTATATAAAAACAATATTTCAGGCAAGAACTTTTTATTACAGTAAAAATAAAATAAAAACTAAATTATATGATAATAAATAGTTAAGATTATAACTTTGTAATTTATATAATCACTTTAAAATATTATATATATTAATTTTATCCATAAAAGTAAAACTTAATAATCTATATTGATTCATATTTCTTGTTAACCAATTATTTTCTTACAATCTATATATATATATATATATATATATATATATATATATTAAGATTTAGTTTATAATGCAAGAATTAGAAATAATGAAATCAACTGTACCTGCAATTTGAGTTTTGAAAAATTGAGATAATTACGTCGACTTTTTGTTAGGTTAGTTTATAATATATCGACACATTTTTAATTAAAAAAGTACACCTATTCTCTTAATTTGTTAATTTCAAGAATATTATGTTATCTTATGTACATAAAAATAAAGATGGTTTCTATTATTTTTAAACATAATAGATCTTAATGCATAAGATAAGAAATATAGGTATAATGAACAGTAATTTTAAATAAAGTTAATGCAATTATTTTTGAAAAATAAAAAAATTTCCGATTTCTAATTTCATTGTTAAAATTATTTTTAATCCTCGTTTGGAGTATTTTTTAATTTTAAAAAAATTTAAAATTGAAATTAATTTTTATTTTTAGTTTTCAATTTTATTTTTAAATTTTTCAAAATTATTTTAAAAAATCAAAACCTTCTATTATATTATTTTATTATAAATTTATAAAAAATATATAAATAAAAATACTAATTTAAAAATTAAATTATAACAAATAATATAAAATTAAAATTTTAAAAATAATAAAATTAAATATTATTTTTATTATAGTAATGATAACAGTAAAAATAAAATTAATATTTAAAAATAATAATAATGATATGATCATTATAATATAAAAAATATTATATAATTATGAATTTATATTTCATATATTATTTAATTATCAATATTTAAAATAAATAATTATATATATTATTATTATAATATTTTTATATTATTCAATATTTATTTTACATAAAAATAATATATATTATAAAATTATAAATTAAATATAATTTATATATCAAATAATATTATTTATTTTTAATATATAAAATTAAATAAATAAAAATTTTAAAAAAATTATTTTAAAATAATATAAATATTATTATTATATTGATAATACTGATTATAACGATGATGGTGGTTATAATATAAAAAATATTATATAATTATATTATTATATAATTATATAATTTATATATTATTTAATAAATAATATATAAGATAAATATTTTTATATATTATTATTATAATTTTTTTACATTATTTAATATTTATTTCATATAAAAGAGTATATTATATTATAAAAAATTATATAACATAAAATTATATTATAATATTATATATTCAATATAATTTTAATATATCAAACAGTATTATTTATTTATAAATTTATAAAAAAAATATATAAATAATTAAATTTTATAAAATAATCAAAAAATTTACAAATAAAATAATAATAATTATTACTATTATTATTATTATTATTATAATGATGATATTAGTAACAGTAAAAATAAAAATAAAAATAAAAATAATATTATAAAATCATAATATATAATTATACAAATTTTTATTTCATATATTACTTGATTATTAATATTTAATATTTTTTATTATTAATTATAATTATTAAAGTTTTTTTTATCATACATTAAATAATATTATATTATTTTATTCTATAGTTAAGATGAATTAAATAAGTATAGGATAATATATAAATTATATTTAAATGATTTTTATTAAATTTAAATATATTTTAAAAAATAATTTTTAATTTAATGTTTATAATTTTTTAGTAAAAATAAATAAATTAATTAAAAAATATATTAATATCTTAATTTTATTTTATCAATTAAAAAATAGTTTGAAATATATCAGGGAAAAAAATTAAAATTTATAATAATAATAATAAGAATAATAATTATTATTGTTATTATATTTATATATAATATTATTAATATTATTATTATTATCAGCATAACATGAAAAAATAAATATATTATAATATTTTTACTCATTATCCAATCTTTCATCTAAAATAAGAATTATAATTGATAGAATAAAATAATAATATTTATTTTATCTTATCATATATTTAAAAATTTTAAAAATAGTTATGTTAAAAGATGAAAAAAAAAGAAATAAAAAAAAATTATAATTATGATACATAATATAATTTGATAAAAAATAAATTAAATAAAAGATATTAAATATGTATTAATATTTTTTGAATGATAATATATCAATGTTTTATGTTATTTTTAAATTAATTTCTCTTCATGTATACATTTCAATATAAAATTTATAGTCAAAATTAATTTAAACACGTATTTTAATTAATTTTAACAATTGAAAATTAATTTTATGTTTCTTTAAAATAAATAAGTACTTAATTTATATTATATGTGGTTTACGAATCAATTTTTTTATAAAATTTATTTTTATTTCAATGATAAATAATAATTAAAATTAATATATATATTTAATTTAATATAAACATATCATATGATAGATCAAATTAATTTTAACAAATAGAACGATATTATTTTTTAATAATATAATGTTATACTTTAATAATGATTATAATATGAATTTCTATACAAAATATATCATTTATGATAATATGATAAAATGTTAAATTATTTAGTTGTTACATTTTAAGTATTATAATTTGATTATATGATATAATTTGATTATATGATAAAATGTTAAATTGTTTGTCAGATTATATAAGAATTAAAAATTATTTTTATAATGTTAAATTGAGATCATCTTGCAAGTTTATGATATTGTTAAAATAAATTTAAAAATAAAATTTTTTTAGGTAAAATTTTAAAATAAAATTTTATATATTTTTAAAAAAATTAATTAAATTTTTAAAAAATTAATATTTATTTTTAATTTTAAAAATTTTTTATTTTAAATTTTAAATTTATCTCTTCAGTATCATCATCTCACTCCTACCATCACATCCTACAATCATCATAATTTCTACTCTATCACCATCATTTCCAGGTTATAAGTATCATCATCTTTCTTTTTATCTTAAAATCATCATCCATTGTTACCTTCATCACCATTATATTGATTGTACCACCGTTAGAATCGTGATAACTATCATTTGATAATCATTACTATAATTTTTACTATTACATAAAATAAAAATAATAATTATTATTATAATATTAATTTTAATTTTAATTATTTTTAAACTTTTTAGTTTTAATTTTTAATTCATAATTATCTATTTATTAATAATAAATTTGTAATAAAAAATTAGAATAAAATAAGTTAACTCATTTTTTGAACAACTTTTTTAAAACTTAAAACTATAAATGAAAATTTAAAACCAAAATAAGATATAACTTTAAAGCCAAAAACTAGAAACTACACCGAAGGAGGCTTAATTACTATACATTTTGTGCTTTTCAAAGAATTGAAGTATGAGTTGGAAGGTGCTGTTCTACGAACTCTCTTCAATAGAGATGTTTCCTATACATATATTGTTAGCTCTGCAATAAAAGAGACAACTTTTGAAATCTTTGAAAAAGTTATAGGGGTTAGAGGAGCAAAAATAATGGGAAGAAGCCATGCTCAGGGTTCCTCCGTGGCACTATGTGAAGGAATTGATGGGTCCACAAGATTCTTCTGTCTTATAGCATCTTGAGATTCAATCACTGAGGTTTCTTCAGTACCTTGTTTGCTAAGTAAAACACCATTTCCTTCTGAATTCACAGCTTGATTTAGTTCATGATCTTGTTTTTCAGGAACTACTTCCTTCTGAATTGTACCCAAAGAAGCTTGATCTTTCCGGTTCATTTCTGATAACTCAGATTCTGGTAAAGTTGTTGCCACCGGTACATGTGCCTCCCTCAAGTCATCAACTTTCACCTAACAATATAAACACCAATTTCCTCTTTCATGTAAGTTGTTATTACAGCAATACCAGCCATAAAAATATAAAGAACCAAAAAAATTGGAGAAAGTTGACAGTTGACACCCATTAGCTAGTTAATTAACATAGATTCCCTGATTTAGTTGAATATAACAAGTTGTCTATAAATAAGAATGTAATACCCTAAGTATTGAATAAAAATTCATTTAATTTCTGATCCACGGTCTATCATTATTTTGAAATCTACTTCTCAAAAAAAAAAAAAAATTCCTTCAAATTTCATTAATAAGACATGTAGAAATGTTCTTGAAATCTACAATTTTATTTGATGCACAGTTACAATTTAACTAACTTTTCTCCCATTTCTTTACCAGATATTGTCTTAAATTCAGATAAATCCACTTGTCTGATCTCTCTCTCTCTCTCTCTCTCTCTCAGACACACACACACACCATATTTCAGCATTTACCGAAGCCAAATCATTGTTTTGAAGTACCTGCAGTGGTTTCATAATATCTAATTCACGATATTCAGATTGAGTGATTGCTTCTTGAGCTTGGAGCTCCATGGAGTCTCTAATAAGCTGACTCAAAAATGTTACATCATCAGACATCACACCAAGGCCTTTCAGCAGCTTAGAACCTAGATGCAAGCTAGTCTGCAAGAATAAAATATTTAGCTCCAGTTTCCATTGAAATATTTAGCAATGGTTGCTACAAGTTGCAAGCATAAGGAGAGGGAAAGCAGTACCTCTGCATTTTCCAAAATGGCATCCGTTGCACCTGCTTTCTTTAGATCTAAAAGATGCTTGAGATCTCGTGCTCTGGCATATATTGGGATCTGAGGAATTTGGTCATGAAGTATGTCATTAAACCAAGAGAGATGAACATAATTAAAGGAAGATAAGAATATCATATAGCTACTAATTTTCAGTCAACTCCCTACAATATTTAACCCAGTAAGTCCTTGGGCATCAAATGCCCTTTTCCTAATAACCCTGCCTGCGCAACTACATTATGCTTTATGCAAGAGATTTCCAATTAAAAAATGATTCTCTTTTAAGCTTCGTAAGATAAATATTGGAATCTATCATCAATGATCTTTTATAAACAAATTAAAATGAAGCTAGTCATGTCACACTACCATAGTTTCTTTCTTTCCATAACAAAAACCAGTTAATTTCCCTCTCTCAAGCACATACATGCTCTTACACAAAAAATTGAGATAAGAAGGGAATGGGCTAGATTATTACTGAAGGAAAAGCCAATTTTAGCCTCTGAACAGCTTCAATTGTCTTCTTCTTCCCAGTGTACATAATCATGATAGCTTTTGGAGAATAAATACCAGCAGATTGAAGAACGTCAGGACGTGATCCATCCCCATAGAGAATAGGAAAACCAAGTTTGCTAGCAGCCTGTCAAGAAGTTAATGAAGGGAGAATAAATTAAATGAAAGGGGGATAAAAGAGATTTGAATATGAAGGGTAAGAAATTACACGAAAAAATGCTTTCATTCTCTCGATATAATAAAGAAAAGTAAAGGGTAAGAACAAAGAGATGCTGAATGATTGATGAGCAGACTCCAAATTGTAACATTTATGCTTACATCTCATGCTATTCCCAAGATCTATGAACTTTATTTATTCTTTCAAAAAGAGAATATAGTACATTGGGTGCAAACAAAAACTGAAAATTTGTCCATATTAAGAAGTTGTCTTTGTACACCATGCCTCATGTAAGGCATCAAAAAGAATGTCTCAACATCTGATTCCTCAATACCAAGTGTGAGACAGTAGATCTCTACTAAAAAATTTCAAACTTAGAAAAGGAAAAGAATAAGGTTTATGCAGATAATAGCGGACAGTAGTCATACACAATGCTCAAATATACTGACCTTTACTACAGTGGGATCAAGATCAAATGCCACATAAGGCCATCCTGATGCATCACTATCTGCTCCTGAAGCCAATGGATTGGACAGGAAATTGGCAAGGACCTTTATACACGGAACAAAGGGAGAAAATTTAGAAATTGACAATATAAAATGACAGGGATCACAATGTATTGATTGATCTACCTGGCCCATTTGTCCAAATCCAAGGATAACAACAGGTTCACTAGCATCATAGTTAATCGTCTCAGACGCTTTCTGTTTCTGCAAAACATTTAGTACTCAACTCAGCCAATGTAAACTTGCAGTTAAAATGAAAACCCCATGGCATAAGACCGCCACATATATCTTGAAAAAACAGTTACATTTTGTTTTTTATTTCCAATAGTTTCTTGTATAACATCTTATGTCAAAAGAATAATAATTGAAAAAAAATTGACAGCTTGACACAAAATCCACAAAGCATGAAATTTGCGCCAAAAGCAGCTACTTTACTAAGCAAGTGAATTTTCTTGTAATTTTTAGTTACATTTCTTATGTAAGACATTTCATTTCAAATAAACCAGTAATCACTGTTACTCACAATACTTGCATTCATGCACATGTGTGTGTGTGCACACACATAACTTCCAAAATAGTAGATCTTAAAAAAAAAGCCATACATTTTCAGCATCAGATTTGTTTTCAATAAAATTAGCAGCCCTTCTTCCAGCTTCATTCAGAAATGGGGTTAATGCCATTGACAATACAACAACAATTATGAGCAGCTTGTTAAGCTCAAGTGGAAGCACACCAAGCCTGCTTACAAGAAGCCACAAAGTTTTACAATTAAAAGCAAACTGAACTTTCTCACTCAAATAACATCAGTTCATTAGGTAAAATAATTACTTACCTATTTGCTAAAGAGAAAACCACAAATCCGAACTCCCCTCCTTGGGATAGAAGCAATCCTATTCTTACACTTTCTTGTAAAGTAAGCCCAACACGAGGACCAATGGCAGTAATGATCAATGTCTTGATAGCAATTAAACCTCCCAAGAGTGAAAGTACATTTGGCCACTCTCGCAGAAGGAGCTGTAACAAAAAAAAAAATTATACAGGGAGGGGAAACATACTTCTATATGTACTTTCAAAGGAGAAGATGGCTACATTTTATAATTTCATGCAAAATGCAAGTTAACAAGGATATATATTCCTTAATGCATAGATCCAACAGAGTCACTTTTCATTAAATATTATAAAATTCATGGGTCCAAAACGCATGAAAACAGATAAAGCATTTGGATGTCATGCAACCAAGGATTTTTCTAATAGAATAATGTGAAAAGAATGCATTGGGGAGTGGGTGGGTGGGTGTGTATCCTCACTTCATGAGAACAGAAGGCAATTACTTTGGTATTTGAATTTATCCGAATTGCAAAATCAATAAATTATGATTTACTATACTGCTGCATCATAGGTGATCAAAATCTTGAGCCACTTTAATATCTAGTTTGACAAATCTAATAATTGATCCTTGCATATATGCACAGACACAACATTCCAATTAACATATTACCATGCTTAGAAAAATGAAATAACCATGTAGATGTTACATATATCCTAAATGCTAATCATATTTACCTGCATGTCAATTGAAGTTCCTGTAGTAAGAAAAAACAGCCCAAGCAGCAAGCCTCTAAATGGTCTTATGTCAGCTTCAATCTGGGTCCTGAAATTTGTCTCTGCTAAGATTGCTCCGGCTAAAAAAGCTCCAAGCTGCATTATTTCATACAACTGTCAGGTAAATATTCAATTTAACAAGTCTCCACCATCCTATAACCAACCCAAAATTAAAATTCTATGTATTGGAAAATAGAGAACCGTATCACTGAAGCCCAAATTCTGTGTGACCAGTGAAGTCCCAGCAATAGTCAGCAAGCAAAGAGCAACAAAAGCCTCTGAGCTCCTTGTATCAGCAACAACCTGAATTTGACCAACAGTTTATTGCCTAGAACAGATCACAAATGAGTCTGGACACTTGTACATTTTGGATAAAATCTCATCAAATATTTTCAGTACAGACCTCAAAAACTCTTCTGAGAATGTACTTTGCCCCTAGAGAAAGTAAACCCAATCCACCTAAAGCCTTTAGACTTTCTTGAGCAAGCATGGGCCAAATACTCTCCTCAGATATATTCTAAAATGAAAAATAAGAAACCAAAGGATGAACAATCAAGGCATCAGTTGATTCATCTAATAATCAACGTAGTTTTTTGTAGGAAATATAACAGTCAAGAAAAATGCCATAATTGTGAGTCCCAAAATTACAGTAAGTGAAAAACAATGTAAAAAGGAAAATTTTCAACAACCATTGGTCATCAGATGGCCTAAAAACCATATCTTTTGATACTAGAAGAAGGACAAACTTACTACTTAAATGTACAAAGTGAAGAACAGAATTACAACATTGCTATAAAGACGAAATCTACATACCACCTAATGCCTTGTATTATTCACATGCACACATGATAGCAATACAAGAAAAAGCTGCAGTGACTTCATTAGATTTCCAACTATTGCATTGCATATTCAGAAAAGGTTATTAAATTGCAAGTCAAATCACGAATCGTCAAGCTAATTTTTGAATTGTATTGAATCATAAGATTCAGAAACACAACAAAAATAACTGAAAATATATAATATAAATTATGTATAATATTAAATGTAATAATTTTAAATTAGAAAATGACTATAAGTCTCACAAAAAAATTATGTCAGAAGTGTGTGAAATCTTTATATTAAAAGATTGAACATAGAACAATGAAATAGTTAAACATAGTTCACAGAATGAGTGAATGATAATATGAAATCCCTATTCTATGTAAAGAAAGTATTTGAATAGTCAACATGGTGCGTTTAACTGTGTCCCTTCAGTTATTTCTCATTTAATCATTTAAACTTATCAAACTTTTTAATATATTCGATAAGAAATGGTAAAAGTAAGGTAGAAAATGAAAAATAATGAATCGTTGACTCATTCAATTCGTATAGGTGATACAGAATTGCATTTATTCATTTATATGTAAGATTCAAAGTCGTCTATTCATCACATGATACAAATTGTTGACCAATCAAATCGTATCAAAACATGAATTGTAAGATTCTAATAACAATATTTCAGATTTGGATGAGTACAAGTATATTAGTATATATTACAAATGTTGTACATATAAGCCCAGCCCACATACAAAAACATATTCTAAATCTTAACAAATTACAGTAGTATAAAAGTATCATCAAACAAAAAATCCATTTTTGCATATATGTCAAAGTGGTAGGTGGGCCATGCAATAGTTGATGACTAGACAATGTTAACCATAATTAAAGCATGGCAAAGTGCTCTACTAAACCTACAACTGTTCATTCCATCAGTTTAGAAAGTAACGAGAAAGCCAATGCATTAAATTGAAAATGGATAGAGTGAGATACATGTTAGATATTATTTCTAGTTTACATCTCACCTGGCTCTCTAGTATTGGAAGTATGACTAAAAGCGGAACAACAGCTAAGTCCTGGAGATTACAAGCAGAAAAGAAACAAAGTTAATTATATCAAAGCCTTTCTTTATTGGCACCAATCTTGTCAACCTACTAGGTATATCAACAGGTAAATTAAAATATAAAATGATTCCTAACAACCACACCTTTTAGGAGATAAAAAAACTACATATTTGGAGGATGAGAGAGTGTAAACCAAGCATGAGTGTAAGACAAAAACCTGCAAAAGAAGTATTCCAAGAGTTGCAGAACCAAATCTTGTAGGAAGCTCACCTTTTTCTGCAAGAAGCTACATGTATATGTACGCTTGATAAGTTATATTATCCATACTAAGTGTCACATATCACAATTGTTTCATTCATTGGGAACACCTAAGTCAGTAATGTAAAACAGAGACATTATTTTCACCATGATTTCTCTCAATTAATACAGCACATAAGACAAAGTAATAGCATATAGAAAAACAGGGCTGGAAACAGAAGTTTACATGCCAAGATATTGCTTATTAGAAGCAAAAGGAGCAACATGATGTCCATGAAGTGGCAGGGTTAGAGGAGGAAAATGATGTAACCATTAACTAGTACTACCAAATCAATATTATTTTCAGAAAAATCAATGGGACCCAGAATGGATTGTAAAGGAGGGAAGGAAGGATGCAAAGAATTCCAGCTATCAAAAATAGCTATATATATATATACACACACACACAAAAGCTGACTACTGGCTCAAGTTTTTCCCCTGAAACTTTTCTCCACAACTTAAATGTTATATTATTATGTTGGAATGTGAGTACCTCCATAAATATTTTATAAAAGAATGGATGTGTTTGTTAATCACATCTGTCAATAGTCATGCAAACATATTTATTTTTGTTAGTCGCATGCATTTTTTCTCTTTCGATATATATTTTTAATGCATAAAAATGTTTCCTATTTATTGGAAATTCAAAAATAAAAAGTGCAATATAAGTATAATTAGTATAGATACAACACAAGGTACTATTGGAACATCAACATCATGTTTTTCGCACAAACAAGAAACTGGAATTAGACTTGCTAATTTTCAATTTCAAATAGATACTCAAAATAAATAAATACCTGTAGAACAAATGCAGAAGATGAAAGAGAGAGAGCAGCACCAATGACTACAGCTTCATCGACACTTCTGATGTTCACCTAGGAATATGATTTCAAAATAAATTCAAGATTAAAGTAATGAAGCCTCTTCAAGTTTTCTTGATATTATACCTTTTCATATCTAGCTATAAATTAATAATTATCTTTGTAAGCAACCAATCATCTTAAAAGATGATATTAGTGTTAGGTGTAGGTCTACAATTGGCTTTAAATCTAACATGTCCTCCAATGCAAAATCCATTGAGGTTTGGACAAAGCATATGGGCATATGCCTCTAGACTTTGAGCTGAAACAATAATTTAATTAGAAGAATTGGGACTGCAGCGAATCAACTCCATATCCTATGAAAGTGTCTGTACTTTTGTGTACATTTGTCCATCTCACACCAGAATGACTGTAATTTATAATCATGAAAAAGTACAAACATAGAACAGAAAAAAGAATTGTTACATATAGAGACCTTACCAGATCAGGCCTTGAGTGGAAAAGGAACTCCAAAATTTTTGTTCCAACTGCTCCATTTGGTGGAAGTTCAAAAGCAGTAAATGCTAAAGTAGAAAGTACAACCTTCAAAAGTGTTCAAATGAAAATTAAAATAAGGACAAGAAAGGCGAAAATGTAATTTATAAACGTTAAAGAAGAAATAAGTACTTTCCTTCAAGCTCTAGAACAAGTATATTGAATAACAAATACATTAAATCAACGGCAAAAGGCATCAGTTACGTCAAAGTTATAAGTTATAATCATTAATATAGAAGATAAACAATGAATAACTTGAATAAATGGCTTGAGAAATTTTATTTGATTGCCCCATATCATTCCCAAAGCATCATACCTGAGCCAATCCCATCCCAAAGGCATATTTCGCAAGGGCTTTAAGACGTGCAAGTGAAAGCTCTAAACCCATCTCAAACAGCTGAAAAGGAACAAACATTACATCAGAGTAACTATACATGTCTATTAGAAATTTTGCTGGGGATTATCACCATGACAAGAATATAGACTACTTATACTTATATTTGAGACTTTGAAAAGGTTCTTCCATGACCTCCAAATCATACTTTTATGAGCATGTTGCCTTGTCATACAATAAATATGAACAAAACAGCAAAAGTAGTTAGGTTCAATCAATGTTACCGTTGAAATTTATAAAAAATAAAAGAAAATAAAACAAGTTAATAATATTATTACAAGCACAAAGACACAAAAAACAACTTTGTTTTGTGACAATTCAAGTTGATAATTTCAGAGTTTGCAACACAAGTCTTGGAAAGACACTTGGTGTAGAGCTCTTCTTTGATCAAGGGGCATGTAAACCGCACTAAAACATTTTTCTTGCACTCCACCAGGCACCTGGTGGTGAAAGTAAATCATTAAAAAAACTGACTATAGTGTCCTCCTGTCCTAAACTCTTGTTAAAAACTCATGAAAACACAACAGGAAATGATAAGCACTGGATATTGGTTTCAGTGTGGACTACTAGATTTTATTGAATAGGAAATAACAAGCTAAAATGTGCTGTATATATCACAGTTTTAATGCTTCATTTGAGAGTAACAAACAAGTGAAAGATGGCTTAAAACAAAGTGAAAAGAAAATAAATATCAAGAGTAGCAGCAATGGCACATATACTGGAATACATCTTACCAAGAAAAGGATCCCCCATTCGGACAAAACTTTGACATCAGTAAGGTTTCTAATCAAACCAAACTGATTGAGTACCACCCCAGCACAGAAGAAACCAAGTATCTGAAAATAACAACCATTAAATTTATTTCAATTATATGAAAATAAATGGATAAAACTGAGACTAATTCTACTATAATTCATGTGAGATTCAGCATGCATGTTTATGAATAGTAATTATCTTTAGATATAATTTATTTACAATTCAAAATAAATCCAAACTAATATCCACACTATAAACATTAATTCCAAGTTTCAATCAATTACAAATCTAAGATTTCTCAATACATAGAACTGTAGTCTCAACTTCATAGAATAGTAAAAGGTCACTTCAAAATTTGTTTATTTAGTACAATTCATACTGGTAACTGATAGGAATCTATTCTTACACAAACTTTCCAGAGAAATGTTTGTAAAAATAACTCAAAGATTAAGGCTTCTAATTAGTTATTTTAGTGTACAAGTACAAATAAATGACATTAGATATAGAGTTTATGGTAAATTGTAGTATCTCCAATCTATAGCTATTCAAATTATCAACAAAACTTAAGTTGTGCATCTTTCTCTTGTCTTGATGCCTGCATTTGTATTGTTACTTAGAGTGCCTTAGTTCATTTAAACTAGTCAAACTAATATAGGAACTTGCCTAACTCAGAGACCCTATGTGATAACGAATAATGATTATGATTATTGTGATATGAGATCATCATAACATCAAGAGAATAATTAAAAAGAAAAAAGAAGTGAAATTCCAAGAAATTCTTACAGGACTGGCTTTGAGTGACTTGAATGTGGGCACAATTAAGACAGTCACAGCCAAGAAAGTAAGAGTATCCAATCCTAAATCATTGATGACTTCAACAGCACCAGCAACATCATATGCTATATTTGTCTGCAGCCGTTCCCAACGGAGTGACCTATACTTAGAGAAATAGAATCCTTTCCAGCCAGACAGTGATGGAACATTTTGAGGCTCCCTTTTAAAGAGATTTTCCGAAACATAAGTCCTATGAAATGTCCCACGACTAGCACCTTGTGATAGTGGATGCACTTGCTTGTTAATTGAATAAAGCATGAAAATTGAACTTCTACAGATCCGCGAAATAGCATGAGAGTAACCAGGACTCTTTTGTTTGGTGAGGTCATATCCCTATAAGGAAATAGTATTGCAAAGAAAATTTCAGAACAAGCAACAACTATCTGATTATGGATATCAATTATGCAACAAGCTGCTATTTTATAGTTCAACAAAGTCAAGTCCTGACTTCTCAAGGAATGCAAAGAGGGTTGGGGGAACCGCTATAGTATTCCATTAGACTCAATTTTATTTGAATTATGCACTGGATTTAGTAGCAACTTCTAACTCTAAACTCCTTCGATTTCCATATTACTACATTTTCTGGGAAATGAAGGAAAAATGAAAAAGAAAAATTCTTACAACTGATATATGCGCTACACTCATAGTATAATCTACCAAATCCATTTCTGCATGACTCAAACCTCATAAAGCCAACCCAACAATGATAGCATACGAAATTATAGAGAGAGAGAGAGATGTTACCTTAAAGCTTTGGCAACAAGCTAAAGACTCCAACATAGTGGCAGTGATCACGAAGCAAAAAAACTCAACTTGGGGAAGCTCATTTGTGTTTGTTTGTTACGGTTATAGACACCCAGATAGAATTTTGAAGTTCGCTGAGAGAAAATAAAAACAAAAATTTGATCTTTAGAGTGTTCTTTCCTTGGGTGCCTCAGAAAATAGAGGTGGAAAAAGGCACACGTACACGTAAGAAGCAAGGTGAAAGGTAGAAAAGTTTGCAGAAAACAAAAGCGTAGTAGAAGGGATTTGGATGAGCTTGGAATATTAATTAGATAAAGGGAAGTGTGTGTGAATGCTTTGCCACCACAACCATTCTAGTTCGTCACTGATGTCTGATGTGGTTTTCGTGGATCACAAACGATGCTTAGATTTTTCAAGTCAGAGTGAGACGTAATCTCCACGTGGCAATTGCGTTTTATTCTCAATGTCATTATCGGATACTATAAATAAATATAATATGCTCTTCAATATGAAATATCAACAACAACAAAAACACAAGTTTGTAGAAAATTTAAGTCTTGATTCAAGCAACATTAGCTATTCATCCCAATGAGTAAGATCAGTATATATCAGTTTCTTTCTTGAAACCGAGTAGTCTCATTTTCCGTTATACCTTACCATGATAATACACTGTTATTGCACACTTAATTTTTATGAAAAAGAAAATGTAATATTTGGTGTGCATCTGTTACGAGTTTAATATATCAAATAATTATATTATATTCTTTAAAAAATAAATAAATATCACCTAGAAAATCGTATGCATATAATTGTTTTTTAATTCAATGTACATTATTATCATATTAATACTATATTATTAAATAATTACATTTATTATATTATTAAAATAATTTTGATCCTTCTTAAATAATTATATTTTAATTTTTTTAATTTTAAATTATTTAATTTAAGTAAGCTACTAAAATTATCTAATAAAAAATTTAGAAACTAGAATATTGCATGATTAGATTGAAACTTCATTTTTCACTTGTAAAAAAAAAATTGATTTTATTTTTTATTTTTTAAAATATCTGAACTATACTTTTTTTATGTTAACTAAAATTTTATTAAATAAATATAAATTAATTATAATTAAAGGGTTATAATTTTATATTTAAAAATAATTATAAATAAATAAATAAATAATAATTAATTAAATTTAATTTAGATAATTAACATGAGATATCATAATCAATATATATATATATATAATATAACAATTTACATTATAAAATTGTAGAACGAAAATTAAAATTTAATTATTTTAAAAAAATTAAAAATATGTTTAACTTTTTTTAATGATGTACCGCTGCTTAAGCATTTCAGCAAAGTTAAATGGAGTTTGCAAAACTTGAAAAACAAATATCTTGCATTTAATATTCTGTGAGATGTGTGCAAACCACCATTGAAGGTTTTCAAAGGTTAAAACAAACCATTTGTTTAAAGGGTAAAATAGCAAGATAAAAATAAATAAGTAGATAAAAGAATAGAAAAAATAAAATGAAAAAAAATTATTTGAATAAATAAAAAAAATTATATCATTTAAATAAAAAAATAAATTGATAGGATAAATTTAAATTATTAAAAAAATTTAATTAATTTAATTTGATTTTTTTGATTTTTCATTATATTATTTTTTATTTTTAAAATATTTAATAATTTAAACATTAAAAAAATTCCTTTCTCCTTTTCTCTTCCATGGGAAAGGGATTAAATTTTTAATAGATTGTTAAATATATTTTGAATTTCAGTAAATATTATGAGTTTTGTTAACTTAGGTTCTTAGATTCATGATATTTGCATGTTTTTAATTTTTAATTTTTAAATTGAATTTAAAAATAAAATATATTTAATTAAAATTATTTTAAATTTATTTTAACTTAATTTTTAAAATAAAAAAATTACGTATAGTTATTTTTAATTTTAAAATATTTTTATTCTTAATTTTAAATTTATTTTTTAACATAAAAATATTATGATTGTACTATAATTTATTATAGTCATCATAACTGCTCTATTATTATCATTACCATTACTATATTATCACTATTTTGATTTAAATTCTATAAATCATTAATAAATAATCTAACAATATTTTATCAACACTTTTCTATATAAAAATAATAAATTATTGTATTTAATATTTTTAAATTCAAAATTAAGAGATTTTAAATCAAGATAAATCATCCTATTTTTGAATACAAATTAGATCCAAAATTAAATATATAAAATTTGAAATATAAATGAAAAAAAATCAAACTAAATTTAATAATATAAATACAAAGTAACATGATGAGTGAGGGTTTTAAATAAAAAATTAACGTGTGATCTTATAAAAAAAAGGAAAAAAAAAAACAAAAGATGCCACGATTAAAAATCTAAAAGCCTAAGAATGCCACAAGAATGAGCACATTTATAAGTTCAGAGATTTTATAAAGAACCATTAGAGTGCAAGTCACACATTTAGTAAATTTATTTTAAAAAGATTTTTTTTTTCTTTCTAAAAGTTAAGATATACTTAGAGTGGACAACATCTAACAAGTTTATATTTAGATATGATCCAATTAAAATCTTTATAATTGTATCTAATTTAACTTGTTTATTTTTATTTCACAATTATAAATATAAACTAATAATAAAATAAAAATGTTTAACTTAATTTTTAAACAAAATCTAAGAAAAAATAAATAGGTCTTTATATACAAATTTTAATTTAAGATATAAATGCATAATAGATTTAGACTAGACATAACATTCAAACCTCAATTCCTTCAATTTACATAAAACATCTCAATATATTGGGCTTCAGTTCTCCGAGACTTGGGTTGCCTCCAATAAAGGATCATTAACCTATTTAGAACTTCTTTATCCTTGTATAAATCTTTATTACTAGATCTTTCCAATTTTATAAATCCTTCATATCCTCTTTTTTAATTATATATTTTTCTATATTCTTATTACCACAACAACTATAATCACCATCATTATTATTACAATAATAAAATAATAATAATAATTTAAATTTAAAAAAAATATATGATTATTTTGAAATTATTTATTTATTGTTTAAATAATAATTTTTTATTTATTTATAGAAAAAATAAAACAAAGTAAATTAATTTACTTTTACAATAAATTTTAAGAATTAAAAATTAAAATTTAAAATTTAAAACTAAATTTAATATTTTAAAATTTAAAAACAAAATACTAAAAATTATTGTGAAGGCCTTAAATAAGAAATATTCAACTAAATTATATCATATGTACAAATTTATTATATATTAAAAAAATTACATAAAGAACACAATTTATAGATTAAATCATGTAAATATTATTTCAAAATCTCATCCAAATTAATTTTTAGGTTTTTTTTAAATATAAATAGATTAATACATAAAATAGAATTTAATTAACATTTTTTAATTAAATTTATAAATATTTAAGTACAAATTAATGAAAAAATTAAAAGTAGAACTTAAAAAATTTTAAAAAAAAACTCACAATATTTAAATAAACTAAAAATATATTTATTCCACATATTAATTTATTGCCATAACCGCTTTTTCTCCCACACAATGATTGATAATCAGTTTGCTTTCAAGTTGACAATCTCCATCGGTCATAATTGAATATTTTGTTCTTTGGAAAAGTCACTCTCCAATAACCCCAATAAATAATTAGAACGAAATAAGACCAGTTTCTCTACAGTTTTTGAAAATTGTTTTTTATTTAAAAAATTTGTTTAAAAAATTATTTTAAAAAAATATTGTAAAAAATAATAATTTTTTTTAATTTTTAAAATTAAAATATTAAAATATTTTAAGTTGTTTTGTTTTTATATTCATATTTTTCTTTATATTATTTCATTCTTACTTAGATTTTTTTAAAAATAGTTTGTAAAAATATTATATAAAATGGTTTTTAAAAACTAAAAATAAAAATTAAGCATATGAAATAATATACAAATTAGTTTCCATAATTTAAAGAGCATGTTAAATTACCTTCTAAACTTAAAAATAATAACAAAATTCTTAAACTACTTTTTAAGCAGTCATATTAGTTTTTCAAATTTTTTAGTTATATTATTTTTTCAAAGACTAATATAATTGATAAAAAATTAAAAAATAATTATTTGTGTCCGAAGAACATGAAAATTAATTTAGAGTTTCACTTGCCTAACATTACATATCCATAGTCTCTTTTTAATTGTTTCTTTTAAATTCAAATTATGTTAATTAATTATGCATATCACTATATTAACCTTAAACTTTTAATATATATTTTTAAGAATCTACACGAGTTATGTATATTTCATGTAAATTTGAATATTTTTTATATTTTTCTTTTAATACAGACTTTTCTTTTAATTTATATTTTTTAATTATTCCTTAAGTTCAAAAAGTATTTATGAAACATGCAAGATATCTACTAAATTTTTCTTACACTAAAATTTTAAATGCATAACTTGCAACATTTTTTCTTTTATATTATTCATAAATTATTATAATTTTAATGAATTATACTCACCTTTTTTAATAGATATTAAATTATACAATTTTTTTTCCTGTTTTGAAAATCACGTTCTGCTCTTCTTTTGGTAAGTTTCTTGAAAGTAATTATCCTCTCTTTAAAATTCTTAGCATCATTAGGCACTGGCGGCTAATTTTGGAATCTTTCTATGGCATTTGTATAGGTAGATTATCTACTCCTAATAGGCAACAATTCCAAGTTTTGGCAAAAATTGCACCAACTGTCCCTTACAGCTAAATTGTCACTCAAAATCGAACAATTACATCCACTGCCACTAAACTTTGGTTAAAGAAACTCTTATTTGATCTTAATATTTCCTTATCATTACCTACAAATCTACTTAACAATCCCTAGGTAAAATTTGCAGCCCTAAAGGAGTTGGGTGAAGATAATCCAGATGAGAATCTTCATCTTAAATGAGATAATACATTGGACTTTTCTTTATTAATTGGAATTAAGAGAATGACACAAAGATCATAATTACAAACAAGGGTGGTGTGTCTTCAATGGACAACAATTCCAAACCCTCCATATTTTAGCCTGAGCCTTCACTCTTCATTTGAGTGAGATAATCACACAATTTCTGTACAGCATATAATTATTTATCTTGGGTATCATATAGTAGACTTTGATTGGAAAAATTAAGAATTGGGTGTCACAAATTTCAGTAAAATGCTATTTACATCATGGGTGGTGGAAATCCTTCACCTTTAAATACGTGGCAAAATGTCCTCTACAAGCTGCACATGTTATTTCCGTCCTCATTCCATCTGGGACCCACGTACTGGTGATCCAAGTCAATTTTATCAACTTTGTATAAACACAAACTTTGATGCAATTTTTAATAATTGCAAAATAGTGAAGAAAAAGTCAGCATAAGAATATCTAAAATCACATTGCAGTTTATGACTCCGTGAAGACCCAGTGTTATGCTGTGTTTCATGTGTTACACATGCACAAATGCACACTAATATATATCAGTTTAGACATTGATTAGTTCAATGTTAAGTTTCAATAAAATTGATTTTAAAATAGTTTTAATATTTTTAAAATATATAATTTATTAAAATATGCATTTTCTATTAAAAATACAATAATTAATTTTTCAATTGTAAAACAAATAGGTCTTTAGACTTTGATATCATGATATGTGTAATGGTCCTCTTTATTTTATTCGATTGTGTTAACCATCGAACAAATTATAAGTAAATATTTTTATTAAATTAAAAAATTTAATTAATATAATATATGCTTAGTGTAACTTTTCATAAAAAATTTAAAGTGTATAAAATATGATACAAAATCGTTGAGATGAATAAAAAGCGTAATAATTAATATGCATGCATGTTGTTGAAAAATCTGTTTATTGTTTCTAAAATAATGAATATAATAAGAAACTATATAATGATTTTTAATAAAACTAAAATATTTGTTATAATTTTGAATAAAAATTATGTATTTATTTTTTATTCATTGTCACTGGACAATGATTGTTATTGTTATTTTTCCTAACAAATATTATTATTTAGTATTAACTTAAGAAGCATGAACCTATTATTTTCATTTTTTTGGTATTTTAAAAATTTTATTTTTTTATTTTTTATTTATAAAATTAATAAATAATTAATTTCATTCACAACTATTCTTTTAATAATTAATATGTTCTTTGTTGAAATTTATTTTTGAAATAATAAATTAATTAATATAAAATAAGGAATATAATAAGAAATTATGTAACGAATTTTCATAAAAATTTAAAATACTAATCATTTTTTAATATTCCTATCCATATCCTGTGAAAAAGTAAATTTACGGGCATACACTTTCATTATAAATAATATGTTAGTAAACATTTTAATGATGGATTGAATAATATAATTGTAAAATTTAATATATTTTGTATTAATATAATATATTGTATCAATTTATATAATTACTAAATAATTTTTTAATAAAATAATATAATAGTTACAATAGATCATGTATACTAAAATAATATTTTAAAATATAATATTTTATTATAATATAAAAATTAATAATATTATTGTAAAAAAATTAAATGATATTAAATTTATGAAAATAATAAATAAATAACTAAAATATTAAATTATAAAAATATATTAAACATAAAAATAGAAAAAATCAACTAAGAATTGAAAATTTTGAAAACTTCTTAAAATAGAACTTCAAAATATATTCACGAAATAAAATTAGTTACTAGGAGAGTTACTTTATCAGATAAAACTAAACTGTTTAAAACAAATTTTACCGCTCATAATTTTGCATTTCAGTTCGATGAAATACATTATTATACATATTTATATTTAAAAATTTAATGAAATAAAATGAAACTTACTAAAGACTACTATATATAGTAATGTGATTTAAAAGAAAAGAAATTATTTTACTCAAAAGTATATAAATATATAAAAAAATTAATATAATTTTCAGGCCTATCTAACACTTTAGTATTTTTTAAACATACATATAAAAATATTTTATTTCTTTTAAGATTAGTCTTTTTAAATTATAAAAATTATTAAAATAAGTTTTGTCTCTTTAATGAAATATTTTAAATACATATAAATATTTATTAATTGTACAAAATTTGATTAGAATTATACAAACAATTGAGTTTAACATCTAATATGGAAAATATAAAATTTATTAAACATTTGTAATTAAAAATTATAATTACATTTAACTTGTTAATTTATTTTCATTCTCTTATCTCTGTAATTTTGGTGAAATCCTAAAAATGTGAACATCATTTGTACACATTATCAACTATTTAAAAGGAAATTTATAAGAAAGGAAGAAAAATCTTAATTTTCATTGAAAAGTAATATGAATTTTTCATTTTAAATTTTCTATCTATTTCAAATACATGTCATTTAATAGATAATTAATAGGCATTAAAAAAAATTTAAATCAAAAAAATTGAATAAAATATAAAATTGTATTTGATTAATTTATCTTCTGTTAAATACTTAAAAAATAATTACATTTTTGTAAAATAATTTATTAATTCATTAATGCCTTATCATTTAATGTAATAAAAATAGTAAAAAAAATATCAAAAAATTCATTTTTTTAAAAATAATATATATATTTTTAATGTCTATTTGACAAAAATAGAAAATAAGTTAGCTTGAAAATAATAGTTAGCTAAAATTTTAAAGATGAAAATTTAAAGTTAAAAGTTAATAAATCAGTAATCGAAATATTTTTTTTAATAAAATTATTTATTAAACTAATTATTAAATACAAGATAATAATTAAATATATAATTAATAAATAAAATAAAAATTGATAAATATAATATATTTTTAAAAATATATTTTAATTAAATAAATAAAAATAAATTGTATCAATTATTTAGTTTAAAAGACTAAGATCTCAGTTAGGATGATTTAAGTTTTCTGTTTTGAAATTTTAAAAAACAAAATTTAATTTTAATTTTACGTTTTAAATTTTAATTTTTAAAAAAGAGTTAACTTATTTTTTATACCTTTTTATTATAAGTTTATTAAAAATAAAATAAATTATAATTAAAAAAATTGTTACTAAATAATAAAAAATTTAAAAATTAAATTATTATTATTATTATTACTATCATAAATTTATTATTTTTATTATAATAATATCAATAATAACGAATAATAATGATAATAATGATTATAATAAATCCATAATATTTATATGTTAAAAGATAAAGTTTAAAATTTAAAATAATAAATTTTTTTAAAAAAATTAAGCTAAAATTATTATAAAAATATGTTAAAAAATAATTTAAAAGTATTTCAATTAAACATATTTTGCTTTTAAATTTTATTTAAAAAATATAAACTAAAAAATTATGGTTATCTTAAATAAAATTTACAATTTTATTTCTTCAAAAGCATTATTTTTTATATAAGTAAATTTTAAATAATATTTAATAGCATGTATTAAAATAAATAATAAATAACAATAATTTGTTTAAAAAACAAAATAAATAGTATATATTAAAATAATAATTTAATATATAATATTTTGTGATGATATAAAAATAAATGTATTAAAATTAATATTAATATTATTATTATTATTAAAGAAGCATAAGTATTAAACATTTGAAAATAAATCAATTAATAAAGTATTAAAGCATAAAATAATATCAAAATAAAAAATGTTTTAATTAAAAGCTAAAAAATTTAAAAACTATTTGGAACAACGTTTCAAAATTACTGCTAGTTATCCCAAATTGCTAGTAATTAATAAAAAAGTATTTTATAAAAAAAATCAAAATATATTAACTAAACTCATCTTTCGATTTGTTCAATATACACTGTCAAATAAATTTTTATTTTAAAGAATTAATAATATAAAATGAAACACATTAATAATATCTAACTTAGAAAAGATTAATGTAGTAATGTGATTTAGTTAGAAGAAAATTATTTTATGTAAAAATCATATAAATATATCAAGAAATTTATTTTTCTATAAAAATTAATCTTTTTAAAATATTAAAAATTAAAATGAATTTTATCTCTTTTAATAAAATATCTTTTACAGGATTTGATTAGAATTAAAGAAACAATTAAGTTTAACATCTTATATGGAAAGAAGTAAGAAATGTATTAAAAAAATTAATTTAAAATATATAATTAAATTTATCAGAATTATCTTATCATCTCATATTTTATATTACACTTAAAAAAGATATTAAAATATAAAAATAAAATCATAAAAGTAAAGTTTTATTTGTATTAAATTTTGCTTCAAATCTAAACATTTTATAATAAATCATTTTGATTTTTTATATTAAATTTAATTTTTTTTTAAACATCAACCGCTTGTATTTTGAAAGTAATTCATTTCAACTTCTTTTTTAATAGTTTTTAAAATCAAATCCAACTAACTAATTTAGTTGGTTCGACCAAAAACTAATATAATCATAGTTTTTAAAATCAAATCCAACTAACCAATTTGATTGATTCGGCCGAAAACTAATTTAATACCCGGTTAATTTAATTTTAAAAAATGAACGATTTTAAGAATTAATAAAAATAGATACTAAATTGATAAAATAAGATGGCTTGTAAAAATTGGTTTGAATCCATTTGTTTAAATCTTGGTTTTTTGTTTCCTGTTCTTAAATTTTACATTCTAAAATATTTAAAATTAAATAAAAACTCACATATAATATATACATGGATTATTATTATTTAAAGTTTTATTATAATCTTTTTATCTTATAAAATATGTAATATAATTCTTCTATATTAATTTGAAACTTTTTAACTTAATTTTTTATTTTTTAATAATTTATTATTTAATAATTGTATATATATATATATATATATATATATATATATGTATGTATAATTGTCCCTTTTTAACCTTAATTTAATCACAACGAATCATCAAATCATAAAACAGTATTCTCCTCGCTTCAATTATTGTTTCGCTTTTAAATTATTCCTTTTTATGTTTGTTTTTTCTTCTTCAAATCTCACTAGCTCAATTCCTATATATTTAAGGATCCGTTTCTTTACATTTCAGAATAAAATTATTTTAATTAAAAATATATTTAAAAAATAATATAAAATAAATTTTCAAAAGTTGAAAATTATATTTTTTAATAAAAATAATTTTAATACTTTTTCATAAGTTAAAAATATAAGTTTTGAAACAAAAACTTGCCCATATCATAAAGTACTTTTTATATTTAAACAAACAATTATTAGATTTAGAGGAACTTGAGCAAGTATAATCGAGTTTTTTATTTTATATTAAATTTTTTTATTTATAAAAATTATTCATTTTAATTTCTACCATTAAAATTTTTTATAATTATATTTTTGATTTTTGATTTTATTATTTGTATTTTAATATTTTAAAAATTATTTAGTTAAAAGATATTAATTAATTATATTTGAGTGCATTAATTTTGTTCATATATTATTCATAGTTTTATAAGAAAATGATTAAAATATAATCAAATTAATATTAACTACATAAACACCACTATAGCACTGCAAGTATATATAATATAACTTTTAAGGATTAAAAAGCACATTTATTTGAACGACATCGTCCCTTACTCCCTTAATAGATATTTTTTTAAAAATAAGGATTAAAATTAATGATTTTATAAAATGAAAAACTAAAATCATATAAAAAGTATAGAAATTAAAAAATAAAAATAAAATAAGACACTAAAAACTTCATTAATAATGGATTTAATTACTTATAATCATTAATTCAAAAAAATTATAAATATTTATTAGATTGAATTAATTCTGAGAAATTAAAGTTAGTTGATCCAATTTGTCAACTCTTTTTATTTTATCATCCAATGATAAAAAATTTCAGTTTTTCTTTGTTTAGATTATCAATCTTAATTTTCAGTTTTTATTTTTAAAATTTGAATTGTATGAACAAGATTGAATTAATTTATAAATTAGATGTTAAAAAACCACTCTA
Source organism: Canavalia gladiata (assembly GCA_037954105.1). Lineage (NCBI taxonomy): Eukaryota > Viridiplantae > Streptophyta > Magnoliopsida > Fabales > Fabaceae > Canavalia > Canavalia gladiata. The sequence goes on from CM075658.1 coordinate 73,570,416, forward strand.
ATCCAATATAAATTATAAAAAAACAAAAAATAAAAATAAAAAACGAAACAAAATTGATCCAATTCTATATGATCTATAATATATATATATATATATATATATATATATATATATATATTATTTATGAAGTTACTATAATTTTTTAGTTGTCGTCTTATTATTTTGATTATGCCTAATTATTCTATTTTATAAAATTAATTACTTTAAAATACATTTCTTATAATAATTTTATATTTTTAATTTAAAATAATTGTAATAAAAATGAATAAAATATATGTTAGCATGTTGATTGTAAAGGTTTAAGAATTTTTAGGATGTCACTGCATGGAAGTATCTTCAAACAATTCTCTTGTCTTACCTATCAACGAAAAAATTATGAGTAAGAGTATTTAAGAAAAGAAAAGAAAAGAAGACAACATGAACAAAAAATAAATGAATTAAACATTTAGTATCATAAATTTATTCTTTCTTTTACATCAATTTATTATTATTTTTATTAGCTTGATAACTTTTATTTGTTATAAAACAAAAATAATATTAGAAAAATGTACTAAGTTGAAAAAAATACTTATATTATCTTATAAGTTTAGAAAGATAGTTAAAGAATACTATAAAAATAGTTTGAAAATTTATAAGTATCCTAATAAAAATAATTTTTTAAGGAAATGTTAACAAGTTATAAATATCTAAACATAGTCTAAAATTATGGATGAATTAAGATAAATTTTGGTATCTTTTACTTGCTCCTTCGATTTTAATACTGTTATTTTTTAAAAACAAAGAAAATGTTTTATATTGGTTATAAAAATATTTTAAAACCTATTTAAGCATCCACAATCCAACCTTCATTCTTACGTTTTCTATAATTCTTTTCAAAATAAAATAGAATAAAATATCTTTAATAAAATCATAAAATAAATTAAAAAAAAAGAAAATGTGTTAGTTTACAACTTGAAAATATTGCTTGCGATAAAATTTTTCCTAATATTTTAAATGTAAAATAATATAAATACAAGTTTACAATACAAGATATAATTAGTAAAAGTGATAAAATGAGTTAGTCAAACTAAGGTAACTTAAACCTATTTCAATAAAATGTAGGGTTTGAATTTTAAAATTTGAGCTTACTTAAAAATATTGGTTGGAATAAAGTTTTTCCCTAATATTTTGAATATTAAACGATATAAAACACGTTTACAAGATAATATATTTAATAAATATGATAGAACGAATTAGCCAAACAAAAGTAACTTGAACCTATTCCAATAAAATGTAGCTTTGAATTTCAAAATTTGGACCTACTTAAAAATATTAGTTGTTATAAGATTTTTTCTGATATAAAACAAGTTTAAATGATAAGATATTTAATAAATATGATAAAATAAGTTAGCCAAACCAACATAATTTAAACCTATTCCAATAAAATTAAATTTTAAATTTCAAAATTTGAGCTCACTTAAAAATATTGCTTGTGAAAGTTTTTTTTCTTCTATATTTTAAATATAAAATAATATAAACACGAGGTAAAATATTTAATAAAAAAGATAAAATGTGTTAGCCAACTTGAACCTTTTTTAATAAAATACAGAATTTAAATTTTAAAATTTGAACTTACTTAGAAATATTAATTGTGATAATTTTTTTCTTAATATTTTGAATGTATTTAATTAGAATCCGGTATTTTGGTGATAAATGGCAGGGATGAATATTTGCAACAGGTAAAATAAAAAGATTAGGCCAATAAGATAGAAAAAATGTTGGAGTCTTGGTCCAACAAGGTGGTTGAAGAATGAGTCGGTGATGGCGTGTGTTCAAAATGCAAACCATCTCCCATATTCAATCTATCTACTACCTAACCTACTACAATAATATAAACCCAAATCCACTTTTCCTTGGTCAATCAACACGCACCTATTCTTCCCATTGAAAAAACACAAGCTGAAATTAATCATAATTATTCCTTCAATACGTTGTATGCACACCACACTCCTTCTCTCATTCTTTTCCAGTTTCCATCACATTGCTTTTCTTTTATTATAATTCCTATTCATATTCGTTCTTCACCAACTCCCATGGCGGCCGTGGGTGGCTCCTCCTCCGTCGCCACCACCACCCTTCCCTCCTCCGCCCGATTCCGCCGTTCCCTCCCGCCACCGCCTTCTCAGCTCTCCATCCTTTCCAAACCCTCCTCCTCTCGTTTTCGCCTTTCTGTCAACCCCAGATGTCCGCTTTTCAACGATAATAATTCCATTCCCCAAAACGCTGTCGCTTCCAAACCCTCGCCTCTCGAATTGCTCAAGACTTCCGCTGCTGACAGTGAGTCTTCTTTCCATCCTAATTGTGTCCCATTCACCAAAAATAATTCGTTTGAATGGGTTTGTGTTTCTGTTATAGATAGATCGATGATAAATGTTATGTTGTAGGGTGTGAAGTTGAATTTGTTTTGTTTTGTGTTGTTTGTGTTAGGATATACAAAGGAAAAGAGTAGCATTATTGCCATAGGGCTTAACATCCATACGGCTCCAGTTGAGATCCGTGAAAAGTTTGCAATTCCAGAAACACATTGGGCTCAGGCTATTAGAGATCTTTGTGCTTTGAACCACATAGAAGAAGCAGCTGTTCTTAGCACGTGTAACAGGATGGAAATCTATGTTGTGGCTCTCTCTCAGCACCGTGGTGTCAAAGAAGTTACTGAGTGGATGTCCAAGGTATTATTATTACTATTATTATTATTATACTTTTAAAACTTAGGAATTTTATGTCCTTATTTTTGTTTAGAATAATTCTATTGCAGAAAAGAAGAATAATTGTTGAGTTGTTTTGCAGGTAAGTGGGGTTCCGTTGCCAGAGCTTTGTAAGCACCAAGTTTTGCTGTTTAATAAGGATGCCACGCAGCATCTGTTTGAGGTAGCTGCGGGGCTTGACTCGCTTGTTCTTGGGGAAGGTCAAATTCTTGCTCAGGTGAAACAGGTTGTGAAAGCTGGACAGGGAGTGCCGGGTTTTGATAGGACAATCAGTGGCTTGTTCAAGCAGGCTATATCTGTTGGAAAGCGTGTTCGAACCGAGACTAACATTTCATCTGGATCGGTTTCTGTCAGCTCGGCTGCGGTGGAGCTGGCACAGATGAAGCTATCGGAAACTTCCTTAGCTGATGCTGGAGTGTTGGTTGTTGGGGCAGGGAAGATGGGTAAACTTGTGATTAAACATTTGGCGGCAAAAGGGTGCAAAAGAATGGTTGTTGTTAATAGAACTGAAAAGAAGATCAATGCCATTCGATCGGAGTTGAAAGATGTTGACATAGTGTTTAGACCTCTTTCTGAAATGCTAGCATGTGCTGCTGAAGCTGATGTAATCTTCACAGGCACGGCATCTGAATCCCCGTTGTTCTCCAAAGAGAATGTGCAGATGCTTCCTCTGGTTGGCCAAGGCAAGAGAAAACGGCTTTTTGTTGATATATCTATTCCTAGAAATGTGGAACCAGGTGTATCGGATCTGGAGACTGCTCTTGTGTACAATGTGGATGATTTGCAGGAAGTTGTTGCAGCTAATAAGGAGGACAGGCTTCAGAAAGCTGCAGAAGCCCGGGGAATTATCCAAGAGGAATTGAATAAATTTGAAGCGTGGAAAGATTCCCTGGAAACTGTTCCTACTATTAAGAAGTTTAGAGCATACGTTGAAAGGATTAGAGCCTCTGAGATGGAGAAGTGTTTGTCGAAGATGGGTAATGACGTCTCAAAGGAACACAAAGAGGCAATTTATGCCCTGAGTATGGGTATTGTGAATAAGCTACTCCATGGTCCTATGCAGCACCTGAGGTGTGATGGGAATAACAGTCATAGTCTGAGTGAAGTACTAGAGAATATGCGTGCTATTAACAGAATGTATGATCTTGAGACAGAAATATCCTTGATGGAAGAAAAGATCAGAGTCAAGATGGGACGGGCTCAGAAGTAAATTCTTCTTAAATTGATTTAATTTTACATGATTCCTGTGAGGGTTGCAACCCTCACCATTTTGTACACTCCTAGAGTAGATTGAGGCCCTTTTGGGGCTAATTCTTTTTAAAATTATACAGAATTGATTACACATCGATGACACAATTGAATTCAACATGTTAAATTTTTCGAGATGAGCTTCAAGTAGTTGAAAATTCATGATCCTTGTGACCACAGATGATTCTTGTAGTCTTAATACATCAATGTTAGGGCCGAGTACATATTTTTAAGTCTAAAATGTTATCTTCCAATATCTATTTGATTCTTGGTTTTGATCTCTTATTCTGTTTATCTTTTGGTCATGATTTGCCTTACAAGTTTGGATGGTAAGATAATCACTATTTTGCTGATTGTTCTAGGAGACTTTCATGATAAGTGAAAGAGTGCGAGATGTTCTTCAATAATGAATAATCTTGAATACATTTTTTTTTCCTTCGTTCTCTTCTTCCATAATCAGTTCTTTCTCTGTACTTTCAGTTTTAATATGTAAATCTTCATTCTCAACTCAACTTCAGATGG